>OX376234.1:9193786-9934411 GCA_947364205.1 Agrochola lota
CATCGTAGTACTTCATTCTACTAACTCCTTGCATTAACTGCCACGGATGGACAAGCAGCTTACAGCGCCTTGTATAAGCTGCATGTGAAAGTGTGTGTAAGCGTTGGCAGTGCACTTTACGTGGCACTTCGATTATGCATCTTTTTGTGTAGAACACAAGATGCATTTTCCCGGAAAAGGTTATCGGTGATTTGGGTACCGGCTGAGGCACGGCGCGAAAATTCGTGACGTCTCTTGCTTGATGCTTTTTCACGCATTTGCTCGGTTTGTCTCATCGCGCTACCAGTGTACCTACTTAATACGAGTAGGTTGCTATATGCATATTAAGTAATAATTTCCGTCAGCACATCGTCCCAGTTCTGTGAAAGCACTGCCGGTGCCCAAAACCATCACAAAACCTTTTTGTCATACTTTGCGAGAGCGTTGAGGGCACTTTTTCAAAATTAAAACTGCAATTTTGCTCGAATTTCGAAAGTTAGTAACTTATGTTAGCGTATAGAAAGCAAATTTTAGCAGAGCCGTGTATTTCGTACAGAGTTGATGTTTGTGTTGTCATCTGATAAAAATAATTTTCGTTACTTACAACCTGTTGTAGGTACAAAACTTTATATACTCAACAAAGTCTATACAAATCATTAACGTATTGAACAAAAATGTTACTTCCCAAGGCAGGTAAATATTGCACCGAAATGGCATATGTTTGTGGGAGTTTTCTATGCAATTTTATGGATTTTATTCATGGAAAAAACATTGCGAAATCCTTTTGCGTAAACATTTGCTTCAATAAAATATTCCGGGAAATAGAGAATCTATATTTATATCTATACGTAGTATAAAACAAAGTCACTTTTGTGGCTGTCTGTGTAACCGCTTTGATCTTCTAAACTACAGAATTTATTTAGATGATTTATTTTAGGTTTGTTTTATAATATAGTAGTACCTGGTCGACCGAGCTCTGGTCGACTGAGCTCTGGTCGGCTGAAAATAGATAAACATATCGTGCAGGGTATACCATCGTTTGCATCACATTCCCGAGACTGTGAAAATAGAGAAAACGAATTTTCCCAGATATGAGACCTAGCTAGAACGGCTAGAACGATTTTTCGCCCCCGCAAAGGCCTATTATTTGCAACTTTCACCGAAATCGTTAGAGCCGTTTTCGAGAACGTGATTTCAACTATATAAATACATTATATGTATACAAATATTGCTGATTTAATGGTATAAGATAATAATAATAAACATAGATATTCTTCTACACTATAAAGAGAAATGTTTTGTAATGAATAAACTCAAAAAGTACTGGACCGATTTAAAAAATTCTTCCACAAGTGGAATGCTATATTATCATTGAGTAACATAGGCTATAATTTATAAAGATATCAAGCGGGTGAAGCCGCTGGCGGAAGCTAGGATCACATAAATCTCGATGTTTTGACATCTCACCATTGCACCTGTGCAAAGCAAGAGCGGGTTCGTTAGTCTTTTATTAAATTAATAAATACCCATTTTGAATTTGAAATATTTAAAAGTGTAAAAATATAAAAATGCAAATTAAATTAATAAACGAAAATAAAGGCCTAACAGCTTTTGGAATGTACCTAAGTACTTTAGATAAGTAAAGAAAGAAGAAAGAAAATACGTTTATTTGCGGTACACATGACGCAAGGTAAGAAGAAAACACGAAAATAAACAGTTTGGGGGAAAACATGCGTCACATCCACGCAAAACGGCCATCGCTCAGCATAAAGCTGCGACCCTATGCGAGACAGAGCCCCAGCGCTGGTTTTCAGCGACAGCGCGCGTTGACGTTATGACGTCAACCGGTGCAGCAGAGAAAAATAACAAAAGATAAAATGAATAAATACAATACACAAGTCCTAAATTTTTATAAAAAATATAATATTTAAAATGGTAACATTTCGTACCATCGGCGACTCACGCGCCACAGACAGTCTGTGCGCGCAGCTGTCGTTTATGCTTTTTGTTTGACGTTTTGACATATTGGATACGTAATAAATATAACATGGCGCATTATGTCATTAATGTTGTGATGCAATGCATAATAATATTATCAAAGGATGCATTGGGTGATTGTGTAGCTATGTTTCTTGTAAATAATGTTTGTGAAAGTAGGTACATCGGCCCTGGCTACTGGCCTGTTTCATAAATTCCTTTGCCCCGTATAAAGAAACCGAGGAGATATTCTTATCGCGACGTTTCGGGAGACGCTGGAACTCTGCGGATGATAAATGGAAGGCCTACGTGATTCACCGTCTTTGCTTCTAAAGCTGCTTTAAATCCCCTTCTACCTAGATAATTTTTCTGAATTTTATGCAAATAAGAAGGTAGGAGTTGGTTACTTTTAAGTGTTGTAGGGTTAATGACGGCGAGTTGTGCAGTATTTTAGACATTCAGATATTTTTAGTTGTGTCGTTTTTAATGAGCAACTTTGTTTTTTTATATAAATACCCGTCCAACTTGCCGGTGATTAGTTTATTTTTATTGTCAAAAAATGGAAAAATAATGATTTTATTTCAGTATAAATCAATATGAACCCTAAAAAGTAATAGCCACAAAAAACCCTGAATTGGTAGGATTTTACAAAAGTATGTAACATACCTAGTTTGAAACATTCATTATTTGCTCTTGTTTTCTATATGTATGTATTACCACATTGTCCCAGGGTGGAGTTCAAACTCGCTGCGTCTGCATTGATGTCCGATATTATTATTCGCTGAACAAACAGTTCTGAATAAAAACGGATTCTATATAAAAACACACTGGTTTTTTGTAGAAGAGTTTTAGCCTAAAACTGTCAGATTATAAATTACGACTGGTCTAAAGGTGACACGGATATAAATGCGATTGTAAATCACGTCTATTTTACGTTCGCCATCCAATCGTATTGTAATATTCGAAATACATTTATTTTCTTTTATTGTAACTCATTTGACAGTCATCGTTCGTCATGAACCGTCATTATCGTCATCTCATTTTGATGGTTCATGGCTCGCCCCCTATTACATGGGGCTTAAACACAACTGGCGAAATGTGGGTGTACTCTTGTAGCGGCATCTACATCGCTACATGCAAACTACGTATCAAAGACCTGACGTCACACAACATTCTGACGTCACACAAATCCTGCATCGCGCAATTAGAGTTTACCGCGCGATAAACATATATACAAGCTTCCCGACTTCAACCTCTGGGCAGTTGCCCGCCAGACATCACACCCGTCTAGTCGGAGGATCCTCCCTTTTCTATGGGGGATGAGTGAACTTTACACCCTGTTCCTCATACCCATAAACTCTACACCTCTTCCAAACGAAATTAAACATAGTAAAAAAAAGGATTGGACACGTAAATTGTTGTTCAGGATCGATAAACCTTTTGCGCTTGTGGAAAGCGCAGAAACTTCAAAAAGACATACATTAAAGAAGCGATTAGGGGTATTAACTCCTTTAAAACAATCATTTCCGTTATAATTATGGCAAACGAGTAAAATTTTATTCATGTAAGTAATTAAAACAAAAAGCAAACAATTCACAAATGACACGAACCGGAAGTACTCGTTTCAGATGTAGCCAACATAAAAGGTAAATTTTAAACATGTTAAATGTTTTTAAACTTCATTTAAAAATCGCAGGCGACCCTTGTCAACCTTTGCTTGCTTATTTTAGCTTATAAAGAGATTAAGTGATATTCATGAGTAATTTATATGAGCAAATTACGGTAAAAATGTGTGTATTGCGTTTATACATGTTCTTACTTTGCATATTCTGATTATATCTGTTTAATTAGCAACCTTTTTTTGTTGGTACTCGTAGATATTCCTTATTCTACATAACTTTACTTAAGTGGTAAATACTATAATAATTTTAAGTATAAAGCTAAAAGCAATCACTTCGAAGTTAAATTTAAGTCAAGATAAGTCAATGTAGGTACCTAATATATAAATTAGCGAGGTAGCAACGGAGTGCTGAACGTATAATTTGACAGTGGAAAGGTATCAAATCTCCGGTTGTCTCCGAAATTAGTCGAACATGCCCGAAATAACTGCATGAATAAACTTGCCATCTAAAACAATAGGTGAATACCCATTTATTCCACACAAAGATAAGCTTTGTAAATTTGATTTGCTAATCTGGACTGTGTTAAAACGATGAAATTATGAAATTCACTAAAATATTTATTATCCTGCCAAAAGGCTCACTTGTGGATTATGCCGTGTCACTGCCTGTGTACCTAATTGAAATATTAAATCATTACAGTTAGCTCATTGCTCTATTCGCCATGTTTTACACTTATTCATCTGTTAACATAAATATGTCACAATTTAAATTGTTCGTGTACCTTTGCCCGATTTCTAAGGGCTGTTTGTTTTAATAATTCGGCTTCTGCAAATACATCGACCATTATTGTTAACAACAACAACATGTTCGGGGACTATTTACAATGTTGTATATGTTGCATATTTTTTATTGTTTACCTAACTGCTTAGCATTGTAACGGCTGACAAGACCCCAAGAAGGAATCACTGGCTCTGAAGATACAGGTTATGCCTAGTTTCGGAGTCAGGGTTACAACACTTTATTTGCCAAACTTAAGCCCTAGCTACAGTACTCAATGTAATTTGCAATGTCCAATCTCCTTTTTTTTGTTTTTTTTTTAAGTCACTGCGATGTATACCTTAGATTAAGGAAGACCATCTGTAATAAGGGTTGTGAATAAACATTTATTATTATTATTATTATAATGTAAACAAAATGCTTTTGTATTGAAAACCTTTTGAACTTAATTCGTATCTTTTTAAATTGGTTAAAAAGGTAAAAACGAATAAAACAAAACCAAGTAAAAGTCTTTGTGGATTGGAGCAACGAAAAATATAAATGTGTGAGTTTAAAGTGATGTCACGAAAACATATCCAAACCAAGAGAATGCGGTTGACTTCGTGAATTATACAATGAGAAGACATTACAAAGACAAGGTCATGCAAAATTAGAATAAGCACTTAGACATTGCAAACAGACATCTGCCTTAACACTTTACTCTAGTTAACCCACAGAACTGTCATCAGCTTACATTTTATCTTACACATAAGCCAACGAATTAAAAGTTAAACACCACTAGACGAGGTTCAACTCGTGTTAGTCTGGCAAACTCCAGAAGGTAACAATTAAAAGTGTTTGAAGAGTAAACAGTATCCGACGCGCTGTTGTGTGCGGACGGCGAAGTTTCTGATGTACGATGTAATGACAAATCACATGACTGTGTGCTTTGAGATGTAATACAAGATTTGTTAAAGTTAAAGTTTTGGACTGAAACCAGAAGGCGTAACCAATATAATCATAACATGTAAATGGATAGCTTGCATTTTTTATAAATATTCTACACACAACTTTCGTAGCATATTTCGCGTAGCGCTACGCGCGGTGCTACGACGAGGCGTAGCTCCCATTTGATTCTGCTCCCGAGCGTTTTAGGGAAGATTTTCTGTGTGATAAAATAGTTAACAAAAGTTGATAGTATATTGATAACGGCTATGATATTATGCTACCCAAAAAAGAAAACTTGAAAAGTAGAATCTATCAAAGTTAAATGCAGAAAAAAGCAAAAACAAATTGAGGTAAATGTGTCCATCTAGGAAATTATTACGGTCAATTTGTCCATTCGTTATTGTTTTGCATATTCATCGCATTTAAGTTAAACTATTCTGGTGTCAGGATTCATTTAGTGTCAATTGGAGGTAAAGCATCGCAAAATGGTGGCAAAGTCACAGGCAGCGATACAAATTAGTTAAATTTATTGGCAGGTGTACCGACAGCTGCATTTCTTGCAAAATGGCCAACATTATCCGAACTTCTGTATTGTACTCGTATAGTAGTAGATTTACAGTTTTATCTGCAATAAATTCGGTTATAAAGATTGGATTTTTATGATCTTCGAGTTTCTACTGCCACAATAAACATGAATGAAAAATGGTGTATGTCTATTCATGTCAACGCTCAATTGACATTTGATCATCAAAATTGAGCGGATGTGCACGGTACTGACAATTTTTATAGCAATGTCGATCGTCGAAATAGAGCAAATCACTTTTCAAATAAAATTCTAAATGTTCATTACACTAACACATTTGAACAGCGAAGCAGATAACTGAAGAGAAAAGATGTCGTACATTCTCGCACACTGCGTTGTCGAGTAGTGAAGATACGAAGACTTGAGACTCAAGACGTCGAGACGAGACTGCAGCTCACAACCTCTAAGCGTTAGGTCTTTATGCGTTATGGCGCATAATTTTCTTAGTATATCCGTAAGCCAAGAGTCAAGTTGCGTTATTAAGTTAATAATGTGAAATAGTTTCTGTAGTATTCTTTTCCGCTGAATCTTCAGCCCATTGCCAAAATTCGATTTTTCAAGCTTGAACGATGAACGCTTCTTTGTTTTTAGCTTTTATTTGGATTCCGCGAAGGCTTTGTGGATTTGGATTTTTTGATGGTTCAAAATCGGATTGCGTCACGTTGATAGTGATAGTTCCCTGTAGAGAAATTAATGCAAAAGGTCTCCTATTACTCGAGATTTTCTCGTGATAGTGCGTTTTTTTTTCCTAATGTATTTTTTTCTTCTTTAGTAATGCAGCGTTCCTATATGAAGCCAAGAGAAAAGATAATAAAAATTAATTAGTCCGCCCTTTTCAACTTTAATTTTCTACTGGAGCAAAGAGAGAAAAACGCTTTGTTTAATTTTGCTACCGGTTTGCTACTGGCAATTTCCATCTGCAATTATTCAGGAAGACTGAAGTTTTATTCAATCGGTGAAAAAAAAAAAAAAAAAAAAAAAAAAAAATCAAACAGCTAGTTTGCCCACGGCATTAAGTCAAATAAGTATTCCTACAATACCTACTGTTATTCAAATACTTGTGATCACGTGATCCTTCACAGAATACACGAGTCACAGTTGTGCAGAGATTAACTACGTATAAATATATACGTAGTTAATCTCTGCACAACTGTCATGAAACAGACAGACTTACAAATGTAATAATTATTTGGAACATTCATGGCCACTGGCTAAGTCTTTTCGTATCATAAGCGAAATTTTTAGGAATAACTCAAATAATGTATCAGTATAACGTCACGAGTAAGGTATCTCTTTTAACAAAACTACTAAAACTTCCATCGGCTACAAGGTTAATGTTTGTAATAAGCCCTTGAATAAAATATAATTTCCTGTAATATCAGTTTTTGTTACAAAACACAATAAGAAAGTTTTCAGGCGAGTTCAATGAAATTGCTTATAATAATCGTTACAAAGAAAGTAATTACATCTCGAAAGGAGCTTAAACTGAACATTGGCATTGTTCGTCATGATTAATAGTATGTGTTGAGGTCCCTTTCATTAGCGTTGTGTTCCCCGCCACTAGTGGTAATGGAGAATACATAATACAAATAACCCGTTTCAAATAATTGTCATGTGTGAAAACAGTCACCGTTTTCATTCCATAATTCCATGTTTCGGACGCAGAATATTTTAATCATCTGCGAGTGAAGCACACTCGTGTGGAATAATTGCTGTTTTAGTTGAAATAGAAAATAAGCGTTGTTTATGATTGAAGTTGTACATTTAACTATGTGACATCGTTTATTCGTATGTTGGATAGACATTAACTGTTTTCGAATACGTGCACGTAGGTGGGCAGGACATTCTCATATTTACAAAGCAGAACAAGTTCAAATACAATTTTGAAATTAGAGTGAAATATTGCTGAGATTTTTTGGCATTTTGTTCTCAAGTAAAGCGTAGGTTGGTGGAGTAAAAATATGATAATTTGCGTTTTTTGAACAGTTGAGCAGTATGGATGGTCACGTACCTATTTGATCTAGGTACTTACTGATAAGATGTGTATTGATCGGATATAAATTTTATTGAAATGCTTGTTTCTATTCCAATACAATATTAGATTATTTATAGTCAACTTCGTCAAATTACGTAAAAAAAAACATTTGTTGCTAACACTCTATAATTGAGGTATATCCCTAGACGATGTATATAATTAGTACATACATACAGTATTGATTTGGATATGTGTTATTGTAGAAAAAAACCCAGTTTGTACAAATTGGAATTTCCCAACTGTATTAAAAAAGAAAATAATAGTTCTACGAAAAACGGCGCCACGCCACGAATGAAAGAAGTGAATTATAAAGTTATTTATTGGTTATAACAGAATGGCGAAGGAAGCCGTCGAAACATAATTTTGTTTCTCCGTCTTCTGTGAGAATAAAAGAATCAAACGGTTTTCAAAACATTTCAATGTCTTAGTCGCCAATTTATTTGCTTGGAGGAGCTGAATTTTTGCATGTTGTATCGCACAATAATATGTTACCAAAAAACTTTTTAAAGAATAAACTTTACATTCTCATAAAAGTTTTAACAAATGCCTGCAAAACGTTCCTGTCTTATTGCCTCCCAGAGAGTTATTTCGCAACTTTTCAATCCTCAGCCTACTTATAACTTTTCCCATCACAATGACTCCGCTTAAGACGATACAAATAACAAAATTCCCGAACAAATCCATATGGGGAGTAACGAGATCTCCTACAGAATGCGTGCGCTTCCAACTTTTAAGTGAACTTACATTTGGTTTAAGTTATACGGGTAGAAAAATTTAAAAGATATTTTGATATAGACAACGCAAGATTATCAGATGTTTTTCTTCTATTCTTTACAGATATGTGAAATTGGATTAGAAGCTTAGGGATAAAATGCTTTGCGCTACTTTTGTTCAAATAAAACATAGTTTCTAGAGAATATTTCTACCCATCTAAGCCCCTTTGTATTGTGTGTTTAATGTTGTGAGTTACAAATTGGATCGTTGATACAAATTAGAGGAAGAGGTGATAATTGAGTGTTAGTTTCTGTAGTGAATATTCCAACTTCGGGGTATATAGTTATCCATCCATTTGTAAGTACACATGGATATCGATATTCAACGTTATATAATGGCGTCATCGGGAATCAATTCTGGGGTAATAATAATATGTATTTGTTTAAGGTTCTTGTGTCTTGAAGAAGTTTAATCACCGGAAATTTAATCACGTTGTTTTTAGCAGTTTTTTTTTTTTTTCTTTTCTTACTAAAAACATTATGTTGTACATTGCCACGAAAACTCTTGTTAACATTAACACGATTTTTTGTAGCGGAAACTCGAAACTGATAAATTAATTTTCATTTTGTAGACATAAAGACTGAAGAGTTAGTTTGTAAAGAAGCTAAACCTTCTTCTCAATAACTAAAGGTGTAAAGGAAGTAGTTCAAAGTTGAAACTTTTTAAATTAAAATAAAGTCAGTTGGTTTTCTCGCCTTTTCTTACTTGTTACACTATGTAAGTTGTTGAAAAGTTGGTGATCAAGTACCTATCTAAATGAGTTATTAGAAAGTCTCTAAGCTAATTTTCCCAAGCAAGTACCTCTGCTAAGTTAATTATTAAGCTGGGTAGTCGTCAAAAGTCCGGTTATTTTTATCCGAAATGTTGATTCCGTGTCTTTTCTACTGATTTTCTTTATATTTTTCTTTTTCACAAGTTCTCGTCGGTCATTACTCCTGCAAAGTTTTGCGGTCGACCGATATTATCAGCGAATTTTATGCCACTGTTAAAACCTGCCACTACTAAAACCTATGTTTTTGAGATCAGACGTCGCCTCCGGCTCTCACAATAAATTAAATAGGTCGAAAAACTTATTCCACCCCAATTGTAATTTAGTACGATCGTTAAAAGTTTTACGAGCAATCTTCGGCTTTCTCGGCAATAATCTGTTTTAGTCGTCGCCATCAAACCGTTTCGTATCCGATTGTTCGTTCATCTCCGATCAGCAAATTGACTGACGACGCCCGAATCAATTTTTCTTCCCCTTTTATTACAAAAGAAAACGATAAGCGCTAATCGATGGCATTTTTCTTGTCTGAAAAGACATTTTTCGAACTTATATCGAAAAATATGAAGGTCTTTGTTTTATGTTTTTCATTGTAAAGAAAAAACAAGCGTTCGTTTTAGCGTTCTTTATTTAAAAGAAAATGCTCAAGAAAGGATATTTTTTAAGGAAAGTAGATCTCACCAATAGAATTTAGTATTCGTCGAGAGTCTTTGGTCTTTTCACATTATGAAAATGAGATTATTGTATTTGGTGGAGCCACTTTGATGTACGCAACGTAATTAAGTTGGAATTAGGAGGTTAGATCATTAAGAGGTGCTTATTTCTTGTATTAGAGTCTGCATCTCCGTCTAATTACAAATTAATTAACAATTAGAAATCGTCTAAGACTTCATTCGTCTTACACGTCTTTTTCCTAGTTCTATGCCAGACTATCGTAACGATAACTGCGATATTATTTCCGTGCCGTGTAAGCCACTGAGAATAGACTATCGCATTACGTGCGCATCTGACGTAAGACATCTAAGGATTCTATTAGGTGTCTGATAGTATTTTGCAAGTGCAACGTATTTTAGATAAACTTTCTGCAGTCACTAATCCTTCAAGAATTAACATGATCTCAAGATATATTCATGTTTATGATGTTTTTTTCTCTGGCACAGCCAACCGCACGACCATGGTAGGAATATGACGCCGTTAGTTTTCTTATGTCGTAACAATACAGACTATTTTCGTAGTTTGTGTTAACAAACAGACAGTACTGCTGATCTCCAGTTTTATTTAACCACGTTGAATTATTCAAACCAGGTCAAAATAAGCCACCACGTATTTCATATGAAAAATATAATATCCAGTCAGTAAACATCTTCGAAAGAAACTTCCAAGTTCCTCTCCTCTCTGCATTCTCATAAGAAGTTCATAGTAGTTTTAAAACTACGAATACCTATCTATTATACAATCAGTTGGCAAGTGGCCCGTAGTGCTGAATACGAAGAATAGGTACCGGTTTTGACATACTTCGTATAATGATGATTCTATGTCAACGGGAAGTTCCCTGTAGGTTTTGATTTTTATGTGATTATCAAATATGTCACATAAATGGCAGTATTTTTTTATTCCGCTGACTTAGTCGCTTTATTTTTTTAAAGGCTCCAAAAGAACATAGATCTACGTATTTGATATTAATTTCAACTTGATACCTCCACGCTTTCCTGAGAAGGGGAGGGTCTTGACAGACTGACGGATTGACAACGAAGTTATCCTATATGGGTTCTATTTATTCCTTTTGAGGTACGGAACCTTAAACATTAAATGCTGTTTGTTTGTAAGCGCATCATGTGAGAACGGCTGGACGATTAGGCTATTTCCTGTTTTAAAATGTTCATAATAGTACAAAACAGGTTCCAAAGGAAATAAAATTTGATAATTTGCCGGAAAAATTGGAAAGTTCTGGAAACCTGAAAGCGCATTTTCTATGGGAATTTTGTATGAATTATTAAAATTTGGGCGGGACAACATCTGTCGGGTCAGCTAGTTAACAATAAAATGTAAAATACCGAATGCCTTTATTGGAATTTTCTTTGATAATAAAAAAATCCTTAACAAATAATGAGTTCGTACCCAAGTTAGTTTAAAAAGCTTGACAGTTATTAAATGCTAGGACAATAGTTGTACAACTGAAAAAGAAAAACAAACCAGTACTCTCGTTTATTTAAATTCACTTTTCAAAGAGTGTCTTAACGGCAACGTAAAATGTTATAGTAGAGGCACAGAATATTGGGTACAGAAGATCGGCTCCCAGCGAGCAAAACGCACGCACACATAGACACAAGAGTGCAAGCGCAGTTGTGACTGGCATTCGCACAGTGTTCAAACTCAAACTCAAAACTCAAAGCATTTATTTCAAATAAACCAATTACAGGTACTTTTGAATTGTCAAGGGGTCGGTCAGTCAGAAATATGAAGCTAGTTGCCAATTCCAACGCGTAGTAGGTTCCTATGGAGAAGAACGGACAAGAAACTCCACGGACACTCTTTTAAATCAGAATATTTTTACAAAATATTGGTTACATCATCCATGTTGTAATTATACATGTGAGAACAATGTAAAAAGACGTGCACGTTAAAAGCGTCAGTAGTAAAAATAAAATCAAAAACAATTCAAAAATTCAAATAAGCCGTGGCAGCTAACAGATGACCAGTCCCCAGTGACGGCGCCCGTTCACGAACGTGACGCATGCATCAGCACCATTTAGCTCAACCATTTTGAAGGGAACTTAATGATCCAACACACACGCCACCACCAGAGAGACATTTGAGTGACCATGACATACTCTCAATCGCCAGGGCACACTCGAGTCAATGAAAGACGTACCCAGTAAATGGTAACTGTAAAGTAGGTACATAGTGCTCACACATGTGCTATGCAATTATATAATACTAAGAGATTTAATTTGAATTGTTTTTAAATTCAAATAATGTCTTCTTTCAGTAAAATGTTCCATCTACAATATTCAAGGTACTTTCCCTCCATGTGGCATATCCGTTGGACGCCCTGTATATATTTTTAAATTAAATAGTGAGTAAACGTATTGCATTATATTTAAACGCTGCTTTTTCGCGCGCAAATTTTTATTTGTCTCGATTTACTCAAAGTATAGGATATATACTTACTTATTCAGCCTATAAAGTTCTCACTACTGGGACACAGGTCTCCTCTCTGAAATTAAAGGATATTTTAGGAAATCTAAAGAACTGATTTTTGAGATCAAGGTATTTAAACTTTTCTTTAAAAAATATTAAGTTGTTATTGCATATGAGTACGCGTCTATGTGTGCGTGCGCCTATTTATGCTCGTTGTATGAAGCCGATCTTCTGTAATATTCTGTGGAATAGGTTAATTATATCTGGTTGCAGACGTTTTCAGAATATAAATATAAAGTGAACGGTGGACCAATATTCGTGACTGCGAAGGTGAAGTATTGCTTCAGCACGATGCTCGGGTTTTAGTGTATCTTTTGGAAGAGAAACGTGGTTGGAAGAGTAAGTCATCGGAACTGCAGTTAGATTTGTCTTTTATTAATTTATTAAACGACGTCTTAGAACCATTTCTTGTTGGAAATACAAGGAACTGAATTCAGGAATTGAATTTTTAAAGTAAGTTTTGATTTTCTATAACTCTTGTGGTTCCCGCAAAATTATAGGCAATAATTTTTCAGTAGGTAAAGTATAGAAAATAATACCAGCTTGCTGCTGTCCCAATGCAGGGCAAAGTCATCTTCTCATATAGAGAAGGCACGAGCATTGATCACCATGCGCTTGCTCAAGACGGGTTGGTGATTTGAGACTTATATTTACTATAAAGTCAAGGTTACCTCACGGTGTTTTCCTTCACCGATGTCAGTAATGTCCAAGATAAACTCAGAAAGTACATATGAATTGAAAAAGTCACATTGGTATTTGATTGAACCCACAGCCTTGTGCATGAGAGGCGAGGCCTTAACCACTGGGCCATCATGACAAGGCTGGAAAGTTCAAACGCATTAAGCACGTATCCCAATAGAAGTACTACTTACTGAAAGTTGACGTCTATAATAGTGACTCGACAGGAAACGTAAGCTTAGAATTATCTAAAAGTATGTCTTCTTAAATATCACATTTACGTTATATCCTATTTTTTATATTCACCAAGTTCAGCATTTGAGTTCATAAAAAAATAATAGGAACAGGAAAGACGTTTTAACAAAATTACTACAACCATTATATGCTGGCTATAATTATGTAAGTGCACTATTATGCTTCCATATGCAAGTAGTAATTTTATAGTGCAATATAAAAAGTTTATTCTTCCTGATTATACTAGCATCTACTTATGTTAGTGGTAGTTTGTTTGCTGAACAATAAAAGTTATGGCTTGTAAACAGTGCAGTCGTAAAACCATTCGAAGGACACGCTTCGAAAGAATTACGAGTTTTATCTGATACCGTATTGATAACACGCGATAATTAGTACTTACCGTGAAAGCATATGCGTCGGCCTAATTCGTTAACCTGCTAAGTCCATTTCGACATAGTTTACAGGACGAAGAAAAATCTGAATAATACCTCTATTAATTTAGCAATCAAAATTCTGAAAATCCCGTAGGTTTTTATAATTTTTCTTGATATTTTAACAATATAACATAGTAGCATGTAGTAGCATGACTTATTCACATTTTATCAAATTTAGGAAAACAATTTATTCAGCAGTTTGTCGAGGTGAAGTTTCAGTTTGCTTGAGGACTTAGCAGTTTTTTATTTACATTTAGTATGGTATATAGATTCATGAATTGTGCAGTAAAACGAATTCAATCAGTACCTAATCAAAATTTTAATTATTAAAAATTAAACTTTCAGTCTTCTTTTAGAGTCTATCTTAGATATTTTAACCCTGTTTCCTAAAACAGGGTTAAAATATCTAAGATAGACTCTTTTCATAAACAATCTGTAATAGTTTTAATAATACGTTAGTATGTGTTGTTGTGATATTACGTACATCTCGTAATACTACAAAACCGAAACCAGAACGTTGTCAGTACAAAACTGAGGCCCCAACAGGATATAGCAGGTTTGCGTTGTGGAGATTGACTGGTGGTCAGAAAGCAGTTTTTCGGGCATAGCATTTGTCACCTTTTTTGGCTAATGTCGCTGTTATTCCTTAAACAATACGGTAGATATTAGATTAAACTTTTTAATTGGTATATAAAGTAAATTTTGCCAAAAAATGGATTTAGCAGGTTAACGAATTAGGCCGACGTATGGTCTTTTCACGTATTTCATCATAGAAAAATCTAAACTTCCAAAAGAACTGTTCCTAGAACGGTCACAGAGAAAATCCCTCAGGAAACATTAACTACAAATCAGCCTTTTTACAAAGCCTGAATAGGATAACAGCACAAAGTAATTACAACATTTTAGACGAAAAGAAAACAGGCAATAGGCTTTCCAAATTGTAATACCCTCACAAAGAGACGAGATAACCCAAGGCAATTTTCTTGAACCCTTACTGGTGCTTGACACACAATTTTCTCTATACATAACCCTAATAATTGTCAGTAAGAAACGTAAACATGGTAACAAGTGGGTAGGTGAAAAGTAAACTGAATTACTCGCTGGCCGGACGCCTAGTACAATTTACGAGGGGTGGCGTTACTAAAAAGTAGAATACGTTTGTGTGGTGCTCATTCCTCGTTTCAAACGAGCGTTTAATGCTAATAGGAATAGTGCTTACAATGGGCTTACGTACGTACTGATTGTAGATCTGCTACCGCTCCTTTTTAATTCGATTCCTGCAAACTGCTGTAGTTTTCGCCCTCTATAAAACCATTTTATCGATTTAGATAATCTTTTTCTTATACTTCTAATGTTTTTAACTGTTTGGTTTGGTAAAAGACTGATCGATTTAGAGGAGTAAAATCGAATTAGTTATTGTTCTCAGGAGGTCACTGGTCGCAATATTTTTGTTTCTAAACCTGTCCCATTTTTTTAGAACATTCAATAAAATACCTACTTTAAAAAATCAAGTGCTGCAGGCATCTCACGTCAGAAAATACCTGTTTGGACTAAACGCAACAATGACAGATAATGGTGATAAGCTTTCAGCCAAGACATAGCTCTTTACTTAGAATACTATAAAATATAACCACACTTAAAGCAAAGTAACACCTGAAGCGTGTTAGTTTAAGGTGTTGTAAAAGCGTAGCAACATGGTTTCTTACGAATATACTATGATCCTATTTTAAGTTCTCATTAGCATAAAATGTCATTAAAATACACAGCCACGTACGAAGCCCTGGTTTTTTTATTAAAAAAAACCTATTCGGACTTGTGATTTTATTTTTGCGTCAATGAACTTTTGAATTCGTGAATTACTCCGTATTTTGTCAACTTTTAATTACAATTGCCTCGGGAAAGTTTCACACCACTAAAACAAATCTTAGCACATTAAACCAAAAACCCGAGTAAACAGTTGTTTTGTATGCATTGCGTTGTTAGTCCGTCTCCCTTAGCCAAGTCTACGGAACCAGATAGAGTTTCCTACCTAAAACACGCGTGACCATGTCGCTCGTAACATACAAAATACAAGCACTTATATTTTGGGATACAACGCTGTTAATTAAGGTGGTCGGTTACTGTAGTTACAGTGGAAAATACAAAATCATAAATTATATTTCATTATTACACAAATTTTATTTTATAGTTCAAAGGTAAAACCATTTTCATTACAATTTCTATTAAATGACATGTGTTTAGAACTTTTGAAGTCACATTAAAGGAAAAAACAGATAAGGTCTTCAAATGACGCCTCATTACCATTGGCAAAACAAGATAAAAGTTTGTTTCATTTCGCTTTATTATTATGGCAAACATTGAAAAAAATTGGTTTGTTTTTATCATAAACAATTGAAATATCAGCCCGAGGCAGCTTGTTAGTCTTTGATCACACGGCTTTCTATGTCGTTTAATTAAAAATAAAATTGATGGATAAAAACGTTGTGGCAGACGTTAGGCTGATTTTTTTGCGTTAGGAACAAGAATAAAAACAGTTAAATGAAACATGGTTCAGTTTTGGCTTACACCAGAAAAGGCAAAACGAGCGCTGGTCGGTCAGCTCAGCCTAATTTATGTGGACGACGCCGCTGAATAAAAATGTTACGAACCCGAAACGCTTGCGAACCGAACTGAGCGCAATGTTAATAGGACTATAGCTTACACCACTCGAATTGTGTTTGACATGGTCTCGATAACATTTCGCTCGTTTTAAGATTACACTGACTGTTTTTATTCTCGCGAGCGAAATTATACATTCTAATTTTTATACGTTGTTATCTCAGAATATTTTATATCGCGTTCTTTACTAAATATAAGAGCTATAACTTACTCAGTTTATCTACGTTGTAACCTTTGTGGAAGGAATTCATAAAGACAAAAGATGGTTCCTTTGGCACTGAACATTTATTAAGAAAAGACGTTTTTAAAAGTAAGACTATTATTCGAAGTTGGTGCTGATCTACAGAGATCAGCAGCAACTTCGAATAATAGTCTACTATAATAATAGTACTAATGACATACACCTATTATTACTGTTAATAATAGGTGTATGTCATTAGTAAACGAGCAACACGTAAACGCTGTTTTTACGTGTTACTAGTGATATATCCCTATTATTAAATAATATCACTGAAACACACGAATGAAAAGTAATACTTACTACTACTTTGTATTTTCTGAAAGACAATATCGGGCATTTTGCCATCACTAAATTCTTTACTCAATTTCATTCGCAAATCCAAGCAGCAAATGAGGACATAGGGCGAACACACGTCTTCATTGGCTACGTAATACGTGAAGTACGGTAAGATTTATAAAATAAAATGGGACGTCTAAGGCGGCGTCCCACGAGACCTCTGCGAACATCTATTTCGTTAGTTTCCGCACAGTCACCGGGACGCTCGTTTGTCATTCTGCCCTTATTGAGGACCAAATTTCAGTGACCGCCTCCTGCCTTCTGTTATCCCCGTGATATTTTCATAATCCCGCTTGAAGGACACGTCCTAAGGCTTGTTGTTGAATGTCGTTTGTTGTCCTAAACTTGTATCTCAGGGTAATCATCGTTTGGTACAAGTGCCTACTAAAAGACCCGATTGATATTAAATCATTTATCGTGACTTATGTTTTTGTCAGTTGCTTCAAAACAAAGTCAACACAATTTAAAATTCGTTCTGTGATTTTGTTTGAGGTTAAGTTAGATGTTTCAAAATAACATGAACGTTAAAACAACAAAGAAAAAGCGGCACAAGAAAGTCGTTAAATGGCCGCTGTATTAAAAACGCGAGCACATTGTTAAATTGCTTGTTGTTTTCCAAACGATTTGTCAAAGGAATGCATTGAATCTCTCAATGAAGGCGTTAGGCGAAATAAATCGAGATTAAAACATACTCAGAAGCAATCGGGGGTGTACGACAATACCCCATTTTACGAAGAAGAAAAATCTGATCATATATTCACGGCAGGCTTTTCCTAGCATTCTATAGAGACGGGACGATAAACAAACTACTCTATCGCACCCCCCTCCATCGATTTATCACACGTCTATGATTAAGATTTATGGCTATAATAATAACTTTTATAGATAAATTATTTCTGTGGACTATGTGATGTCATCCACATTGAAAGGTGAAGACTTACATAACTATGAAAGTTACTCCTTTAGTTCGGTATGACTTTGCTTATTTCTCTGGTTTAAGATCCAATTTTGTATAGAGTGCAATTATAGCAGTTAGCTATCTGGCTATTCAGAATGTATACAATTATGAAGGAGACAAGCGGAAAGCAAACAAACGCGCCGCAATAGGAAAAAAAGTTGGTACTCCGTCGTTTCATATTTCTGAGATTTTGTCCGATTTGATTACTGCACCGATCTTTCTGTGAAAAACTAGAATGCAAACTGTGGGACATGTCTATACTAGTTGCAAAGATATTTTGGTAAAACACATACATATTGGTATGGATTTCTTATACTGGTGTAAGTTGAATGCTCTGTTCTAAAGATATTCCTTCACGCACTGCCGTCATCGTTTACTTCCCGACCTCTTTCTGTGTTTCCACTTACCTACGTATTCCACTCACGATATTTTCAAACACTGAGTTGGTAATACGTGACACAGTCAGCTGTTATTATACCCCCGATATATTTGTATCTCAAGAGAACATTCTTCAGAATACTTTATTATAAACGTCTGTGAAAAATCATCTTGAGATCTTACGTGAAAATATGAAATATTTCAGGAATTAAAAGTAATAAAATACTCTCTGTACCTATGTGGAAAATATAAACTCCAGCTCTTTTATGAGATTTTATTGTATCTCAAAAGATATATTTGTTTATGTGAAAAATGTTTTAGTTATTCTCTGTAAGATCTTGCTAGAGAAATAAGAGTGTTATTAATACTAGGAATTAAGTCGGATTTACTGCTTTTAATAGGCCTTTCAGCTCATAATTGTTTAGAAGAAATAGAGATAGTAGGTAGGTAGGCCTGTAACTACGGTAATTAATTTAATTCTTAAAAAAATATAAGTATGAACATTTTTATATTTTGTAGGTACGTAAAATGTTACGTCTAATTGCTAGTACGTATCTTCATTCTACGTAATTATTTTAAGTGACACAATGGGAAACGGCAGACAGTTACCATGTAAACCAATTACACGAGTTTTTGTTATGCACAGTGTGTCTACAGACAGACCCTAATATGAGTATTTTGTGTGCATGTTTTTAATGAAACAATTAGACATGAAAACTAAGTATATATTCAATAAAATTCTTATATAAGCTAGGACCTATCTATTTTCACAATTTTTCATAAACTTCCTGGTGAAATTTGGGTGTACTAAAGTTACAGCCTAACCCTTCTGGGATTACAGGTTAATGTTATGTTTACGTTATTCTATAAAATTTGTCTGAAACTTCGAAGAAAGGCAACATGTTTAATTATTATACAAAAAAAAGGAAGAATCTGTAGGTACACGTATAAATATTTTTTATTATTTTAACTCTAGTCTTAGGTAATTTGGTAGTCAAAATATTTCCATTATTAAAAATAGCGCAAAAATAACAATTTGTATTGTAATATTCGCGAAAACCCTAGGGATATTGCGAAAACACGGATAATTAAAAAATGGTGATAACATTTCTGCGAGCAACTTGGTTGAAATGGGCTAGGTTAGGTTAGAACTGTGACCAACCGCGCGCGAGCTAAGCGAGCAAAGCGAGCGTTGCCGCGGCAGTGGCCGGCGAGCGCTACTTCCAAGTTGCTCGCAGAAATGTTTTCACCATTTTCTAATTATCCGTGCTTTCGCAATATCCCTAGGGTTTTCACGAAAATTCTAATTATGAAATCATCCTACGACATATATACGAAATGATTATAACCATTTTACAGCTTAGGTATTGAAAGAATGAATAGCGAATAAGTAAAAAGGTTTCATTTATACGAGCACGGCAGCCGCGATACGCATTACTGTTTATAGAAAACTTTTCTGTGAATACAAACCCAAAAGATTTTTCCAATTTAGCGAGAAAGGCTCGAATGCTGGAGAGGTCACAAAGCGAATAGTAAAAATACATTCCCTATACGTGACCGTAAGTTTTGCTACCCGCGGGAGGACGCTGAGGACGCCGGAGCACGCCGAACATGACACATAAACGAAAATGCCATTCGAAGCTAGAAAAATGTACAAGGCACGAATTTTACGCCGATAGCCACATAAATTTGCCATTTTAGTCACTGAAATATGTACCAATTTCAAGTTTTAGTAATGTTATTTTTATTTAGGTACAGTTTAGGCGCTTGTAGGTTCTTTCGTGTAAGTAGATATTTATTACGTTTCTTTTACTCCTAGCTTTTTATAACTTATTGTGTTTGCCTAATTTAAAAGTTTGTGGCTAACCTTGTACGCCTGATGTATATCTAAAAGTCTAATCTTGCTCAAACATTTATTTCGATATATTTTGAGATCTATATGTATATTCCTATATGAGGCAGAAAGTGAGATAGGATAGACTTCACTTTTCACAGATTTCCTTTCTACTGTCGACTCGCCCTTTCAGATGTCAGGTTCTTAGATCGTAATTAATTTCATGACTCATTACATATCTTTCATGAAACCGTCTGAAATATAATGAGGAAATTATTTTTGGACTTTGCCAAAAATAGCAGAGTTACAGTTACCTAATTTCAAAGTCAACGTATACTACTGTGAAGTAGGCAAATTCCCAAATTGTGCTATGTATATTTTACTTAGAAACTTGTTCAAACTGCCCGAATTTACGTGATTGATACGAAGTTGCGCGCGGCGGAATATCTTATTATCCCTAGAGAAGTTTGCAACTTTACCCGGATAAAAAATTACCTGCGCCTAAACAGGCATAAGAAAATTATATGCGGGCAAACTAATAAAATAAACATCATACGTATTAAACAAATAATCTTTTTAACCTTTTATTGTCTTCTATTTTATTTGAATTTTCCGATTTCGTTCTTAAAAAAAAATACTTTTATGTGATAAAAGGTCATTGCGCATTTTTGCCCCGGTACCTCGAAGTACGCGTCCATTATTGAAATGTGGTTTGTTTTAAAGGTTTAGGGTTAACATTTCACGGAATGTATTTATTTTAATCCAAATGATTGGGGGAAAAAATATATGTGGTTCAACGCAAAAACTTGTATTTTTCCCACTTATTGATTTTCAATAATTAACTTCTAACTGCGATACGTTCGCTGGTGCTCGTAAGGCGGAATCATCATTGTAGTACAGAGTTTAGAGGCCCTTTCTTTCATACAATAAGTCCAATACCGGTTTTATGGACTTGGGTTTAACCTTATGATTGGTGTAAAATCTTAATTTTTACCCAACTACGGCAAAGCCAAAAAAGAAAGGGTTATGATTTTAGCAGTCTATGAATGTAAGTATCTTTGCTTTTACGTGTGTTTCACCGTAGCGCCTAAACTACTGAACCGATTTTTTACTGCTAAATAATGGGTATTATCGACTTTGGGCTGTTTCACTCTATGGCAGTATATTCTCGTCAATCAGACCAAAAATAATCAAAAAATAAAATTGAAGTTTAAAAAAAACAAAACAACACGCTTTTTACACGAACTAAAAATTATAAAAAAGATCTTTGTGCATTTTTGTAAGCATTTTATATATTTAGAAGGATATGGATGTACGAAAATTCCATTGTTTATAATATTTTTTGTTTTGCTAAAACAAACACTTTCCCATACTTTTGAGGGATGCGACTCATCTCATTGAGTATATTGATAATATTCAGTATTCATGGTCTTTAAGAGACTCGGATTAGTTTTGTTAGTGGTCGCTGGTGGGTTACCGGTTCGAATAAAATGCCCATTTACCTTTGGTTTGCGTAGGTAAAAACGTTCTTGTAGTTAAGTAAATATTGATTATAAAGTCTTTAGCGGAGGTTAATATCCATTTGACCTCCTCTAAAGACTTTCGTAAATAATCATTTTACATAAATTATTATTTTTACCTTTAGTAGTCCCTGATAAAAAAAAAAACACTTCAAATAGTAATTAAAGGCGTGTTTGTTACTAGGTCATGATGGACCAGTGGTTACGGCCGCGCCTCTCATGCCCGAGGTTGTGGGTTTAAATTGGTGCAAGTACCAATGTGACTTTTCAACTCATATGTACTTTCTGGGATTATCTTGGACATTATTGACATTGGTGACAGAAAACATGTGGGCTTAAAGTATTAATAACGAGTACCAGGTCGACCGAGCTCGGCTCGGGTGAAAATAGAAAAAAATATCGTCCAGGTATACCAACGTTGTATCACATTCCCGAGGCTGTGAAAATAGAGAAAACGAATTTTCCCAGATATGAGACCTAGCTAGATCGATTTTTTGCCCCCGTAAATCCCTATATTGCAACTTTTATCGAAATCGTTAGAAACGTTTTCGAGAACGTGATTACAAATATACACACACCGACCAGTACATTTAGCGAAACATAAAAAAAGGCCAACATTTTTAAAAATATTGTTTAAATTTAAAATCTACTATTTATACTTCTTTTCTCATTTAAAATTACACCTTCTAAAATTAAAAGGAGGTCACATATAATATTAAATTTGGGAGAAAAATACTTTTTTTGTGAAAAATATACTTTCTTTATTTTTTAAAGTAAACAAGAACAGTTGAAAAGATTAATTAAAAAACAAATGATTAAATAAAAAGGATTTAAATTAATATCGCGTGTTTCCTCCACGTGCTCTTATTAAAGTTTCCACCCGCCTAGGCATGCTAAGAATGATGTTATCTATTATTTCCTGTGATAGTCTCTGCAATTCCTCAACTACTGCGATTCGCAGTTCACCCAAATTGCCAGGAGCTGGGATTCTGGATTTTACTCTTCGTTTAAGCAGGTCCCAGACGTGTTCTATCTGATTCATATCCGGTGATCTCGCCGGACACTCCATAACCGATATTCACGAAATATGGGGCCGAGCATTATCCTGCATCAAAGTCTTTTTCCGCCTTGTCGCGGTCTTCTCACAAAAGCATGAGTCTCCCTGAATCGTTGGATACTGCGATAAGTTGTTGTAACAGGTAGGAGAAGAATTCTTACGATCACTCTGTAGGTTTGATCATTTCTCCGCATCTCAAGTGCTCTGGCAATCTCAGTTGCGCTCAAGTCGGGCATAATGAAGTCATTACACAAACTAGTTTTTCGATATATTTTTATGTTCCGCAAAATTTGCCGGTGTGTGTATATACGTATGTCGGAGAGTCAACACTGATCCGGAAACGTCAAGTAAAGGACCTACTTGGGTGAGGTCAATACAGGAAATGGCAACACTGGGTTTAAAGCGACAACACTGGGTTGACGGCTGACAATTGTCGGTTGACATTTGATATTTTTTATGTTTCTAGACGTGAAGGTGAGACGTCGGAGCGTTTCCTAATCCGCCTAATTTCATGATATTTTTGTAATTACTGAACTATTCTGTTAGCGCCGTAATAGACGCTTGTATTATGCACTTTGAAATTTATTTCGATTATCCATACAACATAGCCAACCACTCTGATATCGAGGAGACCGAAATGCCTTCTTTATTTAAATACAAATATTGCTCATTTAATAGTATAGAATATAAGTCTCAAATAGCCAACCAGTCTTGAGCAAGCGCATGGTGATCAATGTTCGTACCTTCTCTGTATGAGAAGAGGCTTTTGTCCTGCAGTGGGGCAATAATAGGCTGGTATTATTAAGTTTTGTACAGTGCCTCGGGGCCGTAAATATGACAAGTCGTGTTTTTGAATAAGTTTGTCGTGAATGTGTAGAACAGTTTCTTTCTAAGTCGGTACTCAAATTTTTTCTTCGATGTTCAGAATCACAAATCTTGGATTGTGTTCAATCAGATTTCGTTAGTTTTGAAGCAAATTCCTATACATTGCTTGATAGTTTCGAAAAATTCGCATGCTCAACAACGTAAATAACGCAATGAACGTGGCTAAACAGTCAAAATGGAAGGCATTACGATCGATTGGCATTTTATGTGTGTTACGCAACCATCCCGCTGGTTTCCTCAGTACTCAGCGACACAACGCCGTCGTCGCGCCGCCACCGCGCCGTCGCCACGCCGTGTTACCACGTAGACTGAGCCGCCACCACGCCGCCACCGTACCGCCGCCGCGCAGTCGCTGCTTTTGCCATAACACTCTACAATCCAGGGCCGCGCGGCGCCGCCGACGCGGTGGCGGTGCGTTGGCGTCATGGTGCCGAGCACTTACACTTACTACCTTCGCCATAATTCAGTACTTATCCAGTATTAAACTATAGTGGCATAGGTACTGTTTACCCGTTGACCGTAGCCGGGAAGCCATCGGTCACGGCGCAGCACGGTCACGTCGCTCACTGTCTGCCGGTGATGAAACACTCTACCCATATCTAAATCACTACGTTTAACATAAATAACGGTCACCCTGTATAAAGCCGTGTTTATACTGACGTGTCTTAGTGGGTTTTAAGGAGTTCGCTTCAGTATGTTAGTGAGAGGTGTTTTATTTGTTGCCTAGACACGACGCTTTCTAAAAGGTGGGATTCTCAAGTCAGCGAGTATTGTGTGTTTAATTTATATTGTTTAATTAGAAACTGTAAGTGTAAAGTCAGGGTAGTTAATAGTTTCTCAAATTGACTACCAATTTAAATTGTCCGTATATTCAAATCAAAGCTGTCATTCGTTGACAGTTTTATTAAATGGGTACTACATGGCAAATTGACGTAGTTTGTTATTTGATATTGTATTCTTCTTTTCGTGCGGTTAGTGACTAACCTGGTGTCAGAGTTTTAAAGCCGCCCATGGGCCTCTGACTTAGCGTATGATATTGTATTAATGTGATTCAATTTTGTTATAATAGCATGTAAATTGTTTATTTTTATGTATTCTTAAGCTAATTTTGTATGTGTACTGGATAACGTGTAAGCTGTGGTTATCTGTTATTGAGGATGCATTACAGTACAACGTATACTATTTGCTACAGAATTCTAATATTGTAGAAGATTATTGTAATGTATCTAATTGGTAATCCTTAAATAAATATGTTTTATAAATATTTTTTTCCCTGACCGTTTTACCAGAACAGTCCAATAAATAAATGTATCTTCTTTTTAGGGTTCCTTAGCCAAATGGCAAAAAACGGAAACCTTATAGATTCGTCATGTCTGTCTGTCTGTCTGTCCGTTCGTATGTCACAGCCACTTTTTTCCGAAACTATAAGAACTATAATGTTGAAACTTGGTAAGCAGATGTATTCTGTGAACCGCGTTAAGATTTTCACACAAAAACAAAAAACAATAAATTTTGGGGGTTCCCCTTACTTAGAACTGAAACTCACTTTTTTTTTTTCATCAAACCCATACGTGTCGGGTATCTATGGATAGGTCTTCAAAAATGATATTGAGGTTTTTAATATCATTTTTTTCTAAACTGAATAGTTTGCGCGAGAGACACTTCTAAAGTGGTAAAATATGTCCCCCCCCCTGTAACTTCTAAAATAAGAGAATGATAAAACTAAAAAAAAATATATGATGTACATTACCATGTAAACTTCCACCGAAAATTGGTTTGAACGAGATCTAGTAAGTATTTTTTTTTTAATACGTCATATTTGCTAAATATTGTACGGTGGTACGGTTGCGGGTTTGTCCGAAAGGGATATCGCGGCCCCGGCACATAGGCAACGGAAGGAACACGGGTGGGTTTTAGTCAGTAAAAGTCTGGCACACCCTCTCGCTCTGCCCAGAGCGGGAGAAGCCATTGGATGATTTACCATCCTCAAAAAAAAAAAAACCCTTCGTGTGCGAGTCCAACTCGCACTTGGCCGGTTTTCTCGCACTTGGCCGGTTTTTATTTTTGTTTTCGTGTGGTTAGTGACTAAATAAATTGATATTGTTTTGTGATGCACCACAGGCAAGTGAAAAAACCAAAAACATACTCGTATATCTTATACTTATGAGTACATCTATTTAAAAAACCGGTCAAGTGCGAGTCGGACCCGCACACGAAGGGTTCCGTACGTAAGATAGAGCAAAAAACACCGAAAAACACGTTTCTTGTATAATTAAATAAAGTTAATAATTAAAGGGGACCTCCTTTAGTTATTAAGTTTATTAAATTTTTATTTGTTGTTATAGCGGCAATAGAAATACGCAATCTGTGAAAATTTCAACTGTCTACCTATTACGGTTCATGAGATACAGCCCGCTTAGTACGGAACCCAAAAAAAATTATAGTTCTAATTTTATTAGTAACCTTAATTGTGACCGCAAGATGTAACGACTTTGTGATAGGATTATAAGAAAAGCTTTAAGACAAGCATTAATTACCTTGAGGTTTCGTGGGGTTTTACAGTTTCTATATCAAAGCCATGCCTCTTCATCCTATAATGCCTATATGACCCGTGAAACTATTCGAGTTAGTACTTACTCTGCAGTATAATGGGCAAAAACCGCACCGTACGGTAAAATATGATGTTAAGGCATAGTTCATACGCTAAATTCCCGAAGCTCTACCATGTCGAGACACCTAAGCTTCAGCGAATATGCTTTAAAATGGTAATAATGTGGGTAATATTATAATAGCAGCTTACAAAAGTGGTTATGTGACGGATTTTTGCATATTGAAAATTTACGAGTGTTGTTTTGATCACTTCACTCATTGTGATTGGGCCACCACATACTCGTACAAGCAGAGGTGGCTCAGTGAGCAGTGGTTGCCCAGTGAGCAGTGGTGGCCTAGTGAGCAGTGGTGGCCCAGTGAGCAGTGGTGGCCCAGTGAGCAGTGGTCGCCCAGTGAGCAGTGGTGGCCCAGTGAGCAGTGGTGGCCCAGTGAGCAGTGGTGGCCCAGTGAGCAGTGGTGGCCCAGTGAGCAGTGGTGACTCAGTGAGCAGTGGTGGCCCAGTGAGCAGTGGTGGCCCAGTGAGCAGTGGTGGCCCAGTGAGCAGTGGTGGCCCAGTGAGCAGTGGTGACTCAGTGAGCAGTGGTGGCCCAGTGAGCAGTGGTGGCCCAGTGAGCAGTGGTGGCCCAGTGAGCAGTGGTGGCCCAGTGAGCAGTGGTGACTCAGTGAGCAGTGGTGACTCAGTGAGCAGTGGTGGCCCAGTGGGCAGTGGTGACTCAGTGAGCTGTGGTAGCCCAGTGAGCAGTGGTAGCCCAGTGAGCAGTGGGTGCCCAATGGTATCGGCCCCGACTTACGAGTTGCAGGTCGTGAGTTCGAACCCAGGTACTTGTGTATTTAATTTCATCGCCACTTCTCAAAACGGTGAAGGGAAACATCGTGAGGAAACCGAAATGTCGTAGAACCAAAAATTTGAAGACTTGTGACATCCATCAGCCCAGACTGGGCCAGCATGGTGGGTTAGGGCCCAATTTCCACACAGAGAGGTGGTCTGTGTCCCAGCAGTGGGAATATTTTAGGTTGATTATGTTATGTTTATGCACCACATACATTTTGACGAAAGTCGTAAGTGTTTAGGCATGATTGTTGTTCTTGTAGCTTTGTAGGAATACATTTCTGAATTATTTATGACCAGTAGATAATATCGAATATATTAAACTCTACATAAAGCATAACCCAGTTGAGCAATCACTTGGATCACATTGATAAAAGCTTTCTCGGAAAAAAATAAGTGATTTAGTCTCACTCTTTCGCTTCAACATAATTTGTTCTGGGGATCTGTCGGCAGGTGGGTTGTGTTCGGGAGGAGGGAGGCCTAATATCAAACAATATGAGACATATCCGTTATTAATTAAATACGTTATGTCTGCGCGAGCTCGTTTCCAAGGATATCGCTCTTGAATTAAGCCCAAGATAACGTTACGGAGAAAAATTCAATATTATCCTTTATTACTTCTTACTACGAGAATACTTTGTTGAAGATAATAATAAAGTAGTAAATTAATAAAGTTCTGTTCGAGTCTAGGTGGTTGCCCTATTCTAAGAAAGTGCCTTCCGTGAATGACAAGTTTTTCCTTCAAAAACTGAGATTATTGGAAGGAAATATACTTTGTAATAAACGCGTCGCCGAGGTGATGCTACTCGTATATATTTTTATATTTATGTATAATCGACCGTAATATACATTTCCCTTTTCCTAGTATGGTTATGGTGGAAAGAAATGATGTTTGTTCCAGCGTCAGAATGTATGGGATGTATGCGGTCCCTTTTGCACCAAGTCACATTACTCACGGCCCATAAAAATAGGTTGATATAATAAGAAATGAAAGCAAACTTATGACAACGATGCCGGCGCTTGTTATCTATAAACAAATGAATAGGCGAGTTCATTTGTTTGTAGATATTATGTACCGTCTCAGAACAATTGAATTAAACGGTTCGAGTTCATATTTCAATAGAACAACTAAGATAACAAGCATCCGAACTCGTATTGTTGATTTTGTGAACTTTACGTTTTGACTTGTTTTGTTAACTACGTCCTGAAGTAATTTAACGTGTAAAAGATTACAATTTATTAATGTTGATATAAAAGTGAAGTTTAAAATGATGCATGGAATATGTTTTCATTATGTATGCAATAAATTGTGCGATAAAGCGCTGTAGCATTAATACTATCAGTTGGCTTGTTGGTCGTGCTCAATCATTTTGTTTGTATTCATAAAGACAGTGGTTGGGTTTTTCAATGGATATAATATTTTATATTTTATTTACGGTAAATTCGACTGATATACAGAGAATATTTAATTGTATGTAGCAATTATAATGATTGTAGGTATTTATTAATTCTGACTGTCCCCTTTAAGTGTCTCCAGACGGGTAATAGAGTGTTTGTTACACAGGCACTTAATAATTCAGCGGCAAGTCGTCTGAACTCGTCTGGCGATGCTGCCGGTGGCCTTGACCGAATCTTCTTGCATTAAGGCCGGTGGGATTATGTATATTAAATAGAATTTCGAATGATACCACGGAAAATCCTGGGAATGTGATTTGGCCGGAAATCTCGCCGAAAGTGGATTTTATTTTGGAGTGAGAAAAGGCTTAGCTTCTTACTATTCAATGATTTTTATACGAAATTTCAGGGTTTTCTTTTTAAAACTTACTCATTTCAGTTTAGCAGCTTCGCATGGGTAGCACCACTTGTTCCGTTGAATATTGAAAGTAGAACACACATTATAACACAGATTCAATTCCAAATCCTTTTCGATCACTAAAGTATCCATTCTTTGCATACATTTTGGTAAGAAAGCCTTATAATTTAGAGTAGTAAACATTCCGTACGTTTTTAGTAAATAGTCTCCCTATTCACCTTCATTTAAAGGTCCATCCGTATATATTTATTCCTGAAAGGCAAAAAGGTTTTAAAAGATAAATTCGGAAGTCTCTTTGGAAAAGAAAATAAAACAACCCTTTCAATAAAGCGGGTCCACACGCATGATTGAATGAACACGTAATACCGTCGTGTACTGTCGTATCAACCGAAATATATTCAATATAATGTCTATTTTGTACTCCTGGCCCATATTAATTCAATGATCGAGTATGGATTAAATTTTGAAGATGGTATTTTCGGGGAAGGTTTAGGCGGTTCCGTAGCTGTGATTGGATGTCTTACCTATTTATGATAAGTAGGTAGCAACTCTAAATACGTCACAAATTTCCCCTTTTTAGTTCCCCTTTTCGTACACGAAAAAAGTGCTCCTCGTTTCATTATTGTCACCGAAACATCAGACACATAACTATTTAGTTGTAATCCAATTATGTTGGGCTCGCCCGTTGTCTAGTTCATAATAGTTGTGGTAAATATCGATGTTTCACACGAACCGATCACCGTCTACCCTCCAATATATCAATAAACACGCAATATGCAAGTATATGTACAACTTCTAGCTTCAGTGTAAATTCAGAAGAGCTATGGAGTTTAAATAAATAGGTAGGTACATTAATAAAAGCCCTAGTCCTCACGTAACAGGTAATGAAACCTCGTGAATTATTGTGATTATATATTATACTCGTATACTGTAATAAAAGCCAAACAAGGCTAATGTGTTTCACGCATAAGTAATGTAGAATTGATGAGGCTTATTTCTCCAGGCTTACTTGCCATTAGTTCACAATCAGACGACTATTTTCTTGAGGAAGAAACATGATGCTGAGGTGGATATTCAGATACCTACACAGGTACCTACTAGGGTTTCACGCGGTCAGACCATACATGTAAACGTTTGAGGGTGCTTTGACATCCGTAACTAGCATATTAGCACTTAAAGTGTCGCCTTGGATTAGTTAATTGACTCAGGAGTGACTTTGCGGAAATCCATTATAAAATACAATAGACGACGTATATTTAGTAACCTAATCCGCTTAACTGTTCTTAAAGAGTCATAAAGAACCCAGTAAGAAATCGACACGTGTTTCACCTCTCAACGAGGCATCCTTAGGATGACGATTGACTTTTTGTGAACGCGGACCCGACGTGTTGACACGTCAAGCGTCGAGAGCAGAGACAAATGTCTGGTTCGCAACAAGTCAATCGTGCTGCTGGGGAGTTTGTTGCACCACTTCTTCTTCCCAGCTTAAGCACTAGGAAGTGGTGAAGGGTGGGCGTTTTGGGGGACTGTCTTATGTAATTTTGACGTTCGAAAAGTGCTGATTCTCAGCCTAGTTTGAATAAATGATTTTTGTTTTTTTTTGGAATTTTTGAATATCCATTTTCCTCTAACTTAGAATTTAGATATGCTGCTGGGGAGCTTGTTGCACCACTTTCTCTTCTAGGAAGTGGTGAAGGGCGGGCGTTTTGGGGTCTGTAATCGCGTAATTATTACGTTCAAAAAGTGCTGATTTTCACACTAGTTTGAATGACTTTTGATTTAAAACTGGAATATCATCCTCTTCAGGAAGCTCTAGGGTAATTCAAATATAGCATGATATTTATTTAGAGTTTGAGAAAACAGATATTTCGCGCAGGTTTCCTAGTATCCGTTAATCTAGGACAACTTTTCCAAAAGTAGTCGCTTCATTCTGAGAAGTTAATTTCGAAAATGTAAACAGTTAGCTATCGACATTTTGCTGCGTTCAGTATTTCAGCTCAAAAGGAAGGATTTATTTATTTTAAAAGTAGGTAGTTGTTTGTTTATGTTTAATAGTTTGCTTCTCAGAACTAGGCTTAGTCGCAGTATAATAAAATAACAGTATTATGTCTCGGTAGTGCCCTTGAAATAATTATCTACGGCCGCTCGGTAGATAAACCTACCGCGTCCGCGATACTATTGCGAGCGCGTCTTTTCGGCCGTTACTTATTATACTGAAGCTTAGTTGACTTTGTTTGAATATTTTTTATTACCATAAAACCTACCTACTATACAATCTATTTTTATTTATTTATATACACAACAAAACTTACAATGGGCGCAGAAATGTTATCGATATTTTTTTTTCAATTCAATGTGTTAAATAGGATCGTGTTAATGTTTATTAAAATAATGTTGGATAAAGTAATGCAGGGCGATACTTGTTGTAATAGGTACCAAATTTTTTATTTTTTATCCTTCGTTACTCTTGTTGTAATCCGAATAATATTACTAATATTTGTGTAATTATAGGCTAGAAATAAAGAAACAAATATAAGAAATAGGTATGTAGTTACTATATACACTGTGGTACCTCCGTCTTGCTTTCAATACCTTTTAGTTACCATGTTTACCTTTGTCGTAGAGTTTGTTAAACAAATAAGATCCCTATTTGGTTCGCTTCATTGACCGTTATTTACAAAGGTCGGGTAGGTATACTTATTTCTTTTAAAATATACCCTATACTATTAAACGAGCAATATTTGTATATATAATATATATATATATATATATATATATTTGTAAGCACGTTCTCGATTGATTGAGTGATTTCAATGAAAGTTGCAATATAGGGGTTTACGGGGGTGACAAATCTATCTAGCTAGGTCTCATATCTGGGAAAATTCGTTTTCTCTATTTTCACAGCCTCGGGAATCTGATGCAACGATATGTTTATCTATTTTCACCCGAGCAGAGCTCAGTCGACCAGGTATTAATAATTAATACCTACCAATGAACTTTCCTGAAAACTCAAAACCGCCAGCAGGTACTCTGCATATTTTTGACAACGTTGCTAATAAAAATATGTACTCATACTATAAAAAAATAAAAAGTAGGAAGGTAATCCAGGTAGTGTAAATAAAAAAAGTATTTTTGTAACATATTAACTTTTATAACTGTAAAATAAATTCCTAAGGTAGGAACAGAAGGCACAAAATCAATTCATGCTATAAAACTGAAAAGAACATTCATTCACATTTACTTTCCGCAAGGTTCTAAGTAAATATTTCTGTCGAAAGGAATCGTAAAATATTGTGTTCCCTTCGCAGATATGGAATCTTAAGGCTGAAATATTCCCGATAATATGACTGTGGGTATTATAACGTGGGGTGGAGTAACCCTTGCTCGTACATCAAGTGGACCAAGACCCCCAGTCGAACATACACTCGTATCTTCCCCCGATAGGACCAAAATATCCCGCTCCCACTGTTTCCTTTCATTTAGATACGCTCGGTTTCGGTCCTTTATCCCCTTTCCTCAATTTTGTCTTCATCTTTCTGCCCTACTTCCACGGCCGCATTACTTAATACAATGAAATTTTTTGTCCTTAACTCGCTTGAATGAATTCTTTTCAGAGATTTTTTTTTGTTGGTGATTTCAGCTGGATCTGCTTCATCTAGCCACTTCAAAAGATTTAATTTTTATGAATCAACATAATCTTGTTAAACGGGATTTAGCCATTGTTTTTAGGGTTTCGTACCCCAAAAGGAAAAAACAGAACCCTTATAGGATCACTTCGTTGTCTGTCTGTCAGTCTGTCAAGACCCTTTTTGTCAGGAACGCGTAAGGGTTTCAAGCTGAAATTAATATCAAATACGTAAGTCTATGGTCCCTTGGATATCTAAAAAAATCAAGCTCAAGTCAACGCAATAAAAAAATACGACAATTTATGCTATATATTTTGATACTTGCAAATAAATCAAAACCTACAGGGTACTTGCCGTTGACTTAAGTAGAATCATGAAATTTGGCAGGAAGCAAGGTCTCGCGGCACAAGTTATGGAAAAAATCCGAAAATCGTTAATAAATAGTTTTATCACATACAATTATTTTGTTTGCTATTACCGACTTACATTTGCAGTTGGAGAATTGACCGTGACGTATATCGATGTATGCAAGAGCAACATTTTCAACTACAAAGTTAAGTTTGTTTTTGGGATAAATTCATTTCAATTACCTTACCCTTCATTGTGCGTGTTTTTTTTCGTTGGATAAAATTACTAGCACTTGCATATTATGATTAATTAAATTAAGGTTAAATATAATGATACGCATAATATTCCTCATTGGTTTTATTACTATGTTCTGTATTCTTATAAATCGTTAGGTAACATATTTAAATACATCTACAATTTGATAGTTTATTACACAACCCTTTTGTTATCTACTTGTAAAAGATGGCGACGTTTGAAACCGTTGCCAAAGTAATCTGAATACATAAAATGTATTTTTGGCTGTCAAGACATTACAAACATAACATTTAATTAATTTTATTTACATTCAAATATTTACAATTGATCAGCTATTATGTACAACATACGATCTAAACCTTAGAGTTTAACATGATTTCATTTATTAAATCTTTAAATACAAAGGTACGATAACCAATGTCTATAAATCATCTAGAGAAAATTAACATTTTATACAATTTAGACTTGCCTTTGACAAGCATTTGACTTAAGTTTTAAACAGATGTAAATATCTACAAAGTAACAGAGATTTAATATTGACATAGTAGCAAAACGACTTCGAGTTTACCCTTCTTTCTAACTTGAAAAGTCATAAAATTGTTTTTGTCCGTACTGCTAACATAAGTAAGGGAAGGACGCGCACAGAATAAAAACAAAACTGACTGAGAGCACTGTTTAGTACCAATCTGCCAGATTCGCTACATGAAATGAACTCGAAACGAATGATGCCTAAGGTACGTAATTTGTTTCTTGCTGTCACTGGAGACAACTTTTTGGTACGATGGCTTTTATTTTGGCCAGTAAAGCAACCCTAATTCTAAACTTTGATTGTGTAATTTTATTCCGGAGTAAGACTGTGAAATAAGTCAGACAAATTTACAAAAAGGTATGCGCTGTTTTGTTGTTTAAAAGTCAAGGGAATTTCGGTCGGGATTTTTGCTAAGTACCTGTGTCTCTACTGTGGGATAGTTGACACAAATTTCGTGGTAACAACCTTAGGATGTTTTTGAGGTTTGAATAGCTTGTGTCAGAGCTACTTCATGTCAAGAGACGTTAGAAGACTCATTTCAAAGCTAATCTAAGATTGACGACTTCCATAAATTCTTAGAACTTTGGTAGAAACCGAAGTAAAGTGGTTTTGTGGTAGCTGAGAAATCAACTCGATTTAGTCCCATTTTATGTTTGAGCGCGTTGGAGATGGACTCGTTTGAGGATTGAGTCATTCTCTTGGAAAACGTCTAGTCTGAAGGGACTAAGATTTCCTTTACAAATTGCAACAAGAGAATTCTAATTTCTCGTCAATAGCCGATTGTTTCATAAGAAGATTGCGTGGTAACTTAATTTACTAACGTTTAATCTAAGATAAAATCAAAATAAACATGGCTGCGACAAAATAAAAATAATGAGACACTTAACAACTAATTGGTTTTTGAAGAAACTTTGTACAAAATGAATTTAAACTTTGTCTTTTAAGTTCTTAATTTCATATTTGAGTTAAGATTTTTAGATACAGAAATTATGATACAGAAGTTACATTTTATTTATTTAAACTTGTAAACACGACATTTATCGTATGCATTTGTTTCTGGCAATACATTTGTATGTACCCAGGTATGTGTTACTATTAGTACAGACACTGTTTGTTCTAGTTGATCGAACGCAAATAGGGTGGCAAAGAGAGCAACCAGCGGCTTAGATGTACGTTACGCATAGATAAGCTTCCCGCTTCGATTGAATCTCGGTATATTCCTGTGTTGGACTAACGAAATCGATTTGCTTGTAATCTCGGTGCCGGATTAAGACGACGAACGTAGTTAGCTGTGAGAACAAAGGAGATTCAACTTCGGATAAATCATCAGATGGATTATCTCATGCGTGTCACATTAATCTCTCTGGTCGTTATTTGTCGAAATCACTAAATCCCTCTGGTCTGTTACAGATAAAATAGAAATTTGGAGATTTTTAAAGAATAATATCATTTTTTAAATTGACCATACATGCTATTGATTTATCGCCTTAAAATTACCTCACAGGAAACATTAGTGTGTATATTTTATCGTTGTATTTTAAATACGTTCAATTCAGATAACATAATCCGAAGGTCCGCCACAAATTCGCTTGTTCACTCAATCATATAAAATACTTCCTTAGTTTAAAACGTTTGGGAAGTCGCGTTTGCACTGATAGGTCATCTTGAGGATATCGGTTCGTTGTGGGCTGTCATGAATTTTGATAGGAGTTTGAGAAGCGCGTTGGCGAAGAGAAGAGCGATGAGTAGTGTTGGGATGGTGAAGTAGTGTGCGGCGACGGGGAGGGCGATGATCAGAGCTGGCCGGGGCTGGCGCAGCGTGGTGAGCGCGGTCAGTGTGGCCAGGATGGCGCGGTTGAGGCGCGGTGGCGTGGACCCCGAGCTCTGCATGGCCGCCGGCCGCTCGCCGCTCAGCACGTGTACTATAACTGACGCCGATTCTGTACAACAAAGTTTCGTCATAAATCAACTTATCTAATATCACGTAGCGTTATCGATTAACTGCGGCGTCCCTGATTACTTACAAATGATGTAAAGGGTTGCCTTATCTTGCTCTTTAAAATATGTAGGTATAAGCTCAATTAAATTGGACGTAAACTTTGGACTTATTTCAAAAAGATTAAATGACACTTGATAGAAAATAGAAGATACTTTACAACCAACGGTTTAGAAACAATAGGGTTTCCGACCAATAACTTTGCAAGAAATATTGTCACAAAACATTCGAATGACGTTGCCTGTTTGTCAGAAAATACGCAAGCCACCTCGAATGTTGAACTTAGATAAATGAAACGTCCTAGCATACAAGTAGCCTACATTTTAAAGTCACCGTACTGCTAGTAATGCATTAACCTAGAAATATGAACACTTTATTATGTTAATAGTGTACTGCATTGTAATCACAAATAAATACTGCAATTTTCCACACACAAACATTTAGTATTGCTCAAAGACTTTTAGACTTTCCAAGAACATGTAAAATTGAGTTTTCTTTCAAAGCCATTAAACGATGTCTATTAAAAAGTTGGCAGCGTTTAAACAGTTGTGTAGGTAATTGTGGAACATAGCAATAATGTTCAGCTACTTTGTAAGAATCCAGACTGGAATAATTACACAGCAGTTTGCAGCAAATCCTTGTAACGAATAATTTTAATATGGAGGTACTGAATACGGCAATCTGTGAGTCTGTATTGTACGTACGAGGTTTCATTTGAAAGGGAAAGAGAGATTTAAAAAATTCTTTGTGTAATGGTTCTACTCGTATATCCTTATTCAAATGTTATGTTTATGGGATGTTATATTTATGAAGCTCCCATTTTCTTGTATACAAAATACGGACATGCACAATCATACAAAAAGTGAAAAAAAGTTTTATATAAAAAGCACTTTATAACAGCGCTATAGATTCCACTCGAAACTTGATTCAATTCAATTTCTTTGAATTATTTTCATCAGAAAAAAATGATTGAAATTGAAAACAATTGAATTGAATTGAATGCATGCAGATATTACCGCGCGTATCTTGAATTTTAAAATTGAATTTTAGAATTCTGACTAGCGATTGCTTCTTATACATACATATATTCTTTTGACTCATATAATATTGAGTAGCCATCTTTATCACAGTTTTAGTATACATACACAGTAACAAATAAACTAAATAATAAACACACGATACCAAATAGTTGATCCCTCCGATAATGAGGGTAAAATCGATAGTCGTAACAATGAAATATTAACCCGTTCCCCGACTTTAATCGCTTATAAAATTTATGCGTCCGCCCTATTTCTCCGTTCAAACAGTATGTTTGTGCTTCTTCTAATTAGAGAAATAATTTTAATTTCATGTAGTTGGAGCAATATGTGGGAGAATTTGGGTTTTAATAAAGTGAAAGAACGATGTAATCCGACGTAATGATGATAATGTCACGAGTGAAGTGAAACGACTTGGTATTTGTCTCAGGAGCCTTAATGAGGTCATTAGTCTGCGCCTACTTTATTAAAATATGATATGTTGGAACGTTGGAAATTAAATTACAGTCCCATTTCGGGGAATATAAGTTACTTTTCTGAAATAATAGGTAGGTATATTTTGAAATAAAAAGGTTTTTTTTTTCACAAGTTGGAAATAAAATGTGATAGATTTGTCTGACGTCAATATCAAAAAATTAAATTTCAGCCAAAAGAACAAGTTCTATGATGATTGTCTACATCCGTAGCACGTTACTACGTTTTTCGTAGTCAATGACTACGCCGTAGCGTAGCTACTGCTACGAGATTATACGAAAAAGATTGTTTCTCTTAATAGTTACATTGTCACCCATAGAAAAACTATCATTTATGTACATAAATTATACACAAACCGATACACCATGAAAGACCTTTGCAAGGCCAATGCTGATTTCTGGTCGAATAATCATCGACTCGAAGATGAACCAGGCATAAAGCATACAGTTAAAATACATGAATCACACAGTTTCCTTACCAGAACTGCTCGGTGCACACGTATAGTTCCCAGAATCATGTGGCGCAGCCCGTGCGATGAGCAGCCGGCTTGTGCGCGTACGCTGCTCTGTCTCAACGCTGATACCGCCTCGCTGAGCATAGTTCACTACTTGTTCGCCTCGATACCAGTAGATGAAGCTAGTGAAACAAAGATGGTGGTCAATGTTAAGTACAATAGTAAGGGTGGTGAATGTGGTGATAAAAGACCTTTCATAAAACAGGGCATGAAAGGTAAATCGTTAATCTTGGTATGATGATGTAACATTACAACTTGACGTGGACAGTGTGAAGAGTGATTTGAATTGTATAGTAACCATCTTTTGTAAAAAGAATATGCAAAAAGTGTATGTAATTGCAAAATATCTATAGATGAAAATTCACTGTTCAATGTATTATATACAACTTAAATCGCCCTTAATGATGAGAAGACATTATCACAAGTTATCTATTTAATTTGTGGTACATTAGATAATGGACACTGTTACTTAAAGTAAATCACAGTCTGAGAGAAAAAGCAAAGTTAAGATCATAAAGCATTACGTCAAAAGTACGTTGGAAAGATTGAGAAACTTTTAAATCAGACTTTAAGAATAAATACATAAACTTAAGACTTTATTTTCATCTTGACAAAGAAACATAAAAAAAGATTTTCAATCACATCAAAATAAGATCCTTTAAAAAATATTTATTTTATATTTATTTCTTTATAATTCAGTATCACACAATTGAGATTGAATCAATCTCATCTTATATTGGGTATGTGGTCACCGCCTTTTAAGATTTGTCCGTGCGCCGACAAAGAGATTAGCTATTCTGTTCATAACACGAACTATTTCAAGTCGCAATTCGAAAATATATTACACCTTTTTTTAGTTTGACTCGAATTTGAGTGGCACTTACAGCATCATAGGTAATATCTATACTGCTATGCTTTTATTATAAAGAGTTCAATTTGTATGATTGTATACGGTAATCTATGAATATACAGATCCGATCACAAAAAATCTTTTGCCAATAGAAAGCTACATTATTTTCATTATTATCTACATCGCCAAAGACTGACGTCACACAAAATCCTGATGTCACACAAATCCTGCATCGTGCAATTAGAGTTTACCGCGCGAACGACATATATAAGGCTATCCGACATGAATCGTTGGGTAGTTGTCCACCAGAAACGAGACCCGTCTGGTTGGAGGATCCTCCCTTTTCTAAAGAGGATGACTGAACTTTACACCCTGTTCCTCATACCTCTAAAAATACTTATAATACTTTTTTATGCCAGGAAAATGCACGGTTTCTGTAGGAATCTCAGAAACCGCGGGATGTAGCTAGTTAGGTGTATAAATTGTAATTACAGCTTATGGCGGCTTTTGGACCTTTGCCTAGAATCACAAGATAGAGATTACTTTCTAGATTTAATGTTATGGCTTTATAAGGCAAAGGTCTTCTTAGGAACATTTGCTTTATCTACAAAACACCATTAAAATAAACGAAAATCAAACAAACCTTCAAACTTAAACACAAAAGTCAAACTTTCGTGTTGATTGTGGATATGAATCCAACACCTTAGTCGGGCTCATTCTGCTCTAATTACATGTTATTTCACGTCACACGGCTATTCATTATACTCAAGGATGTGTTTTGTACGGAACTTAGTAATTTAAGTTTAATAAGCAGTCTATTTGGGTCATATGTTCGAACTACTAACTAATTTTAATGTATTTGACACATATTGAACATGTTTAACTTTCGTTTTCAAGCTTGAATATTTATTAATTTCAAACGTTTTTCCGGTCTGACCTATAGCTATTCATTCGTGTTGTTGCACTTTCGGAAATTGCAATTTATGGTGAACTGATATTTACTGAGAAAAAATCTACGGCATGAAAGCTGTACTCATAATAATTACGAGTCATGTGAAACTCGACAAACAAAAGAACCACGCGTTATACATATAAGAGTCGCGCACGACCGCAGTCACTCCGAAACAGACACGAAAAATACAATATTGGTTGGCTACGTAATTAACGCAACGAAAATATTTTTACAATTTCTGCATTGAGTTACGATAAATAATTCACGAAACGTCGGAATAAAAACGATATCTGTCCACATGGAGCGTATCATCATTTCAATATTCAAATTGAAGGTCCCTCGATAGATCTCAGACATAGGCCACCATTAAACGTTGATAGCCAAAGAATACCTCACTTAGGGACCTCAGCCGACCCTTTTATCTGAAAATAAGCTTATCATGTTTATGGATGCGAACACTAAATGTATAGGCACGGTGCGGTGTGAAAAGGTGCCTACACGATAACACACTTCCATTATAAGATCGTAAGGTGGAGGGCGGGGTCGGCTATTCACACCGCAACGATTTGTGGCGGATATTTACTTAGAGTTACACAACCGCAAGCATCAATAACGAAGATCGAATTTTTCGTCGTGTGTATTATTTTAGGCGTATTTGTTTTATATACACACGTAATTCAGTTACGTGAACGATTTTAAACATGGATCGTATTTTGTGCTCTCGTTTATGTGGAGTACCTGGCTGTTGTTGCTGCTCTATTAAAAAAGCTGCATGTTTTGTTTTACATTGTTGCTCCAGTCATTTGGTCAGATAACAAAAAATGGCCGCTAATAAACTAGAAGTAAATTACATTGCAAGAATATAACGTCGTCACATTGCCCAAAATATGATACTTTTGTAGGTGGCAGAGTGCGGGCAAATATGATCTAACTGAACAAGATGGTCTCATTACACATTTGTCACGTACGCTGACACAAGAGTCCCGCTCGAGAGTTATTTCTTACTTCCTCGTTTTTATGTTGGCAACCCACACTTTCATGTGCTGTTTGTTACTGCCCGTTTCGAGTAAGAATACGGCACCTTTTCCATTTCCTTCATAAGCCGTATAAAAAGTTTCTCCTTTTCCAGTCGAAACGGTTTGGCTTTCGTATTTTTATAATGAATTTATTCCTCTAAAAATCTAGTCTTGTCATAATATTTTATCACAAAATGATAAAGGACGTCTTGTATTACTCTATTTTTTGTCATATTTTTTATTAAACCACAAAAAGTAAAAAGCCTTGTAAAGCGTGTATAAAACAGGTTTTCTCATTGAACAAATAAAATAATAGTAGTAAACAAAATGAAGGTGCCGGCAAAATGAACAAGTTAAAAAAGTTTGCTATTAAATAAAGTAAGAATTTTGTAGCAATTTATCTACATTTTTTTAATGTCTAGATTTAGTAGGAGGTCTAGATTTTCGCATTAGTTACCTTGGCGGGTCCGGGGCGTACTTCGCCACGCAAGTAAGATTGATGTCTGAACCGGCCCTGACGAACAGCTCTGGCCCCGACAGTATCTCCGCCTTCGACACTGTTGAAAACCAGAGATTATTACAACAAAATACCTAGAGATAATGTTAATACATGTTTGATGAAGAAATTTTAGTCGAAATTCGAAGAACATAGAAATGTAAATCCCTCATTTATTACTAAAGAAGATGGTTAGAAACTACGTATTAAAAGGAATAAAGATATTCCTAAAAGATGCGTCATGTAAGTGAAATTAATTTATGTTAAGGAAAAGTCAAAAGAAAAACAATTTCTTTAATAGTAAATAAGTAAGTAGGTAATGGTGAAAGTTTATTTTTTTAATGTTAAATATTATATACTATATTTTTTGGTTAAGAACTAATTAGGGAGTTTATTATTTAATTTTTTCCTCTTATATATTATTATTTTAAAGTGAAGGTACCTACTTTCTACTAAGTACCAAAATCACGTGTAGTTTTTCAACTTGGTTCTATTCTATCACTGGTAGATGTCGCCACTTTGGCGTAGACCTCCCCTAGTCTCTCCAAACTTGTCTATTTCATGCTGCTTGCATGCAACTGGCCTATCCATTTATAAAATAGGTCTGGGGATATATGTAGGTATTTTAATGAAAAACATATTCATTAATATATCAGATAATAAATTATCACATGAAAACTATGAAATAGTTTATTGAAATATAAAAAAAATTGTTGTGGATTAGCGGCGATGTCATGTCGTTTATTATTGAAATTGTTATTTCATAATAAATAATAACGCTGGTTAATTTGAATGAATGAATGATGCGTGTAATTATGAATTACATTGGTATTTAAAATATGCTCTGAACTCAGCGTAATGTTTACAGTTTTCAATGAAACTGTTCACTTGTGGCTTTTGCCAATTAGTCCAGTTGCATAATAAAATAGTGATGTGCGTTTTGATGACAGTTCAGTGTTATTTTGGTAGATACAAATTAAATTACAATTATTGGTCAACAAGTCTACTAAAAGAATCTGTCCAATTTAACTAATTTTGTAAGAACCTTATATTCTCTGCTAAGTACAACAAAATAATAAATTTTGTCTTATTTTATTGTACTTCATAAATAGAGCGAACATAGAGTTTGGTTGCGTAAAGCGTTGTTTGCGAGTTTAGAGCATTCTCTATTTTTCCTTACATTGACAGCCCCGTCAGTATCTTGGCACAGCTGCTGAATCGATTTCCTGACCCCACGCTTGACGGGGTTAATCAGAATATGTAGTTGCTTTACCAAACAGAACACACGATAGTACAATGGATCAAAGTTAAAGGTCAGCAAATTGCTAAGTACAATCAGGGAAATTCATTGTTCATCAAATTTATATACTGCGTCAATTTTCCGTGATATAGCCATTTCATTCAACTGTCAAAGAATGACAGTTGTGATTTGAATATACCGACAATTTAAGTTGGTGGTAACTTGCTAAGCCATCTAATTCCCGGACATTACATTGACAGGTAGGACAACTAAAAAAATTAGAACTATCTCGATTAAAAATGAAGCCACGAAACAAATAAAACAATCTTTGCTCTCAAGATATAAAGCAAGCGGTTTTTTAAATATCTTACGAGTATTTCTTTTTTTGATTGATCATCTAATCATAACAAAACTCGCCCTTTATTACAAAGGTCTTAACCATAACCTTCTTCAATAATGCACTTATTGATCGAAGATAACCTTCCAAGGATATACTGAGGTGACATGTTAAGGTGCGTTTATGTTAATCAAAACAGTTTACATGAGGTTTGACAGCACATATTTTACTGATAGGAGACATGATCAGGCTTTCAGAGGGGCGATTCCCGTGATTTTTAAGAACGTCCGCATTTGCATCTCATTAGCAATCTGTCAAAAATACAATCAATTTACCAACATTTTTGACAAGTTTGACAGATTGCGACTTGAATGTGAACGTTTTTTAAGTACGAGAATTGGCCTTCAGATAACGGGTGTTAAAGCTATGCGCACATTAAAGCCGCTTTGGGCCACAGCACATCGCATTTCAATACAAAAAAGCGCGGCGCGGCACATCTGTAATATGTGATGGTTCATATAATACAAATGTATGAAAGTGATGTAGGAGGATTTTTGCAAAGTAGTCACCCAAATTGGGACAGCCTTTAGTATAATCTTACTTACCAACAACAGTAAGTCGAAACGACAAACTGATCTTGGGTTCGGTGGACACTTGGCACTCGTAAGCGCCGGAGTCACGAGGTTGCGCGGGCGCAACTCGAAGCGTCCATTCATCGGAGCCGTCTGCATGGAGCGCGGCGAATCGCGCGTCGCTGCTGTATGTGTGAACACCCACTGTTAGGATGTGCAGGTCACGCTTGCGGATCCAGGAAACCTGATGACAATATATCAATGTTAGTGGTGAGATTTTCATTAAGACCTGACTTGGGAGAGATCTTAGAAGAAACTGGGGTTGGCTGAATTCTCATTCCACTACCCTAGTTTTTTTTAAAGATCTATTGGGGGTTGGTTTTCTGCTAAAAGTTATATGATGCAAGTTTATACACAGGGTGGCAGGGACATCGACGCGCAACCTTTCACCATAGATTCAGCAGGTACATTATTCTGGACCCTAGGTTGAAATTATTCGTCTGTTATTTTTTTAAATTGCTATTCCATAAATTATGACCGCGTAGGCAGGAAACAGCAGATCTTTTTTTTAAATTGCCGATGATTAATTTCAGCGCAGGGTTTCTAGAATCATGTACTGAATCCATGGTAACAGGTTGTGCGTCGATGTCCCTACCAACCTGTATATTAAATTGTCAACACAGTTGTTACGATTTTTGGGTAGTACATACCAAATAGTTAGGTAAATATTGTAGACCAGGTAATGTGTCGTCAAGTACAGATTCGAAAAAAAATACAATGGTTACGATATTATATCCCATTTCTATATCCGATTCGCTCCGAAATGCTATTATTGTTCTTTTAGCAAAGCAATTTGTTGTGTAACCTATTATAGATTTTATTGGAGTAAGCAGTAGATACCAACAATAAATCCAACTCGATAAACGTTCTAATAAAAAACGAAACCATTTCAATAATAAACTATTCTAGCGTAAAATTACAATCTATCCAAGAATTTCTCGATCTAAATTATTGAAGAAATTACCCGTTTGTAATTTAGTGCCTTATTGAAATGCCTGTGAGTGTCTCCAACCTATCTAACATACCTAAGTTACATACCTTTGACGTCTCAAGTTCTAATGAATACTTAATTACGAACCTAGTCTGCCTTTTTATTTCGGCCTATTTATAAATTCTAAGTTGTACGTTTCCTATAATTAATTTTGGGCCTTCAAACTGATTGTCTCATAAATTTAAATTAAATTGTTTTAAGTCTAATTAGAATCACGTTCGTCGTTTATTTAGGGCAAGTAGGTTGTACTTACTTAGTGCCTCGATAGTTAGTACTTTGTTAGTGTTCTCACTGGGCGATGCTGTGATCCTATGAGTCGGACGAAGCGTCGCGTCAATTTGTATGGAAAGCTGTGCTCATTGTATAATGGATAAAGAAGATCATCGCCACTTAAGTGCATCAATGCAGTGAAGTGGCGACCTGTCAACATCGAAATTTACTATATAATATTATACAATATTAAATATTATCGTCCTTTTATCTTTATATTTATTTGTATAGTTAGTCATTTAATTTATGACCTAGTGTTAATAGTAAGTTGTGTTAAATATTGAGCAAGAAAAAATAATATACACAAAGTTTCCGGAAAAAAATCTCTAAATGATCGTGAATTCAAAATCAAAATCCATAGTGTAGATAAGAAAAAGTAAAATACATATTACAGATACGAAAAGTGACTTGGTTTTCTACTCTATATTTATATTGATATCGACAACACGGCAATCTTTGTAAGTCTCGTAAAGATAATGACACATACAAAAGTATGTGTCATATACTTCTAAATCTTCACAAAATGAAAACAGTGTACCTTCGATCGTCATTGAAGCTGTTATTTCATGCCTAAAGGCATCTGCAGCTTATTAATCTACAATGAACTTGGAACAGCAGTCTGACATAACGTTCTACTTGACACGCATTGCGCCGCCTCACGTCGTGTTCGCTGTAAAATATGTATTAATTGACGTGTGATGTTGTTTATCTTTGTCCCTGAGGGTATGTCTCGTGCGGTGGTACTCGATCGAGTGTTAATGAACGTAACGAGAGGTTTAATATATTTATGGCTCATTTAAGCCGTTACAGGTTTTGCTTAAGTATTTTTTATTTTTTAATGATGAAATGATAAGTAAGTTCTCTGGTAGTTGTCAGTAAGGTTGCACGATGCAAGAAAATAAAATGTCTTCCTACTAGAAATGTAGTCTTAACAGTTGTTTAAAAAAATTGTTATACTTTTTGTCTTATACACGGTTAATTTTAGCTCGTTCTGGAACCAAAAGCCATACACTCGATCATCGAACTCGAAACGATTGGGACAATTATTTTCAATAAATTATAATTAAAAAAAAACACGAAAAATCTCTTTTATTGTTTTTTTTGTGAAATAATGAGAACTCGAAGTAACGCTTCCTTGCGATCAATGCATATGTGTGTAAAACGTATCGACGAAAGGCAACACTTGTAAACGGTACCCATTGAAAAATCCATTCATCGATCAGACAGCATAAAACACATACGCAATAGGTAAATAGGTACACAAATAAAAATACGAAAAGCTAATTCAGACTTTATTTCTTAACCGTAAACGGTAACAAATAGAAATTTCACCAAAGTAGGTACAAGGTAAGTAGGTACGCAGTTTACTAAAATTATTCTGAGAAGTGTCCGACCGGACTTGACAAGGATGCACAACCGAATTCCGCGGAATCCATAAAAATAAGGTCTTAATTCGGTCCAGTATTTTCATAGAAAAAAGCACCACCAACTTATAATGAACTCTATTCGACTGATGAAACGATTCATTTTTTCTGTTTACATTGCCTGCCTTTGTAGAAGCCGCCGCGCAGCGGCCGCAAGCAAGCATTGTCGCATATAAATTGGTTTAGGCAGTATTCTTTTTATTTATCATAAATATGGTAGGTAGGTATGCTTATTAAGTACCTATTAGCTCGATTGGTCGACACTCGATTCAAGCCCTAAATACAACTCCCAAGCGTACTCATCGTGTCTAGTTGAAAAGGTAGGAGGACTAGTGATTTCGTGATGCGAGAGTGGTGAATAAAATTTCAATTAGTTTCTCTCGTTTAAGAGGAGATGTGATAGTGGTAAACTCCGTGCCGTGCTTCCGATACAAACGAGAGATAACGGAGGTGAATGAACTTACACCAATCTATCGTACCAGAAATGAAATACCTACTTGCAGGTACTTACTTGCAGCCGGTTATTCGTCCAACGTCCTGTCAACTGACTCGCACACGCACAGCTGTGCCGCGCTACGTCATCACCGAGCGGATCGCGTACGATCTTGCGTTTATGAATGAAATAGTGGAAGCGCTACTAAGATTTAACTCGAATGACAGAATAAAAGTGATAAATTTCTAACTTCTATATTAGATGTCTTAAAAAAACAATAACAATGCTAATAGTAACTATTAATCGTCTGGAGTCATTGTGTTTCGGCTCCAGAACGATTTAAAATTAATCGTGTATATGTATTTAGTTAATACAAAAAATTGTTTTACTCCGAATTCTCTCAAACAAATTATGCCCAAAGTAGGATAAGCTACATTAATTCAAGTAGGAATAAAACTTACAAGTACCAGAATAAAATTTAACCACTTCCATTTTATTCAAAGATAAAAGTTTGCTACAAATGTGAAATTGCGGGAACTAAACTTTTACAGCAATATTTTTTGGTAAACCGAGAGGACTTAATTCTCAATAAGCTCTTCCAAATTCAGGCTCTATAAAATTCGTACCCTAAGACCTGGATCACCATAAATTCCGCCACGTAAGCGTAAATTTGATAAATTCGTTAAGAACAATTAAGAAGAAAAATAAAAAGCCCTTGTAATTTATGAGGCTCTCGTACTACAAAGTAATTGTTGGCTGTTTCGAGTCGTTCCAATTTTTATGTGGCCACATCGAGAGAGTTTCATTCGGAATTTGTATTCGAGACTATTCGCTGCGAGGTTTTAAAACTTTCTTCGTGGCACGGTTTAAAGCGTGGCGGAGACAGAACTAACTGGATATAACTGGAAACCCCCTAACCATTCTTTCTCGCGGCGCCGAAGTTTTTATGGGTCAAGCCTAGATCAAGTTGGATTGAACTCGTTGTCGAATAAAATGGAATTTTATTGTCACTCCTCTCGCTGTGTTATGCAGATTGTAATTGATTGAATCATGGATTTAATTTCAATCAAATGAAATCATATAACGGACTGTTTTATAAAATAGCGCTTAAGCTTTGATTCACTAAGAAAGGTGAACGGTCACATAATATTAATATTATAAATTTCCATGCAGTAAGATTGTGTAACTCACTTCCACCTAGCATTTGTGATTTAAAAACTGTTTCACAATTCAATATCGAGTAAAAGAGCATTACCTTTCCTCACTATTGTGAGTATCTATATACCTATAATATGTATGTTTATTTATTTAAACTTTATGTATTCATTTAAGTATATGTTAATTAATTACGTTATGCGTGTAGGTATATTTTGATATTTTTTTGTATAAGACTTCGCAAGTTTATATTTTTCTCTTTTTGTTCTCACACTATTGTCTACATTTCTTTCTCATTTTTCCTTTCGCAGGTCTGCTGAAAGAAATTTCTTAAGAAATAAGCAGTACCTTTCTACTCAAATTATAATTATGTCGTATCTCTATGTATTTTACTGTGTGTACATAAATAACAAAATAAAAATAAATAATAATGGCTGTCTAAATACATAGCGATATTTAACACCTTAATGCGGGTGAAAATGATAGATTTTTCATGATGGCCGTTAGAATATGACGGCACCGCTCTTCTACGAAACCATAGCTTTAGATCATAGAAGTTCTATTATGCTGTTTTTTTTTTAAATATGCTTGACTAAACATTCTTTTGATCGTTCTCAGGTTCCGGGTTTACGAGATATAATATTATTCATGAAGCTGATTTGATTAAGTATAAGACAAGAATTTTATCGGGCTGTGATTTTTATTTTTGCATGCCGATTTCTTTTATTATTGTGTAGGAAAGCTAAATGCAGTAGTCACAAGAACAGAATAAATGCATGTTCGCCCATACTAGGAACTTTTAAAGTCCGAATAATAAAGTTTTATAAGCAGCTCTATTGTATTGTTTTGCTTTACAGCCGTTTGCGTTAGTGAGCTGTGCTAATTACAAAACAGTGTTAACTGTCCAATAGGTAAGTGGACCACGCATGCGAGGGTTTAGACAAATTGATTGGGACTCTATTTGCGTTTGTACTGCCTGCAATTTATCTATCGACCAATTTACGTATTTTTCTATGAGAGTGCCATGCCGCGTTGCAGTAACGTGTTTTAGTTTAATAAAGAATAACTATATTTGATTACCAGCACACGTTTTTAGTTCAATTCCAACATGATATGGCATCAAATCAATTTTCCTTGCAATTTTTCTTATATGAACGCAACATAATAAAAAAAACTCTTTAACACTGAATACTTTATCTTCTAAATGGGATCACTAGATAAAATGTGAGTGGAGTAAAGTGAAGTGAATCAGCGCAATCTACGGCTCGAATGAGTCAGCCCTTCGCTGGCAATTTGGCCACCATTCACGCGGCGCTCACATCGGAAACCACACAGAAGATTGCCCACTCCTCTGAATAGTTCCCCCACGTTCCCACTAGAAAGCCAACCTTTAATGTCTTTCACTAATCTTTTGCCCGGACTCTGAAAAGAGGATTAAATATTGAATCCGTTCGAGGTAAGTTTTGGACGTGAATTGCGACGGCTGTAACCGCGTTTGACCTAAATGCCGTTTTTGTTGAGCAGGGACAGACTTTTAATGGATTCGCGATGATAATTATTGTTAAAGTCATCAAATTAATTAATTTACATTAAATTGTGGTGTTATTAATAGCTTGAATCTCTAAGATAATTCATATTAAGTTTAAATTACTAATATTCATGGAATTAACAAATTAACAGAGAAGGTTATCTGAACCTGATTCAATAATTAGTGCCAGACGAGTTATTAGGAAACTATTCAAGCACTGGTTGGTTGTTTCGAAAACTGTGGAGAGAAATTAGCTCGGCCGGCAGGTTTGTTAAAACTTAGACTCACTTTGCCTACAATTGAGAATTTCGTACAAAAGATATGAATCTCAATTCGTGTTTTTATAATTGTTACTAAGACTGAAACCTCAGTAGTGCTAAGTTAAGTTGATGAGAGAGAGATTTTCTGGGTGTCCTAATCTAGTGCGAAAGTTTGTTGGAATTTCATTACTTTTACCCCATATTACTTTTATGCTTGTTACATCGACGACACTTTATTTCGATGTAATGTTACTTCGATAAACTCCTCTACGGATAACTTTACACCGATGTATTGATACTTCGATACTTATTGCATCGATAGTCTATTTAGATTCTGTATAAATCTGTATTCGAGTGCCGCAGGGCACAGCTATATTATTCGGAAGGAAAGATTCGCACAATAAATATCGGAGTTTAAGTTTACATTGGTGTAAGGTATAATTCGCAAAGGAATTTATCGAAGTAACTTTACATCGAACTACAGCGTTGTCAATGGAACAAGTATCGCAGTAAGATGGGATCCTGCCGATTTACTGAAAAGATTTTGCCAAAATTTCACTACCCAAACTAATTTTAGCAACCTTTTTTATACTTATGTTTGGAATGATTTTAGTACGCACATTTTCATTTGGTAAAATTTTTATTTGGCAGAATATTATCAAGGATAATTTCATTTAGCCATTTGGCCTTTAATCAAATGATTTATTACAGCAAACAATCTTTAGACAATAAACGTTTGGTCAGTTAGTTATGGAACTAGTTAGAGTAGGTAAATTATTAAAAAAAAATGGTTAGGTTAGTTTAAAACTGTGACCTCCTACGCACGAGCCGAGCGAGCGAAGCGAGCGGTGCCGGGGTAGCGGCTGGCGAGTGCCAGAAACGACTATATTATATAGAAAAAAAATATAGAAAAAAAACAGGCTACCTGAAACTGAACTAGTTAGATGAGATTAATTATTTTAAAAAATGCTACTAACTAAAAAAAAATACTACCAGAATAGTTAATATTAATATTATTATTACCTGTTTAGAATTTGTCCCAAGTGGAAAAAGCACCCTTCTATTAAAACGTCTTTATTTTGCGTAAAATGAGTTATTCCAACTGAAATATTTGACTACATAAAAATTGGTAAAATGACAAGTTGGTAAACAAGTTATTGTTTAAACAGTCACTTGCGAAACATTAGGTTTGCGTTACAATTATTTGTGAAGAGATTTTTTGGTAAGTAATAATTTGGCTAATGAAATTATGCGGAAAATTGTTTGGGAAGTGATATTTTGGCAATTTCTTTTCGATGAAACAAGGGAGACCCCAGTAAGATGATAGTATCGGAACAACGTGTTCAAAGCAATGACATTTGAAAGAAAATTGTTTTGCACTTGAATAGGATACCCGATTTTCTAAATCCGAATTTCAAAAGCGTGTCTATATTTACTAATCTCGAGTAAAAGCCTTCTTTTCGGTTGGCTTTTAGTCTGGAAACCATTTATAACCTTTCCTATAAATAACTGTTCAAATATTCTATTTGTAAGTTTTATTACCTTAACCTAGAAAGTAGCGAAAAATTTGAGAATATATTTAGCAGACGAGCCCTAGATTGTGAGATCGTAACAATAGCGAGGCCTTCACAATGTGGATCTATACATACCTATGTACCTAAGAGGGGTTCTATTCATCGACTGAAGCAACTGCAGAAGTATCCCACCTATTCATCCCGCATATTCATATAATAAATGAAAAAAATCAGCGTCAAGTTTTCTTGGGGAAAGTCGATGAGTTTTCCTTAATTTCGGTGCTGGCCTTCGATTGGTTTTAATACCGGAAAATCAAACGTTTTTCACGAGCAGCGGCACGTGTACAATTAGTTGTTTTAGTTGATTGAAATGAATACGGTTTTGACACTTTATCAAGATTGTGAGCCTTTTATGAATCCACTAAATATACTCGTACATGTCGGTGAAAGGCAAGTGATTCATCTTTCACGTTGACATGTATTAGGATTTACATAATATGTGGAGCTTTATATTTATTGGACTAAAGAGATAATATTTCAAAAGGTTTGCGGAGGACATATCATTTGTGTCCGTGATTGATTAATCCTGTGTTTGGTGTACATTTGTCAACGTAATTGGAAACATACAGTGGATAAAGCAACTGCTGAATTTTACAGTTTCGCTTTTGTGCCGCATTTTTTCCGAGAAGAGTAAAATTGTACGAAATGTGAGCCAATATTAATTTGAGCTTGGTTGAATTGAAATGATTTATTTTATATATGCGTTATTTTTATAAGGTGGTCCTGGTCCGGCCTTGTGAGAGGTTGTATGTGGTAACTAAAAGTGAAAATGGCGACAACTTTTTAAGTACAGGTGGGGTGGTTACTCAATAGTCATTTCGTGAAAAATCAGGAACCCAACGGTCACCAAATAAAAAAAATGGACTTACGATTGCTAATGAAAAGACGGCCAGGTCGGAAAAGCACTAAGAGCAAGAAGAAGAACATTGAATTCAAACAAGTTTCTCGATTTATTTTGCGGTTTAGTTAACTTTTTTATATTCAGAAGTTTCAAGCAATCACGGAGGAGCAACGCTCGCACAGAGGGGTTGTAACCGATAGGTACTTATATTATATAAATAGAGTTGAAAAAGGTAATTAGTATAAATAGCAATTTTTTTTTTTACGAATCTTCAATCTTTGAATGTACCAACTGCAAGCATAAAATATTTAATTCACCGTAGAGAACTCTTAATTAATTCGTCTTTGTGCCTTTCTTCGACAAGTTATACCTATTATGTTCATTTCATCATTATCATCATCATCCATGTATTCTATTAATATATTTGCAATTTATTTGAAATTTATTGGACATGGATAGACTGTTGAGCTTATTTTTTTTACGTTTAGGATAAGAACTGATGTACACAGTTATGCAATAAATATATCTTTATCTTTATCCACAGTCCGACTTCACCGATCTTTTGTATTTTCTAAGTTTGTTTAGTTCATATTTATTACTTACTAGCTTCCGCTAGGGGTTTTTCCCGCGTGATATCTTTATAAATTATAGCCTATGTTACTCAGTGATAATATAGCATTCTACTGGTGAAATCCTTTTTAAAATCGGTCCAGTCTTTTAAGAGTTTATTCATTACAAACAAACAAACATACAAAAATACAAAAAATTTAATCTTTTCTCTTTATAATATTAGTTAAGATAGTTTAGATTATGGTGGTAGTAAGATTTCATTTATACAACTGAAGATATCAAACTTCGGATTAGGATTTTGCTTCCCTATATTCCAATATATCCAAGTGTGAGTATAACTCTACCATAAGATGCCAACAAAAAACAGGGATATTGGACGAGCTACTTAATAAGTGCACGAACTGTCTTACAAATTGTTAGGGGCAAAGAAGTTAAGTGTTGCCAGATGTTTCCCTTCTTGATTAACACTTCGTCCCGATTTCTGAACCCACATTTTTTGCTGTCTGAATTTCTTTCTATTGAATGTGGCAATACTAGGCTATGACACATCTGGGAGTTAGAGTTATCCCAGATCTATAAAACGCTTTTTATTTAATATTTCATGTTATATTAAATTGAGGTAGCTTGTATCTAAAATAGATTTTGGGCAAAGCCAACATTACACTGCTCATCATTATCCATTTCAAAGCGTTACTGTCAAATAAAAATTACCATTTATCATAAACAGGTTTTGTAAATGGTACTGTATTAAGTAAGAGCTTTTGTACCTGATCTACCTTTTGGAAGAGGCAACTAGAATCAATTATATTTTCTTTCAAAAGTGCCTTTTTTGGCTTTGACACCGCCAACTTTTAACTTTGCAGCATATTGTGTACCTGCGCATCGAAAAGCTACATTTATTTGGGGAATAAAATGCTGCGCCGACCTCAAATAAATTTGATTAGCCTAGGACACTGATGTTTTTTTGTAGTTTACCACAGGGGTATTACCGACTTGTAAGGTCTTCATTTTGATTAAGATACAGTTCTTCATATGAGTGTTTAGAAACGCAATTTGTTTAGATATTGATCCAATAAGAATAAGACCTTGTCAAAAACAATGCTGGTGCCGAAAACAAGAGATATAAATTTATACATACTCGTAGTATAAAACAAAGTCACTTTTCGCGTATGTCTGTTTGATCGCGTTGTTCTTCTAAAATATGCAACAGATTTTGATGAGGTTTTCACCATCGTTTAGAGAATTTATTCGGAAGGTTTTTGTGCATAATACGTAAGTATTCAAGTTACGTTACGAAAAGCTCCTGGCTAAGTAACAACAGCCGCACTGGTCGATCCATCAGGTTAAGCTACGCTTGCCGGGGTTGGTCAGTGGATGAGTGACCATCTTTATATACCGAGAATCCTCCGTGACTCGGAAAGCACGCTAAGCCGTTGCTCCCGGCTGTCATTCGTGGATCTTTGACAGGCGTTACGAGTCGTCAGAAGCTCGAAAGTCTTACACCAGTCTTACCAAGGGGTATCGTATTATCCAGTTACTGGGTTGTGGAGGTCAGATAGGCAGTCGCTCCATGTAAAATACTGGTATTCAGCAGCATCCGGTAAGACTGGAAGCCGACCCCAACATAGTTGGGAAAAGGCTTAGCAGGTTGATTAAAGTAACGTTTACCTAAGAAATCTCGATGTTTTGTCAAGTCGTAAAAACCGTGCGAAGCAGGAGCGGGTCGCTAGTGTTGTATAAAGTTCACTGTTTTATAGAGGCTCTTTTGTTCGTGGCCTTTGCATTCGTACCTAAAAGCGATGTCGTGTTCTATTTGTAGGCCTGACCACAGAGTAGGTACTTTGCCCAAACAGTGGGTAGAATGTAGAAGCGGTCAGAATTGTGCTGATTGATTATGATTAAGTGTCTTGGCTCACGCAAGCTCTGTCATTATAATCAATTATTATTGATGCCTATGCCTTTTATTATGGTAACGAAATTAGTGCTGATGGAATTATTTTAGTAGGATCTAGATAGTAATCAGTTTGTGTCCGTGGGTTTAAAAAATATCGTGTAAAACATTAATCAAACCTTTTTTTCACACCTACGAAGTTTGGGAATCAATTGTTCGACCTTTCAGTGATGTTAAGGCCGAGAACACCCCCAATATTATGAGTTTGGTAAAGTCCATTTTCCGGTAACATAGTTATTACAAAATAAACTTTATTTTTAAGCGCCTATTTCATTCATGGACGTTTATTTTGCTGTAGTAGAATATTTCAAACTTTCGTGTTGTTGTTACAGTGCCCTTCTATTGCATAATATGCACGTTGTTAAATAAACTCAGGGTAGCTGGCATGCTGTACTGCAGTGCAAAAAATATGACGTACTTATTACAATATTTATGTGCCCGCAGCAAAAATACGTGCAAGAGAGAGGTCAACAAGTTCAGCCAGTTAACGCTAAAGGTCGTCACACACTTTAAATATAATATAAAAAATATATTATCTTCGACATATCGCTAACCGTACAATTTAATGGACCACCACACACAGCGAAGATACTATACGTCAGGGACATTGATGCGAAAACTGTTACCAAGGATTCAGTACATGATCCAGCAACATCAACTGCGTTGGAATGCATCGTCGGTAAAAAAAAAAAAAAACAGCTATTGCATAGAAAAGTGTTGGTATTGACTTTTCTATGTGGAACAGCTGTTTTTTTATATTTTAATAACCGACGAAAAATTACAACGCTGGTGGTTACAGAATCATGTACTGAATCCATGGTAACAGTTTTCACGTCGATGTCCCTGCCACCCTGCATATTTTTCCTTAAAGGCTTTTTAAAGAATTTTTATGCACTATATTAAATATTATCTTCAATGTATGTGTGTTGAGCTTTACGATACGTTGTACATGTCACGGGTCATTAGATTAACCAAATTAATATTCATGCTGTTTAATTTATATAATTAATAACATAACATAACATCAAGCCTGTATTCCTCGAAAGGTTCGGCAGAGGTGTATCTACATATAGTACACCCACATTTCGTCAGTTATGTTTAAGTCCCATGTAATAGGGGGCGAGCCTATTGCCATCAACCGGGCATAAATCCAGACTCCAGGCCGCTACTGAGAAATCCAAATGGAAAAACCCAATAACACTTTACCCTACCCAGGAATCGAACCCAGGATCTCATGCTCAGCAGTAGCGACCACTAAAATAACGCGGTAGTCGTTGTTAATTTAATAAAAGACCATTTAATTGGCAACGTGAGTACAGTTCCTGTAACGAGCCAACCTCTCCCGTACGCCATCTTAAATTCAAATGCGATAACGACATACGAGAATTTAAGCATTACCTACTCGACCCATATTGAGTCGCGCGACTTCCGTAAGTTTTGAAATTGAAAGGAAACATAAGCACGTATTTGTACTACTAACTTGTAGGGAAATCTTAGAATGGTGCAGTTCCTGCCAGGGTTGCGAGTTTGTCCGAACGGGATATCACGGCCCCGGCACACAGGCAACGGAAGGAACACGGGTGGGTTTTAGTCAGTAAAAGTCTGACACGCCCTCCCGCTCCGGGCAGAGCAGTAGCAGTTATTTGATAATTTCCCACCCATAAAAAAAAAAATGGTGTAGTTGGTTGTTACCAACTAGTCTAGTCTGATGGGTTTTTGACACCATGTACGAGTACCTACCTACGTATCCAATTAATTAGAAATCCAACTTTTTTTTTGGGTGGGATATTATCAAATAACTTCTCCCGCTCTGGGCGTAGCGGGACGGCGTGTCAGACTCTTACTAACTAAATAAAACTCACCCGTGTTCCTTCAGTTGCCTGTATGTTGCCAGGGGCCACGGTATCTCTTTTGGACTTTCCCGCGACCCCGGCAAGAGAAATCGACCCCTTACATCTTTAAAGTTAAGAAGGTTGTTTTGCTATGAGGCTAAATGGAGCACCATTTGAAGGGGTGTATTGTAATTTCACTACCATGACACCCAAATACTTCAGAAGGCTCACCCGTACGGAAATACTATACATTGGTACAATGGTACTACATACATTATTAAAGACTTTCAATACAAGCACAAGAGTTCCCCATAATTTTAAAAGCCAATTTCAAAGTCAAACACATGCGTCGGTATATCATAGTAACGTAAGCTGATACTAGCGGAGATGCTTCTGTATCGATAAAATGAATACGAGTGAAAATCTAAATAAATGCATAGTGGAATATGTGAACGTCTTGTGAAGTAGGTAAAGCAAGATGGATACTATCTATTTCATCTCCGGGGAGTACCGATCGCGGTAACTACTTGTGGGTAAAATCCTTCCCTCTTAGTTTTAATGTCTATCGAGCTGTTTATGCAGCCTTTTGGTTTGAATATACAATTTTATGCTAAAGTTTGCCGTTCTTCAGTCTTCTGGGAAAAGGGAGGGAGGAGTTATGGATGCCTGTAGATAAATCGATGTAACGTTCCCGTTGTCAAGATAGTGATCACTTTGTTATATTTCACTACATTTTGACAAATTAAGTAATGCCCTTTTTTTTTGGGTGGGAAATTATTAAATAAACTCTCTCTCAGTGGAGCGGGATTGCGTGTCAGACTCTTACTGACTAAAACCAACCCGTGTTCCTTCAGTTGCCCGTACGGGCTACGGTATGCCTTTCGGACTTTCCCGCGACTCCGGCAGGCATCGGTCCTAGCGGACCCCGTCAGTTGTGCTGACATCTCTTTGAGGCGCACGTGGAACACAACGCGCCGTCGACGCGGGCCTGGTCCTTATCTGACGGCGAGCTACCCATTGCTCATCGTCCGCAAGCACACGACTAAGGTGGCTGGGAATCGGCCTGCGATTCCCGACGCCCTTATTATGTGGCCTCACGTTAAGATAGGACCACATATACATAGTTTGAAAAGATATCAGTAGGCATCCTCCACTAATTAGGTTGCGAGGGTCCGACGGCATTGTGTTCTACCCCATCTTATAAGAGTAGAAGAGAACCCAAAATATTTGAGAAGAGGAATGTACGAGTAGATGATCCAAACAAAGTCTAAGATAGTCGGTAAATTCCAGCGCAAAACCACAGTGCAATTTTATTTTCACCCACAATGCTATATTTGCCTAATCTGATTTCAACTGTGATACCATAGCACTCTATAAAGAACCATAAAATTTCACATTTGCTTATCGTTAGCACGCATCAGTTTCAACGCCTTTATGGATTTGTATTCACAAAACACTCCGTTTAATGAAATCTAGTCAGCACCCACCAGAACTCGATACTCGTCCAAAAACATTTTCTAATTCACTTATATTATATAACGCGGTGCTGATAACTTTTTCAATCCGAATATCTTGTACATTGTAGGGGTTTGTCCTTTAAGATATCCCAGCTTCAACGACTTCGGAGCCGAACTTTAACACAGAGGTGATTTCGTAAATGTTTCGTTTTCAAGCTAAGTGATTCTTTGGGTATGTATACGTATGTATTGTACTCGTAGAGTATGTGGGAGATTTTGTACATTGTTATTTTATGTCGACAAGATTTTTGAGTATATTTTGTACATTCATTCAATAACAGTATTATTTTATATTAAGCTAAAAGTTTTTAGAAGGCCTTTCTTCTGAAAAGTGCTTACGATATTGGTGAAGCATATTTTGACTAAAGATTCTAAACGCAGTAACCTAACCTAACAGTATTTCATCTTATAGGTATTTTTAGACTGAAGTGGATGGTTTATTATTTAAAAAACCTAGACAACTATGGTTAGATTTGGAAGAAATGAATTATATCTAGTACTTCTGCTGGTTTAAAATATTCCACTATGTAGGAGGCAATCGAAGAGAGGCATTATATAGGACAAGGTGTACACCTTGAAGTGAAACTGGGCGTATCTTCTGTTCTAAAGCTACACCCGAAGCGCGATTTTGGACACATTGAGTACGGTTTCTTTTTTGTGCCAATACTCAATAGTTTTCTTCTACAACATTTTCTGTGGATGATTTTAATGATGAGAACTAACAACCAGTATCTATCAATAGATTAAAACTTTGTATCTTACCGCTCTATCAGCCAGGTTACGTACTCTGCAGTGTAGGTAGGCAGGCTGGCCCACGGCGGCGGTGGCTTCTCTCTTCGTGCTGTTGTCGAAGTACGGAGTCCCGAGGGGCTCCCAGCCGCCGCCGCCGGCTGTTACACCTGCAAAACATAACAGTTATCAACAATTCAACGTACATTTATCTTGAGTAAGTTTTATGTATTGGTAATGTATGTCTGGGTCAAAATTGTATGTCTGAAATATAGATTAGGTTTAAAGATATTTATTCACAAAAAGACATAAAGTCACTTACATGAGAACAATGTCACAAATTCACAATCGTCGTAAAGTACTGAGGCGTTAAAGATGGTGTAATGCAATCTATGTGGTAGATTCATCAAACTATGTTTCTCAGGGACCCAAGAAGTGACGTAAGCTTTGTTTTGTATGGTAGTCAGGAATACCCAACGGGTGGGGCGCGCCCCCCCCCGGGGGGCGTAGAGTGTCCAATGAGGGGGCGCGGCGGCTCTAATACTAAAGTATAGATTTATTAAATTTTATGTTATTGGTACCTATTAGAAAAGATTAAGACTAGTTTCCAAAACCAGTTTCATTATACTTACTTAGGTGCTGTAAAATGTGGTTCAGCTTTTCTGCATAAGTCGACAAAATAAGTTTTTCTATTTCTGTTTTAATGGACTAAAGACAACCGAACATATCCAAGGAGATGCTAATATTTTCAACCTCACTTTCGCTCTCTTTACATTCTTATGCTTTTCTGCTTATGTCGACAAAGTAAGTCAGGGCTGGGCGTAGTAATTTTAAATGAAAGTTAGGGGGCGCGTATGTTTAAAGGTTGGGAACCCCTGATCTAAATGAATATTCTACGATAGAGAACTATCCAATATTAAGCCAAGATATTTTAGAGATTAGAAGCATCGTCTATATCACAGAGCACAGAGACGCCTCGGCCATCGCTGGTAGAGGCGGCATTATCAACACTTTCCTTAAAAACCAAGCATTCTAAGTGTCCGTTTAATCGCAGTACCATACAAATGACGTATAAAAACTGATGGCTTTGAAGGCGGTCCGTGACAGCTGATGTTCGCTCAACACACTTTCGGCGCCACGAATTTTATTAGTACTGCCATCTCTAGACGCTGCTGGCGTGCCGATTCCGTGCTCTGTGGTCTTTGTCTTATACTAAGATTTATTTATTTATTTATTTATCACAAACACAAATATCATTACAGGCAATAATCCTAATGCGGTAGCGTGGTCTTTAGTTACATTCTAAATTACAATTAAAGCTACTAGTTATATATTAGCATAACATAATACAAACAATGTTACCTTTGTGAATTCATTCAGAGAGCTATTAAATAAATCTATCCTATCAGCAGTGTCATTCAGTGTATGCAAGGCTCGCGTCAGGGGCGCTTTACTGAGCAGATTGGTTCGCGCGCGTGGCACTGCTAACAACCGAATACCGATAAGATAAGATAAGATACCGATTACGTCTTTGAAGTTTCACCAAATATTAAAAAAGATGTTATTTTTATTCATTAATACAAAGTAGAAGTATGCTATGTTGCATTCGACTCATACAAGTCCCATTTAAGCACTAAAATGCATATGCAATCCGCTAGAACGTAGCTCTATGCAAGATAGTACTTAAACAGATAAGTTAAGTCATGTGCAATAAAAGGCATATGCAAAATGCGGTCGGGACTTGAGAACGAAATGTCAACGCAGTGCTCCGACTTTAGGATCTGCAACGCGTGCAATATTCCACACCGTGCTGCCACCTCAAGGAATATTATTTTGGATAAAATGTAGCTGATTTTGGAGGATAGTTTTGAGATTTGAATAATGAGCTGCTTGCAAAGCTGGCGGAATTCATAAAAACTCCTTTCCTTTCGATAAATAGCGTATAAGTTTATTAACCCCCAACGCAAAAATATATGTGGAAAAAATATGTGTTATAAGTTTGACCGCTATACACATAGCGTTCCAACTTATAACATCCCTCTTTTTCTGTCTGTGTGTCTGTGGCTGTCAGACGGCAGAACCGATTTGATTACGGTTTTTTTAAAATTTGAAAGCAGCTTGTCTAGGGCTTCTTAGACATAATAATAAATAAATCAAAAGTTCAAAAGTAAGTTTTATCAAAATCGGTTCAGCCGTTTGTAGATTATCAGCTCTTTTATTTATTTATTTAATACTTCAAGCACAAATGTACAGAGGCATTTTCTACCAGTCAACCTTTGGGTGATGCAGAGACAAGCAGTGGTAGGTGCAATAGCGAGAATTGAGGAATACTTTTTTTTTTGCTCGTTTCTAGTTGATGAATGGATGTAAGCGTCTTCCACAGATCTGATCGATTTGAAATTTGGTATTCTGTTACTTCAATGATATTAGAAAAACATAGTAACCTTGAACTGATGCTGCAGCATCACCTGGAATTTGAAGGATACCGAACTCCCTTACCAACTTACAGCACAGCTATGGATGATGAACAGGGTCTGGTGATGGAGTAGGAAAGAGAAATGAGGAAATGTTTGTGTCGGGGGTTTTATAAATTTTAATATAATTTCAATTGTTTTTCAGTCTCTATCAGAATTCCCCTTACCCTAGTCCCAAATTATTTGGGATTAGCTCAGCATCGTCGTCTTCTTCCAGATTTCTATCAGCTTTCATATCAGTAAGTACTTTTCTAGCCATGTGATCCGTCACACAATCCATCCATCGTTATTTTTATCTTCTTCTAACTCTCATAGACATCCACAGTCATTCTCAAAAAATTCCGTCAGTCTGTATCATAATAAGCCTACAAAATCAGTCTGTATGGGTACATGTTTATGAGTTTGTGCCAGTCGTTCAAACGAACTGGAGAATATAGGTTACCTATTTCCCTAGAATCTAGAATGACGCAAATAACTTGTAGGTGGTGCGACTACCATTTACGCACGAGACAGAATAGGAGCTATTTGTAGTGCTTGGACAAGTCTGTCACAATTTATTAGAACATAGCTTCATAGCTTGTAATAATCAAACCATTTCAAGCAGACCGTTAGAAGGTGGTTTCAAAAGTACAGGTTTTTTTAATAAATATTGAGAACTAAAAATTGGCCCATGTTTATTCTTTTTTTTCAATAAGTAACAAAATAATTTGTACCCACGAAAATTTCACTGAACATATTTTGTACGTAATATTATAAATTATTCTACAACTGAATTTTCATAAGCTAAACTGTATAATTTTCTGAATTCAAATAGCATTCAACATAAAATTATGAATCATTTTATAAATTCGGGCTGCCCGTAGAAATTAAAATATGCAATTTCATTCCCAATGAGCGTAAAAATGGAAACACGAAACAGAGTCAGTCAGTTCCTTAAGATTTTTTAATTGGCCATTTGATAAAATGGAAGCTACTCGAGTTGGTAAGCTTTTAATTAGAACAGAGGGTCCTAAACATCTGATAAACTAACTGGAAGTTTATCGCAAAGTTACCCCACTTGGGGTACATTCGACAGCAAAGTTCAATCCGTGCTCCACTTTTGGTCTTAGCTACAGTTCAAGGAGTTTACAAGTTTATAAAATTATTAATAGTTTGTCTTTTGCAGGAAAGAGTTTGAAAATATGCAAAAGTATAAGACGGTCGCTACTTTTAGCTCTGCGAAATCATATTTTCTAAGAAGGGATATTGATTTCCTTGCAAAAGTTTGGGACGTGTTTGTATTTACCGAACTTATGTACTTACGACTTCGTCTGTATTGATGTAGAAATACATACTATGAAGGTATAAATAGGTACAACATTAAACTTTGCAGCTTTATATTTGGTACACAAATTGGTATTTTTTAAATCAAATTGCCTAAAACAAAACCAATTATTTTTGGGTTGCTCTTTTACAGGACTCACTCACAAAATTAAAATAAATATACCTATACCGAATGGTTCGTTAAATCGTTTCAGTATGTTTGTGGGTTGATCAAACAAATAGTTTAAATACATACATTAACTCACCCTTTCTTGACATGAGGGTAGGCAGAGAATACAGAACCTCACCTGCTGCGACCCTTACATCAATTAATCTACCTAGCCTTTTCCCAACTATATTGGGGTCGGCTTCCAGTCTAACCGGGTGCAACTGAATAGCAGTATTTAACATGAAGCGACTGCCTATCTGACCTCCACAACCCAGTAACTGGGTATTACGATAACCCTTTGATATTGGATAACCCCTTAAAACTGGTTGTTAGACTTTCGGGCTTCTGACGACCCGTAACTACTGTCATAGATCCACGAATGACAGCCGAGACCAAAGGCTTAACGAGCTTTCGGAGCCACGGAGGAGTCTCGGTATGTAAAGCTGGTCCACTAACCAACCAACCCATCCACGGACCAACCAGCTTAAACTGATGGATCGACCCGTGCGGCTGTTATTACTTAGCCATGAGCTCCTACGATATACGATCCTTACATACTCCTTTTAAATCGTGTCATGAAATCATGGATTTCCATAAGTTAAAATAAATTTCTGAAAGGATTTCATCAATAAGCAGCAAATGGCTACTAAGATTTAAACAAAATATCTAGATCTGCTTCAAAATACCTACATGTTATTAAGGTTCCATGTTTTTGACACAAATGCCAAAGTAAAATATTTACATTATAAATCAAACAAGTTTGGGAGAGTATTTTAAGATTTGCTTCAGTAGAAGGTTTTTGCTTTGGAGCAACTGTATCGAAAGAAGAAAGTATTGCGAACACCAACAATCGAAGTCGAACGGTTTTTCAAAATTGGAAAAGGTATATTGGAGGATGAATTACTGCATGTCACGCCAATAAAAGGATGTAAAACCATTCATTGCAACTTGCAACACGAAGAGCGAAATCACTTGTTATTGTAGTGTAAACAGGGTGCCGATTTAGACACCTGGGGTGACAAGGGAGTGTATCTACCCTTCATACTAAACGACTTTCACCATGAAACTCGTATCTGATTCATGAAAAAAAAGTGTGTGTGTGTCAGCTCCGACGCACTCCTTAATACGATTGTCTTTGCATATGCCAAAGAGGGTATATAAGGCATCTCTTAAAAAATACGTCCGTAATATCTATATCGAAGTGTAAAATTTGTAATATGTTTAAAAAAAATATTATCCATGTTATTTACGAATAAACCAAGTGTCTCCTTAAGAATCGGTTTTGATCTAAGGCCACAACTATAAATTTCACTCCTCATAAAATTTCCATCCGGGGGGCCTTATATGAAAATCGATTCTTAAGGAGTAAACTCAAAAAAAACAATATTCTATACAACAGTAGACAGACTATTTCGATTCAGGTATGTAAAAAGTTTTTTTGTGCGAATCGAGATATGAGTTTGTCTTGTCTTGTTTCCCCTTGTCGGATGCAGATCACTAAATCGCCACCCTGTATAAGTACCATTTTGTGACTCGAGATGGTACATTGTACTGTCTTCAAATAAACCTCAAAATATGGCGGCGACTATTGAAAAAAAAAACTATTGTGTTCAATGAAGAAACAAATACAATTTTCATGTTTTTTCTTGTCAGTTTGTAAAATCTTATTTACAAATTCATATCACAGCTGAAAACTGCTCGTAAAAATATTTCCAGTTCAGGTTTGGCAAGATCGATATTGTACCACTCTGTAACAAATTAATGTATTTGGTTCAGCTAAGGGCTCTGTATTTAATGTTTCACCAACTAAAAAGTGTGTTAAGGCGACGATAACCGACTTTTAATGATTTTATACTGAAGATCACGTCTAAACGAGTACTGTTAATGATTTGAAAAAAAATATGTTAAATTAGAGCATTTTCATAATAACTTAATATATTAATATTTTAGATTATTACATAGTGAAATAAATTTTCTAAAGTTATGTCTAACGCGCATAAAAAACTGAGAATTACGCAAAATCTCTCAAGCGTATTTTTCTAAAACCTTCACCATTTTAAAGATAATTTCATTATTAATCTTTTAGTGCGTGTTTTATTAAAATACCTTTTTTATGTATAATAAATTAATAATGCGTCTTATTTGGGACAGCACTCCTTGATGGGCGAGTTCTATTACTGGCTGGACGTACGACGCGTTGCTTGAGCTGAGTACAGAACACGCAAGCTAACCTCTCAAGGTCACTGACATATATCTGCGTCTTAATTCTAAAACCGTCCCCGCCTAGGTTTGGTAAGTAGGTACTTACCTAAAGCTATGTTAGGCGGGTTAACACCCAGGATTAACGTAAGTGAATAACATCTTATATTACCTTAGTGAAGGTTATTAAAAACATAATATACTGAAGCCTAATATTAATTTTATGCGATACTTTGATCAATAAAGGAGAAAGATCAAAATGGTCTATGAGCGGCCAACAATGAGATAGGTATTAAATTAAAGTACTACTAGACTAAGGACTAACTTTTACTCTGAACGTAACATTGCAGCTCATTTAGAAAAAAAAATACTTATAGGTAAAATACTTAAGATAATAAATGCAAGAAAATGTACAAATCCATTTTATAAAATACTTATGTTAACTTTTGTTTATCTATTCAAAAGTATTTCAAAACGCAGCGGCACTCATCAATGCATTTCAGACATCAATACAAGATAGTCTTTATGCATCGTCGTTCGTGAATATAATTAGTGAACGCTTTGAAATACCGAACCTCTTAGCGGACTATGTTATCCATCATAACATAAATAGACAGAGGGCATCATTTGAAATTATCAGCAGCGATCAACCAATCAATTTTTTTGACGTTCGAAAACTGCTGATTCTCAGCCTAGTTTGAATAAATGACTTTTGAATTTGAATTTTGAACCTATTTTTGAAGACTTCCCAGTTTTTTCTGAAGAAGATTTAATTTTGTTTGCACTTGGCACATACCAAATCAAGTTGGCTTGCAGCTACTATGCTGAACACTTAGTTGAAGGCTTCTACAATATTGAAGTATACCGGGAGCGACAAATAAATCAGCTCAGAGATTTTATTGAAGAAGAAGACATTTGGTTATTACGTGTGCATATACAATATAGACATGTAAGGTCCAGAATATATTATTCTTATATTGTGTTGTAACCGAGAAAGACAAAATAGAGAAGCAATTGCTCATAATTATTGCAGTTGTATGAGTGGAAGGCGCACAATCACTTGCTGCGCACACGTTATGTGTGTAGTGTGGTATCTAGCATGGGCTAAACATCAATACGAGGATGTTTTATTACCAGCATCAGAACTCAGTGTTATTATTGTACATTAAATGTATTAATCTGCAATAATGTACAGTGTGTCCTGATGACGGCAATAAAATATCCTCGTCTTGATGTCTACCCGTACTAATGCCGTAATGTATTAATGTACAATAATAGCACTGAGTTCTGATGATGTTATCATTATTATTATTTTTGGCGATGTTTTGTCATAGTAGTAAATGTATTTTTAATGAAGTCTACAAGTAATTTTATTTTATTTCCTTATTTTTAAGACTAGATCTTAGTTATAATACGCTATATCACAGGCTGACATATCTAAAATAAAAATTGTATTTAATTCTATTAATAATTACACCACAGATATAAAACTTCTTAAGGGTGATTGTAGGGTAATAGTACAACAAAATATAAAAAAATTGTTCCTGGCCGCTGATAGACCAACTGCCATACGATTTAGCCCATTCTCCTTACGCGGGCGAAGCGTTTTATGCGTCACTCACAACATTCTTATTATTATCGGCACACCTGTTTAAATTACTTCGTAAAGCTATTTTCTTAACAAAAAAATGTATTTACAAACCTTTTCATATTATTATAATCATGGAAAACACTACAAAGTGAAAAATATCTGTATCTGGTGTCTTTGGTTATTTTTTTTGTTTTTTGCCACCGACTTCCGACATTAAAGTTATTTTTCACTTTTTACTTGTGGTACCTACCAACAACAGTGACAGGAAGTTATTATGACATCATCAACATACACTAAGTGGAAAAAATACGTATTATTGAAGTTCACTCAAAAACTACCCGAGCAAAATTAATAAAATTTATATAGGAACACCGGAATTTTATTCATTCATTCATTTTTTTCATTTATACAGGAATACGCAAGTTTTCTCTACGAAATGATTTTTTAATTTTTATTAGTCCGCTATTGACGAAACTCTCGGTTAATAATATAAATAGTGAAGATATTATTCTGAACAGCAATAGAGGGTTTGTTTTGAAGTATTCCAACTATTGTTTTGAATTTCATATTAATAGGATAATAACTGTGGTCTGAGTGCTTAGCTTAATTAAGTTCTCTATTTCAATTGTTTTAGCCAGGGTTTTAGCTAACTTTACCGGTAGATTTTATTCGTAATTAAGTATTATTTTACGTAACATTTAAGAATAATTATATTTGAACTCATTTCAAAACATAACAATTGTACCTATTAGGAATAGGATACGCTACCATACCAGCATATTTTTCAAATAAATTATTGTTTCTGTTAGGTCAGGAGATGCCGTGCGAATTGGATGAACCTTATAAATTAGAAAACGGCTCCTGTGTTAGCGACTGCCCATAAATATAGATTCGTATGAGGATTTTATACCTACAACAGTCTTGTTATTTTTACGATATCGTGAGCATAGAAAGTAACATTCTCCCAATTTAGAGTTGCGTCTTATCGTTACGCCTCATCAATGTTTTTCTTCTGAGCTTTGAGGAAACACATGTATGTTATACCGTGTTTTCCAAAACATAACGATTTGATCCGAACCCGTTCGCGTCCAGCCTCCATTAGTACGATCCCTTCCAGCGATAAAATCGTGCTTTGTTTTCCGTCACGTCTCGTTATTTTTTATTCCTCCACTTTTTGAACATTAACCGGAGCATTCCGCAAATATTTCATTATGTAGTCGGCCTATTGAAAAAGAAATTTTTGTTGTAACGGAGATAAAAGGGTTTCGTTTGTTTGAATTTGAAACAACATTGCGATTAGGTCATGACTGTTCTCTTTATTGTTCATCTGAAGGCAAACAATGCGTTTTTATAACTGAATTATATAAGCCCATTGTTGTATTAACAGTATCATATTACATTCGTAGCTGCGTAGCGCCTAAAGGCTAAAAATAAACTAAAACAAATGTTTGTTTAACTGTTTACAGTTATTATTTGCGTTTTTTTAAGGCCGCAAATAGATCAATTGCATCTCTTTGCTCGTGGCTAATTAATAACAGCCGCACGGGTCGATCGACCAGGTTAAGCTACGCTTGCCGGGGTTGGTCCGAGGATGGTTGACCATCTTTATATACCCAGACTCCTTGGTGCCTTGGAAAGCACGTTAAGCAGTTGGTCCCGGCTGTCATTTGTGGATCTTGGCAGTCATTACCGGTCGTCAGAAGCCCGAAAGTCTGACTACCAATCTTGCCAAGGGGTATCGTGTTACCCAGAGACTGGGTTGTGGAGGTCAGATAGGCAGTAGCTATATGTAAAAAACTCATATTCAGCTGCATCCGGTTAGACTGGAAGCCGACCCCAACATAGTTTTGAAAAGGCTAGGCAGATTGCATCCCTTTACTTTGAAAGAGACAAGTCAGTCTGCGTGCAATATTGCGGTCACCGGTAACATTGCCTACCAGATGTTTATGGCTGTATTGTAACATTAGCCTTTTATAAACAAAGTACCTATTGCCAGTACTTAGAAGTTAATGTAAAGTAGAATATAATTAGTTAATTACATAGCTATGTCGACATGGATTCTTTAAAACGAAATTAAATGTACTTATTTCGTTAAAGGAAAAAAAGAAAGGAAATTTAAATTAAGGCAAACGGTAATTAAAGGCTTACACAAAGAACAGGCCACTGCTTATTTTCCAAAGGATTTAATTAGAGGGAGGGATTGTAACCGACGATAACAATCATAATGTGAAAACTTAGTTTTCTATAGAGCTTCGGAAAACATACAGTAAGTAATCGACTCGCGTTATTATAACGTAGATACAAAATCGTGTGGAATGCGCAAGCCCACAATTTTATTTTACTGCCCAAGCAATTAGCGTGTAGGTACCGTAGCCTATGATTCGTCACGCAAGCGTTTCTTTACTCTATGACGCAATTCAAACGTTACACGTGTAAGGCGTGTTTGCCGATGTGTAAACAGCCTAACAAGTGATTTTAATGTTAAACTAAGTCAGTGCGCGGTCGTAGCTCCTTATTTTGTCATGTGGTCGTAGTTAAGGCTTGACTAAGACTTGACGGACGAGTCAGACTATCACTAGGTAGTAGGGATGGGTCGTTACGTGATTTTCGCGAAACGTAACGTAACTAGTGACTTCGAAGGTTTGGGAAACTAGTGATTTTAGTAACTAGTATTTTTTTCAAATTCTATTCGGTGATTAAACATGGTCATTCTTTCGAAGTGCTACAGTTATTTGCGAAACGAAAATATAGATGATTACCTACGTGATACGTTACAAACTTTATGTGTTTGGAACGAATAAGTTTTTGTAGGTACATATGCAAATCATTTTTTTCATCATTCTTTTTTTATATAGGGCTGTTATTTTGTAAGTAGTTATATTTTCGATGCAGTAACGAAATTGTAACTACTTCCAAATAACGTGTTTACAGTTTGACTAAAAACTAGCTATTCGGCTACATGCCCCGTAGCCAGTTATTGTAACTAGTGACGTAAAATAACGTCCATACCTACTAGGTAGGTATATGAAATGAAAGATATAATACAATCTAGAAAGAAAACACTGTTTTGGTCAACGAAGACAAACCAACAGGGTAGATAATTAAGCACACTTATTCTATTCTATTTTTAAGAAATGGCAAGCACAGCCGATTTCGACTATTCTGCCAATGTCTAAAGTGCATTGGAAAAACAAGAGAACATGATAAAACAAAGTGTAATCAAAAATTCAAAGAAAAACCAGCTGGAGACACAAGTTAAATTCTTCGATTGATACAGTTGAACACAATGTAGATCTTGTTGGGTTAGTACGGGACTGAAAATACATTTCATTTTGACAGTTCAACAACGTCATCTTTTATATGTTTTCATAGAATTTACTTACGTTGTTGAGCAAAGAATTTTTCAAACAAATGAAACATTGGGTTAGCAATTTCTTTTAAAATCCTTCTTCTTCCTTCTTAATCCTCCTTCCTTTGTGATTGAAAGTATATTACGCTATTGGGTTGCTGTTTTGACTAGGCCTAGGTCTTACAAATGATTTGATACTGGAACTAAAACAGGCAAATATAAAGCGTATTACTCACCGAACAATATGAAAATACAGCTGAGCCTGGCCGCCCACATTGTGCCAACTGTCTGTTCACATCATGTGTCCACCGCTAAACACTGTCACTGACACAATCACTGCACCCGTTCAAACTTGACATTGTCTGTACATAGTCCGTTCAAAACTGTTTTTTGAGTAAAATACGCCTTGGCTTGTCTAGAGTGTGATGATCCACGATTGTTAGTACCTGTACGAAAACAAAAAAATAACCTTTAGATACAAAAGAGGATTACATTTGCTTCTTATTTGGGTTGCCGAGCGTGATATAGCATGTAACTAAAAGCATTGCGTTCTATTTAATAGTACGCTATAAGAAAATCACTGTCATTTCTTATTCACAATGTTTTGCCATCCGAATAAGATTTACATTACACAGAGGCTTCCAACACCGTGTCAGTATAAATAAATAAAAACTTGCTCTGATTCTGTAAAGAATGGGTGCCAATAAAAAGGTGAAGCGTTAACAAATACTAGGCTTTGATTAAATATTTGTAAGACGTAGTACCTACAGATGTTGCAACATGGTATTGACCAACCAAGTGTTTATTTTTGTATTTTCTTTGTGGAGGTAAAATTGCTTCATCGGTTCGCTGCTCATAGAATTTATTTCATAATTCAAACTTTCAGACAGCTTTTAGAATACACCCTTTTAATTGCCGTGTTAAAAAGGAAACTGCGATAAATAATATCGTATAGTGAAATAATATTAATAAAATATGTATAAAGAAAAGTGCAATTAGTCGCAAATTAATTGATATGAAAAACTGGTGATCAATTTATTCTCTGGACTTTATTAAGGTGACACGTACACGTAAATAATTTTTGTATTAATGAGACTTTATTAATTTTCAATATGTGTCCGTTTGTTGCGCTTAATTTGAATAAATTCGTGGGATATTTTTGGTATTAATTCCACGAAAGATATGTATGATTCACCACATTTTGCTTTTGAAAGGATGAATACGTACTTACATAAAAAATAAGAACGTAAAAGGTAGCCAACTGTTTTAAAAATAAGTAAAATTTTATAACATTTAAGTAAACGCAGTATAATATTTGTCTAGTTCAAAAATAGGTATATGGAAATAAAAATCTGGATTCAAATATCGGAGGAGTTATGACTTCCTGTTATGTTTTCCTTATTAAATTTTACATAAAATACGATACCAGAGATGCATTGCTCGTATTTTTAAGAACGGTCGCATTTTACTTATGCCCGATACATATTTTTGAAACGTGACATAAAATAAGCGGTCAATACTTATGCAATGCAACATGAAATGTAACACAAATGAGCCGTCCAAACTTATTCAATGCAACATGAAATGTAACACAAATGAGTCGTTCAAACTTGTTCAATGCAACATGAAATGTATCAACAAATGAGCCGTCCCAACCTAAGCAATTAGAATAGCTAGCTAGCTATGCTAATTAGTTTCAATGTGTATACGTTTCACCAATCTGTACATAAGTCTCAATCTTACAATAATACCTCTAGTTAACGTAAATTTTTATAAGTTATTAACATTGACATTAGTTATTGACATTGATCGTCGCAGAGATGAGATAGGGACTAGATTTTGAACGTTTTTAAATACCTTGGAATTTGCCTTTTATCTCGAAGCTTTACAATTACAGTGTGTTCATTATAACTTGTCCCGTGGTGCGATTGGTAGCACTAAATTTTGCGGTCAAGTGATTGGTAGTACTGTTCTGTCAGTCGCCATTTTGAACTCTATTAGTATTGAAACTAAGACTACCAATCACGGCACGGGACAAGTTATAATAAACGCACTGTATATGTGTAAATGTGTTAATAGTTTACCATGGGTAAATTAATACAGAATAAAAACTAGCTAATAAAGATATTGGTAGTAATAAAAGTACTTTCAGAACGTAGCCAGAACAAAACTGGGCAGGTTGAGTCGCTAGTTGGCTCCCCACGTTCCCAACAAGATAGAGATACGACAAGACGAGATTGCGGTTAGCAGTTGACTGCAGGCGGCCCAAATGCATTCGTTACAGCGCGGTTATACAGTCCCCCGAAGAGGGTAACTTCCAACTAACTGCATCTTCTAGCTAACTGAAATTGTATCAAACTAAACTTCGGCACTCACTTGTTTATAGTTACTTATAAGAAGCTTGTACTATGTGTTATTTAAAAGCATAACATCATAACATCAGCCCTGTATTCCCCAAAGGGTTAGGCAGAGATAACACCCACAGTTCGCAAGTTATATTCAAGTCCCATGTAATAGACAGCGGGCTAATTGCCATCAACCGGGCACAAATCGAGACTCCGGGCTGCTACTGAGAAATTCCAGACAGAAAAACCAAAACACTTTGCCCGACCCGGGTAACGAACCCAGAACCTCAGCTGTAGCGCTTGCGACTACTAGACCTCTGAGGCAGTATTATTATTAATTAAGTTATTTAAATAATTATCTGTTAATAGCAGCTGATGAGTAAACAAGTTAGCTCGGCTGTCTGTCGTTGAATTGTTCAGTCTGAGAAACAGACGGGGTTGAAATGGTAATAGACTAAGGGAGTATAAGATATCTTTCCAGATAATATCAAGGTGCTATAAAGAAACTTCCACTTTTTCTACTTTCATTTTCTATTCCCCTTGAAATAATTGTCAAAATTTCCATCGAATACGTCAAGTAAATCTAATAAAAAGGAACTAACTCAGCGGATTATTGTGCTTTGATCCCCGCGGTGACCACGCGCCGTAAACTTGAACGTCGCAACATAAAATTTAAACAATAAAACTGGAATAATCCATAAAGTGAGCTTTATTTCTACGAAAAGAGTATTTTATTTTGAGGTAAGGTAGATTATGTTTGTAGGCAACTTCTAAAGGTATTTTCAACGGGATTTTCGTTTTGATAATGATGACTGTTAAAATCGATGACATGCTTTTAGTTACAAACTTTTAAAATTATTAGTTTTAAACCAAAGTAATCGATAATAAATGTATGGCCTGGCCGTTTCACAGGCACTCCTTAGTTCAATGGATCGGCCAAACCAAGATGTAAGGTTTGTAGAGTTAGGCCTTCTAGAGTTAGGGGCTTGGCTTTACAATAGTTCTGATAACTTTTCAGTGAAAGCGTTATGTGAGTCTTGGCAACTAACTTTACATGAAATGTTTTTAGTGGGTTTTCATTTTATTTGTATGGTATTTATAAATAGACGTACACCTCCTTTTAAGCGGGTTGGAGGGTGAAACTTACAGTTTCTTTTTCTTGCTTGTGTACAAATAGCCTGCATACCAAATTTCGGCTTTCTAGGACTTTGGGAAGTACCCTAGAGGTTTTATTTTATTTACAGACCTGCACCTTCCGTTACGGGGGTTGGAAGGAGATAGTTACAGATTTCTTAATTTTTTTTTTTTTTTTTGTGAAAATCCTAGCTTGCATACCAAACAGCTGTCTAGGGCATTGAAAAGCGTTTTGATGAGTGAGTGAGTCAGTGAATCAGTGACGAAATTGACATCTATCTATATATTTCGGCCGTAAAACCCAAATTTATTTACATCATCGGAACATAGGTAGTATATCATAACATAACATAACACGAGCTCATTTAACTTATTTATTGCAATCGACGTCTTCTCATCCTATATAATTATATGTTATTTAAATAAAAATCAACTTCCAATGACCCCTTTACATACTTGTACATAATATATATATTTTAGTGCTAGAAACAGTAAATTGAACTTAAAGTAACAATATGAAATAAAGATGAACAGCCGGTTAATAACGATACGTTATTTCCGAGTAGGAACCATAGGATATGTTTTATGTAAACGGATGAAATCTCGGGCAGAAGCTAGTATTTTATACATTGTGTAAATAAGTAAAGTCGGTTTACAAATTATTATTTTTCATCCTCACTTCTCACGAGCTGCCCTTTGTTAGAACGTAGGTCACGGTAACTGTAATTGTATACTCGTATTTTCCCACGACTCTTTGTGGCAGGATTTGTAAAATGGATTATACTTGACGTTAGGTAGATAACGATGGATAACGTTGGAGTGTCTGGACACTCCAACGTTATGAGGCCTGTACAGTCTGGCCCATCGGCCAGACTGTACAGGCCTCGCCTCTCATGTTTGTAGGTTCAAATCCGGGCAAGTACCAATGTGACTTTTTCAATTCATATGTACTATCTGAGTTTATCTTGGACATTACTGACATCGGTGAACGAAAACATCGTGAGGAAACCTGGACTTATAGTTAATATAAGTCTGAAATCACCAACCCTTCTTGAGCAAGCGTGGTGATCAATGCTCGTGCCTTCTCTGTATGAGAAGAGGCCCTTTGCCCTGCAGAGGGACAGTAACAGGCTAGTATTATTAGGTAGATAACACAATAGGCGGCGTGGCTGCGACGCGACGCCAATGTAATGTGAACTTGTAGCGATAATTTTAATTAAAATCAAATAAAATACCGACCTTTTAGAAATTTTTCCTAGAATTTACCACCTTTGCTACGCTTTGAAAATAATTTAATTACACGTCTTTGTTAATTAACACCCTCTGAGCGATGAATTCCCGACTGGCATTTAAAACCCTACGACCGACGGCAATACAGGTTTTTTGAATCTCGAGTATAACTTTCCGTTAGTTTGGAATAAGACCGTCGAGACCTTCTAGGAATAACTTCATTAATTTAGTATTCAGCCATGCAGTTTTTTTTTTTTGAGGGTGGGAAATCATCAAACAACTTAAATTCTCCCGCTCTGGGCGGACCGGGAGGGCGTGTCAGACTTTTGCTGAACTAAAAACCACCCGTGTTCCTTCCGTTGCCTGTGTGCCGGGGCCGCGATATCCCTTTCGGACAAACTCGCAACCCTGGCAGGCATTGGCCCTTACGGACCCCGTCAGTTGATGCTGACATCTCTTTGAGGCGCGCGTAGAACACAATGCGCCGTCGACCCGGGCCTGGTCCTTATCGGACGGCGAGCTACCCATTGCTCACCGTCCGCAAGCCCGCGCCTGCGGTGGCCGGAAGTCAGCTCGCGACTCCCGACGTCCAGGGCGTCTCCTGCAGCGACTAGGGGTGCGAGGGCACGCATCTTACCTCTCCCTCGCGCGCTCCGCCTCCTCCTTCGCGAGCATTACTGCTTCGCAGAAGGAAGTGACGGCCTCCCATGCACTCTCGCTCCAGACCATGGCCTGAACCAGGGCCGGACGCGAGAGATGGCCGCCGCCGACCGCCTTCGTGAGGACACGGTGGTGCTCCGCCCAAGCTGGGCAGACCTCCACCGTATGCTCCACCGTGTCCTCCGGGTGATCCACACAGTGGTGACACCCAGGCGTTTCCTCCCGCCTTATGTGGAAGAGGAACCTCCCGAAACAACCGTGTCCGGTGAGGACCTGCGTCAGGCGGAAGATGAGGACACCGTGTCGCCTCTTTAGCCACTCCTCAAAGAGGGGACTTATCGCCACAATTGTGGCTTGCCCAGCGCTGGGTTGCGACAATCGCACTCTCCATGCCACCATGAGATCCCGCCGGAGCTCTGTCCGCTGTGCCGTGATTTCTCGCGGCAGCGGAGTTATGCCCCGGCGTTTCGCCTCCTCACGCAACTCCCACATGTGCGCGAGTACTTTTGCCTCCAGATCCCATGGCGGTAGTCCGGCAAGAAGGCTCGCCGCCTCACGGGAGACCGTGCGGTATCCTCGGACCAGCCTAATGGCCATGACCCTTTGGGCCGGTCGCAGCCTTAATTAATGCGCCACCGGTGCCCCGTAAAGGGCCATGGACCGCGCGATCCCCGCGTAGAGCCTCCGGCAGGAGGCGTGAGTCATTGAGCTAAGAAGTCAAATCGTAATATTGGTCCATGAAAACTAGTGATATTCTGTCGCTTCTGGTGACACTGAAAGCCTACCACTTTACCAGTGAAATGAATAATGTTCTTTTCTGGAGCACTGGATGAAATATCACAACAAATAACGTTATCCGTTCAACTTTTTAAAATAAAATAATCGATTAACCAGTTACCGTGGACGTTTTAGTGTAAACAATTCGTTTTCTCGGTTAGTGACGTAGTTAGTTAAGTGCCGAGTAAGACCTGCACGAGACAGGGGCAGAGAATAGATAGGTGCAGAAGGTCGGCTCCAAATAACCAGTGAAAACGTACGCACACATAGACACGCGTCTACGTAGGTACTCGCATTGAGACGGGGTGTCGTAGGCAATTTGTAAGATTACGCTTTTTACAAACGGCGTCGTCCGTTTAAAAATGCTCGCAATTATGAAATATGTCGAAGGCAGAATGTTAATTGATACCATGATATTCAAACGCCGTTTACAAAATGCCGCGGCACATTGAAGTATTTAGTTCTATTTCTTAAGGCGCTCGCCTTATATAAGAAAAAGAATTACAGCTACAGTACAGATTGGTCATTGTTCTAACCTAACCCATTTGGTGGGGGTTCGCTGGCTTCGCTACTGCGACCAATTTGGCTCGTGCGTGGTTAGTCACAGGCCAACCAAACCTGCAATACTATATATAATAACGTAATTATAACAATTGAACGAGTTGCCAATTTACCTTCGACATATTTTATAACTGCGAGTGTTTGTAAACGGACGGCGCCCTATGTATAATGACGAATCTACCTGCGACAGCCCCACGTACGCGTCTATGTTTGCGTGTGCCTATTTTAGCTCGTTGATGGAGTCGGCTTTCTGTACCTATCTATTCTGTGGCAAGACATGGGTCAGCACCGAGATGTGGTAGCTTTAACTAGAGTTGTTCCTCGGAAAGGTTTACGACTAGTTGGAAATCCACTTTAAAGCCTAAACTTCTAACAAAATAATTGTGCACGAGGGTTTGTGTTGAAGATACGAAGTCTGGAAGATGTTTTGTAGTTGTAGTCATTCCGCTGGTTACTGATTGTTTTAAAGTACATAATAAAATTAAGGCGAGTTTCCAATGAGGTAAGCAGACACTATTTTCATTCTCCTTCTCGCTATCAAAAGCATAATGTTAAAAAAAGCGTTGGCTTGCCGCAAAAGGAACAAATCATGCTGCCTGCTCTCATGTCGTAGTCAATCGTCTAAACGAGGCGCAAAAAGTAAATTATGCCTTACCTACAAAATAAAACGGGCAACATAACAAGTAGATACACATGTTTTTCATAAATTGGCGTTATTTGTGTCGTGTTTGCCAAGTTTCTTCTATAAATAACATACAGAAAGAGCTAGAAACCTGATATTTGGCTTGAATCAATACGGTTATACACGCAATATGTAGACATGTGTTTAGTAATAAATAATACGAGTACAGTTAACAATAAAGAAAAGCAACTAGACAGCTAACTAAAATTCTTTTTTAAACCATGTTGCGTGTGACCGGTAGTGAAATCTTTGGCAATGTTCGTAACAAGATTTATTACACACGCAACAATAATGACTTTTGCCATGTAGTGCAAAGATGTAAACTTGGCTGAAATGTGCTGACTATACAAAAACTGTAAGTACACATGAATAATTTGGAAGTATATTATATCCCTAGTATATATTTTCCGATCGTCATGTGTTTAGCAAGCATTTACCGAGTGGATCTAAATCGGTACTTAGGTACCTAGCAACAATTTGGACGTATCCAGTTCACATTTGCGCTTTATAATTCCCTTGCCACGCAGATGTCCGGAGCATTCGATTTACAAAGTCAAAATAAGCCGGGTGTCTGTAAGGAGTAATTGTGTTCTTTCTGGTTCTGAAGCTTTCGTGTGCAATGGAATAGATACTGTAGTGGTAATTACTGGCTGTTTTTAAAGGACTTCATTATTAGGTGTCTTAACACTTTCGACTCCTCCCACTTTTCATAGAACTCATACGCCATGCCACCATAGATATTGGAAATGAACACTCCGGGAGGGTTGCCGGCATTGAGTTTGCGCTAAAGTTAACCATCGCGGATGGTCAACGGCATTAGGTTTAAAACTGTGTTATACAACGCTGTAAAACGAAGTAAAATTATGTTTTCAGCGGGCCTTGTCGTACACGTACGTATAGCATACGTAGTACCAATGTTTTAATTTTTTTGTGAATATTTCTAACCGTGAACAAAAAATAAATACAAAATAAAAATGCCTGGATTTTAAAACCAACGCCTACACTAATAAATATTATTAAAATATACATCATATTTTATTTTCACGGTTTATAATGCTGTATTCGCTAAGCAAAACCTGCATTTAAAATGAGCCCTCTCCCGGTATCCCTGCGACTAGGTGAACCCTCCAGTAGGTCTCCCGGCACTGAACGTGTTAATATCTACATTGAGCAAAGTGAATATGAAAAATTTGGAAGTGTATTTATATCCCAAGTACATATTTTCAGATCGTCACTTGTTTAACGCGTTTACCGACTAGATCTAATTCGTTTCCCAGGTATCTCTACCTACCAACAATTTGAACGTACCCGGTTCAAATGTGCGCTTCAATAGTGTGCTTCAATAATTCCCTTGCCACGCAGATGTCCGGACTCCGGAGCATTCGATTTATCAAGTCAAAGGAGGTTGCAAAACAAGCCGAGTGTCTGGAGCAATTGTGTTTGTTTTGTTTGCTGGGGCCACATTGTCGCGATAAGGCGAACTAAACTTCACGCGCTGTCTCTCGGACACCGCTCGACGTCTCGCTGAGGAATAGAGAGCGTGCGAAGTATAGTTCGCGTAATCGCGACAATGTAGCCCCAGTATATAAAGCTTTCGTGTGCAATGGAATAGATACTGTAGTGGAAATTAATATCTGTTTATAAAATAATTCAATACCATGTTTGTAAAGTAATACCTACATCGTTGAATGAACTGTGGTCCAGAACCTTTTACGTAATAAAATGCCTGGCAACCATGTTTTCGAGCCTTCTAAAATGATACCGTCAGGACAATTCATTATTTATCAAAATGAAGCCTTTCTTCAATTTGCCGCGTTGTAGCCAATTCATACAAATGTCTAAAAATTACAGTTGTTATTTGATATTATACCTACGGACAATATTAAGTTGGTCGTCAATTTGCTAAAAATATAATTGTTTTATACCTTACATACTTGTAAGCAGTCCATTATGAAAGTTAAGTTAGATATTTAGTTATGCTTGTTTTTATAAGTCAATAACCAAACGTTCTAATCTAGCGATATCGTCTATGATCGAACAGAAAGTGGGCAACGTCGCAAATATCTGTCAAATATTTCGCTGTTTTGATTAATTTGGCAATATTACTGTATGGAAATAACAACTATTGCTAAATAGTGAACTAAAATATTGATTATAAAATGCAATAATTATCATCGTAACACCGAATAATTAGTTTTAGATGTAAAATAAGTATTTGGAAACTTTCCAAATGCCTTTTTTACACCTAGAACGGTTACAACCTCAAATTCAGTGTTATTATTATTAATATTCTAGTTAACTAGTTAGCCATATTTCTTTTTTCCATAAAGTAATATTGCCAAAGTAATCAAAACAGGTAAATATTTGACAGTTATTTGCGACGTTGCCAACTTTTTGGATGAACGCTCTTAAACCATCAGAAGATACATGGATTCATTCTGAAGATAATTATATATATAAACGATGCATCTCATGCAGCGTCGGCGAAAACAAGTTAGACATCAGAATAATCTCTAAAGCCTAATTGCGGTGGGTTCTTCCTTCGTTAAGAATTGGATTACTTACAACCCAGCACTAGAAAATTAAATCCACGTATATTCTTACGATCGCATTAGTCTATCTCGCTGAAGGAACCGAAATGTTTTAGCTCTGCAAATAAGAGTAATAGGATTTCCGAGAAATCTACAGAAGACTGGCTGGAAGGCAAACCCTAGAATATAATTACCGTTTAAAAAAATGGAAATATCAAATAATTACTCCTTAGGTTTTACTAAAGAGTATACATTACTACATTCAAGATTGTAGACACATTAAAGGCTTTGAGACGGAGTAATGAAGGGTAGTGTTTGTTGTACTGTGTATTTTATACGTGGGGAAAAACCACCTGCTTTAATTTCGTCGCTTTCTACTAATTTTCAATTGGGTAGCTGGCTTCATAATACGCGGTCGGGGGACACTGGCTACGTTGAACATACATAATACGTACGTACATTAGGTACACCTCGCTCCGCCCTCGCTCCATTCATTTACAAATCTCACTGGGACTGAGCGCTATTTTTAAATAGGTAGCTTGGTTTAGCTCAGAGTTTAAACAATTTCGTTCGTGTTCCGTTCTATTTTCAGTTTTTATTCACATCGTCTCTCAGGACGACGTAATTTAGAAAGTACTTACTTTAAAAGCGTTTTTTTGCTATAGTTGAAGGGGTAAGTAAGGGTACCTACTTCTATAAAAGTGATTTTTTAGACCAGAAGTGTCCACAGTATAAAATATATCAGTATTTTCCTCATTGATCGTAAAACTCCACAATCGATATTATAGCTCGCTAAGCCCAGGTACGCACGGGCGATTTTTTCCCACGGCGGCGATTGTTTTTCGTGAATTTATTTTCAAAGCTCTGCTTACCGCCGAGGGTTTAAAATCCAACAGTATGTTTTTTCAACGCGCTAGGACGAGTTTACGTTCCAGCGCGTTAGAAATCCAGTGCGCGATAAAATCCCGCCGCGATTTTTTTACGTCCTTGTGAACGTGTGATAAGAGGCGATCTTGGCGATAATACACGGTCAGCCAAATTGATCCATATTGATTGAAATTAAAGGTATAACTGACATTTTAATGGTTCACTTTTATGTTTACACTATTTCACAGTTCACTTAATGTCTTTCATACATATATGTATATAAGTACTACATACTCGTATATAGGTACTATCGAGGACACAGGCGCCTGTGCCCTCGATAATACATAAACTCACGCCTTCTTCCCATGGGGGTAGGTAGAAACTACAGAAGGCCACCACCGCCATTAAGTCTTTAACACGTTCATTGCCGTGAGCCCCCCTGGAGGGGTCACATAGTCACATATGGGATGCCGGGAACGCTCGCGGAGGGCTCGTTTTATTTGCAGGTTTTTCTTAGCGAATAAACATTATAAACCGTGAAAATAAAATCTGATGTATATTTTAACAAGATTTATTAGTATATGCATTGGTTTTAAAATCCAAGCATTATTTTTAAATATTTTTTGTTCACGGTCACTAATATTCACAAAATAATTTAAACATTGGTACCTACGTATGCTATATGTACGTGTACGACAAGGCCCGCTGAAAACACAATTTTACTACGTTTTACAGTATTTTCTAACACGGTTTAAATGTAATGCCGTTGACTGTCCGCGATGGTTAACTTTAGCCCAAACGTAATGTACCGGCAACCCTCCTGGAAGGTTCACTTCTAATATGTATGGCGGCATGGCGTATGAGTTCTATGAAAAGTGAGTGGAGTCGAAAGTGTTAAGTCATATAAAGTCATAAGTGAATCGTGTATTAGTGTCCTAATCAATGGTTGTGATATATTCACCACAGTAGGCAAGATGGCGAATATACAGCAATATAATGTTACTATTTTCTTGTAACAATTCTTTTAGGTACCGTCAAAGTGAAGTGGCGATAAAAGGACACTCCGCAGTCGCGCCACAAAGCGGTGAAGTAAAGTAAAGTAATAGCCAGGAAATGTCGTCATCATAATTTCTGACTGTCAATCTTATTTCTTTTGAGTTGTTATTTTTTTAATTTTAAGAACCGGCGAGGTGTAACTTTCGTTAGTTCAGTTTTAATTAGTTTCTCGCACATTCTAGTACAATACGATATTCTAATACAGCCCTTTATTTTTAAGGAATGTTATAATAATTTAGTTTAATCTACACCTAATTATTAACGCAGATTTTCACACACTACACGTATAATGGTTAGGCAACTGCATTGTATACTTATGGGCGACCTTCCCTTTTTTTTTTTTTTTTTCAGGATGTGAAATCATCAAATGACTTCTCCCGCTCTGGGCAGAGCGAGAGGGTGTGTCAGACTTTTACTGACTAAAACCCACCCGTGTTCCTTCCATTGCCTGTGTGCCGCGGCCGCGATATCCCTTTCAGACAAACCCGCAACCCCAGCAGGTATTTGGTCTTTCGACCCCGTCGGTTGGTGCTGACATCTCTTTGAGGCGCGCGTGGAACACAACGCGCCGTCGACACGGGCCTGGTCCTTATCGGATGGCGAGCTGCCCATTGCTCACCGTCCGCAAGCCCGCGCCTACGGTGGCCGGAAGTCGGCTCTCGACTCCCGACGCCCGGGGCGTCTCCTGCGGCGACTAGGGCCGCGAGGGCGTGCAGCTTGCATCTCCCTCGCGCGCTCCGCCTCCTCCTTCGCGAACATAACTGCTTCGCAGAAGGAGGTGACGGCCTCCCATGCACTCTCGCTCCGAACCATGGCCTGAACCATGGCCGGACGCGAGAGATCGCCGCCGCCGACCGCCTCCGTGAGGACACGGCGGTGCTCCGCCCAAGCTGGGCAGACCTCCACCGTATGCTCCACCGTGTCCTCCGGGCGATCCACACAGTGGTGACACCCGGGCGTTTCCTCCCGCCTTACGCGGAACAGGAACCTCCCGAAACAACCGTGTCCGGTGAGGACCTGCGTCAGGCGGAAGGCGAGGACGCCATGGCGCCTCTCAAGCCACTCCTCAAAGAGGGGACTTATCGCCGCAATTGTGGCGTGCCCAATGGGCGACCTCCCTAAGGTTGAAAGTCGCTTGCACGTTATAAAATAAAACGACAAGGTTTATTTATCTGTGTTACAGTTAGATAGTTAAAATTTCGTGAAGAATCAATTGATTGTGAATTGATGCCAACGGTGGTACAGCAATTAAGAGGTCGACTATACCAATTATTTAGTTGCTACTTTTACAGTAAAGTATTTTTATTTCACGAAGTGACGAGCGCTTTACTTTTGGTAAACAAGTGTACAAACACGCTGTGTGTGTGAAGTCGAGTAGCGTCAACACATAACACACCCCCACCAATTCCGACTTCGCCATTGTCTCGGACGGTACTGAGAGCTCCTGCGCTTACACACACATTCACAGCGTGTTTGTATATATACACTTGGTAACCACAAGTAAAGCGCGCGCTGCCTCGTGAGAAAAAAGTTTATTTTTAGGTACCTAACAATTTAATATACCTAGTTCTATTAATTAAATTACATACGTATACACGTATGTAATTTAATTAATAGAACTCAATTTATGTTAGCAGAATATCAGCTTCTATTCATGATGGCAAATTAATGAGAGTGATTGAATATCGGATATGGAAAATACGACTAGTTATGGTAAGTACATAAGATACGTCTTCATGTTGGTAATAATTTAGGTACTTTGACGAACTAATGTACCACCGAGGGGGTAGTCGTTAAGTGGCTTCCTTGAGGAACTTATGTATTTCGGTTTCCAAGCACCCATTAGGTAGGTAAGTATGTATGTATAACAGTTGTTAGTTATGAGTAGGTAGATGGATACTTACTTATAAACAACTGTACAATTCTAAATACTATGTGAAAAGCTTGAGATTTGCCAGCGAGCAATGGAGCGCAGCATTCTTGGAGACATTAACGGACCGTGTTAGGAACACAGTGCTGCGCTCCAAAACACAAATCGCCGACGTCATCCAAAAAGCAGTCAAGCTTAAGTAGGACTGGGCCGGACACGTCTGCCGCATGTCAAATGAGACATAGGCCAAATCTACCACGATGTGAGTCCCAAGAAACGTCCGTCGACATCGAGGCAGACCCAAGACAAGATGGCGAGACGAGCTTGACGCCTACAGACAAGATTAGTCCACACTAGCACAAGACAGAGAGGAGTGGAAAGAAGAAAGGGAGGACTTTACCCTGCAGTGGGACAGCACAGGCTAAAACAAATAAATAAATAATGTGAAAAGAACGTAAGATATACCTCAGATCAAGTAAAACCTAAAAAATCAACACATAGCGCTGTCAACACTGACGTGAAACCGGTTTCGTAAACATGTGTGCCCTTTGTGAGGTGTAGTTTGATTGTAAATGTTTGTACATATGTGTGTGTGAGCGTGTATGCACAGAGCGGAGGTGTGGTTTTGGCATGCTTCAGTATACTGTTCGCAGCGCTATGTCTTGGTTTTTTATTTGGTCTGAGGTATGTACCTACCTACTTTTAGATTTGAATTTAAAACATCTATGGCTAGGAAAACCTTCGGGTGAAAAATGGAACTTAATTGTCTGAAAATCGCGATCACGTAGGTAGTAATTAAGATACTTCTTAATAAAAAAATAAAAATATTTTTTTTATTTTTTTATTATTATTATTACTTCTCTTTATGAGAAGAGGCCTTTGCATTGGCGGAAGAAAGTAACAGGGCGTCATTATGCTGAAATATCCAAGGCCATTATGAAAGCTATCCTCCAAAAAATTGGTAATGGTTTTACAAATATCAGACTATACTGCCTCGTTTCGTTGGGCCAGAGGTCGCAAGCGTTACTGCTGAACATGAGGTCCTGGGTTCGATTCTCGGGTCGGGCATTGTGTTGTTGGGTTTTTCTATCAGGAATTTCTCAATAGCAACCCGGAGTTTGTATTTGTGCCCGGTTGATGGCAATAGGCTCGCCCCCTATTACATGGGACTTAAACATAACGGGTGAAATGTGGGTGTACTATAGGGGTAAACCTCTGCCTAGCCTTTCGGTGATCACAGGCGTGATGTTATGATGTTATGATTCAAGACTAAAACAGATTGTATTCTTATCCGTCAATCAAATTACCTTACCCTGTCACCAATTGCTTTGTTAGCGTGTTTTTCAATAGTATTTATTTTTACCCACAACGTGGAAGCTCTTGACCTGCATGTATCACCTGATGGTAAGTGATGATCAGGCCGAAGGTGGAAGCGAGCCTTATTCGGAATCCTCAACCACAGAGGAACTGGCTATCTTACTTTTAACTGCTGAAACACAACAATGTTGTTAACATTGTTGCTATGGCGACAGACTTAGATAAGATGGTGGTAGCTAGCCAGGCGGACTTAAAAAGCTCTATCACCAACCAAACCGAGATTTTTTTTCCCCCATTGGGAATCGAACCTGGGTCCTCTGGATCTGAGACAGGTGGTCTAACCACTAGACCAGAGAGACTGATCTCAATCAATCTGCCCAGACTTTTCCCAACTATGTTGGGGTCGGCTTCCAGTCTAACCGGATGCAGCTGAATACCAGTATTTTACATGGAGCGACTGAATATCTGACCTCCACAACCCAGAAACTGGGTAATACCCCCTTGGTGTCAGACTTTCGGGCTTCTGACTACTCTTAACGACTGTCAAAGATCCATGAATGACAGCCGGGACCAACGGCTTAACGTGCTTTCCGAGGCACGGAGGAGTCTCGGTATATAAAGCTGGTCACCCATCAACGGAACAATCCCGGAAAGCGTAGCTTAACCTGATGGATCAACCCATGCGGCTGTTATTACTTAGCCACGATGATTTAATTAGGTAATATGACACATTCATAGTAAAATAGTAGGTAGGTACCTACTATTGACCACCATATTCAGTGAATTCATTCTTTAATAAAAACAAATGTTTACCGAACGAGCGGTTACCAAAAGCTTTGTTCATTTGTTACGGATTCGTAGGAAACTGGCTGACGCAATTTATTTTAGAGCCGGCTTAATATTTGCTTTAATAGGTGAGGTGCACCAGGCAGAGGTGCACCAGGATTTTGACAGTTTTGTTTTAGTCCCATGTAATACGGGAGGAGCCTATTGCCATCAACCGGACACAAATCCTGACTCCGGGCTGCTACTGAGAAATTCCTGATGGAAAAACTCAATAACACTTTGCCCGACCTGGAAATCGAACCCAGGTATGTACTTATAGGTAGATAAGTACCTACATATTTTCGTGGTATACGTATATACGAAGGTGTTTTCAGTGTGCTCAATTAACCCGTCAAACGATAGAAACCGTTTGCATATAAGCGCCCAATGGTTATCACTATTATATTTGACAGCGCAGGAAGTGGCACCATCTAGTTGTGTTAAGAAGTTACTGGAATCAGCGAAAAGGTTGGATAAGAGTGACACTGGCTGTTGACAGTCAGTCTTGCAGAGCGTCGCATCGATGGTTGCGTGGCGGCTGTCTTCTGATGACAGAGAAGATGTCAGGGGAGCCGCTGTCGTAACACGTCAACAATACACAATCAACAAGGCACAATAACACACACTAACGGCCGATTCCAATAACCAATTTTTAGTACAAGACAGATCGCTATTGATAGTAGACAGTATAATTCTATCTGTCATTGAATGTCGTCCCACAATTCCGTAAGATTCCATATTCTCTGACAGATTATTGGGACGCTAAAACCATAGATAGATAGGTTTTTATATCTCCATAGATAAACGTTATTGAGTTCGGCCGTAATACGATGTCCACGTCTGGTCAAGGCTATCCTGCGTCGTTAGATTGACTGTCATTTCGAGTGCATTTTTCTTATGAAGAATCACTGGTTCATACGACATTTGTCGAGTTAAGTAGGTAATAATTATGAATTTTCGGCTAACCCCGCGTCTACCACGAGAGAAGAAGTATAAGGTATGTCCGACAATCGACTGTGATAGGCTGCGATGGAAATGGCAAACAGTTTGCAATCTTGACACACAATCGATTTATGGATTCTGGTGTAAAGGTTTGTCCAAACGTTCAGCAGCAAGAGCGCGGCAGCAACACGCGGCGTTTGCAGGACACATTTCTGCCGCGCTCTAGTTAGGACCGAACCGACGAATGTTTGCTCGGAACTACAGCGCGGCACATCCGAGACACGCCTCGCACTTAAGTTGGCAATATCAATCTGCCTAGCCTTTAATACGTCCGCAGAAATATGTCCAGACACAATTAGTGACGTTAGTGACGAATCTTTCCTAAAAATGTGTGTGCGCGGCAGGTACACAGAAGCGTTCGAGCGCGGCAGTCGTCCAAACACAGCGCGGCAGGCCGCGTGCGATTGCCGCTCGATGTTTGGACACACCTTAATACACAATTAAGTATCATCATTCAAAAATACGTGTGTCGTATACCTTTACTGCGTGAAGTAATTTGAAACAGATACCCTTTCATCTGAAGAAGCACTACTGAAATCTCATTAGTATGATGTGGCTTGTAATTATTTTAGCGAACTAAGACTTACAGATTTTAGCTTTTGGAGTATACCAATTATTCTTGTCCTTAGACAAGAAGACAATATGTCGTAGGATGATTTAATAATTCAAATTTTCGTGAAAACCCTAGGGATATTGCGAAAACACGGATAATTAGAAAATGATGAAAACATTTGTTCGAGCAACTTGGTTGAAATAGGTTAGGTTATAACTGTAATCAACCGCTACTTTCAAGTTGCTCGCAGAAATGTTTTCTCCATCTTCTAATTATGCGTGTTTTTTTAAATTTCGATTCTCAACTCTTTTATCTAGTAATTCACAAATGTTGTGATGTTCTTTATCTCAGACCAATAATTCGGTCAGACTGACACGAGCACGTGTCTTGCAGATATGCTTGTTGTGCAAAGGGAACAGACGCATGTTGTGCAAAGGGAACAGACGCATGTTGTATATTTGTTTCTTTTTTTGTTTTTTTCGACCTAGCCTTTTTTTTATTTTTTTTGAGGGTGGGAAATTATCAAATAACTTCTCCCGCTCTGGGCGGAGCGGGAGGGTGTGTCAGACTTTTACTGACTAAAACCCACCCATGTTTCTTCCGTTGCCTGTGTGCCGGGGCCGCGACATCCCTTTCGGACAAACTCGCAACCCTGGCAGGCATTGGTCCTTACGGACCGGCGCGTGGAACACAACGCGCCGTCGAACCGGGACTGGTACTAATCGGACGGTGAGCTACGCATTGCTCACCGTCCACAAGCCCGCGCCTACGGTGGCCGGAAGTCGGCTCGCGACTCCCGACGGGGCGTCTCCTGCGGCGACTAGGGGCGCGAGGGCGCGAATCTTGCCTCTCCCTCGCGCGCTCCGCTTCCTCCTTCGCGAGCATTACTGTTTCGCAGAAGGAATTGACGGCCGCCCATGCACTCTCGCTCCGGACCATGGCCTAACCAGGGCCGGACGCGAGAGATCGCCGCCGCTGATTGCCTCCGTGAGGACACGGCGGTGCTCTGCCCAACCAGGGCAGACCTCCACCGTATGCTCCACCGTGTCCTCCGGGCGATCCACACTGTGGTGACACCCGGGCGTTTCCTCCCGCCTTATATGGAACAGGAACCTCCCGAAACAGCCGTGTCCGGTGAGGACCTGCGTCAGGCGGAAGGTAAGGACGCCGTGGCGCCTCTCTAGCCACTCCTCAAAGAGGGGACTTATCGCCACAATTGTGGCGTGCCCTTTTGGACCTAGCCTATAACTTAAGTAAAGTCAATGAAACTTTTGCTCAAAAAATTTACTACTAACATAAGTTGTCCTTAAATCAAATCACAGCTGTCATTCTTTGACAATTATATGAAATGGCTATATCACGGCAAATTGACATAAGGTGCTTGACAATTTGCTTAACAATCAATTTCCTTGGCTGTATTTCTATCCTATATATTAAATGAGCAATATTTGTATTTATATATATTTGTAATAACGTTCTCGAAAACGGCTCTAACGATTTCTATGAAAGTTGCAATGTTGTGTTTATGGGGGCGAAAATTTGATCTAGCTAGGTCTCATATCTGGAAAAATTTGTTTTCTATGTATTTTCATCCGACCAGAGCTCGGTCGCCCAAAGTTTCGAACAAGATGGCTACCTTAGAATAATGACATGGCAGCATGGAATTAATAAGTACATACTATCATGGCAGAATGAAATTAGTAAGTACCTAAAAGTAAGTATTAAATGAGCATTCTCTATTTTCACCAGAGCATAGCTCGGTCGCCCAGGTACTTTTTTTATTATATAACTAAGCTTTCTACCTAAGGAATTTGTCTTTATCTGTACGAATAGCACTTGCATCACGGATCAATAGTCGTAGCCCCGTTTCTCTCGGGACCATCTCAGTTATTTCAGCTTCCCATCTGGCTAGTAGGTAAAAAGGACAGTTAAGTTAACTCAATGTATTGAACAGTACCTATTACGGAAGACTATAAAACATCGGCCTAACTGTTACGACCGAAAGAGGATCGTATCCTAGTTGTTTGTGATACTGAGTTTACTTCGCAATGTGAGCAGAAAATGTAATTTTGATTATTGGTCTATTAAACTTCATTGTCATTTATTTGTAACTAGCTGACCCGATAGACCTTGTCCTGTCCTTGAATCGCGAGATCTGGTCTTATGTTCATAAAAAAGTCCCATAGAAAAAAGGACGACCAGTTTCTTCCGTAATGGATTTTCTGACAAATTTTCAGTGTCGGGAAATTCATTTTTCCTTTCAAATTCAAAATATTCTATTTCACATAAGCCTTCATGGGCACTTATGAAACGTCAGAAGCTAGGTGCACGGTTCCAATTGGTCGTTTCCTATGGAGAAGAGCCGGCAAGAAACTCCACGGTTACTCTTTCAAAAATAATTGACCTTTACAATATTTTTAAATATCGGTTCTACTCCACTTTTTGTAGAGCAAAAATACCTACAGACTGTACTAATATGCCAGTGACTAGGTCATTAAGTATCTCTATGCTTGACATATAATTGGATGATTAATTGAAGATTAGACCGAAAACTACTACACATAATAATTTATTCTAATATTAATATTATGAATCAATAAGGTAATTATACAAAACTTGAGACCACCCAAACACGTAACTATGAAGCTGGAGTCGTTCCGTTCCATCATCTATAAAACCTATATTATACCTACTTAGAAATTATCAAAAGTATAACATGTAGGTTTAACGTCTCCAAACGACTAAAAAAAGATATTTAACTAACGCCTAAATTCTTAATTCTCTATATTTAGTGCTTTAAATATTCAACCAACGTAAATTTAGTTATAACTAGGTCTCAGAAGTAAGTGAAATTGGGCTCACACTAAATAATCAATCCTGTACTCAAATTACGCACTTTGACGTGGAGTTGCGGACACTAGCCCGTCTTTATCTTTCTCGTGTGGTTGGTGACTAACCTGGTGTCAGAGTTTTAAAGCCGCCCATGGGCCTCTGAATTGGCTTCACATGCCATCGAGAAATATCTCTCAGGCATGCCGGTTTCCTCACGATGTTTTCCTTCACCGTTTTTGAAGCAAGTGATAATTATACAGCCTATAATTATACTAGCCCGTATTAAGTACTTATTACCTAAATAATCAATCACATATACCTATATATCTATTCAAAAAATCTAAAACTAAATATTTTATTTCACATATACCCGGTCCTAAAAACCTAGTCTTCAGGTATCCTTGAAATAAAAAAAAACAAAAAAAAAATATTTTGTATATACAATAGCTTTATTATGTACATCAATGGCGAAATAAAGCGCAAAAGTGATGAAACTATAAACAGGTGCTGTGACAGACACAAATGGTCACAAAAACTGTACATTTGTAGTCACACACACTTAAGGTTTAAATTTTTTCAAGCTTTCTCACAATTAGATAAGAAATTGACAAAAGAGGGCTTTTTTCCTGCACGGAGCCATGTCTAAACTCACCACTTTAACTTTGTTAATTAAATTAAATTCATTTAATTCAGACTATGATTTGTCCATACATTTTTAGTTACAAAGGTCTTAAAACTATGTTAGTCATCATTTATAAAATGATGATTTATATCAAATTTTTCTTAGTTTCTATCGTTTCACGAATGATTGATTGATTGATTTAATTTTAAATACCTTTTATCAAGTAAAGTAAGAAAAAATATTCATTAAGCAAGTTTACGACCATTCTTTGACAGCTGTATGAAATGGCTAGTACAATATAAAAAATATCAAAATATAAAAAAAAGAACAATTAAAACAAAAAACAACAAAATGTCAAAATATTTTTCTTTCTTTCTTTCTTTCTTTCTAAAAAATATAAAATATTTCTATAAAATATTTGACAGGGTTTAAACTGCATTACGGAAGCTACGGCTAATAAAATATAATTGGGTGATATTATGGTCAAGCTCGGTCAAGCTCGGTATGCGCTGTGCGGCTAGCCACATTAAGTTCTGCCGGACACTATATTCTGCGCAGCGCTGTGCAGGGGGAGCACAAAGGACTATTCACATAGAGCCTGTTTAATGTGGTTATTTCCATTGCATATATGGAACGCCGTATTATGCAGACTGCGTTTAAATGTTTTAGATGCATCGTAATCGTATTATTATCCTACATTAAATATAAGCATAATAAACTCGACTAGGCACTTGGAAATTTGTGTTTTCATAAGGTCATTGCAGCAAATTTATCAAAATAATACCTACTTGTACAACTAGTATCCAAGAAACCGTCAACATAAGTTAATTATCGACGGTTTAAGGACTCGTTTTTTTTGACTGCGGCAATTATTTTTAAATGCCCGTGTTCACCCGCATCACGAATCGTGAAAAATGACGGACGAGTCACAAACCAGGTATCGTCTTTAAAAAAAAACAAGTTTGTCGAAAAACATGAATCGTGATTCTTTGTGATGGATCCGCTGAAGCGCTCATCCAAGACTGAACTCTGATTTACGAATCAAGTGTGAACATCTATTCGGATATTTTGACGAATCGCGCAAAAACTCGTTTCCGTATGCAATGTGAACGTGCATCCGTCATGACGTATCGTTTTTTTTGACGAATCTTCAATGACGGGTCACGTATGAATGAGCTCTTCGTTATTTTAGGGTTCGGCACCTCAAAAGTAAAAAACGGAACCATTATAGGATTACTCGTGTTTCTGTCTGTCTGCCACAGCCAATTTCTCAAGATCTAATGGATCGATTAAGTTGAAATTTGGTACACATATCAATTTCTGCGAACCAAACCGGACAAATAACGAAAATAAATTAATTTTGAATATAGGGGTCCCTTTTTGGGTTTTTTTTTTAAAAGTTTTGCTAACTGTTCCGTGTCACATATCAAGAGGCATCTTTTGGGGATCTTAAATATATAATTTTTTAATAAATACTTTTAAAGATATTTAAAAATAGACCATTCCCCCCGTATCTTCGAAACTACTGAGCCTAAAATTTTGTAAAAAATACAGATAATAGTTCTATACTTATTCATTATAGGAAATTCTATAAGAAGTTTATGGTTTTATAATAACATTGTAAATCTCCCAATATTGTGTGTACAAAGTTACATTTGCAGTTGCAATGTATGGGAGAACATGTTTTGCAACTAATGTTAAGTTTGTGCTTGGGATAACTACATAACCCTTCATTGTGCGTGGTCCGACACGCTCTTGGCCGGCTTTTTTATTAAAGCTACAGTTCATCAACGGTCTGAGCACGGTAAAATTCACGCGGTCAAAAATCAAGCGTTCAAACGCTTGATTTTTGAATTGCTTAAAAAATCCTTGAGCATTCTGAGCACGATGGGAAGCCTGGCACTTTACACTAAGGCCTTCCGCTTGTCCCAACATTAAAGTGGAGTATTAAATCGCTACCGTAGGTACTTAAGTAGAGACAGGTTGTAAACCCATCACTGGAGGCATAATAAGCCCTTTCCTCATTAGTTTTTTAAATGTCTGTTCGTTCAGACGAGTTTTCGTCCCAGGCGCCACTGTAAAGTTCGGCATAAAACACAACTTATGCAATCATAGTTCCAGACTATTTTTAACAGTAAAATTTTCCACTTAATCTTTGGAAAACTCTTCGGGAAATGGTCTTTTCATAGAAAAACCAGCCAAGTGCGTGTCGGACCACGCACAATGAAGGGTTCCGTAGTTGGGATGAATTTATCCCAAGAACAAACTTAACATTGTAGTTGAAAAACGTATGGGAATGTATGGGAAATCATGTTTTTCAAATCGCAAATTTAATTTGGTTGATTATTACTCGGTAACAGTACAGCCTACTTAGCTCTCATAGTTTTCCTTTTAATTTCGTTATACTCGTATATACTACTGCTGTGAATTTTTTTCACAAGTCCAAGTACAACCATTTAGCTAGAAGGGGGGGGGACACTTGACTCTAACAAAAAATTTCAGTTAAACGCTTAATATTTCGCAAACGGATCCCTGAATCCAAAAATGGTTTTGACAAACTCATATTTTTGAAAGACCTTTCTAACGATATCCCACAACATGGGGTAGATGAGGAAAAAAAAAACATCCCCACTTTACGTGTACGGGACGTACCCTAAAATTTTTTTTTTCCTGATTTTATTTTACCACTTTGTCGGCATGAGTAATATGTATACTTATGCCAAATTACAGCTTTCTAGTACTAACCGTCTCTGAGCTAAGCCGCGGACAGACAGACGGACATACAGACAGACAGACAGACGGACATGGCGAAACTATAACGTTTCCTTGTTTACTACCTAAAAACCCTTAAAGTTTAACCCTAAAAAAGAGAGTAGTTATCTTTTGTAATGAAATTTTATCAATGCGTTAGTGAAAAGAAATGAGAATCCGTTGAAAAGTGTATAAATGGGGCATATTAAGAGTGGACAATGTTAGTCGCTGGAAGTTCTAAAGTTATTCAGAATTTCAGCTGTATGTTTAGCGCCAACTATAGTTCTCTTGATAGCGGCCCCGATTTACGAGTAGATAGTTCGTGCGTTCGAACCCAGGCAGGCGCTTTACTTTGTGTAAATTATTTCATCACCACTGCTCTCAAAACGGTGAAGGAAAACAACGTGAGGAAACCGGCATGTCCTAGAACTAAAAATTCGAAGACATGTGACATCTACCAACCCGCACTGGGCCCGCGTGGTGGATTATAGTCTCAGCAGTGGGCACGTAATAGGATAATTATGCTTTAATTCTCTTTCAAATGAACATTGATTGAAACGGTATTATCGACTCAACCTCTTTTGTAAAAGTCACTTAGGATCTACTGATATGCCTAAGAGGGATGAGCTGATGAGTGACGTAACAATTAAAAAGCTTAAAGTACTTTAAATGTAATAACCAAAGCAATCCGCCTGATAGTGATTTTGCAACACCACTTTAAGATTGCGTTCGTTGTGTCGACAAACACATGGTTTATCTTTAAGATGTTTAAAGACCTTTGTACTTCAACCGACATAGCAAGTTGACCTAAATGTCTTCATAGCGGTAGATAAAATATTCCACGGCCTGATAATAGTGATTAAAATGGTGTCGAATAAAATTAATGTATATTCAATTCTACTCTAGGCATAATCAAGGTAGTAAGTAAGTTGGTAGGTAACTAAGAATTACTTTTTCTTATACATGAATAGACCAATCAACCGATCAGTATGCTATTTTTCGAACGATAAAGCAATATTTTGGTACAGCTACTGTGCTTAGGTAGAAAATCATTACACTTCAGCCTATGTCTTTGGGGAATACAAGAGTGGACATCACGCCATGTTATGATAATCCAATGTTAATCCAACAAACAAATCCAGAACATAAAACGTTATTCAAACACAACATGCTTACGATATTTCACGTAGTATTTCAAAGCCACAGCATCCGAAGCTGACTTCGAGATATGAAGGAGAGATGCAGCCGCCACGTCCAAATTCGGATGCTCCCAAATTGTTTTGTGTGACGTTGAAGGGTCACGTATTTAGTTGCCAGAGTCTTGCCAGACATGTAGCGGGAATTGGAACGAAGATTTTTGTGCGCGTTTTGTGCCCAATTACCTTCTAATTTCAGAGGATTTGAGGCTTGAGACATGGACGTCAACGTGACGAGACGAGATTGAATAAAGAGATTGTTGTTTATCAAATTAAGCTAGCTCCGATGAGTTGCGGGATAAGAAAGAAATTGGAAAAGATAATGTAGTTAAATGTGAGTTCAGCAGTAAGCATTTTTACGAACAATCGATTAGAGATTATGCCATAATCTCTACGCTTGGCAAACGTATTGCTGATTGCAGTATTCATTCTCACGACACAAGTGGGTGCTACTGCCAATTCCTCTGATTATTTCGCTTCTTGAGACACCTAAGAAAGGGAGTAATCTGATTCAAAGCCGATTACACGGCGGAACATAAGTACTTGTTTAAATTTGTATTCCAATCAAGTCCGTCCATCATTGGATCGGATGTAGTGATCCGGACAATCAATTTATTGAAACAGGATATTTTAGAAACAAAACGGTCACGAAATTGATTAAATTTATGCAGTTGCGATACTAATGAAATTATCATTTTATCTATGTTGTTTATTCTATTAATAAAATCAATCTGCCTAGCCTTTTCCCAACTATGTTGAGGTCGGTTTCCAGTCTAACCGGATGCAGCTGAATATCAGTATTTTACATGGAGCAACTGCCTATTTCACTTCCACAACCCAGTAACTGGGTAATACGATACTCCTTGATAAGACTGGTTGTCAGACTTTTGTGTTTCTGACGACCCGTAACGACTGTCAAAGGTCCACGAATGACAGCCGGGACCAACGACTTAACGTGTTTTCCGAGGCACGGACGAGTCTCGGTATGTAAAGAATGATGGTCACCCACCCACGGACTAACCCTGGCAAGCATAGCTTAACCTGTTGGATCAACCCGTGCGGCTGTTTTTACTTAGCCACGAGCTCCTTAATAAAAAAACATTGTTATATTTGTATTATGTGATCAAGTCTTACTTAACGAGTTTGCGAACATGCAGCCGACGGCAACTTAACAAGAATTGACAAGCGGAGAAAACTCGGAAAAAGAAAAATGGATACGATGGAAATTGAGATAATGACAAGTTATAAGGAAATGGTTTCGAATTATTTACTTTAGCCTTGTTTATTGTTTCAGAATGTTTAATGTTTGTGCAAAAAAGCTATTTTTTTTGACATGAACAGCGCTAAAATGTATGTTAAGCCTATTGAGATATGTGGTAGACCTAAGATAGAACACTATCAATTTTGCCTTATTAGGCTAAATTAATAATTGTCAAATTGTTGTTGGTAATTGTGCTTCATTTGATATAAATCAAAATTAATCTACATTCTGTTCCTAAAGGTTTTATAAAACGTATGTCTATACCTAGCATTACTAATTAAAATCCTGCTCCTCCTCGTTGCAATAACTCGTAAAAATCTTAAATCTCACAAAGTAGTAAAGGGTTAAAAATAAGTCACATGCTATGAAACCGACGTTGCGTGCTTAGGGTTGCGGTTAATGGTCGCAATACGCATTAAAACTAATTTTTATACTTATTTCGTGTGACTTTGTAAACTTTTGTAGCATAATGATGACGACAACCAATTATTTTTTTCTGGATTTAATTCAAAATATTTAAAATCAACAGTTATTTTATAAAAACTTCTAAATTAGTATATAGTAAAATAATTACCCAAATAAATGCACGAGAAAATACCGTAAATTGTTGAGTAAACTTTTTAAAACTTTTCACACAAGTCACAAGTACGTTGCACCATTTAAAAAAAGAACTAGTTTGTAGTGTTTACATTGCGGGCGAGAGCGCGAGGCCGCGGGGTTCGACGCGGCATCCCCGGGTTTCGTCGGCGAACTGGAGAGGCTCTAAGGCCGGCTTGCGATGTGCCTCGGCGAACATGCGCACTCACTGCTCTTTCAAACCATTGTGGAAGACCCCTGCAAACGCTCCTCTCCGCATTACTAGAAGGTAAACCTTTTTGGGATAGTGTGCAGATGGTTTTATTGTTTCCCGCTGTATCGCGAGATCTTCTTCAGTGTTGCGTTCACGCGACTGATCCTACTCTACCCGATACGAGTTGCATTTTGTTTTAAAAGCGAGTGTTATTAAAAACTTGAACTTAAACAAGTTTTGAATAGGTACACTTTTAATTTTAAGATATTGGTACCTTTAATATTAGCCGAGTGTTTTTTTAAATCAAGAATGTATTCAGAAAATACATTTGCTTTTTGACACAAAGAAAATATTTCAAATAGTGAAACCATACAATAAATTACTTTTTCTTTCACAAGAAAAGACATATAGACAGATCATAAAGGGATTTCATGTGATATTGAACGTCTACGAAAGAACTGGATATCAATGTTAAGTTTTTAGACAAATTGCTCACTTTGAAGCGGCATTTTATGAGATCTCCAGTAGAACGCACGGTGAAATGATGAGGTTAACCGTTAAGCTCAGGTTTCATAAAAGAGCCACGTATCACATAGTGTTAGCAATTTGCCGGCGAATGAAGTCACTGAAACGTTATATATAACTGTATTTATGAAAGTAAGTTGGTGTTTTCCAAGAGAGTATTTTTGACAATGTAAACGCAAACCCTGCTGTCATAATTTTTCATGACAGCCGTCACTGCGGCCGTTATTTGGCGGCCACCAATTTTCTAGAAAAGCTGTAGCTTTAGTAAGAGTCTTGCTGTGAGTTTATTAACTACAACTAGAAAAATGCCTGCCCAATGAGTCCTGACAGCCAAAATTTTAGGTTCTAACTCCAGTTATGACCAAGAAATAAACTTGCACACGCATGAAGTAAACTCGGCCTCAAATATTAACAACGACACAAGTAAGTAATTTCTGTCAATTACTTCCAAGATGCGTAAATTCAAGTTATGTTATTGATTTAAGTGACAGACGACTTTGATTGCACAAATATCTACAACCGTGACTCTGTTTGACATTTGTGATAGCGTTTTGTTTATGGTATGATACTAAAATAAAAAGAAACAAGATAAACGATTTATTCGTAAATATAATTTAAAATGTGTCAGGTTATCTCGCTCACAGACAATCTACTTTTATTTATTTTTGTGAAGTGGTCAGATATGTGACCTCTTAATATTACAGATTCGGGGCAATGTTTTACTGTTTGATATGAATTGTAAGCGCAAAAGTAATCAAGTAGTTTTGTGCTACTTTAAACTGTTTATTTCTATACGATAGAAGATGTGCTCACATTATGTGTGCGAGGATTATATCCAAGATAAGAATGCTTGGTAACCTGCCGGTCCTGTTCCATAGGACAAATTTAGAGTCTAGACAAAATCAAACTGGTTGCTAATTTAATTGTATTTTTTTTTTATAACATTGATTTTACATTCTGTGATTACTTGAACTCACACACTGACTTGTATTTTTTTTTGGAATTTCGTATAATTTTACAATTTTTTGTAAATATGTGAGCACCATGTATTGATAGATACATGGTGCTCACATATTTACAAAAAATTGTAATGAATTTATCTGCCATTGCTTCATTTTTAATTCTTTTTACTTATTGTGGCACAGTAATCTTATTCCAGGTATATCGTCTTCACATATGATTATATAAGTAATGTATACAAATAGGTTAAAAGAGTAACGCTGGAGTTTCTTGCCCATTCTTCTCCATACGAAAACTATCTTCGCGGCTTTTTCCCGAACAATCCCAGGTCGGGGAAACTTGGGCTTTTTCCATCAGGAATTTCTCAGTAGCAGCCCGGAGTCTGGATTTGAGCCCGGTTGATGTTAATAGGCTCACCCCCTGTTACATGGGACTTAAACATAACCGGCAAAATGTGAGTGTACTAAGGTGCACCTCTGCCTAGGCAGAGGTGCACCTTAGTACAGTCTCAAAGGGCTAGCCCTTTGGGGATTACAGGCGTGATTGTTATGTAAATCTAAATATTCGATTTTGCCGCATGGCTGTGCCGCTGGAACATGCCGATCCGAACAAGAGTGTTGCACGTTTCAGCCTGTAGATGTTCTCTGATCTACTGCTCAGCAGGAGCCTTCGTAGACCGATTTAGTTCAAGAGCCCTCATAAGGAAACATGACAACGATCAAGACCCCACTTATCAAATAACAGAAATGACCTGCAAATGATAAAAAAATATTATCTTGATACTTATGTTTAAATATATTAATGTCATACATCATTTATTTGCTCTACATTTTAATTGTCAAAGTCTAAACAAAAGATAATCGTATTATTTGTTTAATTTTATTGTTCATTACTGTCTCGGCCTGCAAATAGGGCATTGATAGAAGATCGTGAAATGTAGGTCGAGGCGAAACCGAGGCACACATACGTGTGTCCATCAATGCCTGGTTGCGACCAAGGCTTGTATAGTATTTTTCTCAAATAATGCGTGAATTCAAATTGAATAAATTAATTATAAATTCTAGAATCAATGACGAACAATGATAATTTTATTTTGTTCTTGAACAATATTAATTTGTTTCTTCTTCACTTTAAACAGTACTATTTGCAAGCAAAATCGAAATTGAAACAAAATCTTTGATAAGTTACCTCCTTGATTGCTATGTGTTGAAGTAAAAAGTTTGTTCCATTTTTAAATACACGACAGTTATGAGTGTCCATAGTAATTTATGTGGCCGCTAAACACGACAGATATGGATTTTCACACAATCATTGCCGGCCGGGCGCTCGCATATATTCGACCAGTATCGTAATTTCGATTTATCTCGAAGAAGGTTGTCAAAATAATGTACGAATTTCCAAGCATGATTGATAAAATATAACAACGAATAAAATAAGTGCGTTTTCTTGTTTTCAAGCAATTAAGTCGATTAGGAACTTTGTTCCAATAATATTTGGCTAGGCACAAAAATTAGGTACGCGTTCTCAAGCGGAAAACCATGTTTTAAGAGTTTAGTCCATTTTTTTTTCCGTCAATAATAATAAAAAACTTTCCTCATATCATAATTCAAAAATTTACCTACATTTCTTCAGTAGGAAAGTGTAATCTTTTCTTCACTACATTCTACAGGTGAATGAATATCCAGGTGATTTATTGTCGAAAAAATTTATGCGTTACGTTATTTGGCTTAACGTATAGGTACTCACGGGTCACGTTAAAAATGTCGTAAACTATTTTAATTACAGCATAGAAAATTGCTTAACTAGTTATTTATTTGACAGTGATTAATGTTTACTAAACAGGTCTCTAATTGATTAATTAAATTAAGGTCTGTTATTAGAATAAGAATCTTATTTTTGACAATAGTTACGGTTAGTCTGAAGCCTGAAACACTGACAGCCTTGCCACGGGGTATCATGTTACCCAGTAACTGGGTTGTGGAGGTGAGGTAGGCAGTCGCTCCATGTAAAATACCGGTATTCCGCTGCATCCGGTCGGGAGAGACTGGAAGACGACCCCAACATTATGAAGTGTACCGGTATACCGGGTGGTAGGGACATCGACCCATAAACTGATACCCATGGATTCAGTATTACATGATTCTGAATCTCCCGGCGTTGAAATTTTTCGTCGGATGTAAAAAAAAATTGCTGTTTCATAGAAAAGTGCAGTGCAGTCCTACGCGGCCAAAATGTATGGAACAGCAGTTTTTAGGGTTCCGTAGTAAACAAGGAACCCTTATAGTTTCGCCATGTCCGTCTGTCCGCGGGTTAGCTCAGAGACGGTTAGTACTAGAAAGCTGTAATTTGGCATATGTATATATATTAATCATGCCGACAAAGTGGTAAAATAAAATCATGAAAAACAATTTTTAGGGTACCTCCCCTACACGTAAAGTGGGGATGTTTTTTTTTTCCTCATCTACCCCATGTTGTGGGGTATCGTTAGAAAGGTCTTTCAAAAATATTGTGAATTTGTCGATTCAAGATTCAGGGATCCGTTTGCGAAATATTAAGCTTTTAACTGAATATTTTAGCTAGAGTCAAGTGTCCCCCTTCTAGCTCAATGGTTGTACTTGGACTTGTGAAAAAATTCACAGCAGTAGTATATATAACGAAATTAAAAGGAAATCAATGAGAGCTAAGTAGGCTGTACTGTTACCGAGTAATAATCAACCAACTTAAATTTGCGATTTGAAAAACATGATCTCCCATACATTCCCATACGTTTTTCAACTACAATGTTAAGTTTGTTCTTGGGATAAATTCATCCCAACTAAGGAACCCTTCATTGTGCGTGGTCCAACACTCACTTGGCCGGTTTTTTTTATTATTTTTTATTATACTGGTTCCATGGTAACTGTTTTCGTGTCGATGACCCTGCCACCCTGTATAATATATAATGCTCCTTTACTTTAGTAAGTAAGTACACTCCATTACAACTGATCATGAATGCTGAGTTTGCACTATACCTCATATGCGCTTATTCTATAATTATTCATTCAGTCAATAAATAGTACTTAACAGATGGGAATTATTAGTAGTTTGATAAGAGTATCCGTTTTTCAGCATAACTACCTTAATTGTATAAAGTCATGTGTCGGTCAACTGTGGAAAAGGAAGAGGTTTTCCTCAGCCAAAAAGCGGCTGGAGGCGACAATGACGCCACGTTGAAAGAAATCGGAGGCCACGTGGAACGGCTTAGCATTGTGACCTTCATTGTTCTGGCCATTATTGGAATCATAGCAGTTTATGATGGCCTGCGGATGTATAAGAGCTGCAAGCACCGCTACTTAGTTAGGCTCGGTAGATGATATTAGACCAACAAATATGTCTCCTATACTCATCTTGTAAATCCGTATATCTTCTTCTTCGTAGCACTCTTGACAGAGCGATCGTGGTCTTCATTTAGTTTCTTGTCCAGGGGCTGATGTGATTCGCCTCACGATTTCTCGCCATCTACTCCATTTTTTTTGTGTTTTTAGTGCACTCATACACGAGTTAGCCCACTGCGGATTTGATTTGGTCAGTCCATCTCATGGGTGAGCGTCGGCGTGGTCTAGTGCCCTCCACTCTACCCTGCACGACAAGGCGCTCTATAGAGTCACCCTCACGCCTCGAGACGTGTCCGAAGTAATTGAGGATGCACGTTTGGACCAGAACAGAAATACTCTTTTTGATACCGAGTTCATGGCGTATAGAGGTGTTGGTGCGAAGCTCCATCCACGACAAACCAAGCATTATTCTCTAGCACGACATTTCCAGAACGTCTATCTTCTTCTCCTAGATGCAGCGTTCACGTCTCAGCAGGGTAAGGAACATAGGAAAAACCAGTGTTTGAACAAGCCGGATCTTAGTAACTTTTGTAATATCTCTGTTCCTCCAGAGTCTTTTCAGTTTGTCCATTGATGATTTAGTTATCGCCATACGTCTCTTAATTTGATCCATGCATCCATCCCCGTTTGAGATTAACGCTCCAAGATACACGTAGGACTAGACCACATCGCAGTTCGCAATTTTAGACACTTCGGGTGAGTTTTTGTTAGCGCGGTCCACAAAATCCGTATATACGTACCAATAATAACTGCAACATAAGATAGGATTACATAACTCGATATCTCGTAAACAGATTAATGCCCCTACCCCAAGTTGACTTAATGCTCTAATGAAAATACCAACCCACGCTGCCTCCTAAGCGCTATAACTATTTTATTGGCTACCTACGAGACAATATTATACCATCGTCGATATTTTCTATCATAAATAGTAGGGTAGTTTATGTGACAGTTAAAAAGTGTAATTGATTCTATGTGTGTAGTTCTGTTTGGGCTTGCGAAGCGGGCGGTCGTGTGGCACGTTATTGTTGCTACGTGATTATTTTGCGATAAACTATATACCGATATTGTTTTAGAACAATAATACGTTGTGTCAGAAACAGAATCGACGGCTTCGGACAATTGCCTGGGGGAACTGAATGGGAGATATTTTTAGATGTATTGACGATTTTTAGGGTTCCGTACCTCAAAAGGAAAAATCCCATAAAGGATCACTTCGTTGTCCGTCAAGACCCTTTTTCTCAGGAACGCGTGGAGGTAACAAGTTGGTGGTAATATCAAATACTTAGCTCTACAATCCCTTGGATATCTAAAAAAATCACGTTTTTAAGTCAACGCAATTTATGCGACATACATATTTTGAAACTCGTAAATAAATCAAAACCTATAGAGTACTTGCCGTTGACCTAGAATCATGACCAAATTTGGCAGTTTGACAGGAAGCAAGGTCTCCCGCGGCACAAGTAATAGGAATCGTTAATTTGTAGTTTTATCACATAAAAACATATTTTTTTGCGATTACAAACTTACATTTCCAGTTGGAGAATTGACCGTGACATATATCAATGTATGGGAGAGCATATTTTTCAACTACAAAGTTAAGTTTGTTTTAAGATAAATTCATCCCAACTACGGAACCATTCCGACACGCACTTGGTCGGTTTTAAATTATTAAAAAGTGGGTGAAATCCACCTACGTTGAAAACGCACCGATGGCACGATTTTTTGTAAATCCAAACACCTTTATTTAGATACAATTTATGTTTTCATTTGCTGCGTAATTCTAGGGCCGGAATATTTTGGTTTAAACCTAGTATCCAGATATTAATAGTGTCCAAGCGGTACTTAGGTATTATGTCATTGTAAGACCTAGCTCACTTCGAGGTGACACGAGCAGTAGCTCAGTGTCAGTAAAATTAAGACGCTGTGGTGGTTTTGCGGTGCCAGTGGACACAACTGGATGTGAAACGAACATACTCGTACGGACAAGCTACGGTTAAACGAGAATGTCCATGAGACTAATAATAGCAACGCCGACAAAGATCTTTTGTGCCTGAAAATGTCAGGGGCAATATGGTTTGGGTTTATTTCCGTGATGTTCCCAATTCTTGGAAGTCTATACACATAATAATACACAATGCCGCCCATGGACATGTGTCCGCCCGTATTTATCTGAATATTCATGTTTTTTTTTCGAAAATTAACTTTAAAAGGGGGGGGGGGTATAATTTTGTTTTTTTTTTAATGAACCTACCCCTTGTTTTTATTGGAGTTACGCTAGTGTTTTATAAACAAAATAATTTTTTTTAGAAAAAAATGTCTTCACCTCCGTTTTTTTTTTCATAGGCGGCAAAATTTTAATAAAGAATTATAGTTAATCCGATAAAATAACTCATAAGCTTTTAGAAATAATAAAGAGAATCCAAATCGAGCCAATAACATCGGAGATATGGCAAACAATACTCAAAAAATAAAAAATTGAGTAACATGAACAATATTAAAGATAGTTAAAGTTAATTTTCGATAATTTTTCATGAATATTCAGAAAAACACGGGCGGTTACATGCCCATGGGTGACATTGTATAACTCTCTCTTTTGGCCATTATAGAAAAGAACTCACGAGTTTTTCTGTATCTTCCAAAGCCCATGAAAAACTGCAATATATAAATAACCATCAGTTTATACATATCGGTGTGATGAAGGCAATATCTACCTCCGCAATAGTCCAGCAAGGATTGGTGGTGAAAGCAACAAAGTTATAATTAGTTTAAATGATTATGTGTCTTTAGAAATAGCCAGTTTCCTGTTCAAACATGGGCCGACCATGTCAACAAAATTATGTGTAGGTATGTTAGAAATTGGAATAATTTAAGTATTATCAACATTTTACATCATAATTTATACATTTATGAATGCATCGACGCATTCTACTTTGTAGCTAGTTTTCAGATTAACATTTATCTACATTATGTCTAAATAAAGCATGATTCGCATTAGGATGAAATATGTGATGTTAAAATATTATCGAAAGCGGACTATCGATAGCACTTACGTAATAGAAACGATGTTTATTCACTCTCAATATTAAAATGAAATTAAGCGATAGATATCTTATCACTTAAAATGTTATTAATAAAAGTACCTTTAGTGAAATCAGAACGCTGCAGTTAAATTTGGATTAGGTAGGTATTCTTTTAATTTAATAGTTTAATTTTCTATTTTTGTTGTATCTAGGCGTAACAGTACGGATATCTACACTGTCTAATGTATATGGTTTTTTTTTAGGGTACCGCACCCACAAGGTGCCAAAGGGAGCCCAATTAGTAAGCCTCCGCTGTCCGTACTTCTGTGTATCAGCGGTCTGTATCTCATGAACTGTAATAAATAGGTGGACAGTTGAAATTTTCACGTATTGTGTATTTCTGTTGCCGCTATAACGATAACAACAAATTAAAAATTAAAAAAAGTTTAAAATTAAAGTTGGTCCCCATACAAGAACTGATTTTTTTTAAACTAACATATTGAAAAAAAAAATGTAGTGTAAATATTGTACAGTACGACACAATTAGATGTAGCATAAATTTGAAAATTTTCGTTCATTCTTTTCAATTTTACGAACGTATTTGGTTATATGACTTAACAAGTTATTGCGTTTTCGTAAATATCATTTTTACCTAAAGCAGTAATAAAGGTTGGTGATTTTAAAGGCGCACTCAGTTCGGATGATGATCGGTTTTACGAATTTTGCCGATGCTACATCTAAGTTGTGTCGTACTTGTACGGTGGTACGGAACCCTTCGTGTGCAAGTCCGATTTGCATTTGTTTAGACTAAATATCTAAATATATGGGTAACATATTTTTGCTAATGAATTTGTCAATAGTACGTCCATTGACAGATTCATTAGCAAAAAGATATTTAGCAAACTGGTAGAGAATTTCTACGATTTCTGTCAGAGTTTGCCCCAAGAACTAAATTCACCAATTTTGAAGAAAAGCTATATATAGAGACCGTTTGGGGCTAGATGGTTCTAGAAAGGCAACCGCATTTAATGCAAACTTTGTATGAGACAGCTCAATTTGATTGTTTCATGACTTGAACTAACCGACTGAATTTGTTTACTGGAATCCAATAGATTTGTAGAATAGAAGTTATAATCAAGTTATATATATGTAAATGTATATATTTCAGTTGAATTTGTGAAGGCCATTTAACTGCCCCAATAAATTAATGTGTTTCAGAGAGGCACTTTACAAATGACATCTAACTTTGTGTTCTCAAGGGATGTAGTACCTAGAATTGCTAGCTCTGTTGACAAACTGTACAAATTCTGTGCCTTTTCATCTCTTACAAAAGTTATAGTTGGCAACTTTGCCCTTGTTAGGCGTAGGTAATAATGCTGTTCTAGAGAAGGAAAACTATTTCAATCTATTTTGTGATCTTGTTTAGGTACTTTTTAGGCCAGAAATGCAAGGCCTCGGCTTAAGCGGTTTTTGGTAAAGGTTTAAAAAAAGGTATAGTAAATAAAATAAAAGGAAGAAAAATACATTTATTTGTCACACAAATACGTGCATACAAAAACGATAATTAAATCGAGTAATCAGAAAAATAAAACAATATAGATCTTACATACAATCATGAACGCTAAACAGAAATAGTCGGCAGCTGCACGTCATGACTGGTTGTGTTAGAAGGGCTAAATTATTTACTCATCTTTATAAATGTGTAAAGATTTGATTTGTAATACCGTAGGACATTATCTATGTTTAGGAATTCGACGAAAGCCTGGCTCTAAACGTTGAGCCTTTAATCGAAAACCTGACGTGAAGGTATAGAGGTATGAGAAATAGGGTGTGAAATTCATTCCCTTTTCTATGGAGAATGTTCCATAGAAAAGATAGGATCCTCCGAGCAAACGGGTGTTGTGTCTGTTAGGCTACTGTCAGACAGTTGATGTCAGGACGTTGTTTAAATATTAGTCGCGTGGTAAACTCCTGATTTTTGCGTGACGTTATTGGGTTGCATAGTTCGTATGTGGCGTTGTAGATGCCGCCTCAAACGTATTTTTTGTTCACCCCCTTAAGCTCGAGAAGTGCATATATTCACCCATTCAGATACTGACCGTGTCAAACGCTGTTTTACTGCTAGGCAGATGAGTGATGGAATTGAAGTGTTTATTGCTTCTTAATGCCATTGCAGTGCAAAAGAAGCACAATATCGCGCCTTCTATATCAGAAAGACAAATCGATGGATACAATATTGTTTACTGTTGTTTACTGTTCTGTGGTTACACACAACAGAACACACGTTCACAGAACAGATTTATCTGTTAAATCTGTGTAACAATCAGCCAAGGTGGCATTACGACAAGCTATCGTTTTAAGCATGCCCGCGTAGCATGATAACCATAGAAACGGATTTTGTCGACGGTAGAATAGACAAAACGACAGATTGTGATTGTTTAACTGTCATTTTATCTATTCTTTCGTCGACAAAACCCGTTTCTATTGTAGTCATGCTAAGCGTACTGAGGTATTAACGTAACAGTAAGAGTTTCCTCGATCTATGAAACATATTCATTCATGCATTTAGGTACTTGTCTAGTAAAAAAAAAAAACTAATACTTTTTTTACAGTAAAACATACAATTATCTTATAAAATATGATAATGAATAGAACATTTAACATCATTACTAATAGCGGTTGTACCTAACCCCATCTTGCTGCACACAGTCCATACAAACAAAATGAGCAATTGCTACTAAGAGGGCTGTGAACTAAAGTACCTAACTCCTTTGTGTAAAGTGCCAAAGTGCATTAAAGTTTAACAATACCACAACTTGTCGTTGTAAAGACTGCCGTACGTAACTTGGGAGTCCTAAAAATAATTTACAGTGCTATAAATAGCGGTTAGTAGTGGTAATGGTGGTTTATTTTGCTTTTAATTAGGTGGCTTGTTTTTTTTGGAAGCTTAGTGTTGTTGCTGTGAATGTGCGGGTATATCTTTGCATATAACCGTGGTTCTGATCAGTTTTATTTGTAGAGTTCGATATCATTTCGTTCTCCCCAGACGGGGTTCATCCATGAGGATTTCCAATGAAGAAAAATAAGTGTATGCTTAGTGTGAATACACACGATTAGGGACCACAATCATGCAGGGCTAAATGCATAAGGTAATGCATTTAGTAAAATACTGACGCCAAATAAATGGTTTGATCTTTTCCTCTCAAAAAGAAAAAAGCATTGAAATGCCCAACTAAAAGTGCCATTTAATTATCTGCTCAACCCAATTGCAGAGGTTATCTGAAAAATACGAACCCACAACACGAGATGACCCTCAATATTTACGACTCACACTCAGCTAACAGCGTTGATAAGTCGAACAAAAACAGCTGAACTCTTAAAAACGTGTAAACATCAACGACTGTGAAAATTACAACGTTTACACGGCAGGTTGAAAATTTATGGCGCTATCGTGTGGTTTAATATCGGGGTCCCGTGTATCACATCCTGTGGGCTGTCTAACCCCACCTCGCATATATGGAGCCTGTAATTTGCATTTTGAGTAAACGCTGTGCAGTTAAAACTTTCCCTGCTAAAAGCCTGAACGTCTGCCTTGTGCTATATAAACTTCGTCTCAACGATCATTTTGGACTCCGTCTTAAAGCGGACGCTTTAAGACGTAATTTGATAACTCTATACTCTCTGTTTTAAAAGTTGGCTTACATTGTATGTTAAATGTATTAAGTGAATTAACTTGTTCGTTTGTAAGTCTTTGATGGCTGTTTGAAATGAGAATCGGAATAAAAGTATAATGAACTACTGTGTCATTCATTTTAAGTTATTTTAGAGGTTTCAGGACACGCATTTTAGGCACAATACTGTGAATTAAAACCTAGTGTATCTGTCGTGCCCAGATCTTGGGGTTCGTCATTTCATGAAGTGTTCGAGCATTTCATGAAATAGAATATCGACCGCCATCATGATGTGGTCTGGCCAGATCATTGAAACGTTGAGTACGTTTGAAGATATGAGCAGTTAAACACACGACTACTTCATGTTGTGGCCAAACATTAGTAATCATATCGTAAAATTGTTAGATTATCCGTAGAGGCGTTGATGTCTCTATGTCGATGTCGTCTAAGTCGATGGAACTTGGAAGTAGCGGGCTGCACAATCGGCACGAAACTTAATTTTTAAACAAATTTTAAGTGTTATCTTAGATTTCACGCTGCTTGTGGCACTCCGTCCAAATAGTTTAGATTAGAACCATGACCTACCGCACCTACTTCCAAGTTGGACGCAGTTACTTGGCAATTTTTACTACACTTTAAACCATGGATACCCTACAATAATGATATGGCCAAACGTCGACTGACATATCATTAAACGTTTTTGTTTAAACTATATAGTCAATTTTAGCTGGGCATTTAATGCAATAAAACCATTTCATGAAATTGTCGAACACTTAATGAAATGATCAATACTAAGATCTGGTTACGACATATACCTACTTACCGAAGTAACCATTTTAACTTGAAATGTTTTCTTTCTATGCCAATATTGAACACCTCTTCTTCTTTTCGAGTGGTTAATGACTAACCTGCTGTCAGAGTTTTAAAGTCGTGCATGGGCCTCTGGCTTGGATTCACATGCCGTCGAGAAATATCTCACAGGCATGCCGGTTTCCTCACGATGTTTTCCTTCACCGTTTTTGAAGCAAGTGATAATTATACAACACGCACATGAATCCGGAAAGTCAGAGGTGCGTGCCTTGGGTTCGAACTCGAGACCTATGACTTGGCAGTCCGACGATCACACCACTAGGCTATCACTGCGGCAAACACATTGAACTCGTTTAACGTTTGCCTTGCACAGGCTGTTATTATAAGTTTTAATAGTGTTTATACCATTAATTGTATTATTTACTTCAATTTAAACATTAAAAATTAAAATTCAAACAAATAAGCTACAAAATTTAAAATATCTACCAGAAGAAGATATTTTGTGTATGCAGTGCATTCACAAGTGTGTTGTGATGAGGAGGTGTTTCGGCAGACGTACTCGTAGGTACTCATCTTGTATGGCACCCCCTTCTTAAACGTGTAATGACCTGCGTGGGGCGTCAGGGCCTAATTAGAGACGTAGCCTCGGATATAATGAAGAATCAAAAATTAATAATGACTGTCACCTAAATGATTTTTTTATTTATAAGAAAGCGAGTTGTGTCTTATTTTAATCAAATCAAATCAAATCAAATCAAATCATTTATTATTGCAAACATGGGTAAATTGGTACATAGATGTTTTCTTAAAAAAAGTAGTCCTCCATATTCTACCGTCTCATGGGCATGCAAATAATATTTAATTCCAAAATTAAACAGAAATTCAATTTATACCGAATAAATATAAATGTCAAATCATTAGAATTACAAAAAAACAGAAAACAGACTAATATCAGTGTTCAGTGACATTTTTACAGTAATGTCAAAAAATAATATAAGTATGTCAAAGTGTCAATCAGAATAAAAAGTGTTAGAATAGGAACATGTATGTCAATCATAATATTAGGTAACAATCAGTGCAGAGATTTATCAGTAAGGAAGTCGTCAATTGTGTAATAGCTTTTCTCAATTAATATTTGGATTAATGCTCTTTTAAATTTTATTACAGTCATATTTTTTATCACATCGGGTACTTTATTATAAATACGTGGGGCACTACCAAAAAAACTTTTCTGCATAAGTGCGGTTTTACATTTCACTTGGCATAGTTTGTTTACATATTGAGTCCGTATCGGATTTTTTCGAACTGCTGACAGTTTTTCAAATAAATGTGGATTGTTTTTTACAAATAGAGCTGTTTCTAAAATGTATAAAGAAGGAAACGTTAAAATTTTTAAAGACTGAAAATAGGAAAGACAGCTATCTGTTGTTTTAAGACCGCACATTGATCTTATACATCGCTTTTGCATTCTAAATACCTGTTCCTTATCGGTAGACTGTCCCCAGAAAATAATGCCATAGCGCAAAACCGAGGCAACCAGTCCATGGTACGCTGATAAAAGAGCCTGACGGTTGACTTTCTTAGAAAGTTGATGGAGAGCATACGCGGATTTACTCAATTTTTTGCACACAACTTCAACATGAGGTTTCCAAGTGAGTTTGCTGTCAATCACTATACCTAAAAACTTTACCTGACTCTCTTCCTCAATATTACAGCCTTGGTAAGCAATACTAACATTTGGGTTTTCAGTGCGTTGATGAAATTGCATTATTTTCGTCTTACTTAGGTTTATTACTAAGTTATTATTACTTAACCAGTTAACTATGTCATGCAAACAAGTATTTATGTCCTGCTCGTAATTATTATGATTTGTACACTCAATTACAGCTGTACTGTCATCCGCAAAAAGAACCATTTTGTTCGATGTTACTTTCGGGAGATCGTTTATGTATATTAAAAAAAGTGGTGGCTCCAATACGCTACCCTGTGGAACACCATATTTTACATGCCTTGGTTTAGATGTATATATGGTTTCTATTTTACTTTTCGGACAAATTCTAGAAATTTCTGTACATTGCAGTCTATTGCTTAAGTACGATTCTAGTAACTGAAGGATGTTCCCTCTTATGCCGTAACCATGTAGCTTGTGTAGCAGAATTTTATGGTCCACATAGTCAAAGGCCTTAGTCATGTCAGTATAAATAGCACAGACTGGATTTCTCCTATCTACAGATGACATGATGTTTGTTAATAGGTCGAAGAGTGCCATATTAGCAGTACTATTCTTACGGAATCCCCTTTGTTCGTGACAAAATAATTTAAATTTTTCAAAATAAGTGTAAAGAGAGTCGTAAATAACTTTCTCAAAAATTTTGGAAAAAATGGGAATTTTCGCTATAGGTCTATAGCTTTTTAACTCTGTTTTGTCATCTTTTTTGTGTAAGGGTTTTATTATAACTATTTTGAGCCCGTTTGGGAATATGCCATTTGAAATACACAAGTTAATTATATGCGCTAATGGAGGTGCTATCACTTCTTTACTAAATTTTATGACTTTTGTAGAAACGCGATCGTATCCAACAGTGTTTGTGTTTTTTAGGCTAGAGATTATTTTTATAATGTCATCAGTTGTAACAGGTTGCATGAACAGGGAATTCAATGTCTGATTGTTTAAATTAATATTATTTAAGGTGATGTCAGTTTTAGTATTATTTTCAATTTCGTCAATAAAATAATTGTTAAATTCGTTTGCAATATCTGTGGGGTGTGTAAACGACAGATTACCTCTATTTACGCACATGATTGATTCCTGTGGCAAACACAATTTGGTTTTATTTATTATTTGCCAGGTAGCCTTCGATTTGTTTTCAGCGGTGCTTATAAAATGATTATTTTGTGCCCTTTGTGTTAGCTTGATAATTTTCCTATAAAGTTTTGTATAGTTTTTAAGAACTTTTTTATTCAGTGAGTCCGCATTTAACCTATATGCCCAAAGTAACTGCCTTTGCTTTTTGCTACATATTTTTATTCCTCGAGATATCCATTTCGTTTCTTTATTGGTTTTGATGGTTATCATTTTTTCCGGAAAACATAATCTATAAAAAAGAGAAAAATCATCCATGAAATTATCAAAAGCTTTATTTGCGTCTTGTGCATCAAAAACTTGAACAAAAGACAAACAGCTAAGATGTGTTTTAAAAATTATTAAATTATTCATGCTTATGTCCTGTTTTTTAGTTTTCCAGTGCTGTAGTTTACATGTTTTTTTAATAGGTATTTTAATTATTTGAGATGTGTGATCCGAAAGAACCAGATCTACAACTTCAGCCTCGCAGTCTTTCCTATAGTTGTGTGCAAAATTATCAATACAGGTGTGGCTACTTAACCTTGTGGGAGTATAAAGAGCTAGTTTTAGATTGTACTTCAAAAGAAGTTAGCTACTTATTTTGTGTTGACCTTTACCTATGCGTTTATTTAAAAACGAACTTATAGTGTTATCAAAGTTATATTTACTTATTATTCAGCAAGCGACCGGCCCGTGATTTGCATAGTTTTGATGACTTGACAAAACATCGAAATTTCATTAATATATATAGGTAAGTTTAATATTAACGTATTATACACATACTTAAACCTTCCGGATTTTTTTTTTCTAAATGATGGTGAAAATCGCATCAAAATTTTGAACACGTTCCCTACCCGGTCACACAGACAGACACCAAAAGAGACTTGAATTTATAAAATGTGTACATAGATGTTGGGCTCGTAGCGACATATCAGACTTGAATTTCTAGAACGAGGTACTCTACCAGAACAAGCTTATTATCAGCGTTAACATTTTCCCAGAAGCTTTCCAATAAACTGATTGAATCATAAAACATTGAAACAATGGAAATCCAAGACTTCTAGGTAGTTATTGCGCCCAAGAGATAGACCTTTAAATCTTTTATAAGTCGAAACTACAAAGCTCTATAAAAGTTTTGTAATGTGGCCGTGAAATATGTGGAGTCTGCCTTCAACTTTGCCCGGGAAGTTCAGACCGCGTCTGTCCCGGACACCGTTGTCACGATTCACAAGACGCAATACTTATTGCTTCAATAACTTCAATTCTGTTTCGAATACATGCACACCCTACTTTCCAGACTTCTCTAACGTGTTTGGAGAGCTACCCCTGTTTATTATTATTGGATTTTCTTTACTTTATTGGAGCTTTAGTTTTTTACGATGTCACCAGTCGTTAGCACAATAAAAATGTTTGTGCCTTGTTCAGTGGACCGTTACCTGACGCTTTGTCTTAACAACATAAGTTGTACACTTTGATGTGGGGGATGACAGTTTTTGTTATTTTATATATACATATTCTTAACACGCTGGTTTACAACTCGTCTCAACTAAGAGTTGCGATCAATGGAACTTGTTGAAGCATGACGTTGATAAGTGAAATCGTTGTCCGAGTTTCGAGTACCTATCTACCTAATCTAATTTGATTTTTGCGTAGATCGACGATGGACGTGGTAGATTACTCCTTACTGGTGATTCCGTTCGCAGAGAGGACTCTTGGGCCCCGGCAGTGGGAACATTGTCTGGGTATTTATACTTTAGTTGTCGTTGTTGCATATGGAGCGTTCCCATTAGACTTACATAGTAAATATGTAATATAAAAGAAAATGTTGAAAACGTTTCACTTTCCAGTAAAATTAATTAGGACCTACCTTATTAATATTACTGGAAAGTGAAACTTTACAACTACTGTTAAAAATAAGTATTTCAGTATTTTATGAGGAAACTTGTGACATTTAAAAATGTCATATGGCCAGATGGCCGCAACTAAGGTAATTAAAACACCACAGATCGTCAACTTTTAAATTATAGGTATTATGTCACTTTATGCATTTTCGCTGTACGTCAGCTATTCCCATATAATACAGTTTTCTTTATCCCGAATGTCAAACGAGTTGAAACATGGGTCAATACTTGTGCCTACATAATTCTGCGTTCACACTTTTACCCGTATATGGACCGCAGAACCATCAATAATTCAAACGAAGTTTTGGGAAACACGAGGACTTCAGATAAAGAAACGTATTACCTATGTTATGCTTGTATCAAATATCTTGTAGTACTACGGTTTAAATTAAAATAAGCATCGTATATCTAAGTAACAATGGCGTTTTCATTTCAGTATACGATTTACATAAAAATTATAAATAACTTAGATAATTATTAAATACTTAGATAATTATTACAGTTTGCAATTCCCTCGCATACAACTCATAATTGACTCCGACGTGGTCGGTAAAATGTGCTGTTCAAACATTCTATGTTGTTCTTTCATTTGCTCAACAACACTGTAATTAAGTTCTCTCATATTATATTTTTATACCTCTTAAAAATACCTCAAACATTCCAGAATATTGCTTTCATATACTTATTAACAACTCAACGAACTTGTACTTTAATTATCATGCTAATGTTGAACAATTACTTGGTGCCTTTGTGCGCTTCTAAGTAATCTATAATAGTTGTAGCAAAGCCTAAACCAATCAAGTTGGCTCAACGTCCTATACGAATGACGTAAGTGCGTTATAATGTCCAATCTGTCCTAGGATTGAGGGTAAATTTTACGTCAAGTCCATTCCAAGTGTCCCCGACGATTTTTTATTATTGGCTGAACGAATTTAGTATCTGGGGAGATATAAAAGGAAATGAAGCTAAGCCCTTCGGAAATCTTAGAAATTGGTCTTTTTCTCAGAGTGCGTATGAGGACAATGGTACGACTCGGATCCAATGAAACAGAGTTACTTTCGTTACTCTGGGGAACAGTTTTTACGATCGACTGCGAGATTTACGCTTCAATAGCATTTCGAATACTTGAATATTTTAATAAGTTAATACCTTTTTCTGGGCGAAGAATAATGGTTTCCTTTTCATTAATAAGGAAACGATTGGCATTTTTTGCAAACGTTTTTCAAGGAGCCTACTTATTACCTTTGAAGATGAAAGGTATATTGTAAGGATTTTATAAATAAAATTTATACATTTTATTTATAAAAATATGCCTTCAGTCGTTTCGATTCCGCTGAGAATCGGTAATGAGTGTTAGAAAGCTCTTCAACCAGTTAATTTTAGTGAAATTCGTCTCCAGCGAAGCTTGACACAGGTCTGAGCGCAGGTATTAACACAAGTATAAGTATAGTTGATCGCACCCGCGGGTCCCATTGCAAGTTTACCAGTGGAAGTGGGGCTTCTAATGAAGCGACAGCCGAGATGGACTTCAAACAACAACCGCCGCCGGGATGGAAGCCTGTAAAAGAAAAACACGTAATTGCTTACCTAGGTTGAAAAAGCTGCAGGTTTTTCTCGGTACGACAAAAAAATAACATAAAGTTAGAGTTCTCCTCAATCAATTAGCTCATGCACGATAGTATTGTAATACTAACACGTTTAACCCTTCCATTGTTAAAATTAAATGTTGTTAATAAGCTGACAATACGGGTAAACAATCTGCTACATCATAGCAAACTTCGCTGACTTCGGAGCCTTCCCTAAAGTCTCTGTTGGAAACAGTGGCTCTATATATTTTGCGGCATATTAGAAACTGGCGCTCACCTATGCTAAAATATGGAAGTTTACGCCGCGAACACGCTCCGTTAATTGTAAAATTTGGAGTTTGATAACTTCACCCGAAACTTTTACATTGCCGGGTTGAATTTAGTGCGGCAGGTAAAGTTTTGACAATAACTGGTCACTTCAGTGATACTGTGGAATCTGCGACTTTTCTCTTCATTAAATATTAACTACCTAAGGGAGGTAACTGGGACACTGCTTCTGAGTTCTGAAGCATGAATCCTAATTTACAAAAAACAGAACTCATATTTTAAAACTGCTGTGTAAACAGCTGTTTAACTTTTCATAAATATATTAGAATATTTCTCTTAACACAATATCACTGGATTTTGAAGGTTTCAAATTAACTTCAGTAGCGGAGAAAACTCTCTAAGAATCTTAAATAATGAAACCTGATAGCTAAAATTCCACTCAACTCGCGATTTGGGTCCAGAGAACCTTCCAACCTTTCCAATTAGTTATTAATTCAACCTTTACAAATTATAGCATAAAATATTATAACTTTAATAAAATTGATATTTAGGTACTAAACATCATTTTCTTTTGGTTCGTAGAAATACGCTTTAATCACCAAAGATTAAATTTACTTGGAACATCTCTTAGCTGTCGGCCATTGACATTGACATTTAGGAACAGGATATGAAATTGCAAATCTACCTACATCTATGTTTATTACGAAACGGATCCCTATTTCACCCTTTCAGCGCAGATAGATACAGCGGCCAATACAAACCAAAAGGTAGCCCCAATCGAACAGTTCATACGCTCATTTGTGCGATCAATATAGGTCGTCTCATACATCAGCGTGGCAGATTGTGGTGACATCGATCAGAATAGTTTGCTTGCAAATTTGGCAGCTGCTAACCAAACGGGATTATGTGATAGCAGTGCGCGCGAGGATTCGGCTGTAATCTGATTTATGTACCATGTGTTATGCACTGTACCAGGCATATAAATACATACTATATCTATGTATCGTCATGAATCCGTTTAAACATCCAAAAAAATGTTTTGTGGTATTTAATTCGATATAATTTTCAATGTCCAGTGTCCACACAAAAAGAATGCCTATGGCTATTCTAGTCAACACGGTTTTTTTAGATTGTGATAATTTACTTTATCTTTGATATTTATTTAATTTGAAACCTACCCGTGTTTGCTTTGATTTAAAAACTTTATATTTGCATAAATTAAAATATGTTTTAAGAGGATAAAACTCGTGTAGTTCCGGGTCACAAATGGCACCCGTAGGACTGGACCCCTCCACGTGGAGTGTGTTGAGAGATGACTAATAGGCGGTGGGGGATGGACAGGGTCCACCGACATCGTACACTCACAAAAACAACACCGCGATATAAAATTTTCATTCTCTCTCTACATGATACATCATGAAATATGAATCTACAGGGTCAAATTAAATTAACTAGCGAAACTCCGCAGACGTGATGGGTATCGATAAAAATAAAGATTTAATGGCCTTCTTGTAGATACTGATGTTACTTGAAGTATGAGTTGAGAAAATCTACATTTTTTTTTTGTTTTATCGTGTTATACCCATCACGACAGCAGAGTTTCGCTAGCTAATTTAATTTGACCCTGTAGATTCAATAAACCCATCACGTCCGTGAAGTTTACCCAAAAAGAAATGATTTTATTATTATGATATTGCAAGTGACTACGTCACTACCTGTGGTTGGAAACCCCAAAAAAACGAATCAAATTACTTATTTTTTTATTTATCATGTTTATATATCGATACCATCACGTCTGCCGAGTTTCGCTCGATAATTTAATTTGACCTTGTATATCTATCCTAACTAATATTATAAATGCGAAAGTGAGTTTGTTTGTTACGCTTTCACAGCGAACAGATTTAGATGAAATTTCACACATGGGTAGACCACGACCTGGATGATGGAGAACATAGACTTTTTATCTTGGATCGCAGACGAAGTCGCGGGCAACAGCTAGTAGTTAATAAATTGTGTCGCTTAACGCATTCAAGAACACTGAATGAGACACAATAGCAGTTTTTTAATGCAAAAAGAATTTTTCAAATCCGACTGGTAGTGTCAGAGATTACCCTTACATACAAACAAACAAATTTTACCTCTTTATAATATTACTAGCTGCCCGCCCCGGCTTCGCTCGGGTAGCACTAAGTACTTATCTACGGCGCGCCTACCTACCCTACCTACCCACCCTACCTACCCTACCTACCCTACCTACCCTACCTACCCTACCTACCCTACCTACCCTACCTACCCTACCTACCCTACCTACCCTACCTACCCTACCTACCCTACCTACCCTACCTACCCTACCTACCCTACCTACCCTACCTACCCTACCTACCCTACCTACCCTACCTACCCTACCTACCCTACCTACCCTACCTACCCTACCTACCCTACCTACCCTACCTACCCTACCTACCCTACCTACCCTACCTACCCTACCTACCCTACCTATCCTACCTACCCTACCTACCCTACGTACCTTACCTACCCTACCTACCTACCCTACCTACCCTACCTACCCTACCTACCCTACCTACCCTACCTACCCTACCTACCCTACCTACCTACTCTACCCTACCTACCTACCCTACCTACCTACCTACCCTACCTACCCTACGTACCTTACCTACCCTACCTACCTATCCTACCTACCCTACCTACCCTTCCTACCCTACCTACCCTACCTACCCTACCTACCTACCCTACCCTACCTACCTACCCTACCCTACCTACCTACCCTACCTACCTACCTACCCTACCTACCTACCTACCCTACCTACCCTACCTACCCTACCTACCCTACCTACCCTACCTACCCTACCTACCCTACCTACCCTACCTACCCTACCTACCCTACCTACCCTACCTACCCTACCTACCCTACCTACCCTACCTACCCTACCTACCCTACCTACCCTACCTATCCTACCCTACCTACCTACCCTACCTACCTACCTACCCTACCTACCCTACCTACCTACCTACCCTACCTACCTATCTACCCTACCTACCTACCCTACCTACCCTACCTACACTACCTACACTACCTACCCTACCTACCCTACCTACCCTACCTACCCTAACTACCCTACCTACCCTACCTACCCTACCTACCCTACCTACCCTACCTACCCTACCTACCCTACCTACCCTACCTACCCTACCTACCCTACCTACCCTACCTACCCTACCTACCCTACCTACCCTACCTACCCTACCTACCCTACCTACCCTACCTACCCTACCTACCCTACCTACCCTACCTACCCTACCTACCCTACCTACCCTACCTACCCTACCTACCCTACCTACCCTACCTACCCTACCTACCTACCTACCCTACCTACACTACCTACACTACCTACCCTACCTACCCTACCTACCCTACCTACCTACCCTACCTACCCTACCTACACTACCTACACTACCTACCCTACCTACCCTACCTACCCTACCTACCCTACCTACCCTACCTACCCTACCTACCTACCTACCCTACCTACCCTACCTACCTACCTACCCTACCTACCCTACCTACACTACCTACACTACCTACCCTACCTACCCTACCTACCCTACCTACCCTACCTACCCTACCTACCCTACCTACCCTACCTACCCTACCTACCCTACCTACCCTACCTACACTACCTACACTACCTACCCTACCTACCCTACCTACCCTACCTACCCTACCTACCCTACCTACCCTACCTACCCTACCTACCCTACCTACCCTACCTACCCTACCTACCCTACCTACCCTACCTACCCTACCTACCCTACCTACCCTACCTACCCTACCTACCCTACCTACCCTACCTACCCTACCTACCCTACCTACCCTACCTACCCTACCTACCCTACCTACCCTACCTACCCTACCTACCCTACCTACCCTACCTACCTTAGGGGTATGAAAAATAGATGTTGGCCCATTCTCAGACCTACTCAATATGCTCACAAAATTTCATGAGAATCGGTCAAGCCGTTTCGGAGGAGTACGGGAACGAACATTGTGACACGAGAATTTTATATATAAGATATATAGAAGATTACCCGACTACGGCGAAGCAAAAAGGAGGGTTATGATTTTGACCGGTATGTATGTATGTATTTATGTTCATCTGTTACCTCATAACTTCTAAACTACTGATCATAAGTTGACAAATGAGGTATTGTTGGAAGCGTCTTGATCGACGCTGACGTCACATTAAATTGAATATGGCGCAATCTAGAGGACATAAAGTCACGAACAACACATTATTTTTATTTTTTATTATGCTATGTTGGTTATCAAATGAAAGGGCTTGCCATTATAATTTTGTAGGTGTACAGGCATGCGACCACGGCTTTACCTTCAACATTATTGTACCTGTGTCTTGATTTCTGTCTGAACCTTGACCGTTTTTGTACCTGTGTCTTGGTTTCTGTCTGAAATATTTTCTTATTGCACACTTTTTAGAGCGTGATTTTTCAATAGACGGATTTTAGTTTTTGAAGTTACTTTTTTATATATTATATTAAATTAGTATAGATTAGGTAATCTCGCAATACGCGGAATCTTCCATTCGCGATTCACTTGTTTGATTTTAAAATAGACATTGTGTATTGGAAACGATATTCAAAAGTATTTGCATGCAAACCATTTGAATACAACCAGTCCGATATCGTGCGATCCGATATTCGATAAGAACAAAAAAAAAAAAATACACTAAACTAGGATTTTAATAACAGTATTGATGAAGTCAATCAATCTGCCTAGCCTTTTCCCAACTATGTTGGGGTCGGCTTCCAGTCTAACCGAATGCAGCTGAGTACCAGTACTTTACATGGAGCATTTGCCTATCTAACCTCCACACCCCAGTTACTGGGTAACACAAATACCCCTTGGTAAGACTGGTTGTAGACTTTCGGGCTTCTGACGACCCGTAACGACTGTTCTGCCTGATCCATGAATGACAGCCAACTGCTTAACGTGCTTTCCGAGACACGGAGGAGTCTCGGTATGTAAAGATGGTCACCCATCCACGATTCAACCCCGGCAAGCGTAGCTTAACCTGATGGATCGAACCGTGAGGCTGTTATTACTTAGCCACGACCTCTTCAATACAAAACAATATTGATGAAGTATTTGATTAAATTAGTGCAGCTCCTAAAACTATGTGTAGGTAGCTAATATTGAACTAAGATTTAATATAGTCTGATCATATTACCTATATTAGTTTTCTGTGTTACTTTGTTACTTGATTGAAATTTTTCTTTTAATAAACTTGGAACTATAGTTATAATAAATATTGGAGTCTCAAGTCATAAATATGAAAATGCTAATTAAAAGCTGATGAAACAATTTTTTGGAAAGAAATTGGATAAAAACTACGCAGATAAAATGCATGATAACGTGCTGTACCTACAGTATATGATCAGAGACATCTTCTAGGTTTTCTTTTACTGCGCTCAAACCAGTTTCTTATGTATAAGGACCTACTTTCGATACTAATTTAGAAAAACAAATCGTAAAGAAGCCTAGTCTGAAATTGGCAACTCGCATTTACCATCGTGATTATCAATGTTCGCCCCTTCCGAGGCAATTGCCCTGCATCAGGCACAGACAGTACTGCCTAATATCGTTAGAACCAATACCAAAAACCTATAATTAGCAGAACAATACGAAACACATTAAACACAGAAATTCTATCTCAACAAATAAAATATGACGTCTCTCGAAATTGCAAAGTTTGCAGTGGCAAAACATTTCTGCACTTAGTAAACAGCTCTTCTCAACGTCGGCAACAAAGCAAGATTAATTACTTACTTCATCACAAATTCTTCAGAAGTGTTCGTTTTCACACTCGCGAAAACTAAGAGTTTTCAAGAGTTTTCTACGATATTATGTTATATGTGTGGATTCTATAATAAACCGCAACATTCGCTTTGTATCGAAGATGGTATTGATAAATTGTTGCCTGTTTTGTAATTAAAATTGTTTTGTACTGTTGGCAGTGAATCGAGTTTTAATTTGTTTGTTTAGAATTTAAAGGAACAACTACCAACTACTGTGTACAGCCGGCCGCATTGAGGCACATTTGTATCGGGACATGGTCTCATATACTCGTACAATTTTAAATCGGATCTGCCGCAATTATCAGAGTAGAAAAAAGTGTTTTAGATGCATAAAAGCATTAAAGCTAATATGTAGTTTTGTTATGTAAGATGATACGCAACATCCTTGAGAAAAGTCTGGAACGACATATTATTGTCTACTTTTTGTTCTTTTGAAGGATTCTTATCTCCCCTTCTGAGAATGCAGTTTCTTGGGACACATTCCTATCATTTTTTCAATGTCGCATTGTCCCTGAGTTGTAGTAGAATTTTTTTTTATTTATCCGGCTGATAAAGAAAGTTGCCTTTGTATGATTTTTCTGGAATATATATAGATGAGGAGCGAGGTTGTGGGTTCAAATCCAGGCAGGTACCAATGTGACTTTTTCAATTCATATCATATGACATCGGTGACGGGAAACACCGTGAGGAAACCTGGACTTATAGTTAACATACACAGTTAGTCTGAAATCACCAACCCATCTAGAGTAAGCGCGGTTATCAATGCTCGTGTCTTCTCTGTATGAGAAGAGGCCTTTGCCCTGCAGTGGCATAGTAACAGGCTAGTATATTATTATATACCTATACCTATAGATATGATAGGTTAATGGTAGTCCTGTGGCTAAATGATAACAGCTGCACGGGTCGATAGAAGGACGCTCGTCGCGGTCGGTTCGTAGATGGGTGACCGTATATTACATATCGATACCCCTCCGTGCCTCGGAAAGCACATTATCTCGTTGATCCCAGCTGTCATTCGTAGATATTTGACCGTCGTTACGGATATTCTGACAACCAGTCTTACCACGGGGTATCGTGTTACCCAGTAACTGGGTTGTTAAGGTCAAATAGGCAGACTCTCCATATAAAATACTCGTATATAGTTACATCCGGTTAGACTGCAAGCCGACTCCAATATATATAGTTGAGAAAAGGCTAGGCAGGTTGTGTGGACCACTATACTTGATTTTTTTGCAATATAAATATGTAAACAATATAAACTTTTTTTTATATAAGCTAAAGATTTAACTCTAGTACCTGTTCGGATACATTTCGGAGTGTAACTTAACATATACGTACAATGTAATACATCATATACAGGAAATACGATCAAGTAAGAGCGTTCATATATCAAACGACCCAAACATGTAATTGAATATTACAAATGTATTTTGCAAACCAAATATAAGGCCGATTGGATAGAAACCGCCGCCACAGAGGGTGTCCATTTCCCAAATCCGCAGTGAGGCAATAAAGTGGTAGGCAATAAATAACTGATACAACACCGAAGCCTGGAAGTGGTCTGTGCAGTTTGCCGTGCATTGCGTTCGGTACATTGTTACTGGTTCGAACTGGTTTATCATCCACATTTTTTTTCGAACACTTCCTTATTGTCTATGGTGGGTTTAATCATTGGTAAAACGTTTTGTTTACTGGAAATGCGAGACGGATCGAAAAGAAACTATGCAAAACAATTTAAGGATAAGGCAGATAAGAGTGCAGTTAAAATGCATTGGATAGAAAAAGATGACTACAACGGCAAGTGTCTGGTATAAGAATAAGAATGATTTATTTGCAAGAGAACCTTTTCGTGGATATAAATTCTATGGGAGATGGCAAAATAAAGTGACGGGTGTAGACATTTTAGTTTGTCTTTGAGAAACAATTGCCTTCGGGGACTTTTGTTCTGTAAATGATAACTATAGAGAGCCTGTCTTGACAGTGACCTCCATCTATTTTAGATTTTCAACAAGTAACGCTAATTCACGGCAATTGTTTAAACAAACTCCGAACTTCATGAAGTCCTTATTGTTTTCGAGAATTAAACTCATTTCATTTGATAGGTGGGTTGAACATGAAATCTTGAGAGGCAGTTTAAGATGAAGTATAGTGTAAGAGGGAACATAGTTATCTTCGTAAGTCCCAGCGAGTCTGGCTTGGAGCCAGCGAACGACGGAATCTGCGAAATAAGACAAATTTTGGCAAATGCTATTTCAACTGGAGACTTTGTGATTGTCTTTATTATGTACCTTTGATTTTCACTGTCTGTGTACAACAAAGCGATGCAGAAAGGAAGGTATTTGCCCAACACTGGGATAGGGAATGCTGAATTTGATGTTGATGCTACGTTGTCGATTGGTTCTAAGCATTTTACGTATCTGACACTCAAAACATAATACTCAGTACTGTTGCATTTTGTACTGAAATATATACCGTGGTTATTGTCATTGAGCAATATCCGAGAATAATGTTTTGCCGGAACTGACAAAGGTATTCAGGGGTTTACCTATATTCTTTGTTTGGATGTAAGTGACAAAGCTCATCGGAGCTCGTGGCTAATTAATAACAGCCGTACGATTCGATCCATCAGGTTAAGCTACGCTTGCCATAATTGGTCTGTGGGTGGGTGATCATCTTACATACCGAGACTCGTGCATGCCTTGGAAAGCACGTTAAGCCGTTGCTTCCGGCTATCATTCTTTGACAATCGTTACGGGTTGTCAGAAACCCGAAATTCTGACAACCAGTCTTACCAAGGGGTATCGTATTACCCGGTTACTGGGTTGTGGAGGTCAGATAGGTCGCTCCATGTAAAACACGGTATTCAGCTGCATCTGGTTAGACTGGAAGCCGAACCCAACATAGTTGGGAAAAGGCTAGGCAGATTGATTGGATATAAGTGACAAACCGACAGTAAGGTGATGAGAAAGTGAATGTATGTAAGTATCGTGTTACAGCTTGCTAGCTTGCTTTTGATAACTTACGTAGTGTTGAAATATCCTGGTTGTTAGCTTCTAAAACAACGTAATTGGGGTTACAATACTCGTACATTACAGTCTGTTTTTGTTCAGTTTAACCTTCAGAAATTATAACAATTAATCTCGTCTTTCTTTGTATAACATTAGTTAAATTAAACTTTTACCATTGTTAAGGTGAAACTAATTTAACTTTACAATAGCGCTATTTGATAAACTAGTGTGTTTTTCCGCGCGTCATCTAATAAAACATTTATTATAGCCCCTTGAAGTTTCAAAACTTGGTGTTATTATGAACTATTAGAAAAAGTTCTTAAGTAATCACTTACACTTACTTAACATTACTTAGTACATAGGATTAACGAAGCATTCGCACGTAGAAGCGGTAAATATTTCAAGTTGGTCATTTAACTAACTTATAACTTAGTAAATGACCACGAGTTATAAATCACGTGCATTTTATTAACGCAGTAATGTATGTTACGTTATTTATTATAAGTTGTGCTATTATTTTTATAATATTTTTCAAGGTACAGGAGTGCGAAGTTTTAATCATGTACAAAACAATGGCTATAGTGCGAGAGAGAGAGATGACCGCAGAAAGATTTTAGCAGTATGACTACACAGTCTAAAGAAGAGTATGCCTAGTTTGGGAAAAACTGTCAGCCAGTCAGAAATATGCCTGATTCGATACAATGGACATGGATGATGAGTTCCGGACAACGTGATGGAACATCTGAAAATAGGCAAGCTAATTCCGTCTTCCCGGTTTGGTGGAATTCCCAATTAGATTTTCTACTTATGGAAAATGCAGAAGTCGAAAACTGGAGAAAGAAAGGTATTGCACCCTAGAATTTTTGTCCCAAAGTAGACTTAAGCTCGAGGAAGTCTGCATTACGTTTAGGTATATTCATAACCTGCATAAAGCGAATTCACAAAATATTCGCCAAATCGCTTCCACTTAGGATTTGGGATCTGCTTTTTCTTTGAATTTAGTAAAAGCCACAGAATCAATGCGTATGATAACCGTATCCACTGATACAATCCCATACCTAAAATCCTTATTATCTGTCGAAAGAGACTGGATCCTGCGACACAGGGTATTCTAGTGCGGGATCCAGTGTCATACCTTAATATTGTAACTTTTGTTTAAGAATCAATAAGCTTTTCATTATTTTATTATTTATTACCTACAAAAGACATTCCTTAACAAACATTTTTGCTTTGCAAAAACTAGAACAGATATTGCTTTTATAATAACTCGATATTGCCGCAAGCGATCTTTTTTCTATTGTCGTTGTGCTCCTATTAAAGAGGAGTAAATTAGCTTATTACAAACTTTTTCTTTTCACGCTTACTGTTATCGACGATAATACTTTCCAGTCATTCTTTGATTAAACTCGTTCGCGGCAATGTGTGGTGATTGATAGCTTTATAGTAATATTTTAATAAACGAAACCACTATAAAATTTATCGGCACTTTTGGTAGGAATACATGCTTATTTATTTACAATTAATTGGGACTGGTGTTGAATAATGAATTAATTCTACTAACTCTTTTATGTAATTTGAAATGGACAATTAAATATTAAACGAAATAATCACTTTAGGATTTTAAAAGGACTATTATGTAATTAATTTTAATGAGCATGTTGATGATTCGTAGTAACTACGATTCGAACGAATTGCTATTGTATTTATCAAATACCTACTACATGTTAATGTGTTTACATTTAGTTTGTTGCTCATATTTAGGTATACTAGCTAGCTAGTTAAATAAATACTTAACTTAAACACAAAGCTTATTCATCATCATTTATCATTAAAGTTGTATGTTTTGCAGTCTTTCAGCCCATTAGAGCTAACCACTCAAAACCGTGAACGAAAAATAACAAAATGAAAAACCATTTCATCTTGAAAACATATTGCGAAAGAATTTTCTTAGTCGGCTCCGGAAATTTCTGGTACAAGGAAAGTGAAATAGGCGACGATCGAACCCTGCTTTATAGAGCATACGCCGCCCTGCTGTTTTTCATATACGGTTTCATGACGGTATTCGAAATTATGGCTGCCACGATGGGTGACTATCCCGAGGACGAAAAACGTGACTCCGTAACCTTCGCCATCAGTCACACAATAGTTATGATCAAAATGTTCTCGGTTATTACTAACAAATCGTTGATAAAAAGCCTGAATCATAAAATGGTGTCAGTTTGTGAGAGTTACGAAGAAAGCGCGTTGATGGCGGAGAAATATAAGATCATGAAAATAAATGTCGTCGGTTACGCTTCGATCGTTTATGGCTCATGCTTTTTCTTTGTTTTTGAAGGATTAAGGAAGATGTTTACGGGTAAGTTAATTTCCTTTTATCGAAGTATAAAACGCGCTACGTAACACCAAATTTGAAAAGCCGCATCTGCACATTATATCGTTTTAATTAGATTTTTTCCCAAATTCTATTTTAAAATATAACAAGGAAATGAAATTCAACTTTAAGGATACATTAAAAAACATTTTAAACTTGTAATCCGCTTCGGTCGAATATCAGGTTGTGTTGCTAATTATTCATTTATTTTTCAGGATCTCATTTCGTAACAATTGTGACATATTACCCTACGTTTGAAGACGATTCAATGCTAGCAACCTTCGTCCGAGTATTCACCACAGTAGTCCTGTACATTATGATGATCGCTATGATATTATCAGCCGACACCTTTACCATGATTTATCTAATTATGTACAAGTATAAATTCATGACCCTCAAACAGTACTTCGAGAAGTTGAGAGAAGAATTCTTTGCGTTGAATGACAGAGGAGAATATGAGAGGGCAACAGAAAAACTGGCTAACGGACTTGTGGAAGGAATAAAAATGCACAATACGCTTATCAGGTAGGAATTTAAAGAACATCATTCTCTTGGCCAATAAAACACGGATCGAACCGAAACTGAGACAAAAGCAAGCTAAGATTGTAGTGGAAAGGATAGCCTTTTAGGTAAAGCTTGTCCACTTTGAAATGACGCGCCCCACTACCGCATTTACGCACACGGTAATGCAGATTTGTATGGCTAATAAGGTAGTGTGGCGCGTCATTTCAGAGTGGACAAGTAATACATAGTTGGCCTAAAAAATGCTGAGAAACATCGTCATTACATTTGGCACTTAATTGATGAATAGTGATGGCAAAATGACAAGGGTGCCTGAATGTCAAAAGTATCTAGTAATTAAGACCAAGAAAGAGCAAATAAATTTAAATTTAAGTCCCTTTGTAAAGAAATGTTTTAATTTCAAAGAAACTAGTTTCAAGAGGCAGACATTCATCAAGGTCAATCCAATGTCAAACGGAGCATAATTCTTTTTATCTCATCAGGTTATCGGGCGACATCGACAAAGCGTTTGGGACAGTGATGGCGCTACAAGTTTGTCAAAGCTCGGGGTCGGCCGTCTCTCTCCTGCTTCAAATTGCCGTAAGTAATCACATTGTTGTACCCCAGTACCTTTGACGGCTCGATAATCTTGCAAAACTGCGTATTATTTGTCTTGACTACGCATTCATCGTGTTACTGTTTCTGAGACTCTCTTTTTGTGTCATAAGTTTTGTGAAGAATAAATACTAGCAATTATATTATGTTTTTAGACTTGTGTTATTCTTTTATTTATGTTGGCGTCTGATTCTTAAAAACCTTGTATGAAAATTATTGAGAAATATGAAAATATAATTATGTTTTCTTCTGCCCGGCGTAATTGCTACGTTTCAAAGATTGAGACATATTGCGTCAATTATTTTAAATTTTCTGCCATACGTAACATATTAATTAATTTTCCAGCTTTCAGACCAACTGACGTTCATCGCAAGTATGAAGTTGATATCCTTTGTTTTGGGTCTATTTTTTCTTCTGGGCCTCTTTTTATGCAACGCGGGGGAAATAACGTATCAGGTATGACTTTATCATATTTTTGAGATGTGTTTGACACGAATACGTTGATACTATTTCCCTACGGGAAACTGTAGATGTAAACAGTGTCATGTGACCTTGTTCCTGTGGGGTTCAGTTTGTGTATCGACTTGCTATTGTGTTCTGCGTCACTGTATCTCGGTAATCCGTTCATGGTTTCTGAATTCCTGGTAACGGTCACACAATATTGAATTACTATTGTTCAGGCAAAACTAATGAAATATATAGAGAAACTGTGACTAGGCGGTATTATACTAGCGATATTTTGGCGAAAAATCTAAACATGTGTATAAATGCATTTGAAATAATACACATAATGCATAACATATAATTTACATAATACTGCAAAGACCCTGAACAAGGAGGAGCTCGTGGCTAAGTAACAACAGCCGCACTGGTCGATCCATCAGGTTAAGCTACGCTTGCCGGGGTTGGTCAGTGGATGGGTGACCATCTTTACATACCGAGAACCCTCCGTGCCTCGGAAATCATGTTAAGCCGTTGGTCCCGGCTGTCATTCGTGGATCTTTGACAGTCGTTACGAGTCGTCAGAAGCCCGAAATTCTGACACCAGTCTTACCAAAGGGTATCGTATTACCCAGTTACTGGTTTGTGGAGTTCAGATAGGCAGTCGCTTCATGTAAAATACTGGTATGCAGCTGCATCCGGTTAGACTGGAAGCCAAGCCCAACATAGTTGGGAAACGGCTAGGCAGATTGATACTGCAAAGACGCTATACAATGTTCAAAGAAATAAGCAATGCCCAAGTGACTCGTAGTAAATGGTTCAGTAATCATTAGTGTCCTTAGCCGGACTGTTATATCAAGATAATCTGCACTCAACTGTATCCGGTTGACACAATACAATTTTGGAAACAAAAATATGTCACGGGCATTACGGCCAAATGTGACATCCGCTAACATCCACAGAAATTGTGGAGTCGGATATAAAAATAAGTTACGACATAAGGTCAGATACGGGCCATCAACATAAATCACAGCTTGTGTACCTACCTGCCCTTGTTATGTATTACCAAGTAAAGAATGATGTTATAATGTTTTCGCGACCTATGTTTGTGAACACCCCGTGGATAAACATATCTAGGTATGATTTTAGCCAGTGAAAAGTTTATATTACTGATGTGACTTTGCTGTTATTAAGGTATGGCATGCGATTTAATCGAGAACTGATTGATTGGATTCCAATTAAAAGTATTGCTTTTCGTTCTTTGCTAACCGATGAATCTTATACTGGTCTATGTTAATGTAGACTGAGTTTGGATTTGGTCAATTCACCTGAGTGTTAATGACAGACCATAGTGATTCAAGATACTCATGAGTTCTGACAACTGAAAGATTACTGTTTTTTCCGACTGCGCGATGCCAAAAAAAGAGGGTTATTTTTTATTTAATTATTTATGTACTCACAGTAAAATACATAGAGATACGACATAATTATAATTTGAGTACAAAGGTACCGCTTATTTCTTAAGAAATTTCTTCGCGCAGACCTGCGAAAGTAGAAATGAGAAAGAAATGTAGACAATGTAGTGTGGATGTGTTTTTTGAAATATTTTAATTTATTTATTTACCTATATGCCTTTGGTAAGCATTAAAGTTTCCTTATTAAATTACCTAAGGCCCAAATATACTCAATCCACTTTCTTCAACTTGACAGTTTTATGTGAATGAATTTAATTCAATGCAATTTATTCATAACTAGCTGTTGCGATCCAGGATGAAAAGTAGCCTGTCCTTTTCCAGGTCAAGGTCTGCCCATGTACTAAATTTCATCAAAATCTGTTTAGCCGTTTTAGCGTGGAAGCGTAATAAACATCCAAACATACAAACTTTCACATTTATAATATTAATAGGATTATATTATATAGTTAGGATTGTCATTTCACAGGCATCTGAAGTATCAGACGCTATATTCTACTGCGGCTGGCAATCCTGCCCCCCGCGGCCCAGGTCCAACTCCCGCCGGAACATAAGGCAACTGGTTCTTCTGGCAATCATGCAAGCGCAGCGTCCTTTGGTGATGAAGGCCTTCAAGATGCTGGAGCTTACCTACGGGACCTTCATACTGGTTAGACTTTATTTATTTATTTAAACTTTTCACACTCAAAAAGATACAAAGGCGCATTCTCTACCAGTCAACCAAGGCTGGTAAAGAGATTAGATGGCGGATGCTCTGTTTGAGAGCATCATGTTGTTATAATTAAAATAGGTACAACAGTACATAAATCGGTTATAAACTACATACACACACATACATATTTACTATAATATATACCTATATTATATATATTCGAATACGAATTTCGGGAATATACGAGTATATACGAATTTAGTCTATGGGAGTTGACAATAGTATACTTTTCTATCAGTGATATAAATTTTGCAATCGGGTCAGTATTTCCAGAGATTACCTCTTACAAACAAACAGACGATTTGACTTCTTTAAAATGTTATAGTTTAGAATTGTAGAAAAAGGTATCTGAGGGATTGTAGTCTAGATTTGTTCCTGTTCGATAGCAAAAGGACGAGGACAACTTCGTACTTGGACGACCTTCGTGGGCAAAAAAAATATGAAAGAAAGAAAATACCTTCATTTTCTGTACACCTCTACCTACTCCTTTGGGGAATGCTGGCGTGATGTTCAGTGTGTTTAGAAAAGGGAAAGATTCTATTTTAATATAGCCACTTTATACATAAGGTTTACTGATACATATTGCTCGTATTTGTCGAGACATTGAGAGTGAGATTGGTCTGTAAACGCAACCAAGCCAAGATACGATTTTTTTTTTTTTAAATGTTGCCCCAGACTAAGAATTTCTTCCTGTATCGTGGGTGCGTTTACAAACGTAGAAACTCACATACACTAACACCCAGACCCGGAACAACTAGTTGCAGATCATACAAATATTTGCTCCGTGCGGGGATCGAACCCGCGACACGTTGCGCAGCAGCCGATCGCTCAGCCACTGGGCCAACCGTGTCGTCCACACAAAGATTATTTAAGTAGGGAATTTTAAAAGTTACATTTCTTATTGCGAAAGAAGTTGGGTACTTTTTGCGTATTGCAATTACTTTTTCTCAGAAATTGGTTTAATTTAAATGTTTATTAATAGCTATTTTAAGAAAACAAACAAATCTTTGCTCCTCGGTAAGTATGACAGCAATTCGTTTTTCTAACTTGAAATAACATCAAAGTTGTAATTAAAAGGTCGTAAATGTCGTATTTCAAGCTTCTTTTGATGTTAAGTGATTTACTTAAGTACTTCTTAAATGATATTACCAGTCGACGATATTATTACTACTCTCAAAATGCTGGGACACAGGCCTCCTCTCGGTGAGAGGGAGTGGGCCATAATTCCCCACGCGGGCCCAGTGGGGGTTGGTAAATGTCACATGTCTTTGAATTTTTGGTTCTAGGACATGCCTCACGATGTTTTCCTTCACCGTTTTGAGAGTAGTGGTGATGAAATAATTTACACAAAGTAAAGCGCCTATCAGGGTTCGAACCCACGACCTCATTAGTCGGGGCCATTACCACTGGGCCACCACTGCTCTCCACAGCGGAGCGGAGCGACAGCGAGGGTATTCAACTGATCATGTGTTCACGAAAAATGAGCAGATACGAGGGTGACACTCAAAAGTTCTTAGAAAATCAAAAACTGAACAAACTAGCAAGTTATTAGTTTTATTTTTAAGTTATATCTTTTCAAAATAATGTCCATTTACATCAATACATCGCTGCATCCGATGGAACCACTGAGAAAAGCACTTTCCCCACTCGTCCTTAGGGGTCTCTTCGACGGCATTTTGAAACGCAGCCACTGCTTTTTCGGAGTCCATAAAAAGTTTTCCTCGAAGTTTTATTTTTATTTTCGGAAATAAATCAAAACCGCAAGGTGCGAGGTCGGGGCTATAGGGCAGGTGACCCAGTAATTCCACGTCTGACGTCGCCAAGTAGTCGATTGTTTGCTTGGACCGTGTGCGACGAGGCGTTGTCGTGGTGAATGAGGATCCTACTGTGAGGTCGTTTCTCCCGAACTTTTTCAGCTTTTTTAAACGAGGTGGTCGAGCTATTTACCAGCTAGGTGCCAGAGTTTCTCTGAGAGATTTATTCAAAGATATTGGTATCCTCACGGTGGCATCTCAATTCATCTTCGCCAATATCTTATATATTAGGCAAAATATACACTTACACAAAAAACAGTGATTTTCACAATGTTAACACTAGAAATAAGGACAAACTACGAGCTTCCTTTCACCGGCTTCATAAGGTTCATAACTCATTTGTTGGGCTTGGTATAACTTTTTATAACAAGCTACCCTCTTCTTTGGAAGATTTGCCTTTTAATGCGTTTAAAACGAAAGTAAAATCCAAGCTTAGTTCAAAGGCATACTATTCTATCAACGACTACTTAAATGATAAGAATACGAGTAGTTGGTCGCAGTGATTAACTCAAGACAATGTTTATGTTCTTTCTCTAGCTTACCTACTGACAAGTTATATGAGTTTATATAATTGTTTATTTTATTTGACTTTACAAGTTAAGTTATTAAAATTTAGCTTATTGTTGACATAATCTACTCATCACAACGTTTTTTTTAATGAGTTGTATTGCAATATGTGGTTAGCTAGTGACCTCGACAATTGATCATATTATTTACTGTGTGTTAATTTATTTTACCTCGATGGTCTTAGTTTATCATTTATAACTTCCAGTTACAACTATATGTAAGCGGACACGCCCTTTATTCCTGGAGGCTTTTATTTAGATATTAAGTTCTGTTTACGTATTTTTTTTTATTTCTGCTTGAGCATAGCTGTTCTCGATGATTTTGTCTGATATATTGGCGTGTGCTAGCTAACATATGGCTAATAATTTAAATTATGTTTTGTGTTGCATAATGTAAATTATTTTGAATACTATTATATAGAATCTTTTTTTTGTTCTTCTAACTGAACAGACAGTTGTGCTGCTGGGGAGTTTGTTGCGCCACTTCTTCTTCCCAGCACTAATATAATGCACTAGCAAGTGGTGAAGGGTGGGCGTTTTGGGGGACTGTCTTATGTAATTGACGTTCGAAAAGTGCTGATTCTCAGCCTAGTTTGAATAAATTACTTTTGACTTTCCAAGACAAGTGGCAAACAATTGTTAGTGTACCACTCTACAGTAACTGTTTTCGATCCTCTAAAACAATTGTTGCGTAAAGACCTGTCCTTCCGAAGAACGAGGCCACCATCTTTTTTCCCACGCTTCGACCTCTCTTCACTTTAGTTAGCAACTCCTCGGAAGGAAACACCCAGACAGCAGACTGTCTAAGGGATAGCTAGTATGGCATAACATAAGTAACATCACGCATCAATTCCCCGAAGGGTTAGGCAGAGGAGTACGTATAGTACACCCACATTTCGCCAGTTATATTTAAGTCCTATGTAATAGGAGGCGAGCCTATTGCCGTCAACCGAGCACAAATCCAGACTCCGGGCTGCTACTGACAAATTCCAGATGAAAAACCCCAATAACACTTTGCCCGATCAGGGATTCGAACTCCAATCGCAGTAGCGCTTACGACCACTTGACCAGCGCGGTAACTAGTATGGCATATTATACAATACACTATCTCAACAAGGAACTTTTGCAATCTGACAATTATGTTTAAAATGATTAAAATTACGTTCGACTGTAGGATTTACTGTTCTCATTTTAACATACCGAGTGGATACAAAATACCCATTAATCGATAATCGCATTAAGCCTTTAAGTTCCAAAACTACTGGTGTTCAATGAAATGCGCAAAACCTATGTAAATTTAATTGATTATTTCTGGTCATTGGACTATTATTTTATTTTAATTAATTGCTTTTCGTTTCAGGTGGTGCGTTCGACGTACTCCGTGTTCGCCTTGTTTTATGCACAAAATACATAGATTTATTCATTAGTAGTTGAAATGATGTAAACTCTTGCTTGTGTTTAAAATGTAAAAACATGCTTAATATTGAGTACGCAGGTACCTAATTTATATTTCATAGGTACGAAAAACTAAAATAACTTCTCAATTACAAAGCATAATTAGAAAAGCGATGATTGCTGATGAAGACTCAGCACGCTGCACTCTATAAAAACGTTCATAAAGGATGTTTTTGCTTGAATAAACATCTCTTTTGCTCACCGTAGTCCGTACGTAGTTCGCTTATATTTTATTGTATTTCTTGAAGAGTTCGTTCAAAGAAATAAAACGCTCTGTTACTTTAACGAGTCTCTTAAGGCGTATTATGGGATAGTATGTACAAAGAACATGGTATTATATGTTTTTCTGCAGTTGGTTTGAGGTTAAACGGAAATTGAATAATGGTTATCTGGGTGTGTATTCTTGAAAAATTCACTCAAATAAAATCTAGTTTTTGTCTCTGCAGTGGTAAAGCTAGGTAATGTAAATAGAGAAATAAGGTTATGACAGCTGATAGACCAATTTCAAAGAAGCCAATAAATACTTCAAGAAATAAAGGATTTACTAGATTTGAAGATGTGGATTTTGGATGACGGCAACAGCGGAAATAATTTAGTATGTATTGTGAAAAAACAATAAAGGAACGCTTCTAATGATGAGAATGTAGAAAAAATAAATATGTGGGTTAGCAACAACATTTAATAGCAGTAATGAATACAGAGAAATAAATCAATTCACAATTATCTTTATGTATACCGATATTGTGTCGTAACGTGCAGAACTTATAAAGTCACGCACTCATAAAAACAAGATGGCAAATCCCGATAAATCTGTTATCGTTAAGATTTCTGTATCACATACATATGCAAATACGGAACATTTCAATGTTACGCATTGCGTGTTAGGAATAAGTTCATGAATAAATAAAATGCTGGAAGACTTACCTATGCTTAGAGATACGCGTAATACTCGCATTTACGTAACAACGAAACAACTACTAATACTTGCAAATCGACGAATATTCTCGAAGTATGTGCACAATAAAACAGTACGTTATACATATTTGGCTTTTATTCCTCACATATAACTTGTACCTTGTGTTAATATTTCGAGGTTATAATAACAAACGAGTCCTTACCAATTGTATGTTTCGTTTACGTACGGGAACTTGGATTGGAAGGGGTTACATTAAAGTTTAGCCTCCGTGATATATTACGTGCCGCGTGTCGCATATTCGTTATTCGGGGTCCGGTTTACTATTACTCTCACTTTCTAAGCCCAAATAAATTTTCCTCAGAAGCGGAAATATAAGAAAACGCATGGAACCCGAGAGCAAGAAATAATGTTTTACTGAACAACATTTTACCGTCTTATTCTTTAATCGTCTGTTCTTACCTACAACATTTATTTTCGGTATTGAACGGCAAAGGTCAAGGGCATGCATGAAGAGGAGTTCAGTTTGATGAATGATATTCCGCTGAATGGTATGCCAGTTGAGATAACGATATTGATATCACGCATTCCATCAGAATATTTGCTGAGTACTTCCATTTGCTCGAGACATTTATATTTTGATCTATTTGCGCAGTTAAACATTTGATTGATATCAAAGTTTTTCAGGAAGTAATACAAATTGAACATTATTTGATATATGTAGGTTTTTTTCTAGACATGATAGCGTTACTACATATTTTCTTTTGATATCTGTTACTCGTTGTTCTTTTTATTGCTTTTGTGTTGTGATGCGAGATCAAACGGTATACAGTATATTACCAAAGTTGAAATCGATCCTGAGGAACATTATACTTGAGATATCATTTCGTAAAATGACATATTTACATGATACCTACGTACATACTTTTTTTACATAATTTTTGTGTTGGTCGATTCTCAGAGCAGAACAAAGTGTTTAATGGAAAACGGGAAGACTATTATTGAAAAAAAAAAACGTAAATAGTATAAAGACTTTTACGTTACAATTTATGTAGGCTGCAAATATGAACAAGTTGCTTGAGTGCCACTTATGAATCGCTTTCATAGTGTGAGTGAAGGTCATCTGAATTTCATACGTTTTAAATATTATAACATACCCAAACAACTAGGCACTTACAACAATTCCGAAATATGATTGTGAACCATTTGTTTTTTTTATTTTTATATATATATATTTTTTTTTTAAACCTTGTCCCACACTAAGAATTTCTTCCTGTATCGTGGGTGCGTTTACAAACATAGAAACTCACTTACACTAACACCCAGACCCGGAACAACTACTTGCAGATCATACAAATATTTGTTCCGTGCGGGGATCGAACCCGCGACACGTTGTTTATTATATATCTCATGTCTCATGGCATAAAAACATGTAGTAAAAGACAGAGACGTTTATTGTGGGCTTACAGACTACACCCAACCAAAAATGGTAAAAGTGACTTGAAAAAATACACTACGCAGTATAAAAAAATTGTTAGACTAACTCTGAAGACACAAAATAACTACTTTATAAACAACTCGCAAAATAAATTCAAAGCCACATGGCAGATAGTCAATAGATCTAAAACTAACCTGCCTAAAGAACAGATACTGACAATAAAAACAGGGAATTTGACTTACACAAACCCGAATGACATAGCAAACGCATTTAATGACTACTTTATAGATGACATTGAGAATAATATAATAAATGACATTAAAATAAACAATAAGTTAAATAATTTGACAATGCAATCAATGTTTATGCAGCCGGTTCTAAAATTCGATATTATTTTAGCCACAAAGACGCTTAAAATACTAGTACTGTAGGTATTGACGGTATATCTACAAAAGTAATTAAATATGTAACTGAGCTTATAGCACCTGTCCTAGCACATATTATTAATTTAGGTATTACCGAGGGCATCTATCCGGAAAGCTTGAAAAAGTCATAATAAAGCCGCTCCACAAAAAGGAAGACAAGACGCATATCAAAAACTACCGGCCAATAGCCAAAATTCCTATCTTTTCCAAAATCTTTGAAAAAGTTATTTATAACTCGTTATACCAATATCTTCACAAATGTAATATTTTGTGCAAAGAACAAAACGGTTTCCGGAGAAATAAAACAATTAACATGGCTATTTTCGACTTTTTAAATAATATTATGTCTGCTGTTGATAAAAAGACTCCCATCTGCGCTATTTACACAGACATGACTAAAGCCTTTGATTATGTTGATCACAAAATCCTTCTAGACAAATTGCATTGCTATGGAATCAGAGGGAACATTTTAAAACTACTAGAATCATATCTAAGTAATAGGTTTCAATGCACTGAAATCACAAGAGTGTGCGCAAAAACCAAAACTGAACGAACGTATGTGTCGAATGTCAAAAGTATAAAATATGGAGTGCCTCAAGGTAGCGTGCTTGGGCCACCTTTATTTCTCATTTACATAAATGATTTGCCAAAAGTGACACAACAACAAATGATTTTGTTTGCAGACGATAGCACTGCCATAGTTAAATGTAAGGACTTAAATACTTATCAATTTGACATTAATAATACTCTTACTGACATAATTAATTGGCTTAATATGAATAATTTAGTAATCAACCTAAAAAAAACCAAAATAATGCATTTCCACCAAAGAATTGAAACTCCAAAAGTTTGTGTCAATTACAATGGCAACGAAATAGCAGAAGTAAAAGTAAGTGTTTTTTTAGGTATCCATATTGACAATAACCTTAATTGGAAAGCTCATATAGAACAGCTATGTACAAAAATTAATAAATCTGCCTATGCACTTTTTCAATTGGCTAGAAAAGTAAATATAAACGCGTTACTTGTTGCCTATCATGGTCTAGTAGCCTCACTTCTACGATACCGGAATTATTTTTTGGGGTAACTCCCCGGATAAGGGATTACTATTCAAGGCACAAAAAAGGTGCATTAGAGCCATGTGTGGTCTGAAAACAGATGACAGCTGTGCACCGTACTTTAAATCATTAAAAATACTTACGCTACCGGCGATGTACATATTAGAAGTTAGTATCTTCGTCAAAACAAATCCCAACCTTTTTGAAAAAATAACAATGGTACGAAATGTTCCAATTCGTAGTCAGTACAAAAATTCTTTTAGTAATTATAAATGTAAAACTGCATTAGTAAAAAAAAGTGTCCTGGGTATGGCTCCACGCATTTATAATAAAATTCCAGACGCCATAAAAAAATTAAATTTTACACAATTTAAGAAAAAAATTAAATTGTTCTTAATTGATAAATGTTATTATACAATTGACGAATACTTAAATGACCAATTAATTTAGAAATACTATGATTAACATTGACATTAAATAATTTTGATATTTTAATTACCTACTTTGACATATTTTTTTATTAATTTTTTTGACAGTTTAATTATTCTTCATTTAGGTCTGACATAATTGGAGTATTAAATATTATGTAGGTAATTGTTCAATTTATTTTCTAATGAATACCATAATTATGCATGATTATCAAATATTTTAGTAAATTTTAATTTGTAATCCTCAGCTAGATTGCACACAATATTTGTACGCCTACTGGCATAACATAGCGCTCTGTTCACCAAAGACCATAAGATCTGTATTTATTTACCTATGTTAACAAATAAATAAATAAATACATATTCGCATATAGGGTGTCGGGCGTATGATACAAAATATATATCACTTTACCACACTTCCTCAAAGAGAATCACAATATTTACGCAATAAAACCATAGATACCCCCGATAGATTTGATCCGTGATGAAATCGAACGGCCTACTAATGTTTTCATTTCTCATCTCCGTATTCATAGTTATTCAAGTATGCGGCTCACATGTTTGAGGGTGCGCGGTACGCGAATCTTTTTTCTTCTGCCGCGAATAAAAAAACTTTCGCCCCCATAAAAGTATATGAGTTCGTCCCAATACTGCGTCGATGACTTCCAATCTCTCTGTAGCGTCCCGACCCAACCCTGAAGATTACTTTTTCTCCTTCATCCAGTAAATTGAATTAAAATGAGAAGCAAACGGGTAAAAAAAGGGTGTATGTCGATTTTCACAAGAGTTTCGCGTTTAACGTCCAGTACCTACGTGCTCTGTGTTTTCTTATTGTCTTTTCTTTCAAAATGCGCTGCTGTATAAGTCGCAACCTTGGAATATAACTAAATCATAATAAAAAACAAAAACAGTAAAATAATACCAAAAACAACCTTATTTCAAATTTTATGTCAATACGGAAATATTGGTTTGTTACAATGTGTCCGCAGCTTTTTTGTGACAGCGATACTTCCCAACTGTAATTGAATTAAACTAAAATAATTGATTCATTAAATGTAATTCTGAGTGTAGTCAACAAATGACATTGTATTATTGCGAGTTCTTGCCGGAGAATAGTAGAAATTCGTATCTATGTTAGTGCTATGTTTCACGGGTATATATGCATATCTAATCAACCCATTATAAGTCAAAACCAAGTATATCATATTTTGAAGCATGTTTCATAAACATTAGTGAATTAAGACATGTAATTAGAGCACGTACAAACTTCGTGTGGAACTGGATATATTTTCTGAGATTGCTTATAGCTATTTCTGCCCATCTTATCTCTAATTAAGACAGCTACTAATCACAGCTGCTTCCATCCATCCCAATACCGACTAAAATAAACAAAAATACATAATTCAAGAGACAATTTAGTAAAGCCAGCACTTTAAGAACAGCTGTGTAGTTAGAAATATTTGCAATGAGCACAAACATTTCGGACTAAGCGAAAACAATAAGTTGACCCGGAAACGCGTCACATTGTTTTACGACATTGTAAAGCAGGAAGGTATCTGGAACTGGAGGCAGGATTGCGAGAGTTTCTACTTGTAGTGTACAGTCAAACAAAGATATAAGTGTATAGGCAACTTACTACTAATTTTAACTTATTGATCCGCGTTGGGACACCCACGGGAGAACAATACTAGCTATCCTAACTAATACACTGATGAGCAAAATAAAAATGCCATTTGCAAAGTGCCAAGTAAATCTAAATATCTCCTAAACCACGCAAGATAACTTCTTGAAGTAAAAAGCATCATTCAAGTCTTCAAGATTTTTTGTCGGGTTTGGAAATATGTCACGATAAGTTAGTGGCTTTTTTATTTATATTGCTCGAGATAAATGCGAAAGTGAGTTTGTTTGTTTGTTACGCTTTCACACTAATACGGCTGAACGGATTTAGATGAAATTAGGCATTTGGGAAGACCATGACCTGGTTTAGGATATAGGAGACTTTTTATTCCGATATTTCCACGGGATTGAGACTTATGCGGGTGAAACTGCGGGGCGCAGCTAGTAATATATAATATTATAAATGCGAAACTGAGTTTATTTGTTTGTTACGCTTTCATGCTAAAACGGCTAAACGGATTTGGAATAAATTTGACAGATAAGTAGCCTGAGACGTGGAGAAGGACATAGGCTACCTTTTATCCCGGATCGCAGACGAAGTCATGGGCTACAGCTAGTAGTTAATAAATTGTGTCACTTAAGTCGACGCTTAATAAGGTACCCCAAAAAATTGCGTAATAACAATGTTTTGGGTTCGCTAAACAGGCAAATCTTTTACATTACACTTCTAAGTGTGTCTTAAATTAGTAACGAAAATGTAGTGGAAAGATGATTCTTTTTCCTGTAATAGTAACTCTTTTGTTGACTGTCCTTGTATTTCGTTTATGAAACAAAAATAGGTAGGGATGGTACTGATTTTCTGAAGGGAAATGGAGCCATGGATTGTGTTTTTGGGTGTGACCCCATAAAATGTCTTTTATTTTTTTTTATCCAAAAGCGAACGTGACCTGGCCGTGTATTATAGAAAACTCCTGTCAAACTACTAAGCCAGTTTAAACTGTGTCTCACAGAACGAATCATAAATGGAATGAATACCTTTTGCCGCATTTGTTTCTAAACCGAAGTCAGATTTAAAAGTTTCTTTATTTCAAAGCCAGAAAGCCACGCTACATCCCTAGCACTTAATAGCTGTACGTTTTAGTTGCACAAATATTTTAAAACGTTAATAAACACTGTAGGGAAACAACGCGTGTTTGTTTTGCGAGCGCAAAAGTTCTGCGAGTGAGTTCATGCACGCTTTTACGCTGATCGCCAGTAAACGACAAAACATACATGCATCAGCTGCTCGTCAGCATCGTTAAAGACTGGAGTTAACTGTGGTAGATAGATAGTTGATGGGTAGGAAAATACAGTTTAATATTAACTTTAAGATGGTATAACTAAAGTATCCTGCAAACTAAACGCGATTTCATATTATATATAACACTGATAACAGACTTCCGATAGTGTGAAGATTGTTCGCTTGGTAAATTACTATTTCGATAAGTAGGTAACGTTATGTATACAAGATTCATAAATCGACACGTGGCGGATTAATTATCTGCTACAACAATGTAGCTGGCGTAGAACCGACGTCAGCTACGCCGTAGCACCGTAGCACTCGCACAGCTTTTCATTCATAACACGATCACCGTGTAAATATATAATAATTCAGTGAACCACTCACGTCATTTATATTTTTAAAGGAAAAAAAAGGAAATAAAGGTCGATTTGTGACGCGAAGTGAGTTCCCCGTGTGAAGCTTCACGCACCATATACGTCGAACGTAGGAAATTACCCACCCCAAGTCGAATAACTCTTTCTAACTCATTTACGTGATATCCCCGTTACTCAGCGGCGGAATCTCACCAAGTAAACGTCGTCGTATTTTAAGTTGCGCGACAATTTGGTTTAGGCAGACAAATAGACACAATGTTATTTTTGTGGGCTTCATTTTGTGATAGAATTTCTAAATCGGTTATGTAATTTTTTTGACATATTATCTCGATTTAAGGCTTTGTTTGTTCGATATTTTTAATCGTACTCAGGTTAAACTGTAGTTTTCGATCAAACAATTTTAATAGAAATTCAGATATGTTTTATTTTTATTCTGTTTACAACTTTTTTAAGGAAATATAGGACTCTAAAAAAATTATACAAAACAGAAAAAATAACGCGACGTGTGTGGACAAGGGAATGGGAGGCCTTTGCCCAGCAGTGGGAATGTACAGGCTAAATATATAGGTAGATAGATACAACGATCAAATATTTAATAATGTACTTCACTTTACGCTGTTTCCGTAGTATCTTTCGCAGATGTGTCGAATTGTACACGATACTCCTTGATCAGAAATTCCTCTAAGAATATCTCGGATCTAGTATCACAAACGACTTAAAATTTTTGCCTCTTAGAACTTGTGTGGAACATCATCATTCGATGAGTGACGTAAACGAGAGAGCGTTGCGGATCAAAGCAGCAAATTGGGTGCTCTTTTTCTTCCATAAAGTTTTTATCCAGAGTATCTTCTTCAGTGAAGTGAACGTGAGCGATGAATACCGAAACTCGCACAGCATGAACTAGCCTTAGCTATTAAACTGCGGTAAATGAGCTTAATAGCAGAAACAGCTTAACCAATTTAGGTCAAAAGCAGAATTCAAACTACCGGCCAACCCGCACCTTTTCGACGGCTGCACACGAAACAAACTCAATACCATAAATAGTCAAGAAATTGGTAATTACAGTATGTTACAATTTCGTTTGAGGTCATTATAACCGAAACTGATCGAGCTAACCCGTCAGCAACACTCGAATGGCGGCAATTAATAGTTGAGACAAGTTTTATTAACAAACTTTTCTGATTGTTTGGCAACACTAATTAGTGTTGGACTCGATACGAACTAATCGGGGTGTTGTCTACTGTGTTTTGTTTTATCAACATACTGTCTTTTATTTTAACTCATTTACTACAGATAAAAAATGGTCGCTTGTTTCTGTTATGAGTTTGTTTCGTTGGGTACATGGATGTTCTATATATATAATTAACTAAGGCCTCTTTAGATGACTAATAGTAATCTAGACAAAAAAAAAACACGAACTAATTGTGTTATCATTGCATTTTGTATTTGGGCAGTTTTACTTACATTATTACAAAATTAGATACATGTGTATCCAGATACACATGTATCTAATTTTGTTGTATAAAACCAATCTGCATATACATAATAGCCTTTTCCGAACTCTGTTGAGGTCAGCTTACAGCTTAACAATGGAACGACTGCCTATCTTTTTGTTATTTTTTTTTTTTTTTTTTTTAGGATGGGAAATCATCAAATGACTTCTCCCGCTCTGGGCAGAGCGAGAGGGTGTGTCAGACTTTTACTGACTAAAACCCACCCGTGTTCCTTCCGTTGCCTGTGTGCCGGGGCCGCGTTATCCCTTTCGGACAAACCCGCAACCCCAGCAGGCATTGGTCTTTCGACCCCGTCGGTTGGTGCTGACATCTCTTTGAGGCGCGCGTGGAACACAACGCGCCGTCGACACGGGCCTGGTCCTTATCGGACGGCGAGCTGCCCATTGCTCACCGTCCGCAAGCCCGCGCCTACGGTGGCCGGAAGTCGGCTCTCGACTCCCGACGCCCGGGGCGTCTCCTACGGCGACTAGGGCCGCGAGGGCGTGCAGCTTGCATCTCCCTCGCGCGCTCCGCCTCCTCCTTCGCGAACATAACTGCTTCGCAGAAGGAGGTGACGGCCTCCCATGCACTCTCGCTCCGAACCATGGCCTGAACCAGGGCCGGACGCGAGAGATCGCCGCCACCGATTGCCTCCGTGAGGACACGGCGGTGCTCCGCCCAAGCCGGGCAGACCTCCACCGTATGCTCCACCGTGTCCTCCGGGCGATCCACACAGTGGTGACACCCGGGCGTTTCCTCCCGCCTTACGCGGAACAGGAACCTCCCGAAACAACCGTGTCCGGTGAGGACCTGCGTCAGGCGGAAGTTGAGGACGCCATGGCGCCTCTCAAGCCACTCCTCAAAGAGGGGACTTATCGCCGCAATTGTGGCGTGCCCAACGACTGCCTATCTGACCTCCACAACCTAATTCTGGGTAACACGATACCCCTTGTTCATTAAATCCAATTCTCATTTATTTGAACGTTTGTCTGATGCTGTCCCTAGAAATCGACGTGATAATTTCAAACTCTGTGTTCATGGCGCTAAAACAACTCTTATGCGTAAGAGCATCTTTTGCATGGCTCCCGACTATTTTTAATAAATTGCCCAAATTATGGAAAGCATTAAATACATCTGCTCTTAAAAGTAAATTGAAGAGTTTACTAACTGAAAGAGCATATTACAGTATAGGAGAGTTTATGAAAGAAGACCATTTTCTTCGTTTTTGAGATGACAATATTGTATTTTTTGACATGCTATTGTAATCTATTGTATTTTTTTTATTGGAATTGAATTTTTTTTAGTGACAGTAATTCATAATTTTATTGACCAATTTATTTAATGACTACTTTGACATTGAATTGTATCAAAAAAATGTGCTTATTGAATTGTATACCTAATCTTTAATGAATAATGATGAAATGTAGTTTTGATGAATATTATCACGGTTTATGCACCATCTCTTCCTACCAATTTGTATGCCAAGATATGCGGCTGAACATGTTAGAACTCTTCTGTATCCCATAATTATCCTGCATGCAATGTGTCATGTACACTATGTTTAAACAAATCAAATTTATTTACTTACTTACTTACTTACTTACTTGGTAAGACTGGTTGTCAGAAAGCGTAGCTTAACCTTCGATCGAATAACAGCCGCACGCTGAGTGGCGCATTATTGAGCCACGAGCCCCTTTGGTACGTAATACTTAACATAATATTGAAAGTAGTAACAAGGTTTAATAAGTTTGTTTTTAATTTCATCGTTGGTTCAGTGAAGGAAATAGAATAAAAACGTCAGCTTTATGTTTTCCTTCAATAAGCTGACAGTAGATAGAACGAAAGAGATCTTGAGTTTGTACACGTGGCGACCTTGTGAGAGGACACTTTTTTGTTAAGTTATCGCTTGGAATATTCATCTTTCCTCGTGGATTTCCTTAAAAATTTTTTTACTACGCGGGAGAAAAGATGATTGTGTTTATTTCTTAGGAACCACGTGTTCTCCCGTGAGGCACCGACCCTTCTTGCCGGACTACCGCCATGGGATCTGGAGGCAAAAGTCCTCGCGCACATGTGGGAGTGTCGCGAGGAGGCGAAACGCCGGGGCGTAACTCCGCTGCCGCGAGAAATCACGGTACAGCGGACAGAGCTCCGGCGAGATCTCATGGTGGCATGGAGAGTGCGATTGTCGCAACCCAGCGCTGGGCACGCCACAATTGTGGCGATAAGTTGGGGTCTTTGAGGAGTGGCTACAGAGGCGCCACGGCGTCCTCACCTTCCGCCTGACGCAGGTCCTCACCGGACACGAGATGTTGATGTTTCGGGAGGTTCCTGTTCCGTATAAGGCAGGAGGAAACGCCAGGGTGTCACCACTGTGTGGATCGCCCGGAGGACACGGTGGAGCATACGGTGGAGGTCTGCCCTGCTTGGGCGGAGCACCACCATGTCCTCTCGGAGGCGATCGACGGCGGCGATCTCTCGCGTCCAGCCCTGGTTCAGGCCATAGTCCGGAGCGAGAGTGCATGGGAGGCCGTCACTTCCTTCTGCGAAGCAGTAATCCTCGCGAAGGAGGAGGCGGAGCGCGCGAGGGAGAGGTAAGATTCGCGCCCTCGCGCCCCTAGTCGCCGCAGGAGACGCCCCGGGCGTCGGGAGTCGCGAGCCGACTTCCGGCCACCGTAGGCGCGGGCTTGCGGACGGTGAGCAATGGGTAGCTCTCCGTCCGATTAGGACCAGGCCCGGGTCAATGGCGCGTAGTGTTCCACGCGCACCTCAATGAGATGTCAACACCAACTGACGGGGTCCGTAAGGGCCAATGCCTGCCAGGGTTGCGAGTCTGTCCGAAAGGGATATCGCGGCCCGGCACACAGGCAACGGAAGGAACACGGGTGGGTTTTAGTCAGTAAAAGTCTGACACACCCTCCTGCTCCGTCCAGAGCGGTAGAAGCTATTTGATAATTTCCCACCCTCAAAAAAAAACTCTCATTTCTCCCTCGCTGTAGATAGGACTAAACCGACGAATGTTCGCGCGGCAGTCATCCAATCACAACAACAACACGCACAATTGCCGCTTTATTGTTGGACACACCTTTATGAGATTTAATATTAGATTAGAATACTGTAAAAAATATCTGTAATTTCTTGAGCATTGATGAAGGACTTTTCCTCGGGCTTAGAAATCTTCTTATGTTTTTTTACAATTCTAGTGCAAATTTAAAGACTATTTATTTACTTACATACTGTAAGTCAGGTTTTATTGAGATTTCTCACAAAAATCTAAAACACGACCTGCGTTTAACATTGGTTAAAGCTGATTCCAAAGCTTACTTGGCCTCCCAGACTAAATTCAACGAATTTCGTCCCCAATTTTCTTAAATCAGTACGAAAAACATTAAAACAAAAACGTCGCCACCAATATACAATTCAAATTGCTTCATTAATTTTCATAGTTTCATTTAACCCATCTTGGAAAACAAACATTGGCCGGTTTGTGAGCAAATGAGATGTAAAACAAGGAATCTGGGGATGTTTTAAGACAATCTCTCAGTTTCCCGACGCAAACAAACAAATTGCCTGAAGCCCGCCTAGGAGAACAACACATTGCGCCGCTCTGGTGCAAAATAAGCTTTAAACTATTCCATAAAAGTGGCCGTCTTTTGTTTTAGAAACAACGCAGTTGAAATATGCATGTGGGTATAGATAAATGATGCAAATAAAGGATTATTTTCATTCTAATGTAGAGTTTAGTCAGTATCTGCTTAGCTTTTTCCTAACTATGGGGTCAGCTTCCATTCTAACCGGATGTAGCTGAATGTCAGTATTTTATATGGAGCGACTGCCTATCTGTCCTCCACAACCCAGTTACTGGGTAACACGATGCCCCTTGGTAAGAATGGTTGTCAGGTTTTCGGGCTTCTGACTATACCCGTAACGACTGTCAAAGATCTACAAATGTCAGCCAACGGCTTAACGTGCTTGCCGAGGCTCGGGAAAGTTTCGGTATGTAAAGGATGGTCACCTATCAACGGACCTAACTCGGCAAGCGTTGCTTAACCTCGAATAACGACCCGTGCGGCTGTTATTACTTAGCCACGAGCCCCTCTATTGCAGAGCTTAGTCCATTTTAATATTCTCTTTTCATCTTCACAAAGTACATTTCACTCACTTACATCACTATAGTGATGAGAGTGTTCTAAAAATAACTGTTCTTTATTTTTGATTCGTAATGTTTGAATCAAGTTTATGACTTTCAAAAATACCAATATTTTTAAAAACGGATAAAACGTAGTTTAAGATTTTAGTAAGAATGATGATGCGTCGTAACTTCAGTGTTAAGAGCGAAGAGAATATAAATTTCAAAACCACTGAATCACGTTTTACGTGATATTAAAAGAATAAGCTAAATAGTTTAATTTTGAAGAAAGTATAACGTCACTTTTGAAGAGGTTTGGAGGTATAAAACTTCACGCTTTACCGGCAAAGAGCAGAGAAACGTAAAAGTGCCGAAAGTCGAATCATTCGGAAATTGGTTTCGAGCGAATTCGAGGAAAATTACTTACTTTCGAAATATATAGAAATAGAGTACCAACTTTTATTCGTCAGTTTAAGTAAATTGAAAGGTCGTTATTCTTTAGTAAGGTATCTCTTGTTGGGATCAGAGCAATGTTGACGATATTACTTTTTGAAAAATAACTTACTGAAATGAAAAATAATTTGGCGTAGAGTATTTAATTTTTACTGAAAACGGTGATGGAAAACATCGTGAGGAATCTGGCACGTCCTAGAAACAAACATTCGAAGATATGTGACATCTACCAACCCGCACTGGACCCACGTGGTAGATTACAAGCCCACTCTCTCTCGAAACCAGGAGGCCTGTGTCCCAGTAGTCGGAACATAACAGGCTCTTTAATTTTCGTCTGAATTCCGTTTGTGCTACGATCTCTCTCTCGATACGATCGATCTCTTATTCGATCGATCTTTTTTATTTTGAAAACATTAAACCACGCACCATCGCGGCTAATCTTGCAGTCATACCGTATAGTTTATTGGAAAGCTTGAGAATGAAACACGTTGTAATAGGTAGCAATTTGGTGCGTCGTTAAAAGTTTTACGGGCGATCACTTTCCCGCCCCACTCGATTTATCAGCTCCCAAACCATTACTGAGGAGGTTTCCGATTTCTTTCCATGACCATCATTAAGCGAATTGTTAAATGGAAAAATGTGCAATTTAAATAAATAGCACATTGATTTCGTATCAGGAGTCGGCAATTGCAATTCGATGCTGTTCACGTTATTTCAAGTTCGTTGTAAAAGTATTCCGGGTCGCTTGGGAGTTGTTAAATGTTACAGTAGTGTTGTTATATTGCTTGTTGCAGAAGTCGTTTGTAGGCAATATAGGGTGTTTAAATTTATATTGTTGTTACTTTTTGTGGGCAAACAGACGGTTTTCAGCGTAGTCTGATGAGGGGCTCGTGGATTACTAGCAATGTGCAGCTGGTTTAATAGATCTAACTCGGGAAGTCAATGGATTTTTGAAGTGAAATCCTCTTTAGGCATACTTTGCGCTCTTTCTGAACTGTGAATGAAACTGAACCTTCACGCTCGGGTCGGTGATACCGAATCGGGTAGTCTCAGCTCCAGTCGGTCGGCGCTGAATCGCGTATACTCGGCTCCAGTCGTAATTTTTCACTAATATCGTGTGGTCATAAGCACACACGCTCCTTTTTTAAACCTTTTCAGTACCAGGTGCGGATACGACAATTACTTTATATCTTAGGCCGCGACTGAAAGTCTCCCATTCGTAGACGTTACCGTCACGTATATATGTTCTCACTGCTGGGATACAGGCCTCCTCTCAAAGAGAGGGAGAGGCTATAATCTCCACGCGAGCGCAGTTCGGGTTGGTAGATGTCACATGTCTTCGAATTTTTGATTCCAGGACATGCCAATTTCCTCACATTGTTTTCCTTCACCGTTTTGAGAACATATCCTAGAGATGATGAAATGAGAGAAGAGACTTAACTACATAATTAATTTTACAATGGATGTGTAGTAAACTAAAGCTCAGACGGTGTTAGATTTGCCACTTAAGTTTAATTCTATATTTAACGGCAACCGGGAATGACGTGCATGTCTGAGAGCTTTCATGAGTGAGCTACATAAGCTGCTCAACAAATTAAATGTAATTACATAATACTTTAACGGTATAACTTTAAATAGGTAGTTAATTTAAGTTACTGGCCATTATTAAATACAAGATATTGTTACCAGAAGGCCAATTCCCGAATTCCCGAAGACTCACAGTCTTATCTCAGCGACAATCAATGTCAAAGACTTGTCAAAAATGTAGGTAAATTAAACTTATTTTCACAGTTTGACACTGAGATTAGAATGCTTATTTTCTTTAAGAGCTGATTTCACCAATAATACTGAACGCGATCAGCATTTCTAAAACGCGTTAAAATGTGAAAATGTATAATAATACTTTATTGATATAAATCCTTACAATATGCATGATATCTAACAAAGCTCACAATAGCTAAGGCGTACAAAAACTGAAACCCTGACTCCTATACTAGGAAAACCTGTGACTTAAGAGTCGGTGTTCTACTGCCACTTGGACACAATATACCTATGGAACTTGAGAGCTGGTAAGCTGATAATTTTATTCGAAATAGTATATTATTATGTTGTAAACAAATTTAAAAAAACGTAAAAAAATAATTTAAAAGCTTAAATTATATTGTTACATTTATAGAATATAAAAATATAAAATTACTGAGTGGTGGATCCTGTTATGTGTGTTTGGAAAACGTATGGTTTATTTGTATTGTGTATGTGAGTGTGTGTGTGTGTGACTGGGAGATGGGTGTATTTTTGTGTTATGTGAGTATGATATGAGGAGCCTTAGTATGTGAATACGGTGGTGTCGGGTGTAAGACGGAGCAATCAATTGCTTGCGTGGTTTGTAGACTGTGTTACGCGTTTTGTGGGGAATTAAAACAAAAGGTTTTGCAAACTGTTAGTACCGTGTGACATATCTAATAAAAGTGCTTGTTGTGAGGATCTAGGATAAATTCTTTAAAGATATTTAAGAAAATAGATGATAATGAACCATGTAGTTTCGGAAAAAGGGGAGGACCCTTTTTCCGAAACTACTGGCCCTAATATTTTGAAAAAAATACAGAGAACGGTTCTTTACCCATAGATTACAGGAAAACCTACAAAATGTCTATGGTTTAAAATAACATGGTTAATCTCTCAATATTGTGCATACAAACTTACATTTGCAGTTGGAATGTATGGGAGAACATGTTTTTTAACTACAATGTTAAGTTTGTTCTTGGGATAAATTCATCCCAACTACGGAACCCTTCATTGTGCCTGGTCCGACACGCTCTTGGCCGGTTTTTATGGTTCCGTAGTAAACAAGGAACCCTTATAGTTTCGCCATGTCCGTCTGTCTGTCTGTCTGTCCATCTGTCTGTCCGCGGCTTAGCTCAGAGACGGTTATTACTAGAAAGCTGTAATTTGGCATATGTATACATATTAATCATGCCTACAAAGTGGTAAAATAAAATCGACAAAAATATATTTTTTTAGGGTACCTCTACACGTAAAGTGGGGATGTTTTTTTTTTCCTCATTTACCCCATGTTGTGGGGTATTGTTAGACAGGTCTTTCAAAAATATTGTGAGTTTGTCATAACGATTTTTGGATTCAGGTATCTGTTTGCGAAATATTAAGCTTTTAACTGATTTTTTTTGTTAGAGTCAAGTGTATCCCCCGCCCTTCTAGCTAAATGGTTGTACTTGGACTTGTGAAAAAACTCACAGCAGTAGTATATATAACGAAATTAAAAGGAAAGCTATCAGACCTTAGTAGGCTCTACAGGTTAACGAGTAATAATCGACCAACTTAAATTTGCGGTTTGAATAACATGATCATGAACCCTTCATTGTGCGTGGTCCGACAAACACTTGGCCGGTTTTTTTAATATGAGTTTGGTGTTATTTCTTGTGAATAAAACACAAATCTAGGTGCTTTGTAGTTATACATTACAATCGCTTAATTTGTAGAACATCAGAACAAAATTGGGTTCGTTAACAGCAATAAATACGAATTGACGACGTTTTGAAATCAGGACAATGTTTTAATCACTGCCTCACAAACAAAATTATTTCGTCTACATAGCGTTATAAATTCAGATGTAATATTTCGTGAAAAAACGCAAATTGAGGTAGTTTAAATCTTAACCAAACTTGCCTTGGAAATGATTGACCTTCTATGTTGTATACTTTTTAAAATTAATGAACTTCCAAAATATTTTGAGCATCTAATGATGCAAACTTTTTTTAATAAACGACCCTGTTTTATATCTCTCTGATCTTCTCTCACTGTTGATAAGTCACAGTTCCTTAGCTAGCCCGAATAAAAGGTTTAGGTTAGGTTAGAACTGTGACCGTGCGCGAGCCGAGCGAGCGAAGCGACCAGTGCCGCGGCAGCGGCCCGCTATTAAGTATTATTAGGACCCCAAAATGGTAATTATTTGAATTTCGATTAAATAAAAATGCCTTTTGGAAACTGTCCACCTAGTCACCTTTCCGATAGTGTCGTGACATTTTTTTTACCGTTGGACGAGTGTCGTTTCTTAGTGTTCCTAATATGGGTCTTGTCAGCCAGAAAATAAAATGTTAAAGGACAATCGCAAAAATCAAACTGTAAATATTGTGGAAGATAGTATGATCGTACCTGTATTTTTATTTGTTGACCATCTTCTATTTTGATAAGTACCTGGTACTTGTTGAAAGACCTACACTGTCCTCCTATACCTATTTAACACTGTTATTTGAAAATATTGTAAAAGCCAATTATTTTTAAAAGAGTAACCGCTGGGTTTCTTGCTGGCTCTTCTGCATAGGAAACGACCAATTAGAACCGAGCGTAGCTTGTGACGTTTCTTAAGTGCCCATGTAGGTTTATGTGAAATAAAATCATTTGAATTTGTACCGTGATATAATGTTAGGTCTGTATCTCTTCCCTAATCTCTAAATATTATAAAACAAAGTCCCTTTTCGCGTTTGTCTGTATGTCCGCGTTAATAATAATAATAATATCAGCCTATTATTGTCCCACTGCAGGGCAAAGGCCTCTTCCCATACAGAGAAGGCACGAGCATTGATCACCACGCTTTCTCAAAACGAGTTGGCGATTGCAGACTTATATTAACTATAAGTCCAGGTTTCCTCACGATGTTTTCCTTCACCGATGTCAGTAATGTCCAAGATAAACTCAGAAAGTACATATGAACTGAAAAAGTCACATTGGTACTTGCCCGGATTTGAACCCACAACCTCGTACGTGAGAGGCGAGGCCTTAACCACTGGGCCATCATAACATATGTCCGCGTTGTTCTTCTAAAATATGCAACGGATTTTGACGAGGTTTTTAAGATTATTAAAATTTAGAGAATTTATTGCGGAAGGTTTATATATAAGTTTATGTTTTTAGAGTTATTTTATCGGATTAACTAACATGTTTTGTCAAAATTTGTCGACTATGAAAAAAAACAAAGACATAAAAAAAAACAATATTCATTTAAAAAACATAAGTGTATGTCCATAACATTGTCCCCTGATATTGAAAAATAAAATATATACATAAACGGAGTACTGAAAGTTGATTTTTTGTCAAGTCGTAAAAAAGGCACTTTTTTGAGCGCTTACATTATGTGATTGTGTGCGCTGACTAAATCGTTACAGATAGACAAAAATTATGTTCTACTGGATTGCATGTCTTAACAAAATCAACAGAAAAGTCCGCGATAGCATCCACCTACCAACCGTTGATCATCCTCAAAGGATGACCCACAGTAACCATTTTTATGTTTGTAAATTTCATTAAAAAAAATTGTTATTTCCGAAGCTATTTTGACCAGTAGGTATACTATTAATCCTTATCTGATAAAATCTGCATCATTTAAATGAAAACTATAAAAGATATCACAGATTTAAAATTACGCGCAGCAATGAATTATGGCTAACGGTGCACGGCGTGGCGCCGTGCCCATGCCTTACAGGAGTCAATGACCTTTTCTCGGCTATTGAGGAACTGCGATTATTGAAATTAATTTATGAATTGAATTATTAAAAGTATTTCAAAGTCCAGTTCAAAGAAGTAGTAGGACCATCCATAGACAATAGACCACTTTTGTTTATTTGGGATCATCCGGCAGTTTCTTGGCAGTTTCATACTGCATTTTGTTTTTAACCGTATGAACATTTCAATGTTGACGTGTGCATCAGTACATTGCACCCGTGCGAAGCAGGGGCGGGACACTAGTTTAATTATACTAAGAGCAGGTAACTTAATCTTTGCGTTGATGCTATATAAAAACGATTTATGTGTGCGACAACACTGGAAAAAGGGGCCTATACCGTCACAACACAGTAGAAAAACCCAACTAGTGTAAAATAGTAGTTTATGAAACTTTTGCATAATAAGGGGTATTAAAGTACGAGTGTGTGTTTAAAAACCGAGCCATAAGCGAGGTTTTTAATTGTAGCACACGCCTTTTTAATACCTAGTTATGTGCAGTTTCATACACTACTTTATCTACTCTCATACATTGGGATTGAACCTACTAAACAAAAATCCTACGAAATTCAGTACATCTTCACGTATGAATGGCGCTTGCACCCAGGACACCCAGTGACAGTCAGAGAGAAAGAGAGTGAAAGAGTGAGAGAAAGAGATGGAGGGCGAGACCGGGAGAGGGAGAGGGAGAGAGAGAGAGAGAGAGAGAGAGAGGCGAGTATGGCGACAAGACCCCCTGAAAACACAATTTTACTTCGTTTGACAATGTTTTATAACACGGTTGACTAAACTCAAACTCAAAGCATTTATTTCAAATAAACCAATTACAGGCACTTTTAAATTGTCAACAGGTCGGTCAGTCAGAAATATAAAGCTAGTTGCCCATTCCAACGTGTAGAAGGTTCCTATGGAGAAGAACTTGCAAGAAACTCCACGGACACTCTTTTAAATCACAATATTGTGACAAAATATTGGTTACATCAATCATGTTGTAATTGTACATGTGAGAACAATGTAGAGAGACGTGCACGTTAAAAGCGTCCGTAATAAAGCAAAAACAATAAAAAAAAAACAAATAAATTCAAATACGCCTTGGCAGCTAAGAGATGACCAGTCCCCACTGACGGCGCCCGTTCACGAACATGACGCATGGATCAGCACCATTTAACTCAACCATTTTGAAGGGAACTTACTGATCCAACACACACGCTACTACCAGCGAGACATTTGAGTGAGCATGACATACTCTCAGCCGCAAAGGCACATTCAAGTCAATGAAAGACGTACCCAGTAAATGGTAGCTTTAAAGTAGGTACATAGTGCTCACACATGTGCTATGTATTTATATAATACTAACAGACTGAATTTATACAATCTAAAGATAATCTTACAACCTTCAGCAGCTCCAACAATATTTTCGAAAGCCAATCAATTAGTTTATGCGCCCTTGTGGAGCTGGATCAGCGTTGAGCCAAGCATTTTTGTCAACGATGTAATCCTCCAACTTATAATATGCTTGGCAGCTTATTGTGCGTTTTATACAAGATTTAAATTTCGTTTCGGAGCGTCCGCGGTGGTTAACTTTAGCGCAAACTTAATGCCGGTAACCCTCCCGGAGGGTTCACTTCCAATATGTATGGCGACATAGCGTATGAGTTCTATGAAAAGTGGGTGGAGTCGAAAGTGTTAAAGGCGCTCTAACAATCAGAGATCTGAATTATGAGATCTGTTTTATACTCTTGAGAGCCACTTATATTCTCATCACAAAGATACAACTCAAAACGTTGAACTTCAAATAAAAAATAAACTAAATTAAGAGATGTGGCTTTTCTTAGATAGAGAGAGAAAGGAGTAAGAGAGAGAGAAAGAGGAAGAGAGAGAGTAGGAGAGAAAGATAGATAGTGAGATATAGAAAGAGAAAGAAGGAGAGTAAGAGAGGGAGAAAGAGAGAGTAAAAGGGGCAAAAGGGAAAAAGAGACATAGGGAGTGAAAAAGAGTAAGAGAGAGAAAGAGTGACAGAGAGAGAGAGAGAGATAGAGAAAGAGAGAGGAAGGGACAAAGAGAGATAGACAGAGAGAGAAATAGAGAAAGATAGAGGGAGAAAGAGAGAGTAAAAGCAAAAAAGAGAGAGAGAAAGAGAGAAAAATAGAGAGAGAGATATAGAAAGACAGAGAAATAGAAAAACAGAGATTAAGAAAGAGGGAGAGCAAGAGGGAAAAAGAGAGTAAAAGAGAGAAAGAGAGAGTAAGAGAAAGAAACTGAGATAGAGAGAGAGAAAGAGAAAGACAAAGAGAAGCTTACCATATGAGAGTAAATAAAACATTATTTTTCGATACTCGATACTTTCGATACATTTATTTTGTTGTACTGAATTTCGTGGGAATTTTGTATTCTTGATCTTTAACTTTGATCTTTTATTTAGTAGGTTCAATCCCAATGTATGAGAATAGACAAATGTAGTGTATGAAACTGCAAATAACTAGGTATTATGCAACAGTTTCATAAACTACTATTACAAGACCAAAACGGAATGCTGAAGGTAGCCTGCTAATTATAAGGTGTGAGAACTGAATTTTTATTAAATGGCCTTGATGCGAAATAGTTCTCTAAAAGCTTTGAAAAGTGTTCATTTACATAATGTCTTATTCAAATGGTGGGAAACGAAGTACTTCGTAAACGGTTTTTGTCATGCCATTCTACAGTCAAATTATTTTAGATAAATATTCAGGAACCTTATTTTCGTACATTAGAGTGCCAATTTTTTACTTCCCCGTTTTTTGATGTAGCTTCGGTCGGCACGGGTACGTTAACAGTACGTGATCGGTTAAGTCAAAAAATGACACACAGTGCCGGCGGCATTGCCGTCGGCTTTTGCCGAGCGGCTCGTGCCGCCGCCATTTGCGTTTTGCTCCATTTCCTTTGCGATCCTTGGTGTGGCAGGGCCGGGCGCGCCACGGCATTGTGTATAGGAGCCATAATTAAACAATTTCTAAGAAACTTCACGGTAGAACAATTACCGGTGGGACAAGTCGCGCCAGTCTGCACGAGCCTTAATTTTTATTGCACCATATTTTCATCAGATCAGTATTGCGCAGCAGTTTTTAGTTCTTTTTTTAGTTTTGGCAAGGAGTACACGCGCGTAAAAATGGCATCGCATATTATTAGGGAAAGGTATTGTGGGGAAATAGCACTGCGAAATATTAAATCTTCGAGAGTATTTCCAGTCGCCACCGAATGTTATTAGCCGTTGGAAAGGCTTTTTTTACGTTTAAATACAAGTAGTAACACTATAGCTACAGTAAAATGTTGGCCTGACATGCTCACAAGGCACTAAGCAAGTCCAGCTCACGCGAAAGTATTGACGCATATGAGCCGTCAATGTTAATGCGATAATATAATTGATTGGTTGAGTGCAAGGGATGATTAAATATATTTGCACAATAAAAGTATTGCACAATGTTATTGTAGGTGTAGGGCCCGCCTTGGTTGTAATAATATCACTGTTGATGTACCAAGTTTTATAAATTTTATTTCGCAAGTAGGTATTCGCTAGTATTGTTTACTAGCGAATACCTAATTGCGAAATAAAATTTGCGTAGCTTAGTATAAATAACGAAATAATATTTGTCCACGTATTCCTAGAAATCCTATTTCAATTTAGTATTTCAGTTTAATTCATGGCACACCAAACGTTTTCATTTAATTTTAAAATCATTTCAATTTCTTAAAAGTACACTTTACGTTTTGCGAAAATTCAACCGGCCACACTTTTGAACTAGGCATTAGTATTAAACCGTCGGAGAACTTTTATTCCGGGCGAGAAAATAAAAACTGGGATTTGGTGGCATTAGATGTAAGTACTGATGCTCGGTCCCTTTCATTCACTGTTTTTGGTGTAATTGTGAGCACGTTCCGTCCAAATGAACATTTTGACGTTCTCGTCAAAATGTTCACCAAAATGTGCCCATGAATTTTCGCCTGTTTAGCCCCATATCCCTAATTAAATCTGGTTCGCACATGACATGTGGCTCAAATGGAATGCCTGTTACGTTGCGTATGAAAACGGATTAGATTGTGGACTGCTGGTATCTGCTATTTTCACTTGGATTGTTAAAATAGGACGTTTATATCTACAATGTTCGTACAGCGTAATGTTAAATCATTTAACACGGTTTTTGTTGCCACAAATATAACCAAACAAGCGAAACATTCAATAATGTTCCAATAATGCACTTTTTAATTACATTATCGAAATGACTACGACCGTCGGGGCATCAAAGCGTATTTTAATTTGAATACACACATTGTTACGCAGTTGCATACAACTAAATTGAAACGTACTGAATTGATTCGTTTTTTGATTCATGGACAACATAAGTTTTTATTGAAATATTTTCAAATAATGTAATGGGTTTTGATTGATGAGTGCTTTGATGAGTGCTGTATCAGAAATTATATACCTTTCGCGGTAAATAACTTAAGAAATTGTTCTGAAACTTTGTTTAGTGGCTCTATTGAAACTATTTCTTGCTTTCATTATACTTATTACTAGAACGTAGAATTTGCTAGAAGTTAGAGCGGCATCGCCAAAAGATCTCAGTGTCGAGGAACCTCCAAAGGCTCGGAGTTTCTCTACAAAGTTTCCGACGCCCCCTAGAAATTAACAAAGGTTGTGCTGAACGGTGACTGTTAACCGTAAAAAACTGGGAAGGCTATTTACCACTTTAGTTGCAAGAACTATGTGCCCTAGTTGGTACACTAAAGTATGAAATAAGTTTAGATTTCCAAAAACACGACAGAAAAATCGAAATACTTGTGTTTAATATTTTCGGTTTCCGGAAAACCAAATAAAAAGTAAGTACTTATACGTAGGTACCCATTTAAAAAAGTAACCGATATTGAATTTTTCATGTGAAATGGCGGACGTGATCGTCATAATCGCGAAATGCATAATCAGACCAAAATTAGACCATAAAAAAATCTGCCTATCATAAAAAGAAGAAAGTAAAAAGAGAAAATAAAAATAATCAAGGCTTGTGCAGACCAGCGCGACTTGTCGCGCGACGCGACTCAAACAATGCAATTTACACAAGCCTTCATGTGTTAAAATAAAAGACTACCCAGAGTATCTCACGCGATGTTTTCTCTAATTTTCACATGTTTTTTAAAACACCCGCCATTGTAGTTGGTTCAAAGTACGCCTTTCCGCTGCCTTGTACTGTAGTGATGGTATCCGGAACACTAGACGCCGGCAGAAGTAATAAATATACAGCCAGGTCGCGAATTTTGTGTCTTGCATAGATAAAAAATAATAGCTTTATCGTGGCTTACATTTTAAAGTTATTTTTGCATCTCTTAGATTGTGGAAGTTTTATATTTGTAGAAGTTTTAGGTAGGTACATTAAATATCTGAATATGATACTTTAGAGCTTTAGAAAGAGACTGTTGCACAAGTATGAGTCAGAAAGAGGCCGCTCTACGAAGCCGATTTTTTTCTAAAACTCGTTTATCATAGTATACCTAATGGCCGGATACTGTAAGCAGATGTTCTGATGAATATTAGGCTGAGTCGTCAAGATGGTTGTTTTATTTCTAATCAGACTAGGTGACATACTCTTTCATTCCCAGAAATCGTGCGCAGTTTTTTTCTATACATGTTGCAGAAAAATTTGGTCACCAGCTAAGGAAAATGTAGGTGACCGAATATTTGTACTAATTTTCTCCGTTAAAAGGCACAAAGGTTAACGCTCCGCTGATTACTTTATGATCTACTCATTACTATATTTTACACTACATCTGAATTAATTTTCTAAACGATGTATTTTCTGACCCCAATCATAATGAAACATTTACAACTATCATATCAGCAGGAGCTATACAATCAGCCAGGTTAGTAGCGACACTAACTGCCCAGTAGCGCCGGTAGTAGGTACTAAGAAATATCGTCACAATGGCTCGCTCATTAAATGCCCCTAAAACAATACGTTGGAAACACGAAACCGTCATCTGCCGACAACTTAAAATTAACTCATAAAAATAGTAGCTTGTTTATGAAAGAGGTCAGTGTTCTGTGGCGTGCTTAGGAAGTGTTAACAACGGGGCGTGCCTGTGCTATCTAGTATCTCGCGTAGGGCAATTGCACTTGTCAGCCGGGGTTCGGCGCTTCCTTACTCGCGTACCGCACTGCACCCTAGTTCCCTACCCTATCCGCGCCGCGCCGCGCCCATACACAATACTGCTGCGTTGCGCTTCCCGACGAGTGGTGTAGTTCCCCCACTTAAACGTTTAAGGCCCAGTCGAGTGATATATTAGGTACATAATACGTGAGAAATTTTGCTAAGGCAGTCGTTTTTTGTTGCGCTGAATGGGTATTTGTAAGTTTTAAAAACAAAATAGATATCAGCTTTAACCGACTTATTTAATCTTTCGTTTTTATAGCTTGGTAAACGTAGTCAACCGTAGTACCTAGTCGATATTAATTTAATTGGATCCTTGTAACGGATTAGTTTATGGCAAACAGACAGACGGACCACAAAGTGATCCAATGCCACGATCGGACGCACTCCGTCGGGTGTGAATAAAACTTACCCCTTGGTCACGACATCACCACTCGCGCGACCTACGTCTTGCGTCTGCGATTGCGGCCAGAACAAATGTTAGAAGTTATTGAGTCGCCGCGGTGCGACTTGCGGAGAGGAGAGCGGCGCGGGATCATTAGAGAGCCCTTGCCGCCCCGCGCCGCAAGACGCACAGCCATAGGCCCTGGCCTATGTCGTGGACAGCCCATGTCAACATTAGGGGATACGGAACCATAAACTAACTGCATAAATTCTTCTAAGAAGTGCTGCTTGAAAATGTAAACTCAGAATTTACTAAGAATTAACTGAAGTATCGCAAGTTAGTGTTTTAACAGTAACTTGCGATACTTCAGTTAATTCTCATAATGGTTTCATAGAATCTCAGCTAATTTGCTTTTGTTGGAGAAATGTAATGCTTCAAGAGAATTAAATTGTTTATGTAGTAAACCAACAATTCCGGTTAAGTGCCTAGTTCATATCGAGCTTATTCTGCCTTTTATATAGACGCTCAATTATTTAATAAGTACTACGGTTTCTTTGAATAAGCCAAAGCGGTGTTAGTGTGATTGAATTGGGCGTTTTTTGACTTAATTTTCTCTCATCATGCCCATCACCCCATCAAGGTTCATAAACACGCTCATCCTAATAAATATTAATAGATATTTTATTTTTGTTTTTGTAATTTATATTTGATTACTAGTTTATTTATTTATTTAGAAGTATACAAATTATATATTAGGTATGTTGAAACTGTTTTGTACTCGCCGTCACTTGTCCCTACATAAAGGTTCATTAGAAAACCAGCGTCAGACAGCATCTGTCTGGCATTAATGCTGAAATGAACCTTTTTGGTGCAGCCGTGAGGACACACTACTCGTATTATTGTTAAAATATTATTTTCACTATTTTTTATTTTGTGTTTCACGAACTGTGTCCAAATATTATTCTTTCTTTCTTTTTCTTTCTTTCTTGTCTTTCTAACTTTAATAATAATATTATAAATGCGAAAGTCAGTTTGTTTGTCACGCTTTCACACTCAAACGGCTGAACAGATTTAGATGAAATTTGGCACATGGGTAGACAATGGCCTGGATTACGACATACTTTGTTTGGAGAATATCCTAAGACAATTATTATGCTCGGTTACTGCCTGGTTGGTGGCAAAGACTCGCCCCCTAATACATGGGACTAAAAACAACTTGAAAAATGAGTTGAGGTTCACTTCTGCCCAACCCTTCGGGGAAACAAGGCTTGATGTTATGTTTTGTAGTTATTGTGATATAATTTGACCTGTTTTTTTGTTTTGTAAGTAAAAATAAGCATTAAATGCTCTAAGTAGACCTATTTTATCTAAATTCTTACACTTTAAATTCTTACAGGGTGGATTTTTGAGATGGGGCAGTAAGGACAGCTACCTTAACCATCGTCGCTAGAAGAAAACGGTCTTAGGAGACTGTCCTTAACTTTTTGAGACATTTTAATCTGCATTCACAGATAAAAAAAAAAAATACAGTCAGTAAGAAAATGGGCAGTTTTCACAAAAACTTTTTTTGATGCCAATCGATCCTGTTTCTTATAAGAATCAAAAAACTCTATCGGACCAACTGAGGTTTGAGTACTAGAAAAGTCAGTATACGTGAAAGCGTAACAAACAAACAAACCGACAAACAATATCACTTTCGCATTTATAATATTAGTTGGTATAATATCATGATCACACACTAATATTATGAAAAGAAAAGATTGTAGTTTTGTTTGTAATGAATAAACTCAAAAAATAGGTACTGGACCGATCATTTAGTAACATCGTACCTTATATTATTAACGTGAAAGATTATTAACGTGAAAGTGTGTATGTTTGGATGTTTGTTACTCAATCACGCCAAAACAGCTTAACGGATTTGGATGACATTTGGCAGACAGATAGATTATAACCTGGATTAACACATAGGATACTTTTTAACCCGGTAGTACGTTCCCGCAGGATGATACATTTCCGAAGGCGAAAGCTAGTAGGCTATAATTTATAAAATTATCACGCGGGTGAAGCCGCTGGCGGAAGCTAGTAGTTTTATAATCCTATAATATTATTTTTCATTGTGATATTCTATTGTCTTAAAGGTTGAATTGTTTCATGGAGAATTCTTATAAGCTTACTGCGGGACAGGCCTAGTGCCAAACCGTTTTAGCTGTAATACATATTCGAAAAAGAGTATCCTATATTCTGTAATCCTTATTTTCTATTCTATATTCTATTCTATATTCTATTCTATATTCTATTCTATATTCTATTCTATTCTATATTCTATTCTATTCTATATTCTATTCTATATTATATTCTATTCTATATTATATTCTATTCTATTTTATTTTCTATTCTATTCTATTCTATATTCTATTATATATTCTATTCTATATTATATTCTATTCTATATTCTATTCTATTTTATTTTCTATTCTATATTATATTCTATTCTATATTCTATTCTATATTCTGTAATCCTTCTTTTCTTTGAATAAATTATTCTAATTCTAATCTGAAATTACTAAATACGCTAGAAATCTTCACCAAAATACGGCAAAATATCAGTATTTTATAGAGAGCCTCATCTGACCAAAGCAACTGAACTAGGTCGATCTCGATACTGGGCAATACCAATATCCTTTGGTAATACAGATTAATCTGACTTTCGAGCTTCCGATTACCCGTAATGAATTATGTTTTAGAGCCACGAATGCGTCCGAACATTGAAATAATGGTTACCCATCCATGAAATGGCAAGATCAATTTAACTATGCGTATGCTTTGCAATTAAGTGTTCCTAATAATATCTAAAGTTTTAAAATTGGTTTAAATTTTTCCTTTCAAATACAATAGTGAATCATTGTAATTGTTCAACACAATATCATGATAGGTAGCCTAGCCAAGCCAAGCGGCTGAAATAAAACATTCTTCCGATTTTACAAGAGGAGGTTCATTGTTCAATAATAAAGTAACAAAGTGGTAATTCATGTTGAATGATGTAGTTTGAATATCAGATAGGGGCTGATCGATGGAGGCTCGGATCGTAGATATCTGGCGGATGGCGTGTCCGACCGTGGCTAAGTGTGAGTTAGTCTACCTTATTAGGGATCCGTGGCAAAATTGGTAAAACGGAACAATTGTGGGATCACTCGATGTCCATAAATTGTATCCTGGACTGGCGGTTCTTATATGTAGGTATATATATACGAGTGCATATATCGGTACAAATTACAACCGACACACTTTTGGCAACCCTGCAACCACCTTGCTGATAGGCTTATGTTTTTAGCACGTTCTTTCAATTTTATTTCCTTCGTACCTACAAGAGAACCAAATCTACCAAACCTACTTACACTTACCAAATCTACTACTTATTGCTAAAACCCTAAAACTGAAAACACGCCTTCTTCGTCCGAACTCATTATGATAGTAAATGTTTTTAAAAACATCAAATAATAAAACCGGCCAAGTGCGTGTCGGACCACGCACAATGAAGGGTTCCGTAGTTGGGATGAATTTATCCCAAGAACAAACTTAACATTGTAGTTGAAAAACATATTCTCCCATTCGGAATGTATGGGAGATCATGTTTTACAACCCGCAAATTTAAGTTGGTTGATTATTACTCGGTAACCTGTACAGCCTACTTAGCTCTCATAGTTTTCCTTTCAATTTCGTTATATATACTACTGCTGTGAATTTTTTCACAAGTCCAAGTACAAGAAAAAAAAAGTACCTAATCATAATTGAGTAAACTCAATTATGATTAGAAAAAAAAAGTACCTAACTATACATTAAGTTGGATTACGATTAATCCAACTTAAAGTATAGTTCGGTACTTGACGTTTATTTATCTCTCCCACGATAAATCAGTGCTGGTGCAATGTTGTGGGGTATCGTTAGAAAGGTCTTTCAAAAATATTGTAAGTTTGTCGAAACCATTTTTGTATTCAGGGATCCGTTTGCGAAATATTAAGCTTTTAACTGATTTTTTTTGTTAAAGTCAAGTGTCCCCTCCTTCTAGCTAAATGGTTGTACTTGGACTTGTGAAAAAATTCACAGCAGTAGTATATATAACGAAATTGAAAGGAAAACTATGAGAGCTAAGTAGGCTGTACAGGTTACCGAGTAATAATAAACCAACTTAAATTTGCGGGTTGTAAAACATGATCTCCCATACATTCCGAATGGGAGAATATGTTTTTCAACTACAATGTTAAGTTTGTTCTTGGGATAAATTCATCCCAACTACGGAACCCTTCATTGTGCGTGGTCCGACACGCACTTGGCCGGTTTTATTATTTGATGTTTTTAAAAACATTTACTATCATAATGAGTTCGGACGAAGAAGGCGTGTTTTCAGTTTTAGGGTTTTAGCAATAAGTAGTAGATTTGGTAAGTGTAAGTAGGTTTGGTAGATTTGGTTCTCTTGTAGGTACGAAGGAAATAAAATTGAAAGAACGTGCTAAAAACATAAGCCTATCAGCAAGGTGGTTGCAGGGTTGCCAAAAGTGTGTCGGTTGTAATTTGTACCGATATATGCACTCGTATATATATACCTACATATAAGAACCGCCAGTCCAGGATACAATTTATGGACATCGAGTGATCCCACAATTGTTCCGTTTTACCAATTTTGCCACGGATCCCTAATAAGGTAGACTAACTCACACTTAGCCACGGTCGGACACGCCATCCGCCAGATATCTACGATCCGAGCCTCCATCGATCAGCCCCTATCTGATATTCAAACTACATCATTCAACATGAATTACCACTTTGTTACTTTATTATTGAACAATGAACCTCCTCTTGTAAAATCGGAAGAATGTTTTATTTCAGCCGCTTGGCTTGGCTAGGCTACCTATCATGATATTGTGTTGAACAATTACAATGATTCACTATTGTATTTGAAAGGAAAAATTTAAACCAATTTTAAAACTTTAGATATTATTAGGAACACTTAATTGCAAAGCATACGCATAGTTAAATTGATCTTGCCATTTCATGGATGGGTAACCATTATTTCAATGTTCGGACGCATTCGTGGCTCTAAAACATAATTCATTACGGGTAATCGGAAGCTCGAAAGTCAGATTAATCTGTATTACCAAAGGATATTGGTATTGCCCAGTATCGAGATCGACCTAGTTCAGTTGCTTTGGTCAGATGAGGCTCTCTATAAAATACTGATATTTTGCCGTATTTTGGTGAAGATTTCTAGCGTATTTAGTAATTTCAGATTAGAATTAGAATAATTTATTCAAAGAAAAGAAGGATTACAGAATATAGAATAGAATATAGAATAGAATATAATATAGAATAGAAAATAAAATAGAATAGAATATAGAATAGAATATAATATAGAATAGAATATATAATAGAATATAGAATAGAAAATAAAATAGAATAGAATATAATATAGAATAGAATATAGAATAGAATAGAATATAGAATAGAATAGAATATAGAATAGAATATAGAATAGAATATAGAATAGAAAATAAGGATTACAGAATATAGGATACTCTTTTTCGAATATGTATTACAGCTAAAACGGTTGGCACTAGGCCTGTCCCGCAGTAAGCTTATAAGAATTCTCCATGAAACAATTCAACCTTTAAGACAATAGAATATCACAATGAAAAATAATATTATAGGATTATAAAACTACTAGCTTCCGCCAGCGGCTTCACCCGCGTGATAATTTTATAAATTATAGCCTACTAGCTTTCGCCTTCGGAAATGTATCATCCTGCGGGAACGTACTACCGGGTTAAAAAGTATCCTATGTGTTAATCCAGGTTATAATCTATCTGTCTGCCAAATGTCATCCAAATCCGTTAAGCTGTTTTGGCGTGATTGAGTAACAAACATCCAAACATACACACTTTCACGTTAATAATATAAGGTACGATGTTACTAAATGATCGGTCCAGTACCTATTTTTTGAGTTTATTCATTACAAACAAAACTACAATCTTTTCTTTTCATAATATTAGTGTGTGATCATGATATTATACCAACTAATATTATAAATGCGAAAGTGATATTGTTTGTCGGTTTGTTTGTTTGTTACGCTTTCACGTATACTGACTTTTCTAGTACTCAAACCTCAGTTGGTCCGATAGAGTTTTTTGATTCTTATAAGAAACAGGATCGATTGGCATCAAAAAAAGTTTTTGTGAAAACTGCCCATTTTCATATGGAATGTATGGGAGATCATGTTTTACAACCCGCAAATTTAAGTTGGTTGATTATTACTCGGTAACCTGTACAGCCTACTTAGCTCTCATAGTTTTCCTTTCAATTTCGTTATATATACTACTGCTGTGAATTTTTTCACAAGTCCAAGTACAACCATTTAGCTAGAAGGAGGGGACACTTGACTTTAACAAAAAAAATCAGTTAAAAGCTTAATATTTCGCAAACGGATCCCAGAATACAAAAATGGTTTCGACAAACTTACAATATTTTTGAAAGACCTTTCTAACGATACCCCACAACATTGCACCAGCACTGATTTATCGTGGGAGAGATAAATAAACGTCAAGTACCGAACTATACTTTAAGTTGGATTAATCGTAATCCAACTTAATGTATAGTTAGGTACTTTTTTTTTCTAATCATAATTGAGTAAGCAACTCAATTATGATTAGAAAAAAAAAACAGTAAAACTTACGGAACCCTAAACACACAAGTATGTAGGTGTGCTTGCGCTCAGCCGGTATTTTTTATCTGTGTAGTGTTGGAAGTATCGTGTTCATTATGAATAGTAGCGTGTTACTGCTGATATTATTAAGGTGCTCAGTTTACTTTGTTGACAGGACAAGATTAAGTTTTAACGTAGGGCTGTTGCACTTGGCTACAGTAAGGGAGTTTGTCCACCGTCACCGTTCACGGGATGTCAGCGAGAATGATATGACGGCGCCGAAGTAGCGATACATTACATTTATTATAGCCCGTGTCCACGGCACGTCCGTCACCAGAGCACCGAGATACCGGCCCCCGAATTTTCAAGTCGTTCGGCGCGACGACCGATAGATCTCAATCCGAGATTGTGACGGGCCAATGTGCCCACAATACTCGTACAAAACACGTATGATCTTGTCCACACACTGCCGTCTAGTCTGGACGACCGAGTTTGGTTGCGGTGGATAAACGATCGCCGTCGACGGTTCGGATAATCTCGTTTCTCGGGGTGACGTCCAGGTGATGGCTGCGGAGGACAAACGTACTGAGTGTATTGTTTGTTATCTAAAGCCGATAGGAAATAAATAAGAGTTCCACCGTAATCCATCCGGAGGGCCTAGCAAGTGGCAAGTGGTAATCGCTTTCAAAGTGTTTCGTAGTTCTACAATGAGCCCGCCATTTTATGTCCATGCCCGACCATTCCAAGTCTGACACACACAAACTATAGACCAACCTAAAAAATCGGACAAAATCATGCTGTTTTTCAGTACATTTTGTAACAAAACTAAACCGAATCAAATATAACTAATAACTACCACATGTAAGTTGGTTCTTCATCTTCAAATGATTGCAACTATTTTGTTCAAAATTATAGTTGCAATCATTTGAATATTGTAAAAACGATCTTCCGTTGCCATTTTCCACAAACTTAAAGATTAAAAAAGAAAAAATTAAGATACCGGGTCGAATTTAGGTACATTTTTTGTTCTATTATCTATATATTTTAAGATTTCTAAAAATACTATTAGTAGGCAGACAAATGTCACAAATAGCCGCAAAACAAAATAAAAACCGAAACTAACTTTTTCACACATTTTGCTATTACGGATGAATCTTAATCGATTGCATTAAGGGTTATTTTATTTTTGGTCTGTTTTGATTTATTGCACAAATATTTCGAAAGAAACCTCAGTCCGAGCCTGGCCGCTGTCGTGAGTGGACCCTTTTTTAGGGTGGGAAATTATCAAATACCTTCTCCCGCTCTGGGCGGAGCGGGAGGGTGTGTCAAACTTTTACTGATTAAAACCCACCCGTGTTCCTTCCGTTGCCTGTGTGCCGGGGCCGCGATTTCCCTTTCGGACATACTCGCAACCCCAGCAGGCATTGGCCCTTTCGGACCCGTCAGTTGGTGCTGACATCTCTTTGAGGCGTGCGTGGAACACAACGCGCCGTCGACCCGGGCCTGGTCCTTATCGTACGGCGAACTACCCATTGCTCGCCATCCGCAAGCCCGCGCCTACGGTGGGCGGAAGTCGGCTCGCGACTCCCGACGCCCGGGGCGTCTCCTGCGGCGACTAGGGGTGCGAGGGCACGCATCTTGCCTCTCCCTCGCGCGCTCCGCTTCCTCCTTCGCGAGCATTACTGCTTCGCAGAAGGAAGTGACGGCCTCCCATGCACTCTCGTTCCAGACCATGGCCTGAACCAGGGCCGGACGCGAGAGATCGCCGCCGCCGATCGCCTCCGTGAGGACACGGCGGTGCTCCGCCCAAGCCGGGCAGACCTCCACCGTATGCTCCACCATCGCTTCCGGGAAATCCACACAGTGGTGACACCCGGGCGTTTCCTCCCGCCTAATGCGGAACAGGAACCTCCCGAAACAGCCGTGTCCGGTGAGGACCTGAATCAGACGGGAGGTGAGGCCGGGACGCCTCTCTAGCCACATCACAAAGAGGGGACTTATCGCCACAATTGTGGCGTGCTCAATCGTGAGTGGACCCTGTGTTTTGCGTGTTTGCAGCGGCTCGTGTGGAAAAAGATCGCTGTACAAATACAAAATACGTATTTTATTTCGGTAAAAGTAAGTACGGTTTATAAATGCCTATTCGACTGGGACTTGATGGAGTGACCTGCAGATGTACTCAGGTGACTGCTACTGGAGCTTCCCGACGAGTAGAATTAGGTGTGCCAAGTTTGGTCTCGTATTGATAGTTATGATGAGACCTTACCTCCGGACTTGATGGAGTGACCTGAGGGTGTACTTCGGTGACTGCTACTGGAACTCCTCGACGAATAGAACTAGGTGTACCGAGTTCGGGCTCGTTTTGTTAGTTATGATGACACCTTACTTTCGGTCTTGACGGAATTACCTTCGACCATTCGGAGATAAGGGGTCGGGGGGGGGTGGTCAATTTTCATCAATTTTCTTAAATATCTTTAAAAGTATATAGTTTAAAATTATTTTTAAAAAAAATTGAGATCCTCGCAACAAGTCCTTTCATTTGATTTGTTACACGGTTCAATTTGCAAAACTTTTTATTTTTATTTTCTAATTTGCCCCCCAAAAGTAACCCCAAAATTCAAAATGCATTAATTTACGTTACACTTCCGTGTTTGGGTCACATAAACACATATGTGTACTAAATTTCAAATAAATCGGTCCATTAGATTCGGAGCAAATTGGCTGTGACAGACGGACAGACAGACACACGAGTGATCCTATAAGGGTACCGTTTTTTTCCTTTTGAGGTACGGAACCCTAAAAATCACCAAGGTAATGAAAATCATTATGATCCAAAAAATATATTCAACAGCCTTGATTCCCGAATCGAAATAAATTTAAAAAAGAAGACATAATCATAATAATTAATCCTCTGGTTAAACGTAACACAACTAATCCCATATTAACTCAGATGCTTTTCGTGTACGGTCCTGCATCTCAGAAGTTGACCCAAACTTACAGTTGTATCAACAAAGTGCTAGACACAGTCTAGATCAGTTCTAGGTAAACTTTGGAGGCTAGACAGATCTAGGTATTTGTACTGTGAACTCCTGCAGGGGTTAATCTCTTGATGGCTCTGTTTCCGAGGAATACCATAGAAGTCAAGTCATACAACATGCATATCAACATCGGGCGTTTACAAATTCGATAATCAACGATAGTAAAGATGGAAACATTGCCTTATGGCTATTCTGTATATATTTACGTTCATAGTACGGTCATGGTATGGTACGGTGTAGTGGGCAGACTCCTTAAGAATTTGAATTGACAGCAGAAGTGTTAGAAAGGGAAAAAGAAACCATGACAGAATTACGGAATAAATTCATTATAATTACGAGTATTACAATAACTATGTTGGTTCTATTCATTTTCGAAGAATGGCAAAGAAGCCATTAAAAAAATTACAGGTTTGATATTTTCTTTAAAAACTGCTTAACGGTTATGACGCCATTAAGTCGATAACTGTGACATTACGATTCTATAAATAACTGCCCTCCATTCAACAGATTTTTTACAACGTACCTGACTAGATATCCAAATCCAAGGGCAGAACTCGATAAGGTCGGACCGATCCTTGCTTGAATAATGTCTGGCAGACACGGGACAGTATTAATTATACGCGGCTGAGTCATTTGACCCCGGTGGGTATGTCTATGGTCACAGTTAGACATAGAAAACACCTTTATTTCGTAGCAGTAAGGGCCGTTTTTCAACTTCAAGTGTTGAACCAACGGTACTTCGGTAATTACCCACTGGCAAAGCTATCAACTACAAGCTTGAACGGTCATTAATGCATATTTATGTTGGAATAATTGACAATGTTTTTTAGATTTATTTGATTGTAATCTTACTATATCCTTGAGGGGTTGGCGCCATAATCTCTGTCATGATGAATAGGATCCTTGTAATATGATCACTGTCGTGATCGTGTCGTTGGGCCACCAATCCCAGTTACCTACTAGGGTACCAGGTACTCTAGGTACACGTTGTAAAGGATTATCCGGATTCAGCTGTTCTCTTGCATCATTAGCGATTCCTCATTAAATAGGCAACCCACAAAATATTCAAAAATATTCTCGCTACCTAATTTGGCTGCAGCGCGCCTCGATTACAAGACAAAAGGTTAATGAACTACAATCCGCAAGAAGTGGAAGGTAAATATTAATCAGAATATTCCAGAAACATGCTCTAATGAAGCCAAGCCCGCGCCGGAGGGCACGGCAAACATTTTTAATCCGCGACGCATCTCATAAATTTCAACCCGGGGATAAAGTCGCCTTTGTTTTTCTTCACGAAAGAAATATTTTTCGCTAAATTTACAACGCTTACTTGTGGCGTGTCGCCGGCCTCAGCCGAGACTTCGTCGAGCTTCTCTTTTATTGACCACTCTCATTACAATTGAGAAGATGTTCGGACTTTTGAAAAGATTGTGTTGTTATATAACTGGAAAAACAAACGAGTTTTAGATGGAAAACATTTTGAAATATCTTCTTCTATCACTGCACATTTTGAAAGCTACAACAACTTAACAATATTTCTCCTACATCGATTTTCAAAGTAGAAAGCTCACACATGTCTAATGAAAATTAATTAAATTAAACTGTAAACTTGCATATTTCACGACAGCAATGTTTTGTGCGAGGCGGAAGCCTACTAAAACTATCCGTAATTGACGAGAAATGTTTCAAGTGTAATGAAATATGGGGGGAATTAATATTTCAGGTGCCTAGCTAGCCCAAAACTTTGCCAATAATTTTGATTTATTGGAGCCTCACCGCCTCTCATATCTACTACTCAAAGTTTTGCTATTTAAACAATCACTTTGGAGGTGGCCTACCATCCTATACTAAAGGCACTAGGCGACGCGACGTTTGCCTCAATAGGCTTTCAAGGAATTCTCTCAGAGACTTAGATTTCTAATTGCAAAGCTAAGATTGCTTATTAATTCCAAAGATGTCTTGAGTGGAATAAATATTTACGTAAGTAGTCCTTTGTGCCGATGTGAAGTAAAACATTACTTACGAATTACAGTTATATTTGCCTGAAAACTCAAAAGCATTTATTGCAAATAAACCAATTACAGCCACTTTTTAATTTTCAAAGAGGCGCTCAGTCAGAATAATGAAGCTAGTTGCCCATTCCAAAACATCTCAATAAGGCAGTCTTTGAGCATAAGTGAACAATACTAAAACTATGTTAACATTTTCATCATGGACAATTTCAGTCAGTAAGTACGCAATGAAATCGGTCGGAAAAGCACTTGTATATCTCTCCGAGGAAACGAACGATACCTCGCCGACTGATCGCTCTATTTCAATAGTCTTTAAGCAACTTACCAACAGTTTCTACGGCTTTTACTCGGTAGCGATATAAAGTTTGAAAATCGCAGTTTTTATTGCAGTTTGGATGCTGATATATCCTCAACACCAGCAGATTTAAGACTCCTAGGAAATTGGTTTATATTGCTTAGACGAGTTTATTTGTGTATGCCATGAAATTGTGACATAACATCAAGGTCGGAATGCGTTTTTTGTGTTGGGAATAAAAACAACTACTACACTACAAAAAATGTTTTTATTGAGTACTAAAACATTACGCAATAAAAACAATTCATGCAGAAGAAACTAAGTAAACAAAATTACGAGGGAATTGCCTGCCACAGCGCTTTGTTTGACATCTACTCGTTCTTATTAGAAGGATATTGCCAAGGAAATAAAAAAATATTCCAATCAGACATACCTCATAACAACACCATAAAAATCTTGTAATGTCAACACAATAAATCACTCTTATTCGTTTTATCAGGAAAACTAGTCGGCGAGTTTGGTAACATTAGTTGCGAGCAAACGAGCGACAAAATTTCTTTGTATCGACAAAGTAACTGGCGACCAGAATTCCCATTTTCACGATAACGATCATGTCCCACCTTGTGGCCATTAAGGGTCAGGCGATGGTCAGATAGGGGGCAATTTATGCACTGTACACTCAACTCAAGAGCTTCGTTGTATTTACTTAGTTTTTACGAGGCAAGATCTTTATCCGTTCCGTGCAAAATGTTTCGTTTTAAAGCTTAACTCGCGTCCCTTTTGTGGTTCTGATGCGGTTATTGTGTAAGTACCGTCCTACAAATAGTGTTTTAAGCCTGAATTTTCTGCGGCGCATTAGATTTTCATTTGTTTTGATATTTTTTCTTTGCTTTCATGCAGGGCATGCCCGAATGGAACCGTAAAGTGCTTCAGTAACAGCCTGATGATTTATTTATTGTTATGTTGATGCCAGCAGAGTACAGTAGTCGCTTCATAGTACTGAATTTCTTACTATATAAAAGACTAAAGTTTTGTATAATTTTACCCCAAAGAAAAAACTCGAAATTTTTACAATGTATACCAGATATTCATTAATTACTTTCCCATCAAATTTGTTTAAACTTACTCTAGTTTCCTTCTGCCTGGGGTAATTAATCCTGACTGCTAGCAGGATCCTATTTCCGGCTTAATCTTTACTTAGTCTTGTCTTCGCCACCCTCAATCGAAAGTTTGCTTTAATGTCTCTGCAATGAGTTCGGTTCCTCATTTACTATCAGCTTTATTTGTAGTGGAACATAAAGTGGCCCACATGCAGTAGTAGACTTTTACGAGCAATATAATTTATTACTCTTAACGTCGATTTCACTTGGATTAATTTTCTTTTAAATAGTCGTTGTCTCTCACTCTTGGAGATTTACTACATGCGCCCGGATAAAAAGTAATCTCTGTTTAAATCAAGATTATGGTCTATCTGCGTGCCAAATTGCTTTCAAATCCGTTCATCCGTATATGTGTGATTGAGCAAATATAAAAAATCCAAGTCCAAACTTCTAAACAATAATGTCCGAAAAATATTGGGATAGTGGGATTATTTATAAGTCAAGTCACCTCCAGAAATAGTTTCCTATATTTAGAAGCCGAGTCGAGGAGCACTAGTCATTATCAGATCATAGCCAAGCCGTCTAACGAGAGCCTCTTGACGTGTTTATCGAAGCTCTCAGCTGTTAGGCCATTGCTCGTAACGATTATCGACGCAATGAAAGTCAAGTCTACATTCTACATGTCGACAGTTCGATAGGAATGTCGGTATCGATACTTTAATTGATCTGTCACTTCAATCAATTACAGTGTTGTGTCTGCATGATTTGTTGGCACAATAAAACGTGGATTTTAGATTAATTTTATGTTAAAAGTTTTATGGAAATGAAATAGTGAGAAGCCATTTTCAATCTATGATTGAAAAAATGCTAAAAACTGCCCTTATCACATAACATCACCCCTGTAACTCCATAAAGCAGGGGTTGGCAAGTAATTTTAAGTGGTGTCCGGATACTGTTGAAAACCTTTTATCTAGGTCCAGAAAAAAAACTCATTTTACTTATTTTCTAATAGATTTTTTTATTTTATATAATATAAGTACAAGGTAATTATTATAAGCTGCTTTATACCATATTTGCACACGCACCCCCGCACTGAAACGGTCTCTCCTCTGCGCCACACAGCACAGAATAGTTACTGCAGTTGTGTCTACCTACTAAAACTAAACTAACTAATTAAATTAAATTCTACTTAGCAGTTATTTAAAATTTGTAATTTAAATTGAATAGTACGTAAGTTATTTAACAATTCCTTGACAATTCAAAAGTGCCTGTAATTGGTTTATTTTAAATAAATGCTTTGAGTTTGAATATTTGGCGGTCCAAATTCCGACCGTTCGCGGTCGGATATGGACCGCGGTCCGCCTGTTGCCGACCGTTGCCCTAAGGGCTAAGCAGAGGTGCACCTATCTATAGTAACTCCATCATTCATTTCATTTCATTTCATTTTGCCAGTTATGTTTAAGTCCCATGTAATAGGGGGCGAGCCTATTGACTGCCTCAATTAGTCGCTATAGCGTTATTGCTAAGCATGAGATCTTAGGTTCGATTCCCAGATCGGGCAAAGTGTTATTGGGTTTTTCCATCATGAATTTTCTCAGTAGCAGCCCGGAGTCTGGATTTGGGCCCTGTTGACTATCCTTTTCTTCTAAAAGTAAATGTATGGTTATAGTTCCTACTAATCTTACAACTCCAATTTGTTAATAAACTATTCAGTTCTACATTTTTTTTAAACAGGCCACCTCTCAGTACCTACATTTAAAATCCTACTTGTCTAGAATCTCAGCGACATAAAAGCATTTTATTGCGGTAAACTTTGACGGAAAAAGGCAAGAGTTACGATGCTATAGACGTATCACCTTCCACATAATGGGCTGCTAATGCTGATAAATATAGAAGCAGGCGAAGCGCCTGCCAATTACGTCTTGCGCTGATACAATATTAGCCGACGTTACAAGAGGAGGGGATTCTTAATTTGGTAGTATATAAGGTGACTTTTTCGCAGGAAACACTGCAGCAGATGAACTGAAAAAGAAATCAAGGTGGAATGTTTTAAGCAGATTTAAAATACAGGTTTGCGCGGTCCACGGGTTTTAAGCAGATTTAAAATTGAGGTATGGGCAAGAGAATGATGATTTAAAATATTGAAAAAATCTAACTGTATCCGTCAAATATATACCCAAACATCGACACAAATGTAATGTTTTCCCATTGATTGTTTTATGTAGTTGTTTTCGAATATTTATGTGTATTTATTTGTGCTTATATTTACATATAATTAGGTGTATATATTATATTTACAGTTTTTAACAGGTAAGTAATAACAGCCGCACGGATCGATCCATCAGGTTAAGCTACGCTTGAATGGCGCGTGGATGGGTGACCATCTTTACATACCGAGACTCCTCCGTGCCTCGGAAAGCACGTTAATCCGTTGGTCCCGGCTGTCATTCGTGGATCTTTGACAGTCGTTACGGGTTATCAGATGCCCGAAAGTCTGACAACCAGTCTTACCAAGGGGTATTGTGTTACCCAGTAACTGGGTTGTGGAGGTCAGATAGGCAGTCGCTCCATGTAAAATACTGGTACTCAGCTACAACCGGTTAGACTGGAAACCGACCCCAACATAATTGGGAAAAGGGTAGGCAGATTGATTGAGTTTTTAATAAGTATATTTTATATTTAAATAAATATTTATTCCAAAATTTTCGCTATTGCACCTACCATTATTTGTCTCTGCATCACCCAAAGGGTAACTGGTAGAAAATGCCTATGGCATTAAGTGCGCCTCGGTACATTTGTGTGCTTCAATGATTAAATAAATCAATAAATGCACTTTTCAGTTGCCTTAAATATTTTAGATCGTTTTCTAACAAATCATTTCATCTCTACCGATATGTGCGCATTTATAACAGTAAGTGCAATAGTAAAAAATGTCACTGCTGATATCTCTGATAGAAGTAACTATAGGCCGATTTCTTTAGCTACTATAATCGCAAAAGTGTTTGATGGGTTATTAGATAGAAAACTTGATCGTTTTGTAACAGTGCAGGATACACAGTTCGGTTTCAGAGTAGGGTTGTCAACTGAAAGTGCAATACTGTCTCTGAAACACACGGTTGATTATTATGTAAAAAGGCAAACTCCAGTATATGCATACTTCTTGGATTTATCCAAAGCTTTTGATCTGGTGTCATATAATAAGCTTTGGACAAAATTAAGAACTGCAGGTGTCCCAGCCGATCTTGTGAATATCCTCGCCTACTGGTACCGTGAGCAGCTTATTACTGTAAGGTGGGGAAATGTATACTCAGATGAATATGCTTTAGATTGTGGCGTCAGGCAGGGCGGGCTGACTTCACCACGGCTCTTTAATATATATGTTAACCATCTGATTGAGGAGCTCCGCAGCATGCATATTGGATGCCATGTTGATGACATATGTGTCAATAATTTGAGTTATGCCGATGATATGGTGCTGCTGAGCCCCTCAATTGGGGGTCTGAGACAGCTGTTAAAGTTGTGTGAGGTTTATGCTGTGGAACATGGCCTGAGGTACAACGAAAGTAAAAATGAGTTCATGTTATTTCAATGTAAAAATAAAAACAATATCTTTATACCACCTATATTACTTAATGGTGAACCTCTAGGTCGTGTTGCACAGTTTAAATATCTGGGACACATTATAACTGAGAATTTGATTGACGATTTAGTCATTGAGAGGGAGCGCAGGGCGTTGTCGGTGCGTGGTAATATGTTGGCACACAGGTTCGCTCGTTGTACTGCTCCTGTTAAAATAACGATGTTCAAGGCATTCTGCCAGACGTTCCACACGAGCGGCCTGTGGGCAAACTTCACACAAAAAGCCTACAATGCCTTGCGCGTCCAGTATAATAATGTGTTCAGGGCTCTGTTTCGGCTTCCTCGATGTTGCAGTGCGTCCGGCATGTTTACTGACGCCAGCGTAGATGACTTCTACGCAATTATTCGTAAAAAAGTTGCGTCGGTGGTGCGACGAGTACGGGGGAGCCTGAATAGCGTCCTAAAGATGATTGGCGAGAGAAACGATACTGTTCTGCTCAGTAGGTTCACTGAACTCCATGTGTTGCGAGACCGATGAGCCTACTGTGCAGGGGTAGACGGTGTCTCGTTTCTTCTTTTTACTTTTTAGTTACTAACATTAGTTGTAAGCAAAATTCTTCTTACTAACAACCTTGCCTTGCCTATGGACTTTTTTGTCTGAAATAAATGATTTTTATTTTTTATTTTTATTTTTTTACAGCTTTGATATAGTTACCAATGAGATACGATGTTCAAACGATTACCGAGACGAGGTTCGAAGCAAGGCTATGCAGTCTCGATACGAATGGTAGTGATGTAGAATGATCGTATGTGCGCTTTACGATTTAATCGAGTCATAAAAATCGATGTACCTAATCGTGAAGCTTCATGTTCATCCCATAAATAAGCCAGTAGAGATAAGATTTTTAAATTATGTACCTAATATGTTTGCAGAAGATAAGATTTTCCAATACTTGTGCTAATAACGTAGAGTTTGAGAAAACAGTCAAGCAAGAATTGCTAACTTAGTGCTTGTTTATAACTTTTCAGCTTTCCTTAGCGAGTTGTTTGCTTTTGAGTTCTTGAATTGCATATTACCCTGCTTACATATAATAACATTTTGGAGTTTAATAAGCTTGTAACTAACAATTGAGTAACACTGAACGGTCTGTAGTAGGCGCCGCAAATATTCGAATTTGAACTAATAATTATCATGCTTTTTCTGGTACGCGGTTGCCAATACAGAACCTTCCCACAGGGTGGACCGATGACCTTGTGAAGGCCGCAGGAATTCGCTGGATGCGAGAAGCACAGAACCGGTCGGTGTGGCGACGCTTGGGGGAGGGGTATGTCCAGCAGTGGACGTCTTTTGGTTGAAATGATGATGATCATGCTTTTTAAATCAAACATTTTCATTTATTGTCTATTGTAAAATATCTTGCACACTTTCTTAAAAATTGCATTCTCAAAACTTCCATGAGTAGGTAGATACCTAATCACAACTTAACATTTATCGACGTCTTTCAGCACGAAAAAAGACCAGGCTATTTCTTTCGTTATTTTCACTCCTCTCTCTAAATGTGTATCACACATTCACAACCACTCAATGCCAAGATATAAGTGGGTATGTAGGTATGTATAGATATAGTGTAACTCGAAGCACTAGCTAGTTATACATGTGGGTGTTGGGTTCAATTTCCGGCTGAGAAGTGTTTGTATTTACGCACCATTACCTACGACCTACAGGGTGAAGACTTATTTAAGGTAGAGCCACGGTTTTCCTATGTTTGGCATTTTGACCCGGATAATCCAACGGTATAATATGTGGGTGTGAGTGCTGTGATTTCGGTTCAAGCTTCTTTTCATTAACTTGTTAACTGTGAAACAGGTTAGTGCAAGGATTCAAATTGCTTCATCCATTTAAATACAATATGATCTAACATGAGATAGTTTATTATGCTGTAGCATAATACGCAAAAGATGTTGAGTGTTACAAAATAATGTATTTTTTAATTATTGCTGAAGATGGCCAAACTAACATAGCAGAGCCCAATAAAAACACACCGCCGTATTCTGAAACATGTTGCATTATGAACAGAGAACAGTACGCTTGCTAATGAGCGTGAACTCAAAAGCAGTCCCTGACAAATAGCTAGCAAAACTTTTTGCCAAAAAATACCTTGTGTAAGAACAATCAACCTAATGATGCATCCTATCTCATTCTTGCTGCGGGATCATAAAAATATTGATTCTGTGAGCAAAATATATCGAAACTAACTTGAAAAACAGCATCAAGAACGCGCATATATTATATATCTAGCTACATCGATTACCATAACATTGTTGACCTCATTCACGTACAGATATGAAGTTTATAACGGCGATGTTTTTCGTCGCTGCATTCGCGTTTCGCATTCGCGTTCGCGTACCGATCAAAGGAGTAATAGCGTCATTCTGCGTCATTACCGAACATTCGGCGTTGCCGGCGGCCGCTAATAAAACCTGAATATTTCACGTATCGTGGCACCGAACATTACCATAAACAATTTGCGATTCAGCAGTTGCATCGGTGATTCAATATTTTTGCTGGACGTTATTCTGTTAAGGCAATTCAATTTGTCGATTAATATCGGTCGCGTGGAGAAATGAGCGTAGCGGGTCATTATGGACTTGATAAGTGGTTGGACATGAAGTTGTAATAATTTATTTAAAACGTGGATGACGAAAGAGAACCACGCTATATTCAACTATGAATTGGAAGGTTGAATTTGACAATTAGTAAGGTAGTGAATCTCAAAACATAAACGTAAGTAATAGCATGACCAATCACAAGAAAATTCAAGTAAAAAAAACAAGTTCGTCAAGAGCAAAGACCTCACGCGCAAGCCTTAATAATGGTCCGCACACACTCCACTGCTTGCCTAATGCAGCAGCGATTCACATAATAGTCGAAAGCACTCCGTCGCAACATCATCTGCTCGAATATCACGCTATTTCTTTGACGACATTGATAAAATATTGGCATCGAATCGTATTGACGCGTCTGCTGTTATTTTTAGTTCGATACAAATGACGCTCATTTCCTTGAGGGCGACGGCTATGGAATAATATTTCCTGATTTGGACATCTGTAAAGGAAAACTGTGTCGCGCGGTGTTTTGTTATTGGAAGAATGAGGCTTAATGAGACTATTATTTGTGTTAAATACTATACCATTACTAATAGACGCATTTCGTACAACTGCCAACACGGTGCTTCAGGAAAACCTAAAACAATCACAATGAAAGTAACCTGGAAAACAGGACTCGTTCCACGCGTTTTTTAATTCATCTAGATTGTCATAATTATCAAATGAAAGTCTATAGTGCAATGCAGCGTTTATTATTTGTTATTTTTGGGTAATGTTATATTTCAGAGCCCCTTTCCATCGACTCATGATCACAAGGGACAAAGTTTCTGAAACACCATTTTAGTTTAATAATTATAGAGGTTCTACGTTCTAATATATTCTACGAGTATAACAGTACTGATTCTGGCGGCCAGTTCGAGGCGTTCCGGCTAACGCGTGCAATTACCAGAGACATTTATTATGTTACCTAATTTTGTAGGGCGATTAGCAGTTTAACGAACTAACAGCGTTTTAGCGATTCACTTGGAATGGCTGTTGTAATCTGTGTTTTACGTTTGCGTGTATCACCGTAGAAACGTTTCGTTTTCGTAGTTTCTTTTCACGGTAAGTTTTGTTAAAGATAGTATGTAGCACGCTATGCATTTCATTAAGATATGCTACTTTAGTGGTGTTATATTTTCACCTGTCAAATTATTCTAAACCGCTTTATGCTTGTTCTTACACTGGGCAGGATTATTTTCTTTTTCTTTTTCTTTTTCGTCCATTTCTTATTCAATTTTCTTTTCCAATCGCTTGTGTCCAGAATGAATTCCGTCTGACCTTCGCACGACCTAGGTAACCCTTAGGCAAACTACATTTTTGTAGTTTGTTGTTATTAGGGTACGGTTGGAAGATGGTAATATAACGGAAAAGGAAGGACACTACACGGCCTAGAAAAATAAAAACACAATTGATATTTATTTTAATTTCGGCTTTACACCTCATTTCTTTCACAAGCAACCATTTCAACTCTACATTTTGAACTCGCTTTTCCCCAGCCCTGCAAAGGTAGATTTCCACCTAACAACAAATGCAGCAAAAAATCAGAATCGGAAAATCTTCTTTTTAGTGCTGTGTGTCGCATTTGACCATTCATTCAAAGTAGTGTGGATACACGGTACGGCACTTACACCTAATGACATGCCATTAACTGTGGCAATGCTTTAAATATATTCAGTACATGTAACACGCCTTTCCTCACCTCTAGCGATGTTAATGGTGACATAGTCTGGAATATTTCCGTAGGTTATGTCATATTTGTCGCGCGGTAGGGATACAAATAGTTGTGACTGACTTGTAGATGTTACACGAGAACATTCGGCATCTGTTGTAAACTACGCAAATACAAAAAAAAATAGGAATTAAATACTATATATACCGTTCATTCGAAAAATGAGTAATACTCGTATGTCAGCGTAATCCTTTTATAACATTAACTTTTTAACTGACATTTTATAAAACAATTTAGGATCGCATTAAATTGCGGAGGTCTGTAATTAAAAGGGTACGAGAATTACTTAAACCAAGTGAGATGAACGGACGTAGGTATCTGACATATTCAGGCCAAAATGAGATACAAAAATAAGGACGAGTATCTTTCGAGGTCTTTGACCGGGACACGAGTTGTTGAAAGACAAAGCAATGTATCTTTGTAATACTATATAATTATTACTTACCATGTTATTGACCTTTTCTTAATTAGTTCCAGTAAACAGGATGTTTTGTACGGCGCCTCGGTGATGTCAATAAAAATATTTTCAATGGGCAAGAATTCATTTTCTTTTCAAGATATTTCTTTCTTTCTGCACCTCTTCTTTTAGAATATAATGAAATGGAATAGATAAGTTCTCATACCTAATATTAAACAAATTGATTAAGTTTAGAAATTAGAAATTAGTTTCACAACCTTTCCTGTAAAACTAAGACTTGACTTTAGAGAGAGTAAAACGTTTTAATTTTAATATATTCAGTTTAACAAATTATGCATAAATATCTATACAAAAAAAAAACACATTAAACAACGGAAATTACAATCCGAATTGCAGAATTGAATCGCTCTTCGGTTCGCATTCGTATAGTTCGTTTATAATACTGCCTTTTGTAATTTACAAAAACGTCAGTAAAACGGTTCGACGCCAACAGTTTGCAGTGCAAATCAATTTGTTTCTACATAATGAAATAGCTTGCTATAAGCCACGTTGCTAGTATTTTTAGTAGGTTGATATTTTGATTTGTTTTGACTTTGAATCAAAAACGAATCTGACTGGCAATTGAAACTGAATGACCCGGCAAAATGTTAAATCACAAAAAATAAAAATACCCGTCATGGGCACTGCCGACAGAAATGAAAACTTGAAACTGGTATTACCGCAATCTATATTATATATTAAAGCATTACGGCTTTTCGGTGACGCGAATCCATTAGTTTGCCGCTACCAAAAATCGCTAAAGAAGTTTTCACTTAAAATATGCAGAAGTAGTGAAAGTTCAACAAAATGAGGGTAAGTAGAAAAAACTTTGAAGGGATTAACTGCATTGTGCTTTATTATAATTTCTAACGCGACAATATTATCGTGAACGTCCACGTCACGGCATCATGATAACACAGGTCAGTAAAATATATGGGAATATATAAACACATTCTTAAATTTCCGTCCACGTTAACATTATTACGTGCAAGTATTTCCATACATTTTATGGACGTGGACGGGGACGTCCACGATAATATCGTCATGCTAGAAATTTTTAAGCGCAAATTGATTTTATGCACGTTCATACCTACTCGAAACTTTCACCCACATTGGTCGCTCACTGCCCCCGGCAGATACTGTTAGCGCTGGTCGTCAGCATTAGCTTTCATGGTTCATTTTCCCTTGTGATGACTCATGTTTCAAAATACCCTGTACCCAACTCTTGGGGTCCCTTCGCCTCATGCACCCCCCGCATTTAACTTGCCGAAGGCTTAAGCGTGGCAAAAGCTTAATAAGCCATTAAGATGATAATTGCAAACCCAATCAGATTGGCCTGCGGTAAACTTGACCACAAAGTACTGTTAGTTGGAGACGACAATCCTAACTATCCTAACTAATATTAGAAATGCGAAAGTGAGTTTGTTTGTTTGTTACACCTTCACGCTAAAACGGCTGAACAGATTTGAATGAAATTTTGCACATGCGTAGTCCATGACCTGCGTTAGGACATATGCTACTTTTTATCCCGATATTCTTACGGAATCGAGACTTATGCGGATGGAACCGCAGGGCGCAGCTAGTACGACAATAAATGAAAACACTGACAATACTAATGCAAAGGATTATTTAGAAATGATCAAATAAATTCTAACATTGAAATAAATAATAAAACCAACCAAGTGCGAGTCGGACTCGCACCCAAAGGGTTCCGTACCACTGTGCATTATTTAGCAAATAAATGTAACTGAACTATGAATATTATTATTTTTCATCTTAAATTCATAAAATCGTAATGACTAATTTGTACCTATTTCAAAATGATACTATGAACTGACAACTTTTACGGCCCCCTATTTCATCATTCTTGATGAAAAAAAAATAAGAAATATATTTGTTCTCTACTCGATGAGCTAAGACAATGACACATGCAAGGATTAGATTTTTTTTTTCTAAATCTAAAGTGTATGGATAAGATAAGACTTTCCCTATTTGTTGTTATACCGGCAACGAAAATGCATAATCTGTGAAATTTTCAACTGTCTACTTATTACGGTTCATGACATACAGCTCGCTGACAGACAGACGCAGCGGAGGCTTATCAATAGGGTTCCGTTTGGCACCCTTCGGGTACGGAACCCAAAAAAGTGAGAATTTCAAACAAACTTATGTAGTGATACCGACTATGGATTTTGCTAATCTTTGACTAGCTATAGTGACTAAACTATTGGACTACTGAATTTATTTGGTTGAGTTTTTGAATGCAGTCTGAGAACGTGATTAGATATACGAAGTTTAATTTACTGTCATATTGTCGCCTCCACCTTGTATAGAAACGTTAACAATGTGGATGATAATTTGGCCACAATACTCCAGTGCTATTCAAATTTGTCCATGCAACGTTCCGTCCACGTCGGCTACCTAATGAAGCGGCCACGCTGTATCGAGACGTGTTTACAGGTCCGGTTTACGTTGGCTTCAGTTTGCGGTTGCGGTAATGTAGAATACTTACCCGAGTTTCGTCATAAGGTCATAACATAACACAAAACGCACATAATTTTTAATGTTTTATTTCATACATTTCTGCAGCTGGTGTTAGGGCAAATTAATTGTGATAGACTCAGTTTTTAGGGCATAAAATTGATTAGACATTATTTTCTTTTTATGTCGATTGATTAGTTACAACTTTTTTGTCTGACCAGTATTAGGTAACTGTATGATTGGTCATTGATGTGTACATAATTATAATTGTTGACTTGAATGTTGTTAGTACGAAACAATCGGGTGAAAGAAAAGGTAGCTTACATAGCCTTTTTTTTTTTTCCAGGATGGGAAATCATCAAGTGACTTCTCCCGCTCTGGGCAGAGCGAGAGGGCGTGTCAGACTTTTACTGACTAAAACCCACCCGTGTTCCTTCCGTTGCCTGTCTGCCGGGGCCGCGATATCCCTTTCGGACAAACCCGCAACCCCAGCAGGCATTGGTCTTTCGACCCCGTCGGTTGGTGCTGACATCTCTTTGAGGCGCGCGTGGAACACAACGCGCCGTCGACACGGGCCTGGTCCTTATCGGACGGCGAGCTGCCCATTGCTCACCGTCCGCAAGCCCGCGCCTACGGTGGCTGGAAGTCGGCTCTCGACTCCCGACGCCCGGGGCGTCTCCTGCGGCGACTAGGGCCGCGAGGGCGTGCAGCTTGCATCTCCCTCGCGCGCTCCGCCTCCTCCTTCGCGAGCATAACTGCTTCGCAGAAGGAGGTGACGGCCTCCCATGCACTCTCGCTCCGAACCATGGCCTGAACCAGGGCCGGACGCGAGAGATCGCCGCCGCCGATCGCCTCCGTGAGGACACGGCGGTGCTCCGCCCAAGCCGGGCAGACCTCCACCATATGCTCCACCGTGTCCTCCGGGCGATCCACACAGTGGTGACACCCGGGCGTTTCCTCCCGCCTTACGCGGAACAGGAACCTCCCGAAACAACCGTGTCCGGTGAGGACCTGCGTCAGGCGGAAGGTGAGGACGCCATGGCGCCTCTCAAGCCACTCCTCAAAGAGGGGACTTATCGCCGCAATTGTGGCGTGCCCAAGCTTACATAGCCTAACAGTCTAAACTGTTAAACAGGACTAGACAAAGGAGTTAGTCATAAGTCATTTATTTCATAACAAAATACATTGTGTTTAAAATATTACAGAGTTTTTAAGATAATAAATAAAACAAAGAAAATAATAACAACCAAAAAAAACATTACTTTAATATTTAAAATGTATCAATATCACTCTTAGATAATTGTATGTCAATAATTTAGTACCAATAATTTAAATAATCACCAACATTGTATTTAATTCAAAATTCATCCAGTATTAAAATAAAAAAAACCGGCCAAGTGCATTTCAGACCGCGCACAATGAAGGGTTCTGTAGTTGGGATGAATTTATCCCAAGAACAAACTTAACATTGTAGTTGAAAAACATGTTCTCCCAGACGGAATGTATGGGAGATCATGTTTTTCAAACCGCAAATTTTTGTTGGTTGATTATTACTCGTTAACCTGTACAGCCTACTTAGCTCTGATAGTTTTCCTTTTAATTTCGGTATATATACTACTGCTGTGAATTTTTTCACAAGTCCATGTACAACCATTTAGCTAGAAGGGGGGGGACACTTGACTCTAACAAAAAACTTCAGTTAAAAGCTTAATATTTCGCAAACGGATCCCTGAATCTAAAAATGGTTTTCACAATATTTTTGAACGACCTTTCTAACGATACCTGTCCTTAATGTCGTTAAACATGCCTCAAGTGTGCAATCAGTAAATATGTACAATAAATTGCCTGCACAATTTAAAAACTATGAATTCAAACGAATTCAAGAGAAAATTAAAGTCATTGTTATTGAAGAAATGTTATTACAGCATTGAAGAATTTCTCAAAGATAATAGTAGTTCGAACTGATATGTGATTATATTTTAATAGCTTTAAGTAATATATCCAACATTCTATCATGACATTACATATTAATGAATTTTATTGACATACATTTCTTTGAATTGAATTTATATTGAGTTTGAATTAATATTAAGTTAAATTATTATGATTAATACAAAGACAGAGACTCATAATGTTGCGACCAATGTTAATTGTAGTGTTTGTTTTTAGGGTTCCGTAGTAAACAAGGAACCCTTATAGTTTCGCCATGTCCGTTTGTCTGTCTGTCCGCGGGTTAGCTCAGAGACGGTTAGTACTAGAAAGCTGTAATTTGGCATATGTATACATATTAATCAGGCCGACAAAGTGGTAAAATAAAATTAAGAAAAATATATTTTTTAGGGTTTCTCCCCTACACGTAAAGTGGGGATGTTTTTTTTTCTCATCTACCCCATGTTGTGGGGTACCGTTAGAAAGGTCTTTCAAAAATATTTTGAGTTTATCTCAATCATTTTTGGATTCAGGGATCCGTTTGCGAAATATTAAGCTTTTAACTGAATTTTTTTGTTAGATTCAAGTGTGTGTCCCCCCCCCCCCCTTCTAGCTAAATGGTTGTACTTGGATTTATGAAGAGATTCACAGCAGTAGTATATATAACGAAATTAAAAGGGAAACTATGAGAGCTAAGTAGGCTGTACAGGTTAACGAGAAATAATCAACCAACTTAAATTTGCACTTTGAAAAACATGATCTCCAATACATTCCATATGGGAGAACACGTTTTTCAACTACAATTTTAAGTTTGTTCTTGGGATAAATTCATCCTAACTACGGAACCCTTCACTGTGCGTGGTCCGACACGCACTTAGCTGGTTTTTTAGATTTAGTTTTATATCATTCGTAGTGAACCATTTCTCAAGAGCACATAGGATAAAATTAATCTTCTTTTCTAAATTTTCTATATTGTCGCTAACTATAATAGCGCTTGTGTCATCGGCAAAAACTACAAGTTTCGTATCATCTGAAATACTTTTCATGTAAGCTATCAGATCATTTATAAATATTATACAGAAGACAGGGCCTAGAACTGATCCTTGTGGTACGCCTTTATTTATTATAACAGTGTCTGATTTGTGTAGTTTTTCATTCCTATCTTCTTGAACTGTTTTTTTTTTTTTAGTTTGTGTATGTACAGTCACGACCACCAATATGTATACACTTAGCAACTTTAAAAAGTGATTTTCTCCTACTGTGGTGATTGTAATTTTATGTTGTGACGAACATAGTATTTTGGAACCCACACTAATATGAAATAGGTCTTATCTCAAAGTTGCTGTCGTTATTCCATGAGAAAATTGCGTTTGAATTTTGCTAAGTGGATACATATTGGTGCTCGTGACTGTACCTATGTATTTATAAACTGTTTGTATTCTATGCAATTCTTTTGTACATTACCTACATTCAACATGTATCTTCTATTTTAGAAAACACATGAATTGCATAAAATACCTATACCTATATCCCTTTACCACAGGACGGCGGGGTCGGATTCCTGCCTCTCGTTGTTGATTTTACACCACTTGGTACAAAGCATTTTAATAGAGAAAGGATCTTGCTTTGTTGGCTACGAAATGAGAGGTAAAGCTCTCGCACTTGGCTGGGTTTATTTCTGGTTATTCGAGTCTAAAATAAAAGTAGTCTTTGTAACATACTTACCTACTGTAACATAACACCGAATGTACCTAATCACTGAAGTGTTATTTTGTCTGCTAACTTTTTCTTCAGTTCTAGAACTATACAAATATATTCCTAACAATCCCAAGATGTTTTTACAGAACAGATGCATAACCATAAAAAAGAATTACAGCTGTTCACTAGAATTTGGTGTTATTGAAAACGATCACCAAACTGCCTGAAACTTGGGCGATCTTATGAATATCTTTTGTTCGATATAAAAACGTACATAATACGTACGAGTTACAAAGGCCGGAATCCGTAGGTACATAAAGGAAGGATAAAAGTTTTACGGAGCATAAAAGGAGACATGTCGAAAATCTGTGCTCATAAAACAGGGGTTCCACCCACGGATTACCGTCGCGATATTTCTCAGGAACCGCACCTTCGATCCGGAACCACTGATCGGTTTTTGTTAATCCCATCGGACGCTATTGACAACCCTAATAAGCGTACCTATTTCCATTATCTGTATTAAGAAATAATTTATTCATTCGTATCGGGAAATTGAAATTCTATTTTATTTTCGGATTTACCTCTATAATATATAACTTTAACACTTTGTGGGACACTAAACGCCCTTAAGCGTTATACCATTAAAACTTATAATGTGTGTCGGTCAGTGTTCTTGAATGCAACAAATTCTAAACTTTTTGAAAGTTAATTTTAAGGTTATGCCTTTGAAATAATTTGAAAGTAAAATAAATCCTACATGTTACGACTGTTCAAGATACGAACAAAAACAATGTTCTGTAGTTGGTAATAAAGATAGTTTACATAAGATACACACCAGAAACATTATTTTAGACAGGGACGACCATCATATTCTACTAAAAACTTGAAGAAGGTCAAGTCCGATCAGGCAACTATTATTTTAAACGTTGGTCTAACAATAGTGCACTCGGGGTACTAAATTCCTGTTAGGATAGGTCGGTGCTTAGACATTCAAGCGTTATTGAATTCCACGATTGAAAATCTAAGTTAAATGCCCATTCCCTGAATGCCACTTGATGGCATAAATTTAATATCGTAACCGAGAGCTATCCAATGTAACTTTTGTAACAAATTTCATTTATCTCCTCCTCCCCAAAGAATTTCATAAAATCGATTGTTATCAAGATGATTTAAAGTTTAAATTTAATGGAATTCGTTCTTGTAATATTCGTCAGTGTGTTAGACAATGTGGGGTATATGAATGATTATGATCGACAGACTTTGATGGTTTTAAAAACTATACTTAGTCCCAAGAGAATTGAATATTTTCAATTTCTAATCGTGTAACAGTAATTCACAACTGATAGCTCGATACTCTTGATATATTAGAAACGTTTCACCTATAATTTTCTATAATTCTTACGTTTAATATTCTTGTGATATAAAAATGATTTGTAGGTTTGAGATATTTTGAATGGCGTCTATGAAAATCTATAACAATGTTATCTGGTTCGAGAGAAACTATTCTTCTGGCTATAGGTATATTTTCGAAGGGGTCTGTGTATTGTTATCGACACGAATAATCGGTTTCCCGTGTCATAAATCTCTCGGGTAATTAATCATGGGCCTGACCGTGGCGTCCGTGCGGACAGTGGACCCTGTCCCGAAGCCGTCCACACTAACACTATGTTTTTCTCCTCGTTCTTTGTTTTTTGTTTACGTAGGTAACCCACTTTTATTCAACCGCTTTGTAGGCACTTACATTGTAAGTACCTATTTATTTATTAGTATCCACGTTGAACTACAAACCTCTCCTCTTTTGCAAGTAAATATCTATGTGTTGAAAAATGTTCATTACTTGCTCTCTCGCAGTTTTGTTTCAAAAAGATTTTTCATAAAATACCAGCATTTGCTGTGACTGCAGAATTTCGCTGAACAATTTTCGCATAAGTCATAATAGTGTCATTTTTTGCTGAGTTTGGTGGGCGAGCTTGAAACGCCGGTGAATATATCTCTACTGCTGGGATAAATCACACGCCATGATCACTGATCAAAAGTTGGCAAAGTTTAGCTTTTCGGGACATTCGAATAAATCAGTGCTCTCAACCGTGAAATTAAAACGAGTCCGAAGTTAATGCAAAATCTATCGAAAGTTTAACAAAAACTACGATTCGGCACACACGGCGATATGTCGTGTTACCATCAGTCGATCAAGTCCTTTCTGTTCGCAAAAACGTCCAACATAGTTCTATGTTAGACGTTTTTTGGCCACCGTGCGTGATATTGACATCCATTTTGAGCACATTATTGCGGTCGGCGGCAGGTCAGTATATTGATTATAGATATCAGTTATGCATAGTAAAATAGGATAGTTATTTCAATAACATTCTTAAACAGTATATCCAGCAATAGTATTTACAACTTAAAGCTTTATCCTTCACTACAAATTTATTCTGTATCGTGGTTGCGTTTAGACTTATGTATAACCACTTTTAAGTTTTCACACGCAACGTTTAACTGTACTATTCCCAAAGTGAAAAACAATTGAATTATGAAGAACTATACTTTCTCTTATAAGTAGATCAAATATAGATCAGAATGATAAAACGGAATGGACGCTGATTAGAAATCGTTATTACTTTGAATGCATGATAATATATCAAGTAAAGCAATCATTTAATTTAATTGCCAATACATTCAAAAAGATTTAATCGATTCATTTTAATCAATAAAAGCAATTCCATATAATAGGTTAAGTTTGAGAACTTGACTATCTTAATATTTGAAGTCTTCGAAGATTGTTTCGAGATTGAAAGTCCTTGAATTCTTGGCGAAGTTTTTTGTTAATCTAATTAAGCTAATCTGAATATTTAGTGAAACAGATCAATTCCAGTTTCCGTCAAAATTAAAAACGGGACTAAAATATAAGACGAAACTTTTCGTGATTTTTACTAAGTTACATTTAATCTAGTCAGAAGATTTTACATTTAATCTAGGGCCAAGAATAAGGTAAGGTATTTATTTTATTCTTTCTTAACTTAAGGCTGCTAAATCAGTATAATTTATAGTTTATAGCATTCAGAAACGCCAAATCATTATCTTAAGATTATCTACATGAGGTTGGCAATCATATAGTAACTTATGATAATTATTATGTACAGTATCTTTGTAGTTCATAGTAATTCGCTGTTTATAAACAGAAAGTGTTAAAATGTTTCCAATTCAGTAATTATAAAGTTCCAAATTTTGCCACTTTTGTAACTAGGTACGTAAATTAGTACTAAGACAATATGCTCACTCTACATACCTACAGTAAAACTATTTTCTTAATGTCCCTCGGCAAACTTCGCGTTTCGTCAGTGTTCGATTTTGTATCAGTTCCCTTTGCACTTGGTGCAGACCGGACGCTCTCAATCGACTTGGAAGTCGATTGAGAGCGTCCAGTCGAGACTGATAAAAATCCGACGACTGACGAAACACGAAGTTTGCCGAGGGACATTAAGAAAATAATGTTGTACTGTACGTTCTTTGTGACATATGTCCATTTAATAGATTTGGCGGGTATGTCCTGATTACTAAAATAGGGTAAGTAGCTACAGAAATAAGACGATAAAAGATCATTACGTCTCACAGCAACGACGTAAGCTGTTATATTTACCTTTAGATTTGAGACAAAAGGCAAATTTTCCGAGTGTATTAGTTCAGAAGCCCCATATAATATTTGTGTAGGTACTTTGGGAACAATCGGTTTACAAATCCGGTGAAAAGCAAAGGGTGTGAAGACTGCAAGGGGCGAGAGGTGAGGGGCGAGTTGGGAGGCGTGGGGGTGACTTACGGGGCTTTATTGCCATTCTGGTGACAAACGATTATTATGAAGACGGCTCACTTTCCACACGTTCCGCTTTTGATTAACTTCAGTGAATTTGCATTATACTTTTTCACTGTATAATTTTGTATAAATATAAGACTTAATTTGGAGGATGTTGCCTTGGAAGAAGATTGATTTGCTAGTAGTTTAATTTGAGTTTTCCTGTAAATAATGTTTTTTGTACGAAATTACTCGGCTGTTAATATCTCTGAAAGTAATATTGTCGGACCAAAAAATGCCTTCATACTTTCTTTACGATCCAGACTTATTTCTATATCTAAGTAGTATAAAAAGATTTTAAAGGTCAAAGTAGGAAATAGGAATAGATATTAAATATAGTAGTAACAGGATTGATCATTTTTAAGTTATTAACTCATATTTTATTATATCTCTGCCTTTTGGTAACTTCAAAACGTTGTTGTTCTTTTCCAAATTCTCTTTAATTTAGGGGTTTGTTGTGACTGTTGGTGTATGAAAGATGTACAAACTCAAACTCAAAGCATTACTTTTGAACTGTCAAGGGGTCGGTCAGTCAGAAATATGAAGCTAGTTGCCCATTCCAACGCGTAGTAGGTTCCTATGGAGAAGAACGGGCAAGAAACTCCACGGACACTCTTTTAAATCAGAATATTGTTACATAATATTGGTTACATCATTCATGTTGTAATTATACATGTGAGAACAATGTAGAGAGACGTGCACGTTAAAAGCGTCCGTAATAAAAACAAAAACAATTCAAAAATTCAAATAAGCCGTGGCAGCTACATAAGAGATGACTTGTCGTCCCCACTGACGGCGCCCGTTCTCGAACATGACGCATGGATCAGCACCATTTAGCTCAACCATTTTGAAGGGGTCTTAATGATCCATCACTCGTGTACCTATTGTTATATGTTTTTTTTAAATTTCAATTCCACGTGAAAGATGAAGCCGTTATATGGAAAAGAAAAAAAAATACTCATTCTCAAATTAGGATAAAATATAGCTCAATTGTGGCTAAGTAAGAATAGCTTTACTCGACGTTTGTGGTTTAAAAATGTAGCCTTTATGTCGCCACCAGAGCAAGAGAAGTATTTTTGCATTTAACATTAATATTAATACAAACTTTAACTAACTTTTCATAAGCGAATAAAGCTCAGAGCATGTTTGTAGTTTGACATTTTTAACAATAAAATACCGAAAGTAGGTACAGAATGTGACCTGAAAATATCACCTTTATGCCTTACTCAGGGTTATTTGTGAGCTCAGTTATTTTATTACAGTCGTTTTAGAGGTGCTACGCAGGAGCAAATCTCCTCTAAAAGATTTGTCAAAAGGAACAGAGCGCTAAGAATTTTGAAATAATTAGAAGCTGGAGTCAGCAGTAAAGTAGAGGCCTACTGAATAATGAGAGCCGGGGGGGCGAAGTTCACTCAGTAGGTAGGCAGGTAGGTAGGTACGCGACACACTCCTACGTATAGAACTTTACATAAATTACTTGGAAGGTGACGCTGAATTTGTCGGTATTTTGTTCTAGTTCACCCTCTTTTGATACTTACCTGACTTTAATCCTCCTATATAATATTATAAATGTGAAAGTTTGTATGTTTGGATGTTTGTTACTCAATCACGCAAAAACGGCTGAACAGATTTGGATGAAATTTGGCACTCATATAGTTTATGGCCTGGGTTAAGAGGCCGTGCACGAAATCGACAGATTTTTATCAAATTTGTTAATTACTAGTGAGAAAGGGAAAACGAATTTAAACAAAACTATTTAATTTTGTGATTTGAAAAGTCGAGTTTTTTGTCTGAATATCACAAATATTCGCAACAATTTTTCCTAAAAATTGCGACACGTCTGACGTTTGATCACTTTTTTACAAGAAACTACTTATGATTTTAAACAATAAAAAATATCATCAACATCGTTCTATGGTCTACTTGCATGTGGCTGAACCACTTTTTTTAACTTCCATACAAAATATAGCAGAAAAATTATGTTGAAAAAACCTTTTTGTTTTTAAAACCCTGTCAGTAATGTATTTTTTCCTATTATTTAGCAAATCATATCAAGAAATTTAAAAATCACACAAAACTCTTCAGCTATCCTTAAAATAAAATCAATATTTTATTTTATGAGTATACACACGATATTAATGTACTTTTATACTTTCACAGACTTAATGTTTCAATTATTTCAAGCTTTTTTACAATTAGATAAGTTATTGACGAAAAAGGGTTTTTTTCATGCCCGGAGCCTCAACACATAGGATATTTTTTTATCCCGGTAGTGCATTCCTGTGGAATAATTCCCGTCCTCAGCGCGGGCGAACCCATGGGCGGAAAAACAGATAATATAATACGCGAAAGCTAGTATTTTATAATAATATCAATGTTAAATCAACTTGCCTTTTCAGCATAAACTTACGTCGTTAAGGGCATTTCATAAAACCTTGATGAAAAATGTTAACTTAACCTCACTATGTGTGAATGTCATGAAAGTGAATGTATCGTTTGTATTCCACCCACAGCTCGAGGCTACTTAACCCGCACTAACAGTTCAAGCGACGAGAACCTTCCATTAAAACGCCAGGTCAGCAAAAATTTGTTAGGACATACGACTTTCGCAAATTTACAACGCAGACAGACTAAAGTTAGTCGAGAAGCGGTGCTCACGTCCCATTTATATTGTTTTATGGTTTCTTTCCTTCCCTCAGAGGTTCCCACAGCTAGAAAATGTGGACTCGTTTCCTCGCTGCGGTTTTTTATTATCCCGTTGGATACACCGACATATCTATCACGGCCGTCGAACGGTCCTAATGTGGGTGACCGATGACACGCATTTTGTAATACGGAACGCTCGGAGAGCTCTCTACGTGAAATGGGTTTTAATAATGTTCCTTTCCGTCGTATGGAAACGAATTTTCCCTTTATTTTATATTGAAACTACGAGTCCAATCTCGGTGTTTCCGATTTTATGAGCACCCGAACTGATAATATTCGGTATTAGTTTCTTACTATCTACAAAATTTCAATCAACGCACTACCTATTAAACATCTGTTTTTACTAAAATAATATCAACTATCAAAATAATTATCAGCCATTGTGGTGAGTGAAAAACAAATAAAATGTATAAAAGTAGGAAACAGAAATGGCATACTTATTTCACTGGTTTTTTTCCTGTCTGCAGTCTTGTAATAACGCTAATGGTAATGTCTACACAAACGTTATTGTGCAGTTGCAAGCGAAAAAATCGCCCCAAAATTACCTTTTTAAGTGCAGACTCAGTGGCGAGAAGAAAATAATATTATTATAAGGTAGCAGAGTTATATCAATTAATTTTCCAACTGGGAAAAGTTATTCGAAGGTAAAAATAGGTAAAGTTGAGAGCCCAGCAGCTTGTCTTTTTTTCCCATCCCGAATTGATTTGATCGAATACGAGACTCGCCGAACTTAACGGAACTTCTAGTAAACTTGCGGTTCGGAAATAGGTTTAACTAAAGATGAAAGAAGTAGTTTTGAACTGAAATCATTCTTTACGAAGGCCGGATCCAGTTATGGAAAATGACATTGATTCATAACGTTACACTCGCTTCTTTGATAAAAGTGATATTTTGATTTATGGCTTTGTAAAGTTTCTTTCTGAAGTTTCATCAAATAAAAGACTAACAGACCAGGCGGAGTTATTTAAGAGAAATTGTGTCGTAATTTGCGCTAGCTTTAGTTAGTTTAATGATCCTACAAATTAATTGAATGGCTGCTTATCTCCGGATTATAAAATAACTCCTTAATTCAATGACTTTCATAAATTAGCTATGCGCATAGGAATGAGGTAAACAAAGCAACAAAGCAAAATGTCGAGAGTGGATGGAAAAACCTCCCTCAGATCTCAATGATGGGTATCTCTTTGTTTTTGGGCGAAAATAAACTTTACTTTTTGTCTTTGAACCTTTTGGGCCCATGTGTGGATTGAACCATAAATCAAAGCCCTCTCAATAAATCTTGACTTCGTGAGAATTTGCCAAAGACGTTTTGTAGTTTTTTAAGCTCGATAACATTTCACCTCAGTGATAGCTATCTTACGCAAAAATATCTACTGTAGTTCCAAATGTTTTCTGCTCTTTTTCATTGATGTACATATTTCTGCACAAATATAAGGTGAATAAAAGTCATAAATCATGAATGACAGAGATTTTCAGCGTATTGTAGACCCGAATAACAGAATTGCAGAAATATTATTAAAAATACTTGGACGGCCACGATCTATTTGCGTAGTTAATGAATTATTTATAAACCGTGCTAGGACTAAGATTAACTTATTATAACAAGTCAACGAGACTGTAAGTCGAGGCGATAAAAAATGAAAAATATTTTTCGTGATTTACAACCCTACCCGATATCATCTTGACAATATCCGTGCTGTAATTGTATAAGAAATTCTTTAATCTTAGGCGAAATTAAAGGCATTTGTTAATTTAACGGGGCATTGAGGGGGAGTGAGTAAGTAAATCAATCTATACATTGAATTAGTTGATGTTGAACGGGCGATTTTGGCAATATTTTAGAGGCGACGGCAATAGAATGAGGCATTTTGCACTCGGCGCACGTTCTGGCCTATTCATCAAGTCGCTGAAGCCATTACCAGGCCCGCCACCTGCACGAACCACGATCCCTAGTTTGTATTACGGCGGATTATTCCAACTTTCATTCACCTATAACTTGTTGAATTATAATCAATGTTTTTGTTTCTATAGTACCTACCGTACTTCTGCTTACATAATTATGTTGCCAGTTCGGAACCAGCTAATTCAGGTCGACTTAAGCCTGAATTCTAGTTTCTATTGTTGTCAGTTGGGCGTTAGTTTGACTTTGATTATTCAATAAGTGCCTACGTTGTTTATTTTGTACTGTTCCTATCACGGTTCATGTAGATCACGTAACTGTACCAAGCTATTTACAGAAGGCGTTCTTTTTAATAAAAACAAAGTTATTAATAGCGAAAGATTACCGAAGTGAATGTTTATTCAATTGATTTGGTAAAATCGCAACACAACTCCACTTTACTACTTCACCTAGCTAGAATATTGACAGCAACCAATCTCGGATCATTCCGATTCTACTTTAAAAGAGAGATACAAAATAACCCGGCATGCACCTGCCCATAGATCATCTAGTGGGCAATAGAATGCCGGCTTGCATCCTGCCGAGCGCGATATATCACTTGCGGCAAGGCCATTACAGTGTTCCCTGAACGCCAGATTAAAATGTTAACTAACAACCCTTTGTCTTCGCCGCATTTACAATGGGAAGCGGTTGTTTTACCCTCTAATGTTTGCTGCGATCTCAGCCACTGATTGCCGTTCGCGTGTTGTTTTATTTAAAGCGGTTCGAGGCATGTTCATGTTGCCGCCTTCTTTAAGTTCTGTTATAGCTTGTTTCCGCGGTTGATTGTGGTTTTGTTTTTCGCGAACTCTTATCTTGGGAGGTTGCTCGTAGATAACTATAATAGCTCATGTTTGTGGCAAAAGTATCCGATGAAAGTGTCAACAAACACTGTTCAAGTTAAATTGTTACGCAATCACTCACTAAAGGGAATTAGTAAAACATTCTGTACGTAGGTTTCTACTTCATATCTCACCCTTTTTCCCAACAATTATTGTTTGAATAACAATAATTGTGATCGAAAATCATCAACGTATAAGCCTAAAGGACTAATACTCCGAAATTAATTTTATGAAAATATTGTTTTTGGGTGTTGGCAATACGGGCAGAAGGCGCAAGGCGCAAGGGCGAATGCTGCAAAACACAGTTTAAGATTATCGACAATTTCTGTGATTTTATTGGAAACCAAATAGAAAGATCTTCTGATTCCATCATCAAAGTCGTTTTATTTACAAACGAAAAAAAAGGGTATAAAATTTACCTTAATATTGTAAAATGAAAAACGTCTTTTAAGGAGATTTAAAATCAGAATTTCGGGAAATTGAGTGCTTTAATTTGATCATTTGAATGCTTGAACTACACAAAATAAATGATGAAATTGGCAACAACAGATAAGTTTTCTAATCCATTTGTTTACACTTTCATCAGATTTTTTTGGAACCGACCATATCTTTAAATGTCTTGAAAGCGATTTGTAATGCAGGTTTACATTGAAATCTTAGTACATTTCTTAGCAGCGATCGTAGCAAGTCTCTCTAAAAGTAACTTAACTTTTTAAGTTACGTTAAACTTCCTTCCCTCGCTTTAACCATCTCATCAAAAGTACTTAAGTTTTAAACAGCTTGCAATAAAAAAAATATTATAAAATTGTGTGCTTTAATATGCATCTACGAATGTTTGCATTGGGGCAAAAGCATCGTAAACTTCAAGTGACGCAATACATTCGTTCAGGCATTTTCCTTAATGCGTCATGTATCTTTCATGCACACTGCCCTGTTTATATACTTTTTCCAACATTTACTTAAGGACTTACTCAAGGTAAGTAGTAATACTGAGTTTTTAAGACCATTATGAAAATTACTTGAATTTTGTTAGCCTATGTAAATCTGTTAAATTAAGGTAACGAGGACTCTGCCTTCATGTAACTGTGTTCAAAGTTTTTAGTAGTTAAGCAAAAAAGGATTTATTAATGCTGAATATATGTACTACTTATCTTGGCCTAGAGACAGAATTTAAAAAATGAATGTAAATTCTAAAGTCAAAGTTACAAAATGAATTTAACGTTAAAATTCTGAGAACTGTAACTGCCTATATGTCCCATTTTTTTTTAGTAACGCAAAGTATATAAATAATTTTATTTAAAATAAATTGTTGCTACAAGTATTTTTTTTCAGAGTCCTCGGAAACTAGGAATACAAACTTTATTTGCTGTATTATTGGTCTGTTAGCAGTTAGCATCGTAGCTTTAAGCTCATGTCGCAAATAATTATTGAACTTTAGATTTAGAAAAACATTAAAGGAATTAATTAATTCTTCCCGATATATGTAAATATGATGAAAGACTTGTCTTTTGTAATAAAATGTCACTGACGAAAGCTAAGAATTGATGAATCAGCTGCCGTAGCATCCAACAAGGGTAAAAATACAGTTCAATAAGTATAAACAGATTTTAAAATAGAGGCAACTCTTTTGAAACAACGAATTATGCTTACTAACTAAACCAATAACATTTATTTAAACAATGTTTAACTTAACAAAACTAAACAGCACCTTCTTACATAAAATATATAAAACACAAGCAACATTGCGAAAAAAATAAAAAAATACGGCGTTCATATTATGAAGTGCGGCCTTTTTGTGGCGAAATAGCCGTTTACCTTATTAGCTAGGTAGCGGCCAGTCTTCACTTTATATTCTAGGTTAGTTGGCACTCACACCACGTCCTAGCCTATTCATCATAGGGCAAGGCCACCGAAAGTATTCCGAGGGTACCTGCCCCCACAATTCCTCCGGCCGACTTAATCTTGTTTGCGGCGTGCAAATATTCTTTTAATACTATATTTCTAGGTTCAATATAAAAGATTTATTGTATTGATTCGGCATGGAAGTTATTGTGCAAATTGTGTTTAGTATTATGAGGTATATATATTTTCGCGTATAGTTTACACGTTGTAGAAGTAAAGTTATTCAATATAATCTAGTGTGTAAGGAGTCATGTAATCCTACTTCCTACTATCCTACTATATATATATATACATATATATATTAATAATAATATATATATATATATATTTTTTTTTATTATTATTATTAACGCTGGTATTCAGCTGCATCCGGTTAGACTGGAAGCCGACCCCAATATAGTTGGGAAAAGGCTAGGCAGATTGATTGATATATATATTATTTAATACAGTTTGACATCGACGTGACAACTGTTACCATGGATTCATAACATGATTCTGAAATGAAATTTTTCGTTCGTTATTAAAAAAAAATCTGCTGTTTCATAGAAAAGTGCAATACCTACGCGGTCAAAATTTATGGAACAGCTGATATTTTTTTAAATAACCGACGAAAAATTTCAACACCGGCTTTCAGAATCATGTACTGAATCCATGGTAACAGTTTTTGCGTCCCTGCCACCCTGTATATTAAAGAGTATATATTATATACAAATCCTAATAATATGATATAATATAATATAATCCTACTATCCTACTAATATTATAAATGTGAAAGTTTGTATGTTTGGTTAAGAAACATGTTACTCAATCCAGCAAAAACGGCTGAACGGATTTGGATGAAATTTGGCCCACAGATAGTTTATAACTTGGATTAACATATAATATACTTCTTATCCCGGTAGTACGTTCCCATGGGATAATAACCGACCTCCAAGCGGGCGAAGCCGCGGGTGAAAGCTGGTTTCCAAATAATTATGTTACAAGTATGTTCCCCTATGTTATATTTAATGAAGAAATTAATTCATTATCACCTACAAAAGTTACCTAGTTTATGTGCGGGCACGCACATTGAACGAATAAATTTGCAAATTCATTTTGATGGAAATGAGGTAGTGTAATGAAGAAAGGTGCCATCGAATTACTTCATATTACGAGGCCTAAGGTCCAGAATAGGATATTGATGAACGAGCTAGGCAAAGGACATTAGGCACCCATATTAATCGTCATTGAACGCCAATACAGATTCTACTATGTTTTCAAACTAGAAATTCAGCATTCGTAAATCGTAGAAATAGAAGTCCATTGCAACGAATACCGAGTTTATTTCTTACATTGACAACAATATATTTCAATGCTATCACGGAAGCGGTATACTATGACGAATGCAGCTATGTTTCCGGCGTTATCATGTATGCACGTCCAATTTTTATTGCTTTTTGTGCGGCAGTTACAAATCGATTTGGCTTTAAGCCAATGGCGTCATTTTAATAGTTCCTCTGTGTGGCCGACAGTACTCACATATTTTAACATTACATATATGGACATTTTAAGCTATGAATTTGTGAGGCACGAGTGCGCCGCAACATCTTGCCAAATTGAGAAAAAACATCATGTTTTAGATGAGGAAAACAGAAATCACGTAGTAATCCAAGTAAGTGTTATCAGAATAATCCCTTTATTTATGTTTTTGGCATGAATTTACTTAACGTTGAAAGCAATATTGTTATCTTTATCTTTTAGCATTGACAATGCTTTTATTTACTCTCATAACGTAAAATTCGAATTATAAACTTCAAAATCAGTTTATATTAACATATTTTATAAATACAACACCGAAATTTAAAAATAGAATCAGATTATAACACTTTTTCTCTAGCAAAATAATGCTATAATAGTACATTATGATACGAGTGTGTTGTGTTTGTCAGTACACACAAGGCGGTATTACTATAATAAGGTATAATATACGATAAGGTAGCCGAGTGTGTGTAACAATGCACACGCGTTTCATACAACGTTTTTCAACACACTTGCGAGGAAGAAAACAGACTTGTTGGATGAACTTATGCTACAAAAACGTAACTATAGAAATGATACATTTAGATTTATAAAGTTCAACTGACCTTTGTTGCCTGGTACAAAATAACCGGAGTTTCTTTTTAAAAAAATCTACGTCGGTTGATGACAATACTTTAGATTTCGTATTTTTAATAATAATTAACTACACAACGAAAACGATAACACATTTTAATATTTATGGAAAAAGGCGCGTTGGTTTTGTTTTTTCCGCTAGCGAAGCGCGCGTAGTTGTAAATAAAGGCATTGGTAAAACCGCTGAACAGCCTAAATAAAAATATAATAAATACAAAATAATGTTTTGAATACGCAAATTAAGGCTAATACGTGGTGAAAAATATACAATTTGATGAAATATTATGTTGATTTATCATATTTTATTTATTTATACAGTAGACATAAAAAGGCATGAAGTCTCTTTGTAAGATTAAAAAAGCTTAAATCTATTCGGGCGAAAATAGAGAATGCTCATTTAATAGTATGAGATAGTTCATACTAATTCCATGTATTGTACCCACTGACCTGCCCATTGGATCTTTTTTACCAAAGTTAAACGCCTCTGGTTTGCCTATGATACCTTTTTTTTACAAAAACTTGCTTTTGACTTTGGTGAAGCTTTTTACCATGCATTTTTGGCAAGCATGGTAAAAAGCTTCACCAAAGTCAATTTCTATTAAATACAAATTCCATGTTGCCATGAAAGTACTAATTCTATACTGCCCTGCTATGTACACAACAATGGCCGTAAGAAATTGTCTATGGTTTAGTGATGTGGTACCTAGTATGATCAAATCTTGGTTGCTAGTAGGTAACATCTTTCAAACGGACCACGAGTAATATAATTTTTTTGTATGGACCCTAAATAAAAGTCATTGGTGATCGCTGGTGTAGTTCATATTCTCTGCTCGTACTGTCATTGGACATATTGAATGTCAAAAATAAAAACATTTTATACTGAGTATTTCGAAAAGTAACGATATTTTTTTTTTCATCTAGTTAGTTCGAAGGATTTAAGATCACTTGAAGCGCATTTAAAGCAAATAAATGACTTTGACTATGACTGAGCGGATAGATATGATTGGAGTTTCAATTCCCAGAAAAAGTCTTCTTTTTGACATTCGGTATTGAATGACGACTTTGGGCAATACGTTAGATCCAATTCACGCCAACCCGTGCTCTTTTTGAAGGTATTCGTTATGAGTCGTAACAAATTCAGTGTTAAAGCAGTACAATATTCTAAAACTTGAGGGGGGGGCCCGCATGTTACCTATAGACCTACGACATTATTTAATAAGGAAAAAAGAGCGCACCTTTAAACGCGGGCTAGCTCCAACAGCATCTTGAAAATCCTAGCCGAAAAACACGATTGTTGTCAGTATAATAATTATAAATACATTAATATGTTTTTTTTTGTTCCATAAAGGAGTAATAAAATAATCCTTGAACAAATAGTCGGTATGTATTATGTCAATCACTGGCATTTCAAGGACAAGATAAATTTAAACGAGCTATAAAAGGATGTCGGTCGCCTATGGTCCGTCGTTTGACGTTTGCAAACATTCAAAATCCATCCCAGTTTTCACTTTTATTGTTAAATAAAATAGATGAATTAAAAGATAAGTAACACACATAGTATGTTAAAATGGGTGTGATAATACATGTATCCTACAGTGCGTGTTACTGTGTAGTGCGTATTTAATCAGTGACACGTAGATATCGGGTTCAATTCCCAGACAAGTTCAATGTTATTGTTTCAGCTAGTCATGACCAAATCCAGATTAGTTATCTCTGGCTCACATAACAGCACGAGTGCGCTAAAAAGCACGCGTGTTTAATACACTGTATTAAGAACCTAAAAGCAGTTCAATAAGAGAAACTGTACGAGCAAGTGTGTTGAAAAACATTTTTTTACCATTACGATACAGGGCAAATCAATGAAGTTAATATCAATCATGTTTTTGTAATGGATGGTTTAAGCGATGTGCTGAGTTTTGGCGCCATTCATACGTTTTGTCGTACTGAATTTCGTGAGTTTTTTTTGTAATTCTTGATCTTTTATTTAGTAGGTTTAATCCCAATGTTTGAGAGTAGATAAAGTATTGTATGAAACTGCACGTAAGTACCTACGTATTAAATCACTTGTACGGTATGATACTATTGTGGGATACTACTATGGTGGGATACTATTAAAAACACACTCGTGTTTCAATACCCCTCATTATGTAACAGTTTCATAAACTACTATTTCGATCGCTTCATACCCGTTTTCAAGAAAAGTGCGACCGGGGCCTAGCGTCCTCAATTATAGAGAGATGAAATGGTATCAAAAGATGCGTTACTGAAAGGGCTACAATTTGTTTGTTGTAAAATGTTTACTTATCTTTTTTAATTAAAAAATCACGCCAATATTTGACCGTTTCTTTTAGAACCTTTTTCAAAGAATCTTAAACTTCTCAAAAACGAAAACAGATATCGAAAAAATAAAAGTCACCTGTAGAATTTAAAGGTTTTCAAAATGATACCATTCTGGTTTCGATAGAAATATAATTAAGGGTAGACGTTTACCCCTTTCGGAGACACCTTTTTTAACTCGTCTGATTTTTAAGTGCCTTAATGAAATAAAGTCATTTTCAATGCGCCGCCGCGCCGGATGGTCATGGAACCATTAATTTTGTGGTAATTTTTCCTTTAAAACCTTGCAGCATAAAAATAGATAAAAATAATACAGGAGTTTGTAAACATTAAGATATCGTTTTACAATTCAATAAACATACAATCGAGAGACATTGATACCTTTCTCCACGTTTAGCACCAAAGACACTCTAGTGAGAAAATATTTTCCATTATTTATTCATATTTAGTAGGTGTCCCTTCCCTTAGGCGAGTTCAATTCTTTGTAGTACTGCTTGATATTCCCTCTTTGAGTGCACAGTGCTCGATAAAACGAGGAATTTGTAACAGAAGACACAATAACTGGGATAAAAGGGAGCTCCTGAACAATCATATCTATTCATTGGCGAAATCATGAAATACAATTTCCTATGGTAGGTATTCCTTACAAAAGTTTACCATATTGGAAAGTTTACCTCGAGAGGAAATAACTTACGATATTATGAGATCTTATCTACGAGTTAGAAAGTTTTCAGGTAGATAGATATTCAAGGATCATTTCATTTCGATTGATACGCTTATCCTCTGTTATTCTTTGCCTCAGAAATAGAATGTGATTACTGAAATAAATTCCTCTTTATATTACTAAGGAAAATGTTGAGTTCATAACGTGTAAAGCCAATTTATATAAGGCTTTAAATCCTTCTAATTTTCGGTGAGACTTAAAGCAAATTTACACCAACGTAACGCAAATCTAAATACATATTATATAAAACCAAGTCGGCAGATACATAGGATTTCTATTACGCTAAGAAATTAGCATCCCTATAGATCCAACTGCCTTTATATCTGCGTAGTCTGTACCAAGAATGGTGGAGCTGAGCCTAGCCGAACAAAGGCTTAGAAACGTTGAACAACGGACGTCCGAGTAGCCTCCGCAGATCCTAAGTACAAAGACTGATAAACGGATAAGACTCTCACACAACTATGAGCCTACCCAAAAATAGACAACCTCCATGTATCAGAACCGCAAACAATGGTTTGGTTTAATGTGTAGGTACCTAATCCTTTTTATTTTCTTGTGGGGAAGCTCTCCGTCTGGGGAGAACGGAGAGCTATTTCTGATTCCTAAAGACTATATATAACCCCACTGTTCCCTTTACTGCCATGAGTCCAGGGCCCGGGAGATACTCGTACAAACACTTGTGCACTTGGTTGGAGATACCTACTAATTCTGCTGATACCACTTACATTCAAGCTTCATTCAATGACCGTTCATGTTGTGCAATAATTGTAAAGTATTTGTTAAGCTGCACAAGTTTATAAAGGCTCTATATGTTTAAGGCTATAGAGTCAAGAGAAGCAGCTACTTATGGCAAAATGCCACCAGAAACGTAAAATCAACCGACTCAAACAAATGTGAGACTGAGGAGAGAATAAGTGAATAGGGTCGGTATCATGTGTCGCCAACCGAAGTAGTTTCAAAGCTACCTAAGCATTGTTAGGATTCAATTTATATATATTTTTTGGAGTTTAGACGTGGAGGTATCAAGTTGAAATTAATATCAAATTCGTAGATCTATGGTCCCATGGAGCTCTAAAAAAAATCAAGCTTCTAAGACAACGCAATAAAAAAAATTATGTGACATATTTTGACACCCTCAAATAACAAAAAAACCCACAGGGTACTTCGTTGACCTAGAATCATAAAATTTGGCAGGAACCAAGGTCTCACAGCACAAGTAAAGGAAAAAGTCCGAAAATTTCTAATTTGTAATTTTATCACAATTTTTTTTTTTGCGGTTACAAACTTACATTTGCGGTTGGAGAATTGACCGTGACGTATATCAATGTATGGGAAAACATGTTTCTCAACTACTAAGTTAAATTTGTTATTGGGTTAAATTCATCCCAACTTTGGAACCCTTCATTGCGCGTGGTCCGATACGCACATGGCCGGTTTTTTTTCTTCTAATATGCTCCAGAATTTGACCAAAGACCAAAGTTTTGAGATGTTTCCCTATGACACCACTACCCGTGGCTCGTATCAATAAGCCAGGCCGTCTAACTTACATGTATTAGTCCATACCTTGAAAACTACAGAACCGATTTTGATGAAACTTGCACTGTTCCCTAAGTTGAAGTAAATGTAAGGCAACAACACTAAAAAAAAAAAAAAATGGTCTCAATCCGATTTATAGTTTCGGAGATATGCAAGGCGAACATACCTATAAACATACAAACATACATACACCTATAAAAATTTGTATATTTGTTTGGAAGCCCTAATAGATTATCATATGTGAATATATTGCAGTTCCAATAATATTACATACGTACATATCGAATTGATTACCTTCCTTTTTTTGAAGTCGGTAAAAAATGGAACATAATTTGTAAGATATTATCTGCCAAGTAAGTCAACGAGAACCTAATCGTCGGTGGTGAACAGGCCCTAGGGATATTAGAAGAAATATACGTTTTTGATCACGCCATCCGGTGCGATTGCTCAAATGCGCAGCATGTGATGCGCCCCAAGCGAGTATCACGCATAAAAAAGTTCCATGTATGCATGAAATATGTGAAATGCAGCAGCCAACTCATGACTTCAAAACCAAGGAAGATATTACTAGGACAAATAACATAAACATTGACATAAATCTAATAGACATAAAAAGTCAGCTAAATATGAAGTCCCGAGCCGACAGAATATTCTTACTTACCGTTTATTTGTGCTTCATATAAGAACCATGCTTATGTTTGTGGAATAACAAGCGTTTAACTGCCCATAAAGAGGGATTTATTGCTCTGGCAACATATGAAATATCCGGTGTTTCGCTTTGAAGACTTTTACCTATTTATTGTAGTTTCCTATTAAAACTATACATAGTTATGGCTGAGAGAGCTTTGGTAGTATTCTTTGTGGCCAATCAATATTGAGTAGCGAAGCGTTAATATTTTGAAGGATTTTTTGAATAGTAGTAGGATTGCCTCGTTTGTCTTGTAGGTACAAGCGCTACTCTTGAACATGAGGTCTTGGGTACGTTTTCCAGGTCGGGCAAAGTGTTATTGGGTTTTTCTATCTGGAATTTCTCAGTAGCAGTCTGGACTCTGGGATTTGTGCCAGTTGATGGCAGTACGCTCGCCCCCTATTACATGGGACTTATACATATCTGGCGAAATGTGGGTGAAATTTAGGTAGACCTCTGACCTCAGACTATGTTCGGAGTGTCTTTGAAGGATATAATTAGAAATGAAATTATCCGGAAAAGAACCGGAGTTACCGACATAGCTTGCAGAATAAGCAAACTGAAGTGGCAGAGGGCTGGCAATGTTTGTCGAAGGATCGATGGCCGGTGAAGCAATCTAGTCCTGGAATGGAGACCGCAAGCGTAATGTGGTACGCTCTCCAGCTAGAGTGACCCACGACCTTAAAAAGGTGGCTGACACGGAGTGGATGCGGAAGGCCGAGGACAGGGTGTTTCGGCTCAGCCGGGGAGAGGCGTATGTCCAGTAGTGGACTGTGATAGGCTCAGTTGATTGATGATTTTCCGGTTTCCCGTAAGTATTAAAACTTTCACCCTTCGTCGACTCATTGGCATTGATACGATTCAAATACATCTACTTCCGAAATCTAGGTTACCTGTAGAGAATTATTTAATACTTGTTATAATTTTCTAAAGTAACTGCGTCTAAGAAACTATCCAAGTTTTATAACTTCAAAGAACTTCTCGACTTTACTGGTTAACTTAAAACTATTTCTTTTAAACTAGTATCTTCTTTAGTTAAATTATTCTTTGAGTTTATGTATCGCTCTCAAAGCCTCGACTGGCTCGTTGGTCTAGTGGTCACAAGCGCGTTCTCTATCTCTATCTATCTCCCTCTCTTTCTCTATCTCTATCTCCCTTCTATCTCTCTTTATCTCTCTCTCTGTATCTCTCTTTCTCTATCTCATTCTCTATCTCTATCTATCTCCCTCTATATGACTTTCTCTATATTTCTCTATCTATTTCTCTATGTCTCTCTATCTCTATCTATCTCCCTCTCTTATTATCTCTTTCTCTATCTAACTCCCTCTCTTTCTCTATCTTCATCTCCCTCTTTTTCTCTTACTCTATCTCCATGTCTCTCTAGCTCTCTCTCTCTAGCTCTCTCTCTCTCCCTCTCTAGGCAGAAACATGCATGTGATAGCAGTCTCCCAGACGTTACTTCACAAAGAGCACAGTTATAGTGGTAATAGCACATGGAATAACTGCTGAGCATGAGGTCCTACCGTCGTAGTTTCAGTCCAAGGTCGTCCAAGGTGATATTGGGTTTTTCAATCTGGAATAGCTCAGTAGCAGCCCGGATTCTGGATTTGTGCCCGGTTCATGGCAATAGGCGTGCCACCTATTACATGGGACTTAGACATAATTGGCGATATGTGGGTGTACTATAGGTTCACCTCTGCTAAAGCTTTCGGGGAAAACAAGCGGGATGTAATCGTTCTAAAAACCAGAACTCCGAAAGTTGTGCTAGCGACTCTATTCACGTGAAGATATTCTTTATTTTTCATAATAAAAACTACTCACTACGATAATAAAGTTTTATTTCTTTGTTTAATTTCACCGTAATCCGTTAAACCGACGTCGATTCGCTAGCACATACACATAAACTTTTGACACAATATAAGCTTGATATTCCGCGCTCGTTCATTTTAACTTATTAAAACCAGTATTAACAGTCGCCTCAAGGTTTTCTTGCAAGCGAGACGTCATCATGCAAGAAATGCGCAAACATAGTCGGAATATTCATGTGTGTTAATATTCATGGCCACGAAGGCACCTGCTGCACTTCAGTTAAGGATCGCGGTGTCTACCGAGCTTGTGTACATTTGTGAGACATTCGTATACCAGCGGTGGTAGAGGTTAAACTTTCAACGGCACAGTAGGTAAATGCACGTATGAATTCCAGATTGCGTTTAGGTGTTTAGGGACACGGCGAGACAGCACCGCATTAAGTATTTAGGTAGGCTAACTCGCGACTTGCTTAATTTAAAGTTAAGATAGAGATTAGACGCTTTGTTGGACAGTTGTTTGGAAGTGGTCTAGGTTTAGGGAAAGTTTCTGTTTATAATTAAACTTCTGTGTAACTGACACCGTTTCCCCTAAGGAGAAATGTGTTATCGTCCAAAAATCATTTCGTGAACAATTCCAGACTTAGACATGGCCTGGGTTAGCGTTTTTAATTAGAAAAGTAACTGGTTCATATAAAAAGAGTTGATCCTTTGCTGTACTCTAAAAAATCTAAAAATGATCAATACAACTCTCTAAGTTCATAAAATCGCATTGAATGACTATTTCATAAAATCATGACATTTGACGATTGTGCTTACTTATGGAGTTGTATTGCTGATTGTAATGATTATAATTATGTAAAGCCATATTTGTTACGGTCGCAAATCATATTTTAATCAACATAAAACCTCACACTGACCTGCAAAATGTAAAGACCTAAAGAAAATTTGAACTTCGCGGGCTACCTTAGCGCATGCCCCTTAAACTAATATGTTCAATTTCCGAGAAAAGTTTGCGATTTCACGTACCTACCTACCCTACATACTTACAGTAAACTAGTAAAAGGAATATTTTTGAGTACTTATAAATCCTATAGATACCTGCTTAAATTAATTCAAATGAACAAAAACTTGAAATTGCTTTTTGTTTAAAAATCTTAGGTAACTTCTCGTTGACTGTTATAATCCGACTAACATGTTATTTCTATTTCAATTCATAGGAATGCTTTTAGGCGTAGATTCCATTGTAACGTTGGAAACTTAGAATACTGCTAGTAAAACATGAAAAAGGTGAATCCTCAGGAAAATCTTGTTTTTGATACAAGCCTGACCATTGCTGCCCTCGCCCAGCGACGCCCTATGCCGAGGTCCGTACCCCACAGGGGGTGCCCTTAGTGTGTAGTCGCTTAGTTTATAAGTTTTATGCCCTGACTTGAGGCCTTCATTTATTAAGGCACTGGAGGCCGTAATTTATTAAGGCACACCCTGTTAACTGTTTTGCGCGAGCTTGAAGTCTATAGACGTCATAACAATAAAACTTTTATTCCGTCCGCGAACCGATTAAGCCGACAACCTCCTACGTTGACTTACGAGTTAGGTACAGCACCTACAAAAAAAAAAAGAAAAAATACCAAAACAAAACAGAAACCCTGGCAACTACAACACTAATTCCTAGTTACAAGGATTTCCGTCGAGACGATCACCTCGTTCCCGATCGTTTGCATACTGCGCTGTGCCTCTGAGTTCACAGATTCACAACTAGTTCAGTTTCTAAGGCTTTGATTTGACATTGATTGTGGATACAGCCATTGTGTCTGTTTGTGTGTTCCGTAACGTGTTTGTGGGATGTTTGTTGATGTTGTACTGAGGAATTCATAAGGAGGCTGCAGTGAGGAATTCATTTTATGAAAAGTGGAAAGGTTTTACGGGCAATGTTTAGGTGAAATTAAAACACAGAGATGATTTTACTTTGATTTGTAGATAATTTCAACTATGTGTTGAAAATTTATGATAGTTTATTCTATATAAATTTTTTGGTCCATAGAAATGTTCTGTTGTTAGGTAGAAAGAAGTATGTAAAAAAAAAATAGTCCTTTGGGCACATTTCCGGATGACAGCGATGAATTCAATGCCTTTTTTTTTTTTGAGGATGGGAAATCATCAAATTACTTCTCCCGCTCTGGGCAGAGCGAGAGGGTGTGTCAGACTTTTACTGACTAAAACCCACCCGTGTTCCTTCCGTTGCCTGTGTGCCGGGGCCGCGTTATCCCTTTCGGACCAACCCGCAACCCCAGCAGGCATTGGTCTTTCGACCACGTCGGTATGAATTCGATGCCTAAGTTTCCTTTTGTTTTTGTTTGTTTAATTAGTTAGTCATTTAATTTAGCTTGTTTTTCCTTTATCATAAGATATTTATGAAGCCTTCTATAATACTATAAGCAGCTCATAAATAAAATCGTTTTATCCAATTCCAAAGGATTATTTCAATCTCAACCGCAGATGCTATGTGATTGTGGGACAAAATACCTAAAAAAAAACAGAAACGCAAAACAGAATTCCGTGTTATAAATAAACAAATGTCAGTAGCAGCATGTACTTCACATCGTCGTCTTACTTATAATTATAATTAAAGCTAACTCCCCTAATTTAGCGGTGACGTTCCGAGCTCTTGTTTGTTCTGCGGAACCCAACAATCTCTTTCAAGCGTTTCTTGATTGCTAAAGAACTTAAAACTTAAATGCGCCTGTCTGGTCGTTAGTGCACACATATATTATGCAGTTTCTGGGAAGTGTGTCTAGCTTTAATGCCTTTTCGGTTAGTGTGCTTGTAAATATAGTTTTCATTTTGCTGGGGAAATTAAAGAAAATATTATGCTATGAAACGTTCTTGTTTGCAGTTAATGCAAATAGCACATGCAGACGTCACTACGTGCAAACATTAGTATGACTGCGATGCATCTCACTACTTCATGTACTAACTAGGTATAAGGTAGTTATTAAAAAAACCGGACGTGCAATGGGATTTCCCATCGGCGAAAATGACGAACTTCCATACGAATTTTAAATTCAAAAATCCTTCCTCGGTGCTCACTTTCGTTGTTAAAGGAATATTTGGAAATCGTGCAACATTTCATGCTTCTATATCGAGTGGCTGTGCGTTGTCAGTCAAGGAATGACTTTAGGATTTTTATTAAGGCGCGGTGTTACCTCAATATTTACAAAAAACTGGTTTCTTGTATAGTCGAGTATGACGTAACGCAATGAAAATATACGACGCAAAAAATACAGTGGACAGAGAAGGGTTTAAAGAAAAATTTTAACCAAATAGAATAGTAGAAAATAGTTTGATATTCCCAATAAAAAATACTTCATAAAAATAAACTTTCGCGTCGAACATCTCCGTATTCTCAGCGAAAACAACATTTATTTTTCAGAGTTCAGCAGAACAAACATTATTTTATAAGTTTAACCAGACAATTATTTAATTTAATGTGTATATTCTGAATAATCTAAGTAAAACCCGTAAAATAAATGCCCATTCGCAACTTACTCACATCGTCAACCCAAATATTTTTTCGATTTTCAACCTTATTTAATGCTCTGTAATTGTGAAAATAGATATTGCGGTCATACTTTAGTCGTCAACGTCGGGCTACCGTGTAGCGCGCAGACGAAGTTGTGTGAGTGCAGCTGTAGCGTTTAAAATCGTAGTCAGTCCGCGCCTTAAGAAGACATGCCTATTATTATACCATTAAATGAAAAGCACCTCTTCTCATACAAAGAAGGCATGAGCATTATATTTTTTTTTTTTAACTCAAACTCAAAGCATTTATTTCAATTAAACCATTTACAGGAACTTTTGAATTGTCAAGGAGTTGGCAGTCAGAAAGATGCAGCTAGTTGCCCATTCCAAAGCGTAGTAGGTACCTATGGAGAATAACGGGCAACTCCACGGACACTCTTTTAAGTAAACAAATTATTTACTAGTTTAAAAGAAATAGTTTTAAGTGCTTTACTTAAAACAATTTTTTTCGTTTGTTTTTTTGTGTGAAAATTTTTTTTTTGTATTTTTTGTACTGGTTTAGTAAAGTCGAGAAGTTCTTTAAAGTTATAAAACTTGGATAGTTTCTTTGACGCAGGTACTTAATAAAATTATAACAAGTATAAAATAATTCGCTACAGGTAACCTAGATTTAGGAAGTAGACGTATTTGAATTGTATCAATGAGATGACGAAGAGTGAAAGTTTTAATACTTCCGGGAAACCGGAAAATCATCAATTAACTGAGTCTATCACAGTCTATAATTGGTATACATAAAAACTATTTAAAAAAAAAATTGGTTGCAAAGTAGCCGCCTTGGAGGCTCATCTGATAGCATCTGGTTACCACCGCTTATGCACGTCTGCAATACTAAAGGAATCGCAGATAGATGCGTTGCCATCTCATGTTGAAATAGGCTTGGTGATAGTAATTCCCAGAGCGTAGCACTCAACCACAGCTATAACTATTAATAACATAACATAACATTATGCTTTGTTTCCCCGAAGGATTAGGTAGAGGTGTACCTATAGTACTCCCACATTTCGCCAGTTATGTTTAAGAACCATGTAATAGGGGGTGAGCCTACTGCCATTAACCGGGCTCAAACCCAGAGTTCAGGCTGCTACTGAGAAATTCCAGATAGAAAAACCCAATAAAACTTTGCCCGACCTCGAAAATGTACCCAAGACCTCATGTTCAAGAGTAGCGCTTGTACCTACAAGACAAACGAGGCAATCCTACTACTATTCAAAAAATCCTTCAAAATATTAACGCTTCGCTACTCAATATTGATTGGCCACAAAGAACTACCAAAGCTCTCTCAGCCATAACTATGTATCGTTTTAATAGGAAACTACAATAAATAGGTAAAAGTCTTCAAAGCGAAACACCGGATATTTCATATGTTGCCAGAGCAATAAATCCCTCTTTATGGTCAGTTAAACGCTTGTTATTCCACAAACATAAGCATGGTTCTTATATGAAGCACAAATAAACGGTAAGTATATTTTGTCAGCTTGTGACTTCATATTTATCTGTCTTTTTATGTTCATTAGATTTATGTCAATTTTGATGTTGTTTGTACAGGTAATATCTTCCCTGGTTTTTAAGTCATAACGCATGACTGGCTCCTGCATTTCACATATTTCATGCATACCTTAGAGCTCCCGCAGTCATACAATTGTAAGTTAACCAACTATAGTAACTTACTAACTTAAAGATACAGATTTAGTTGGTAAAGATGTGCGGGTTAGCTTACGTCGCTATACCTATTGGTATACTGTGCGATGTCAGCCAACTTATTATTATTATAATTACGTACAAGTCCAAAAACAAAAACAAAAAAAAAAATCTAAGAAGAAGAAACTGAAGCAAAAACTTTGTACTTACACCTTTTTACGAAAATTACGCGGACGAAGGAGTATGAAATTTGGCACAGTTAAAGTTTATACATAGTGCAGACAGCTAATATTTCTATATAATATACATTAGAAATAAATAAAATTAATAAAAAAACATTACCACTCTACCATGCGTTTGACACAAGATGGCTATCTTAGAAGGGGTACTAAGTTTTTGCTTCACGTATTAATATAATATAATAATAACAAGTCTGTGGCCCGACTGTCATGAATTTTTTCTCCGTCATATATTTTTAGTATTTCTACCGATTTCTTTGATTTTTACACATTAAATATGACACAATGTTGTGATATGTGTTCCTACCATCTCATTCCTGAAGAAACCAAAATTGGCAGCAAAACCGAAACACATACCAGGATGTACTAATAAAAACTATAGACGGAGAACAGTGCAATGCTGATGCGAAGTCGGGCACGACGACTGCTACAAAACACACACCCAACATCTTCGGGTTCGTAGCTCAGCTCCGCCTCGCAGTTGCGTCGAGCTCGAGCGACGAATACTTCTCGCCGCCGCCGTCACCACCACCAGCACGTCGCAGAAGAGGCCGACCACCGGCCAGTTTAGGACCCCGAAGCCCACCTCTGATAGGGTCCCCGCTCCCGGTGGAAGTGTGCGGCGCATGAGATGGACACAATTCAATTCAATTCAATTCAAATCTCTATTGTATATCACATGTGTTTACAAGGTCTTAATAATAATAATAAAGTTCACATGGACCCTGTCGGCAACAACAATTTTATAAAAATATGAGTAGTAACATTATCTTTAAAAAAACTAACAAAATAGAATTACATTATATAATATCACATTTAAATATGTCAAAGTCAAAGTCAAACAATTTGTTTCAATTAGGCACATAAAAGGCACTTATGAACGTCAAGTTTACAAAAAATAGAATTGATTCTAGTCGCCCCTTCCAAAAGGTAGTTTTCGTATGGAGAAGAATGGGCAAGAAACTCCACCGTTACTCTTTTAAAATGTTTTTACAATATTTTGCATATAATTATATGTGAAGACGATGCATCTAGAATAAGATTACTATACCGCGATAGGTAAAAAAGAATGAAAAATAAAGCAATTACCGATAAATTAAATATGTGATAGATACATGGTGCTCACATATTTACAAACATTGTAAAATTATACGATATTCCTAACATTTTAACAAGTAATACTAATAAGTCAGTGTGTGAGTTCAAGAAATCACAGAATGTAAAATTAGTGTTATAAAAAATAACAAATACATAATTAAATAAGCAACCAGTTTGATTTTGTCTAGACTCTAAATTGTCCCATGGAGCAGGACCAGCATGTTTCCAAGCATTCTTATCTTGGATAAAATCCTCTAATTTGTAATATGCTTGTTTACAGAGTGTACTTTTAATATGAGTTTTAAATTTTCTTTCATTTAATTGTAATATATCACAAGGTATTTTATTGTAACATTTAACACAGTACCCCATAAAAGATGTATGTACTTTAGATAATCTGAAAAATGGTTGATCTATTTTATCTTTATTTCTAGTATTAAAATTATGTCTATCACTTATTTTATTAAAGATATGTAGATTTTTTCTTACATACATAATATTTTCATAAATGAATTGGCAAGGTACCATCATAATATTAATCTTTTTAAATAGTTCCCTGAGAGATTCGCGACGATGTAGATTATAAATGGCTCTGACAGCTCTCTTTTGTAAAATAAAGATGGATTCAATGTCAGCAGCCCGACCCCACAGTAAAATGCCATATGACATAATACTGTGGAAGTAGCTAAAATAGACCAGACGCGCGGTTTCTACATCTGTTAACTGTCGTATCTTTCTAACAGCATAAGCGGCCGAGCATAGCCGCCCCGCAAGAATTGTTATATGAGGTCCCCATTGTAATTTCTCGTCTAGCGTGATTCCTAGGAAAACGGTTTGATTAATAAATTCTAGTTTTTCTCCATTCAATATGATGTCACATTCGCTACTTCTAACATTAGGTAATTTAAATCTAATGCATTTGGTTTTTTTTTAAATTTAGTACCAAATTATTTATTGTAAACCAATCTTGGACTTAAAGAATAGAGCTGTTAACGTCGTCAAGATTTTGTGACCGTCGGTTTATTTTAAATATCAACGATGTGTCATCTGCAAATAACACCATCTTATGTTGATTTTGAAGTAATTGTGGTAAATCATTAATATAAACTAAAAAGAGGAATGGACCCAATATCGAACCCTGAGGAACGCCCATTGCCATTTCAGACCCCAATGAGTTTACGCCGTTTACTTGAATTTTAACTTTTCTATCTTTCAGGTATGATCTTAGTAAATCAAGAGCTGTATTCCTAATCCCATAGTGCTCAAGTTTCAGCAGAAGTGTTTCATGGTCTACGCAATCGAACGCCTTCGAGAGGTCGCAAAAGATTCCAATGGCATCGTGTGCTTCTTCACAGGCGTTAAAAATGTTCTTTATGAGGGTGACACCAGCGTCAGTGGTACAACGCCCTTTGGTGAAACCGTACTGTTGTTCATGAAAGATGGAATTCTTATTAAAGTGACGTAACATTTGATTGAGCATCAACCTTTCAAACACCTTGCTGAGAACTGGCAGAATTGACACAGGCCTATAATTGTTGGGTTCCTTACTATCACCGGATTTGAACAAAGGAATTACTTTACTGTGTTTCATGAGATCCGGAAAGACTCCTTGGTCTACACTGGTGTTAAATATGAAAGCTAAATAAGGCGCAATGGTTTCGATGATAAATCTACAGACTTTGACAGACATTCCCCATAGATCTTCTGTTGATTTAATTTTAAAATCTTTAAAAGCTTTTATAACAGCCTGGGGGTTTGTATGCTGAAACCTCAGCTCCAAAGGGCATGACTTTACATTTTTCCTAAGTAAGGCAGCAGAAAGCGTGGGTGAGGAATTTAAAGTTTCCGTAGTTTTAAGGGGAATATTAGCAAAAAAGTTTTCAAATTCCTGAGCTATTTCTACATCTGAGTTGATAGGGCCATGTGAAGTCTGTAAGTTAAATTCAGTATTACGCTGTTTTTTCCTACCGGTTTCATTATTTATTATTTGCCAGGTAGTTTTTATTTTATCATCAGCTGATTTTATTTTATTGCTAATGTAAAGAGCTTTAGCCATTTTGCACACACTTTTAATTTTTTTTGAATATTTTGCAACATGTTGATGAAAGCTTGTATTATTAATATGTTACTTTAGGCCATAAAGTTCAAAAAGTTTTTCCCTACTTTTACGAATACCTGGAGTCGCCCAATCACTAAATAAGAACTTGAACTATATGACATAGGTACGTCTTTGCAAATTCTCACTAGCTCTAGAAATCATGAAAAAGAATTAATTAATTTCAAATAAAAATCACATAAATTAAATTATTCAAAGATTAATTCATTAGAAATAAATTATGTCACAGATTAAATTAATATAAAAAGTCAAATAAAAATGCAATAAAAAATAAACAATTCATTCAAAATAAATAAACAATGTCACAGATTAAAATGGTATTAAAGAATCGAATAAACGCCACATAAAAATAAATGTCTAAAGCTGAATAAATGCTGAATAAATGGTGGAAGTCATTCTATTTAAATGTCATCATTCAAAAATTCTTTAAGTGAATAGTAGCATTTCTCCACCAGTAATTTTCTGAACCGTTTAATAAATATATTTGCATTTTGTTCCATTTTTATGTCGTTTGGTATTTTATTATATATTTTAATTGATGCTACGTGGGGGCTCGTGCTGTGTAATTTTAGCTTAGATTGCGGTATTACGAGCATATTTTCAAACCGTGAACGTGGTGCATACCGGCGAGGTTGGTCCGCAATTTTAAGGTAGAAGTGTGGATATTGTCTAACGAATTTACATATTTCTAGAATATGAATAGATGTCAAAGTTAGTATGTCTAGTTTCCTAAAATGCGGTCTACAACTTACGTCGTTGTCAATATAAACCATTATCCTGATACACTTTTTCTGTAGGATAAACAAGTCGTTGCTATCTACACTATTTCCCCAAAGAATAATACCGTATTTAAGCCATGCGTATGCGTATCCATAGTATGTGAATAGAGCAGTTTTTAAATCTGTAGTTTTTTTGAGCTCACGTAATGCGTAGATAAAACTAGATAGTTTAGATTTTATTTTTTGTATGTGCGCTTTCCAGGTCATGTGGATATCTAAGTCTAGACCTAACAAAGTAAAAGTATCTACGCATTCCAATTTGATACCGTCAAACGTAAAATTTATACCCAAGGATTTTTTTTGGTAAGGCCTGAATTGCATAATTTTGGTTTTTGAGAAGTTGATTTCTAAATTGTGGTCTTTCATCCAATTTTGTATATTTAACATTATATTATTTAAATTGTCATGTAGGTGTTGAGAGTCATTACAGGAAGTTATTAATGAAATATCATCGGCAAACAGTACGCACGACTCTGTCATAATTTTAGGGAGGTCGTTGATATAAATTAAGAATAGCAAACACCCGATAACACTACCTTGCGGAATTGAATTTTTAATGAAAAGTTTTTTGATCTTATTATGCTGAATTCTCCAGTATCACGATCCCAATGTTCAATTTCTACAAATTGTTCTCGGTTTTGTAGATAGGATGCGAACCACTCGTGAGTTATATGACACAAACTGTCAATGAAAATGTCATGCGCGCATACTTTGGGGCTACAGAGGGAGGAAGTAGCTTGACTGCGTACCGTGGTCGGATGCTCTCTCTGTTTCAGGTACTTGAGCCAGCTGTCAACGTGTCGGCCCAACGACTGTCGGATCAGGTGCGGGTCATCCAGCGTAACCATATGCTGGACGACGCCGTACTTGATCGACTACGCGTCGAATCACAGAATAACCGTGTAACGCCTGCCTCACCACAGGTCGCGGTGCAACTATAAAATTCACCCAGTGCTACACCGCGACCCGACCACGTTGGTGAAGAGGATGATGACGGGGTTATATCTGTGAGTTCCCAATGCAATGTACGTTTGAGGAGCGCTTTGGAGGATGCTTTCTGTGAGTACCGCTCCACTCCACCTGAACTTAGACCACGTTTACCTCGTTTGCCCATGCACAAGAAAAATAAGGCGCTGGTGGCGCAAACCTATAGTATTAGATACTAATGACCGTAGGGAGGTATAGCAGAGCAAAGAGCTTCACGGGCGTTTTTACCGGGCCTTACATGGGCCCGATGTAGACCTACTAGCGTCCGTATCCTGGCTGCGATTCGGTGATCTCTTTGGGGAAACCGAAGGTTTTGTCTTTACGCTTATGGATGAAGTTATGATGACGAACAACTACCGGAAATATATTGTGAAGGACGGCACGGTTGACATCTGTCGGGCATGCCACCGTCCGGGGGAATCAATTCGACACATTATCTCTGGCTGTTCTCGTCTGGCTAACGGAGACTACTTGCATAGGCACAACCTTGTGGCCAGGATTATCCACCAGCAACTTGCTCTGAAATACAGTCTTGTGGGATTCCACAAGACTGTATTTCAGCACAATACCACATACGACAATGACAATATCACGTTGTATTGGGATCGATCTATCATCACTGACAGGACTATTGTTGCCAATAAGCCAGACATAGTGGTGATAGATCGATTAGAGCGTCGCACAATGATTGATGATATAGCGGTCCCGCATGACGAGAACCTCGTGAAAGCTGAAAAAGATAAGCAGATCAAGTATCTCGACCTGGCCCGCGAGGTTGTCGACATGTGGGAAGTGGATACAGCGATCATTGTGCCGATAGTCGTGACTGCCAATGGCATAATAGCCAAGAGCCTCGAGCAACACCTAAGGAGGCTCTCGTTAGGCAGCTGGATCAAGGGCTTGATCCAGAAAGCGGTACTTCTAGACACGGCGCGTATCGTCAGGAGATTCCTCTCTCAGGAACCCTGACCACCGGTAGCTTGGACCTTGTTCCCGATACCGGTGGGCTACTATTTTTTATATTTTTCAATGTTTTTGTTTTCCGTTTTCTTTTTATAAAAATATTTAAAAATGTAAATTATATGTATATGAATGAAATAAAGGAAATAATAATGACATAAAACTTCATCATCACCACACGCACACACGCTTCATTGACTTGGCTTGGCCTGTTAATGTAGCTTAAATTAGCCAAAGGCAGTAGAGGGAACAGTGGGGTTATAGTCTTCAAGAATCAGACATAGCCCTCCAGTCTCCCCAGACGGAGAGCTTCCGCACAAGAAAATAAAAAGGATTAGGTTACACATTAAAACATTAAAACAAACCATTGTTTGCAGTTCTGATACATGGAGGTCGTCTATTTTTGGGTAGGCTTAGCCCCACCGTTCTTGGTCCGGACTACGATGAAGATATAAGGTTGGATCTATTGGGATGCTAATTTCTTAGCGTAATAGAAATCCTATGTATCTGCTGATGTTATATAATATGTATTTAGATTTACGTTTGTGTAAATTTGCTTTAAGCCTCATCGAAAATTAGAAGGATTTAAAACCTTATATGAATTGGCTTTACACGTTATGAACTCAACATTTTCCTAAGTAATATAAAGAGAAATTTATTCCAGTAATTACATTCTATTTCTGCGGCAAAAAATAACAGAGGATAAGCGTATCAATCGAAATGAAATGATCCTTGAATATCTATCTACCTGAAAACTTTCTAACTCGTAGATAAGATCTCATAATATCGTAAGTTATTTCCTCTCGAGGTAACCTTTCCAATATGGTAAACCTTTGTAAGGAATACGTACCATAGGAAATTGTATTTCATGATTTCGCCAATGAATAGATATGATTGTTCAGGAGCTCCCTTTTATCCCAGTTATTGTATCTTCTGTTACAAATTCCTCGTTTTATCGAGCACTGTGCATTCAAAGAGGGAATACCAAGCAATACTACAAAGAATTGAACTCGCCTAAGAGAAGGGACACCTATCGCTAGAGTGTATTTGGTGCTAAAGGTGGAGAAAGGTATCAATGTCTCTCGATTGTATGTTTATTGAATTGTAAAACAACATCTTAATCTTTACAAAATCCTGTATTCTTTTTATATATTTTAATGCTGCAAGGTTTTAAAGGAAAAAAATCCAGAATTCATGGTCCCATGACCTTCCAGCGGCGTGGCGCATTGAAAATTACTTTATTTCATTAAGGCACTTAGAAATCAGAGGAGTTAAAAAAAGGTGTCTCCAAAAGAGGTAAACGTCTACCCTTAATTATAATTCTATCGAAACCAGAATGGTATCATTTTGAAGCCGTTTAAATTCTACAGAATGATTGTTTTATATTTTCGTTTTTGAGAAGTTTAAAATTCTTTGAAAAAGTCCTAAAAGTAACGATCAAAAATTGGCGCCTTATTTTAATGAAAAAATATATATAACCACTAGCTTTCTCCCGCGGCTTCGCCCGCGTGGAGGTCGGAAATTATCACAAGTACTATCAGGATAAAAAGTATCCTATATGTTAATCCAAGTTATAAACTATCTGTGTGCCATATCTCATCTAAATCCGTTTAGCCGTACAAACTTTTACATTTATAATACAATGTAAAAAAATACGTATGTGCTCTACTAATTGACAACTGAACTGTGATATCGTGAACCCGACTCAGTCAGGACCTGAGGCCCTAGTGTGAGTTTATTTTAACCATCTCGACTTTACGCAAAGACCGCGTTCGGCGCTCCGATTGGCCCTTCACCAATCTACAAACTCACACTAGGGCCTCAGCACTCTAATTGCGTAACACACTTTCTTCCACAATCGGAAGGATTTTGTAGGAAATTCCTGATCCATTGCTTCATTTGTTTGAAAATTTATTTGCTCGATAACGTTAATAACGCAATGAATATTGTCTAATTGTCAAATGTAATACATTGCAACTGTTAGTTATTTACGCAATTACCCCGCAAGATTTTTATTAAAATATCCTTTAGTAAAAGATGGCGTGAAGCAACAAAAATATTTTCGTGACTAGTAGGTATGGCATAAAATATTTTTCCTAGAAGCTATTCTACATCCAAGGCTTAATATTGACTTTAATAACTAATTAAGAAGCTTATTACAGCACTAAATATTTATCACGATTATAAGGCTAACGTTAAAGGTGCGGACTAAACTTCGTTATGAGAAAATATAAAACTTAGTTAAAATATACGTAAATTGGCTCTGGTTTCTGGTAATGGAATTCATTACCACTAGCAGTGATTGTGCTTTATATTTAATGGGTAAAAAAAGAGGTTTTCAAACTTAATAAGACTTTATAATTTCAAGAATTGATTGTGTTAAACTTAGAATTACTAACTTTATAGCAAAATAAACTTATTACAAATTTCTTGAAAATATCTGAGGGGCAATTCCCGTAATTTTTAAGAAAGTTCGCATTCGCATCTCATTTGCAATCTGTCAAAATTACAATCAATTTACCAACATTTTTGACATGTTTGTCAGATTGCGACTAGAATCTGAACATTTATTACGTACGTGAATTGGCCTTCTGGCGTTAGTCCATATCATCTGTTTATATTAATTTTCAACTGATTTACTTCATCGTTCACTAATTAATAACGTTCTTAAATACTCTTATCAGGCAAATAATAAGCCCGGTATGTACTCTCCCAAAACCTAAAAGCTGTCTGTGATTACACCGCTAAAACAAAGAACAAAACTCTTCATCCTAGGAGCAAAGAGTTCCTACGCCTTCGCCATTGCTTTTTACTGTTTTGTCATGAACAAATGGCGTACCGTAAAATGAAGCTATTTAAAGCTACGGACTGTTGATATTTTCTAAAGGAATTTATAACTTTTTTGTTTTTATTTTAAGCCTACTGTTATCTATCTGGTTTATTTTGTATCTGTCATCGATATTTTTACGATGAAACATGGTCGAAAAACACGTCATATGGCACTCGCGATGATCTAAGGCCTCGTTCACGGCCGCGAGCGATGCGACGCTTCACCTATTTTCCATCCGCCCGTCCGCGTCGCTCGGCAAGTCGCGTCTCGGTAACTCATGGCATACTCTAAACAACTTCTTTCATTTGTTTTCTCTCCCCGTCGCATGAACGTGTAGCTCGGGGTCACGGAGTTAGGCTACCTACCTAATATTAAGTAATATTCACCAATCACAAAAGAGTTTGACAGCCACATCAAAGCTCATTCGTGCCTGTGCTGTAGAAGAATTACTTGTTAAAATGTTAGGAATATCGTATAATTTTACAATGTTTGTAAATATGTGAGCACCATGTATCTATCACATAATTAATTTATCTGTCATTGCTTCATCTTTTTACCTATCGTGGTATAGTAATCTTATTCCAGATGCATCGTTTTACATATACGTATAATTATAAAATTAATGTAGGTATACAAAATATTGTGAAAACATTTTAAAAGAGTAACGGTGGAGTTTCATGCCCATTCTTTTCCATACGAAAACTACCTTTTGGAAGGGGCGACTAGAATCAATTCTATTTTTTGTAAATTTTGACGTTCATAAGTGTATTTTATGTGCCTTATTGAAATAAATTATTTGACTTTGTGCAGTAGACTGTAGATCAGTCGGTCGATTTTGTAAAAATATTAACGTGAAGCTTAGGTGAAGTGAGCGTGAAGTGAGCTGTCAACTGGAATAGTGTTAATCCCTAGCATTCTGCCGGTCGATTCTATGGCAATGACAGCTCACTTCACCTAAGTTCCACGGTGATATTTTTACAGAATCAAACGGCTGTCCTGGCTAGAGTAGGTACAGTCCTTTCACATTTCTTTTACCTCTGATTTTGCGATGGTCTTTATTCTCGTTGCAATAAAGTTGCTGTCAGAGGTAAAATAGCTGTAAAAGTACGTACTGCATCTACTCTCGTTGTGTGTCATATAGGTGATAGATAGCTCTAACAGGTCTACATGAAAGTTGTTCCCCGTGGAACATGAATAAATCTCACTCTACATGTAGGTATGCTCGTGTTATAGGATTCTCGTCACTAATGTCATGCCAACTTTTAGAGTAACCGCTCAAATGAGATCAATATCATCTAATCCAATTATAATGGCGTCGACAATGGTCGATAAACTGACGGAACGATGGTAACAATTCTTATTTTAATAATTGGGTAATACTTTTCACTTCAAAGAATCTCATAGAAAGCAGAAACGGTGATAATTGACGCATAATTCCGACAAATCGTCGGCGTCGGAATAAGGTCAAAGATCATTACAAGGAAAAACACTCAGCGTCGTAACGGTGACAATTTATATTTGGATCAATAATCCTAACGTATTTTGTGTTATTCAGATTAATTCTGAATAATTTATTGCTTTGTTCGTCTTTCATGGATCACAAAACAATATTTTATTGTTTCACTTTTGTTGCTTTTTGCATAACTTCCGAGGTTGGCTGAGTCATTGTAGACAATCTATTAAGTGATGTCGACGTTCTTCTGTTTCTTATTTGTTATACCTGACTGCGGCGAAGTCGAAACGACGGGAAGAGAGCCTAGGGGGCTGCCTGAAATTCTTCTCTAGACTTGACGAATTCAGTGTTGTGAAAAACTGAATAAACCAAGGTTCTAATAGACTATTTACTGCATTCCCCATGCCCCCATTTCTGCCCAAAATTTTTCATAACTCTGAATCCTGTAAGCCTAGGGAAGAATTTCAGGCTTTCACGCAGGAGGATTTTCTTGTTACATGCTTTTCAATTCGATTTCTGTCGTACTCAAGTTTTAATTTTCAACTTATTTATACGAGTACATATATGTTACGGCTAAAAGTACGGTTGTGGAAATAAACTTAACATTAGCCGGCTAAAATTGAGTTTATTTTGAGGAGAGATTAATGTTCGACATAATGTCCATTTTCAATAAATGATTTCATCTTTAGCCGGCTAAACCGTAACCCTTTGGCTAAAAATGAAGTAGCAAATGAAAATGGCTGAAAGGTAGATTAGGTTACTTTACTGTAACTTGAAGCTCCCAGCTAACTGCAGTTGGACAAGCTGGTCGTGGCTTATGTAAGTGTTACTTGCTTTGGATTCGGTAATTTTGAGCGTTGCGACCCATATTTTTGCTATAGTCTTTTGACTGAAATAATGATGGTGATGATATCGTTTATGGACTAATTTTAACAATTGATTGACTGAAAATTTCTACACTGGGAGGTTCAAAACCATGTGCTGAATTCATGGTAACAGTCCGCGTCGATGTCCCGTCACCCTGTATATTTAGCTCACAAACAGACACGCTAGCATGTCGTGATCGTTATATTGTATTAATAGTTGCATTGGAATAAAAAGTGTTGCATGTTTTGTAACGTTACGTTTAGCTCCGTGATGGAGGAGTTGAACGTAGGTCACAATGAAAATAGTAATAAAAAAAAATATTATGATTAAAGGTTTAGGACGTTAAGGGATGGCTTCACAGGACACGGGATGCTCGGTATAGGCGGGCAGGCAGACAGGTAGGCAGGCACGAAGACAGCGTGGACGAGCTGGGCTCGGTGCGGCGCCACATGGAGCAGATTTATCCACCCTGTCGAACGAAGAGAAAGTTGTAAGAATTAATAGATAGCGGAGGCGCTTTGTGGTGCCTCACGCTAGTGGGAGGACCGCGTCAGCGTCACACGTCACGACGGAGGGCTCTCCTGAAGGGTAACATCGTCTGGAGTTACGACGCCTGACGTCGGGCTTGACGCCCTTATTGCGAAGGTTACAGTGTATTCACCAGCTTTATAAGAGGTTTAGAAAAAGATAAAGTTTACTTGTCCATGGTGCGTTATGTCTATGTTATAAAAAAGTAAATTGGACCGATGACAATCAAAATGTCGGAATATAAAATATTCGAAGATTTTTTACAAAGAAATGAAATGAAATGAAATGAAATGAAATGAAATGAAATTGTTTATTCTGTAAATAGGATATAGGAATCACTTTTACACGTCATATTAAAGATATATTAAATTTTGCTAGATGAGTTCGGCGTTTCCTATCCGACTACTCTGAGAAGAAAGGCCGAAACAAACTCAGAGGTCACAGTCTCTTTTAAAGTCCAGACATAATCTTGGTCAAGCCATATGAGGACCATGTAGATTCATGTCTGAAATGGTCTTTTGAGAAAAGAACCACACAGATTTGAGTGGACCTGTCCAGTCAGTGCAAGCATTTGTCAGTAATCGTGGAGCTCAACTCAGAACAAAAGGAGCTCAACTCGACGAACAATACCAAAGAAAGGACATTTGGGTAGGCCGCATAAACTACTCAAACTGCCAGACCATCATTAAAACTAACTGAGAGAGGATAAAAAAGGAGTAATGAGAAAAAAAAAATTAAATTAAAAAAATATCCACATAGTCCTCACATTCACAATAGGTAATTAAAATAATATTATACTTTACAAAGTAATCATGTCATTTTGTTTTAATGTTTAAATAAAACTGGTATATTTTAATGATTTTACTAAATAATTCTAATGTCAAGTTTTATGGTTTTATCACAAGGTTTAGCAGAGCGAGCAGCTCAATCCCAAGCTTTTTTATCTTCTAAATAATCTGAAATTTTATAGTACCCTTTTTTACAAAGTTTGGTTTTAATACAAATTTTAAATCGTTTAATGGGTAAGTTTCGAATGTCAATGGGAAGTTTGTTGTAAAAGCGTATACATTGACCCATGAACGAGTTGCCTACTCTGTGGAGACGAGTGCGATGTACAGCAAGGTTGTGTTTATTCCTGGTATTTAAACTATGAATATCAGACATTTTCTTAAAATTTGATATATTTTTGTGTACATACATTAGGTTTTCAAAAATATATTGTGAGGCTAGAGTTAGAATATTTACTTCTTTGAATTTTCCTCGAAGGGAATCTCTCGGACCTAGGTTGTAAATGGCTCGAACAGCCCTTTTCTGTAGAACAAAGATAGTATTAATGTCCGCACAGGTTCCCCAGAGAAGAATCCCATATGACATAAGACTATGAAAATAACTAAAATAAACAATTCTGGCTGTATCTACGTCAGTTATCTGTCTAATTTTTTTAACAGCATAGGCGGCCGAACTAAGCTTTCCTGATAATTTTTCTATGTGTGGGCCCCATTGTAATTTACTATCAATAGTGATTCCAAGAAAAACTGTCGACTCAACAGGGTCCAGTTCTATTCCATTAACTTGAACATTGGTAGTTAGCTGCCTGACATTTGGCGTTGAAAATTTTACGAGTTTAGTCTTGTTTTCGTTCAGAAGAAGATTATTTACATTAAACCAATGCACAACTTTAGAGAGTGCATCGTTAATTTGTTCAAAGTTAACTAACTGACGTTTGATTTTAAAAATAAGGGAAATTAAGGGAAGAGTTAATAGTATAAAATAGGTTTTGGATGCTAAAACAATCAAAGATTATTAAAAGTAGGTAAATACAAAGATTATCTTTGGGTAAATAGATCAAAAGGTGGTTTGTTTAGTATAATAACACATAGACTAAATGATGTGATTCTGCACGGCAGAATACCATAGTTTCAATACGATAAAGACATTACCTAACAATATAAAGTTGTCCAGTGACACACTTCAGTATATTTTCAATAAAAAAAAGAAAAAATACGACTATACACGAAACGAAGAATAAAAACTGACATGTGAGTATTTATTTTAGATTGGACGAAACTCAGATTTCGCAATTAAAATACATCATAATAATTGGAAGCTTAAAAATAAGTAGGGACTTCTCCAAGAATTATTTCAGCTTTCATTTAATAATATATAATATTTTATAAAGATTTCATGAGAAATTTTATTCAGATTAAGAAATTTCTTATTAACAGATAATGTATTTAAAAATGAAAACAATGCAATCACGAAACATACTGATTAAAAATGTTAAATTCAGTAACTGTCTCATGCAAATTCAGTTCGTTTAATAATGAAGTAAATAAAAACTGCTGTATTTATTTATAAAAATATTCCGCACCAAATAAAGTTGATAATTATTTAACGAAATCAATTAGGTGGTATTTCGTAAATATAATCAATAGAAATAATAAAATCTTCAATGAATACCGCCTCGTTGGTCTAAGGTCGAAATCACTAAGTTAAAGTTACAGAGCATGAGATCTTGGGTTTTGCCAATGGGAATTTTTCAGTAGCGGCCCGGAGACTGTGCAATAGGAGGACATACCTAACTGGTGATGTTCTTCATAAAGGCCAAGTGTGTAGTGCTCGCAACCGGCGTGCGTGTACGACCAGTACCCTAATTGCGTAATACATGGTCAATCACATTCTGAATCATTTTGAAACAGATTGCTAATCCAATGCTTCTATCATAAGTTCGAAAAAAAAACTGCTCAACAACGTAAATAACGCAATTAATGTTGTTGAACTGTCAAAATAAAACAGATTACTCTTAATCGTTTACCGAAAATGTTTAGGCAATTAAATAGCAGGCGATACTGATTTGTAATGCTGCGGCTGCATCTGCGTCATCGTGACAAAGCAATTCGTGCCGAAGCTTCGTATGTTTTGCTTGCCAAAAAGGTATCGCGCTAATGCGGTGGTCACATTTGCTGCTTCACCACGTTTATTATGTACTATCGAAGAACTTCATATCGAAGCAGTTTGAAATCAAAATCCCGTGAACACGATGACCATATCTGTTGCCCCCCCCCCCCCCCGGTTCTATAGCCGACGAGCGCTGCAAGCAGAAATAGGACTATTTCTGCTACTACGGTGTTTACAGTGTAATGATATGAAGTTCTTCGATGGTACCGACACCCGGACGATAAGTACTACGCAGCCCGAACTATCGCAACGATAACCGATAATGGATGGTCACATCTGCGTGTATCGTATCACTGTGCGAAGCTTCGTCACGATAGATACAGATACGGCCGCAGCATAAAAAAATCACGGTGAGTTTGGTGAAGTGGGATTAAAGTGAGCTAGCATTTCACGTGATGCTAGGGATTGACACTATTGACAGCTCAGAATAGCTATAAATAGTTTTACAGAATAGATCTGCAGATGTATCAACGTAAACGAAGGAAAATGAGTATGTAAGGACCGTCGCAGGTGGCGATCTGTAGTTTCTGCCTACCCCCGTGGGCAGAAGGCATGAGTTTATGTATAAGCATTTTTGGCGGATTTTTCCGGCGGCGATTTTTTTTCGTGCACTGGATTTTCAACGCTCTTCTTAGCTCCGATAGTTGAAAATCCAACAGTGTGATTTTTTAAAGCGCTCGGACGAGAGTGCGTCCCAGCGTGTTGGATTCTCAACGCTCGGCTCAACATCGTGCGAACGTGGGCTTATGATGGCAATAGGCTCGCCCCCTGCACAGATGAATACAGATGCTTTACTCGCATTTTAAGTATGAAGCTATAAGTACGCGGCGGACTCGAATTGTCGAATTCAGTAGGCGTAACGTAGTCAGAAGATATAAGAGTTACGCGATAGAAAGAGGCAACTTCTAGGTGAATATAACTGTAAGTAATTAGCGCTGTGCGACCTGAATTGCACTTAAAGGCTCAGAAAGGCGCGACGCGACAGGTCTACGCGAGCCTGGTGGAACAATTTCTATGAAAACTTCTCGGAAATTGTTTCATCGGTGTCGCATCGCGAATTTTTGCGGTAGCCTTTATAGTATCGTAGCAAGAGTCGCTTTTTATTTGAATTTGATTTTAAATGAATTTGCGGAGTGAACAATCTGTACCAATTTGTAAATTTTGTAACAATATTCTGATTTAAAAGAGTGTCCGTGGAGTTTCTTGCCCGTTCTTCTCCATAGGTACCTACTACGCGTTGGAATGGGCAACTAGCTTCATATTTCTGACTGACCGACCCATTGACAATTCAAAAGTGCCTGTAATTAGTTTATTTGAAATAAATGCTTTGAGTTTGAGTTTTTGAGTTTGCCCCCTGTTACATGGAACTCAAACATAACTGGCAAAAGGTGGGTCTACTATACATCCCTGCCAATCCCTTCGGGGAATATAGGCGTGATATGATTAATTATGGTATGTTACGAATACCGCCTGCATTGCAAAACTTTTATTTTTTAGAGATCAATTAATAATCAGTATTATTTTATTATTATTTATTATTTTTATGTAGTTTCATCGTAGCAACGATCTCACAATTAGGCGCCAAGACACGGATCGATTTGAACTATTAAATTTTGATGCGTTTCTTTGTAAACGAAATGATCTGGTTACAGATTTTCTACAGTTAATACGGTGACATAAATTAAATACCCTTCTAGCTCTTCAAGACGAAGTTATCCCTTGCGAGCCATACAAGACACGTGTGTGTGTGCACATGTGCACCAATTAATTGTACAAGACTGTCCAGCAAAAACAATTGACTCGACTAACGAAATAGCCTATAAATGTTTTGTTTTTCTTTTATATTTTTTGTAGAAAACAAGCCGGAAGCGACAACTGTGCAGCGAAATAAAATAAAAAATATTCAATTCCGCTTTCGGTTATGTGTTTGCAACGTTAGAGGTAAAAATGAAAAATGAAAACATTCGTCCCATTCATAAAAGTTTATTTTTTATATTTTTACAGGACAAGAAATTTGTTGGTAGCTTCTGTTTTCCGTGTACCAGAATTATTTATTTATTTGCTCTCTTCCATATCACACATTTTACAATAGATTATTAATGTCGGTTTTTGTAAATGAACCCTGTCACTTTATTTATTGTCTGATCAGTCAATCAGCTGTTTGTCAAGTATCTTCTCAGCTGTTATGATTGGATAACCACCTCGATAACAAAATTAAATGAGATGACACAATATTAAACAATAGATTAGATAATCAGTCTGGATTTCAGAAGCCATTTCAAATAGGATTATATTATAATTGTATACAGTATGTTTGGTAGTAGGACTGACAATTTTTTTTGAGGGTTTGGAAATGACACCCCTGATTTGCTAGCATAAAATTATTTTAATATTTGTTTTTTAAATTAAGTTATAAGTTGAATTTTTTCGTACCACAATTTTAAAACTTAAGACCACAATACTCATTTTCTAAAACCAATAATACATAAATGTAATTGCTGATAACTTAAAAAATTTGTACATTCGAAAACAAGAAAGTTGTGACAACATTTCGGCTAATTTAAAAATAAAATTTATAAATCTCAATTACCTACCGTGACTCCTAAGACACAGGTTTTGTGGATGAAAACAAGGATATGAAAGCTACCTATCGTTAAGAAAAGTATGTCGGTCTACTTATACAAAAACTACAGAAAAAAAAATACCAATGTGCCTTTATGCGGCCTTTCTTTACTTTAAATTACTTTTGTTAATTCATTATTCATGCGACATATAGGGCTATGCGTAGCGTGTATTGAAATTCAATGTAGTGGTATTTTTTGAAGACTCTGCATCTGTCAAATCTGTCAATGCCAAAGACCATGACTACTGTATACTATACGGTACTGACCGTTCACTATAACTTGACCCTTGCCTTCATGTTGGCACCATTGCTTGTTAAGCTTATTTTCAATACAAATAGAGTTTAAAATGGCGACTGGCAGAATAGTCTACCAATTGCGTCATGGGACAAGTATAATGAACACATTGTTAATAGAGTGCTACAGAGATATTTACGCGTTAGAATGATGTTGACAGGGGCACCCCCCTGTCAACATCATTCAAAATTCATTGCTGGTCAACATTTCTGAAATTGTCACAGAAATTGTTTTGACAAAACAAGATGGCGGCGTTAGTTCTGATTTTGGGCACGCGCCAAAAGAACCGATGTCCCTTTACATCATCGAAATAAGGACTTAAAGTTTACAACATCCTAAAAGGTCGTCACACACTTATAGCTACAAACAAAGGTGTGAAGGAGCATCCAAACTATGACAATAAAAGCAGACCGTAAAGATAAAAACGTTATGTTAGTACCAATGTAATTCAGGATAGGAAGATTTATGCGTCAGTCATTTGTTTTCGCCGGGTAATCTCCGACCGGGCGAGGCGTCGCGCTAAACTGATTACGACTTCAAATTAAGCCGTAAACTCGTAACGCTCAAATTACTGAGTATTAACGCAGACATTGCTTTTAAGACGAAAGTTTCACTGTGAAATATTTGTTTTAGAGCCTATGCGTTCCTTTTTTGGGGAAGTAATGGTGTTTTCTTTGTTGTTAGTGCAATATTACTGAATTGGGCGTTTGGATACCACATCCAGCCTAAAAGAATAGACTTGTGGTTCATTTATGACAGGTGCCTACCTACTGCTGTCAGAAATCGTTTAACACTAGACCGCATTCATGTAGAACGCTGGTAACCGCCTATACGCTGGTTGTCAACTCTGGTCGATGCAAGCAGTTTTCATACTTTTTGCCGAATCAGCGTGAATCGTCAGAACTTGTCGGTGCTTATCGGCGACGGCCAGCTTTGACAACCAGCGCTTGTTGGCGCCAATAAGCTCTCAGGCATATCAGCGCCGGTTACCAGCGTTCTACATGAATGCGGCCCTTGATAATAGCAAAGAGGCTTCAGCCCTCAATGAAACTACTCCTGGATTTAATGATTGACAGTCGAACATAGGCCATGATGGGGCGCTTACACGGCACGCTTAGGTGAAATCTTGTCTAACAGAACTTGTAAAATTGCACGAATCATTGAATCAAGTTGAAACAACTGTGAGATCTCAAGAACAAAATATTCTTCCAATAACATCCACAATCGGAAATCTCTTCACCCCAGGCCACCCACATCAATAAGATCATTAACATATTATGTACATAAATAAAAAATACATGCCCTTTGTAAAGAAATTCCAAACAAAATTTACGAAATAGCTATAACGAGTAATATATTGCCGTATATTCTTTGTGCTTGTCTGAAGGAAAGATTTTGATCAGCCATGTGTTACTGGAAAGGAAGTAAGCGAAGAAAAACGGGGAATGGGGCGTCGACGCGTTACTGATAATCAAGTACATGCTTATCTAGTACAATATAACCGCGCGAGTAATCCCAAAAGGCATAATGGTAGACCGATTTCCATTGCTGGTTTTAAGTAGATTAAAGCTTTGTCTACAAAAAGGAACCTTACATCATGCAGGCTGGCAGAAAAAATATTCTGATTACATTCGTTCACTCAAGCGAATTTAGAATCATTATTTTAATTTTTTTATAAGAAGCGTTTAGTTCTATAGTAAAGAATTGTTTTATTCGCGAAAAAGTGAGTATGTTTTCTTGAAAATAAATAGAAAAATCAGCATAGGTTTTCATTAGCGGTCGCGCCACATTTATTGCGGTTCCAAGGCAGTAAAGCCTTAACACTGTTTGTTGGACCGTTGACATTGTGCAGTGGGTACAACGTCAACGGACCACCAACGAACCAACCATAAACGAGATTATTCGAACCGATCGTGACGTCCCGGTGGTGGTGTGCGGTGGAGCCTTAGTAAATTTATGTATCGCTACTTCGGCGCCGCGCCGTCATCTCGTGCTCGTTGACGTCCCGCTGATGTAGCGGTGGACAAATGGCCTTACAATACCTACTTCTTCTTCTCTCGTAACAGTAACATGAGTTATAAAAATATAATACAACACAAAACGTGGTAGCGCTACAGAACTTGCACTGGACGTACCTACCTACATTTCAGTAGATATCGACCCTCGTGGAGGCTATTTTAAATGCACCAACCTACCATTGAACAGAGAGATAGTATCAAAAACACACTGGTCCTGTGTGTGACCTAGTCACAGAACTCATTTATTCATAAATGTCTTATTAATGTCCGGCCTCAGTGGTCTTTTGGGATCTCACTCCGGCAACGGATTTTTAATGTCAACATTAAAATGGTACGGATAAGTTAAATTAGTATTTATAAATCTTTTCTTAGTGCCAAAGTTTTATATACAAAAATTATAAAGTTTTATACACGAAAATTATAAATGCCTGTACAGTGGGCTCCAAAGAAACCTCACCCCATTGCATTGTTTTTACATCTCTAGGGGGTGAGGTTTCTCTGGAGCCCACTGTACCTACTACCAGTGGGCCTAGCAAGAACGCGCGGAGTAATAAAGAAAAATTCGAACGATTTTAAAGTTGAAAATACTCGGTTCACACAAAATATTTATATACTTTTAAATTTTAAGGTATCACCGCGTTCATATATGAATCTTTAATCATATAAAGATAAAGATTCATAACTAATAGATATGAATCTTTATTAATTTATGAATGCGGCAAGCATAATTACTATCACCTATTACGTAGATATTATCGATATTACCGCAGTGTCTCAAGACGAAAGTCTTTGACCAGTGCGTGTTGCCAAAAATGACTTATGGTACTGAAACGTGGTCGCTCACAATGGGCCTTATTAGAAGGCACAAAGTAACCCAAAGGACAATGAGGGAGAGTGCTATGTTTGGAATTTCCCTACGTGATCGAATCAGAAATGAAGAGATCCACAGGAAAACCAGGATAACCGACATAGACCGTAGAAATGCTAAACTTAAGAAGCAATGGGCAGAGAACATTGCTCACAGAACTGATGGCCATGGGGCCGAAAGGTTCTCGACTGGCGACCGCGTATCGGAAGACGTCCGACGGCGTTGGAATGCATCCCACAAGGTGGACCGATGATCTTCTGAAGGCCGCAGGAATCCGCTGGATGCGGAAAGCACAGAACCGGTCGAAGTGGAGGTGCTTGGGCCTATATCCAGCAGTGGACGTCTTTCGGCTGAAATGATGATGATGATGATGATGATAGATATCTATCTTCTTCAATCGGTCCCTCATTACTGAGGATCGTGGTCACTGGAGCCTTTTAAGCGGACAATCTGCCTCAATCGACTCCAGCCCAAAGTTGCCATCACCACCTGCTGAAATTTGCGTGAGGACGTAGCTTCTGTTAGTTGGTCGGACTATCGGGTAGGCGACCGACGCGATCTCGTGCTCTCCTTCCTTCGATATTGCCAACAATGACCAGCTTTTCAAGGTTACTCTCCCCTTTGCATTATGTGGCCGAAATAGTTCAAAATACACTAAAAGCAAACTATTGAAAATCCGGTCTTGATATCAAGTTGGGAAAGGACAGGCACATTTGTGCGTTTGGCTGTCCATGGTATTCGGAGCATCCGCCTCCAGCACCACATTTCGAATGCGTCTGTCCTCTGTCCTTCTCATGTTTGGATTGTTCACGTCTCAACTCTATATAGGTGATAGTAATTGTGCTTGCCGCATTCTCAACCTGGTTTGAATAAATACCTTTCGATTTAATAATATTTTCGATTCAGAAACCGTCCTAATTTACGTTACATTTTATTCCGCGGGGGCTTATGTACTGCGCCTGTCATTACTTTGTTAAGAAAACCTAGCGTTAGGTTCCACCTATCAATTATTATTTTATGCGTTTGACCTTATAAGAGAAGCCATATAAGACCATATATTAATAACCTTAGTGTGTCCCATACCTAACTGTTAAGATAAGCTTACCTTCGCACATATTCCGTTCAGCAATGCGAGGAATTCCAAGCACGTACCTACTTATATAGTTGTAAGTGAGTCATCTCGCATGTTACCTTAGTTGCAATGCTGCAAGAGGTCCTTGGCGGAACTAGATCAGGTGACATTGAATAATGGATCCTTAGAAGGATTTATAATTATATTAGTATAGTCCATTTATTACTTTTCGTTAATTTTGGGAAGGGAATAATAATAATAACCGATTAATAAAACTAGGCAATCCATGGGATGTGTAGTATTTTAATTTATGTTTTCGGCTGGATTTCTGGCTTTTCAATATAATTATTAGATATTTTGGTGGTCTTGGTGAGTGCTGCAGTTTTTCTATCCAACTAATAAGTAGGTATCAATTATTGGAGGGAGTTTGCAACCCCTCAGCTAGAAACCACCAATGTATCATGTATGTAGCGCAAAGTTCCTTTCTCCGCAGAAAACCAACTACTTTTTAAGGAAAGTTTACTGCTGCGGTTTTATTTTATTCCCTGCTTATTTTGTAACAGTGGGATTAACCTATTTTCTCCAAACAGGTAATCACACGTCATGAATAAATCAAACTTCAATTTTATTACCAGGTTAACTGAAACCAAATATCAACAAAGTAATCAACTTATCATCACGATCATAATAACATGGATTTCGATTAATTAAATAAGTAATTAAGGGTACAGACTTATTGCATTAATTAAGCGGTCACAATTTCACGTTATTACTGAGCGTCGGAGCTAAATAAAACAATAGAATATCTACGACCGTAATGAGCACAAATGTGCCAGTAATGTTGACGCAATTTGTTCAACTAGTTAACTACTAATACATAAAAATATAATAAAATAGTAATGAAGTCAAAACTGTACATTGAATATTTTTGGAAAAAAGTGTATTACTTTTTTTTTGTAAATACGAGGTGTGGGAACGAGTCTGATGGAAAAATACAGTTTTTTTTAATTTTCGTCCGTTTGCCTGTTTGTCTGGATGTATGTCCCGGAGTGGCGCAAAAACGGTTGAATAGATTTGGATGAAATTTGACACACAGATAGTTTATAACAAATATAGTATTTTTAATCCCGGTAGTACGTACCTATGGAATATTTCCCGACACCCACGCGAGCGAAACCGCGGTTAAAAGCTAGCAACTAATACTAATTAACGTTCAATCAGCGAGAGAATGAATGAGGTTATAGTTCTATGTGATTTATCTTAACTTTATAACCACTTACAACTCCTGTACCGTTGCATGCACACAAAACCATAATGTTTTGCGTGCGTTACATTGTGCGTTGCCATAAACAACAATTTTTCACACTAGAAATAAAAGTCGTTTCCCACCAATAATGTTTGCTCAATGTTACTAAGTTTGATATACAGAATGAGTAGATAATGGCTATGTGATTTAGTTTTTACATCCTGTATTTTAAAATATCTCATTTAATATTGATTGAATAATTCATCAAATAGACTTTTCCAGGAAGAAGTATTTTACTCTCTACTTTATTAATTAGCAAGAAAGTACTGGAAATATCCACGGTATTTGTACAATCTGTAATTAGAGAAGCTAGTTTCTACAAAGAGACTAGAACTCTGGATACACCCTTTTGTGGAATTAATAAGACGTTAATGGGAATAATAAGTAATTTTATGATTATAGGCCCTTAAACAAATACCGTGGATATTTCCAGTATTTTCTTGTTATTGGCCCTTGTTGGTCCTTGCCGATAAACATAAAATTACTTAAAATTCGACATACGAGAGTACCGATGTACTCTCGTATGTCGAATTTTAAGTAATTTTACAAGGCAGTGTATGTCGATACATACACTGCCTTGTATGTCGATGTACTATACAGGGGTGGAAGAAGAGTCAGCACCAACTGACGGGGTCCGTAAGGGCCAATGCCTGCCAGGGTTGCGAGTTTGTCCGAAAGGGATATCGCGGCCCTGGCACACAGGCAACGGAAGGAACATGGGTGGGTTTTAGTCAGTAAAAGTCGACACGCCCTCCCGCTCCGGCCAGAGCGGGAGAAGTTATTTGATAATTTCTCGCCCAAAAAAAAAAAGGGTTAGAAAAAGAAATATTTGTATATAAATATATATATGAAAGTTGCAATATAGGGGTTTACGGGGGTGAAAAATCAATTTAGCTAGGTGTCATATCTGGGAAAATTCGTTTTCTCCGTATATTTCACCCGAGCAGAGCTCGGTCGCCCAAAGTTAAGAACAAGATGGCTACCTTAGAATAATGACATGGCAGCATGGAATTAGTAAGTACCTAATATCATGGTAGCATGGAATTAGTATGTACTATCATGGCAGCATGGAATTAGTATGAAGTTTCCTAAACTATTAAATGAGCATTCTCTATTTTCACAAGAGCAGAACTCGGTCGCCCAGGTACTAGTTATAAAACTAGTAAATATTTAGATGCGGGTATGTATGATAATGGTAATGATGATGACATACGGCAACTAAAAATAATGAAGACTTCAAAAACAAATACCTATTAAAAATTAACTTTACCGCAGAAAGTACAACGTCATGTATTCTATTTCATTGATAAAGTGATTTCAATTGCACTGCGACTGCCCGCTCGAACCGTGATCGCCAGCAAAATGAAAAAGTGATATACGAGGTTTAGAGATCTCTAATAAAATGTTGTTTATGTGGGACAATAGAGGGCGCTAGTATTGTTCCCGCGGGCACCGGGAGCTGACGTCGCCCGCAAATGGTTCCGGACTGACTGCGCTGCACTTCTGTTAAATTAAAAATGTCACTAGACGTAAATTTTATATCGTATCGTATTCCGTTTCTTCGTTAGTTGTTTTAAAATTTAAGTTAGTCTATATAATTAATAATGATTAGGTAACGTTTAGAACAGTACCTGTTTAAAAAGTGCTGCTAACCTGTAAACTTCTTACTTTTAAGACTTTCGTGATTACGACAGTTAAATTGGGTTTCATAGTTTTTATTTACCCAATAAGTACTTAGTGAAGTAAGGACGCAAAAATATCGCGGTCGTTAAGATATAAATTCAATTGTATATGTATATCTCCAGAATGATATGGGAAAAACAAAAGAAACATTTCAATAAACTCTCGATAGACAGTATCGTTATGGTGTTAACATGGAATGACATAATTCCGACACCCGTTACCCCCATTCTATGACTGTCCCCTTAATTACAAACAAACAAACCAACAAAACCTTAGCAATAACAGCGTTGTGTGTTACTGAAAACCGTTTTCAGATAAGCGTCGGGAAGCACGCAAAATTGCCACTTTACTGAAGGCCACTGAAGACCTTTACCATTTGGAATTTTATTAACTGCTCACTTAGCTACACTTGTTTCAAATACATTGTACTTGTATTACTTAAGTAAGTGCCAAATTAAAACATTTACGTGTTGAATTGTTTGAAATTTCAAGAATTAAAACAATTTTAGATTAGTATTCCTTATTGGTCTAGTGGTGGAAAGCGCCACTGCTAAGCATGAGGTCCTACAAGGAATTTCTCACAAGGAATTCATAATTCGCAGGTTCCACTACCCGATTGATGGCAATAGGCTCGCCCCCTATTACATGGGACTTAATTATAACTAGCGAAATGTGGGTGTACCTACTATAGGTCAGCTCTACCTAAGCCTTCGGGGAAAACAAGCGTGATATTATGGTTTGTTAACATCATTTTGTACGTCAAATACAGTACAGTTTTGAGTTGATTTTACTCAATTTTGATTATGAGGAACTGAGAGTGACTAAAAGCAGTATTGATTCAAACCCGCGCACAGACTTTTTTAATTTTTTTATTGGGAAATTATCATAAAACTTCTCCCGCTCTGGGCGGAGCGGGCCGGGCGTGTCAGACTCTTATAGACTAAACCCACCCGTGTTCCTTCAGTTGCCTGTATGTTGCCAGGGCCCACGGTATCCCTTTCACACTTTCCCGCGACCCTGGCAGGCATCAGCCCTAGCGGACCCCGTCAGTTGTGCTGACATCTCTATGAGGCGCGCGTGGAACACAACGCGCCGTCGACCCGGGCCTGGTCCTTATCGGACGGCGAAATACCCATTGCTCACCGTCCGCAAGCCTGCACCTGCGGTGGCCGGGAATCGGTATGGGATTCCCGACGCCCAGGGCGTCTCCTGCAGCAACTAGGGGCGTGAGGGCGCGAAATTTGCCTCTCCCACATGCGCTCCGCCTTCTCCTTCGCAAGCATTACTGCTTCGCAGAAGGAGTTGACGGCTTCCCATGCTCTCTAGCTCCGTACCTAGGGCCGGAAGTGAGAGGTCACAACCGCCGATGGCTTTCACGAGGACTCGGCGGTGCTCCGCCTAAGCCGGGCAGACCTCCACCGTATGCTCCACCGTGTCCTCCGGGCGATCCACACAATGGTGACACCCGGGCGTTTCCTCCCACCTTATCCGGAGCAGGAACCTCCCGAAGCAACCCTGTCCGGTGATGACCTGCGTCAGGCGCAAGGTGAGGACGCCGTGGCACCTCTCTAGCCATTCCTCAAAGAGGGGACTTATCGCCGCAATTTTAGCGTACCCAAGCCCGGGCACTGCCTTAGTCGCAAATTTTCCTTAAAATTCGATATATAATAAACTAAACTCATGTAATATCCGCAAACCCTACATTCCAAAGACAAATTTAGTACCGTTCATCCTGGTTACCCTGGAATTCGACCCCAGGCTTGTTTCGAAAAAGGAGGACGAACATGTTACATAATTACGTAACAAGGTCTCATACTCGTATAGTCTCTCTATTTGGTAAGATAAAATTTTGCTTATAAACCTCCCGAAGATATTACTTATATTATAGGCTCTTGAAACGAAATGTACGGACCGTAACAATGAGTTTGAATCGATTATGAATACTAGATTAATTAATTTGAATAACTACTTTTTAGCCAGTGAACCAAAACCGGCGTAGCGTAGGCGTTAAGAAAAATCGACTGTTTTGTCAAAGCGTTATGTTTGTTAGTTGGTGAAGGAAGCTTCAAAATAAAATCTTGTTTTTTAAATCAATTATTTATGTATGTTCGAACTCCGAATATTTATTTATCATTCTGACTATTTAGATTTAGAACCAGAATATCTTTTTTTAGAACGCAGTTATACGGACGACTAAGACAGTCTGTAGGTAATTTTGCTCTACAAAAAGTGGAGTAGAAACGATTTTGAGATATTTTGCTTATTTATATATGTGTAACAAAAATCCAAGTTTTCGACCTTGGGGGAGGCGTGAGCCGCCGTCTTGAATTAAAGGTGGCAAAATTTGTTTTTTCTTAAATAAAGCCTCAACAGTTACCTCTATGACAAAAGTGTCTATGAGAAGTATAAAGAAGATAAAATTTTCTGTATACATTTTTATTCTGTAAGTCTTAAGGCCTATTTCACTATGTCCGAATAGCCATTACTTACCGAATAAATTCATAAATGGAACAGAATTTGTATTAAATTGTCTGCCAAATAAGTTAATAGGACGTCAATCGTAGGTGGTCAAACAGGCCCTTATAGGTAAAAAATTACAAAATGCGGAAAAATTATATTTAAAAACAACCATTCAATTCTCTGCACTGCTGCACGCAAATTATGCTCGTTTAGTCTCGCTGTTTTTAATATGGCGGATATCGAAGTGAATTTATGTTTTACTTGTAAAAAAACCTCTCAATGAAAGTGTTGTTGATATCAGTTGTTATGAAACAGAGAGACGTGCAGACTATTATTAAATTAAATATTTAAAAAAATATATAAAAAAGTTAACTATTATAAAATCGAGTGAAAACCGTGGCCATCACGAAAATGTGGCCTTATTGAAAACATTGTCGTCAGTGGAAGTGCACACCTCGTGTCAGAAGAATTATAACAACGACAACTGATCGTCGCTTATCCTAATAAAAAAGCTAATGCACCGCCAGTGCCATGGACAGCCATCGACATCTAGATCAGGTCGATCAATTACATAAAGTTTCAATTTTAAAACACAATGTTTTAAAATTGAAATAGAGCACAGTACCTTTCCTTGTATACATTTTTCAATCGAAAATTTAACTAGATTGACGATTTTATAAAACATTTTTTTTCGTCACTTGTAACTTTTTACCTGTAAGACATACAGAATAAATATTTAATTTAAAAAAATAGGTAATTTTATCTACTTTATACTTCTTATAGACGTTTTTGGCATAGAGTAAACTGTTGAAATTTTATTTAAAAAAAAAAGAAAGTGGCCTTTACCTTTCATTCAAAATGGCGGCTCGCGCCTCCCCCCCAAGGCCGAAAACTTTGATTTTTATTAGGAAAATAATAATAACCAAAAAAAAAACATTTATTTCAGGTAACATATCATAACCCATACCTATTAGAAATCTTTAAATCACACAAATAAATTCCACGAATAAATACAACATCAACACAAATTAACCTAAGCAACATATATCAAAACCGTTTCTACTCGACCTTTTGTTTAGCAAAGGCTTTTTTATGTCCCCACAGACTAGACTAGTCTAATAAAAAAACTAGAATGTCAGAGAAGACACCTAAGACGTGCTGTCGCAATAACGCAGCAGTTCGCCAAATTGAACGGCATTGCTCAACCCGAGACGAGGCACGAAACGAACAAAACTCTTAGACGGAAAGCGGATAACGTAAGAAAAGGCCTCACTCCTACTGAACGGTCACGGCCGAAAGAATGAAATGGAATTTTTCAATTTTGTTAATTAATTTTGCTTGTTTGCCATCCTCGATCGAATATTTTTCGTCCGTAATCTTGATTCTTTTTGTTTTGTTTTTTTAGGATGTACGAAAATCGGATTAGGTACTTTTTTGTTATTGTTATGTAATCTTATTAACGCTGGTTGGTGAAGCGAATTTCTTAATTATTTTGATAGGTAATTTCATTGCATTAGCCTTAATCAGCATCGCCTCGTAATAGTGAAGTCATAAGTTATAGCCTAGTTATATTCTATTAATTAAAGCCACAATTTTCTGAATCTATAAAACTTTTGAGGTATCCTATCGATCGAGAACATGGTATTTTACTAGAATTTCCATAATACAGGAATTACCAATTCACTACCAAGTTTTTTATCGTACCTACAAAAGCCGATTCTTTTTCTAATTAAATCCCTACCTAATTAATTACATCTAAGATCCTTGATATCAATTTATCGTCATCAGTTACAATAGCAATAAAACTGCTAAGTACGGTTCAAATTTCTTTTAAACGAAAATGTTGTGGCATTGACAAAAGGTTCTTTATAAGGTATAGATGCGACCGCTGCCGGCAAAGGAACAAAGCGTCGAAGCCTTTGTAGTTGGAGGAACAGGCCTTTATTAAAAGCCCTCTTTACACCTTATATAACGTTTCATGAAATTGACGAAACTTATTCAAGGTGTGTATCTTTTAGGTGACAACAGATTGTAAATTTCGTCTCAAGCGCCCAGTATTTAAGCTTTTATCGTTAATGGTTTGAACACCTGTGTTGAGTCGTCTTTATGAGGTAAGTGGCATAGGTATCAAACTTGTGACGCTTTCCGGTAATTACATAAAACGAATGAATCCTATAACCACGGGCACAATCATTAAGTTTTTATGATTATGTAGAAAACTTTTACAATACTAGATAGCAACCAACTATTTTTAAATAATTATCAACCTTTTATTGGCCACTGCAGGGCAAAGGCCTCTTCTCATACAGAGAAGGCACAAGCATTGATCACCACGCTTGCTCAAGACGGGTTGGTGATTTCTGACATATGATAACTATTAGTCCAGGTTTCCTCAGGATGTGTTTCCTTTACCGATGTCAGTAATGTCCAAGATAAACTCAGAACGTACATATGAGTTGAAAAAGTAACATTTTTACTTACACCAATGTGACCTTTTTTCGAATTTGTTTCCACAACCTCGTGCATGAGCGGCGAGGCCTTAACCACTGGGCATTTTTGAATGTATGGGATTTATTCATAATCTAAAATTCATGTTTATCAAAATTTTGAAAACAATTTGAACTGTTTAAATGCTGAAATTATTCACGATTTTCTCCAACCCAGAATGAAATTCCTATGGCTCGAATTATTTATCAAACTTGAGACTTTAATATACCTGGCGTTTAATAATTCAAACCGCAAAATAACTTTGTTAAATAAATAACAGGTTTATTTAATCCTCGAGGCGCAACACTCAATGCCAACCTGTAGTTAATATGCAGCAAAGGGTACTGTGAGGGATTAGCCATTCAGGCAATTTTGAGTTGCTTACCCCTGCAATCTGTGCTTCGAAGTCCGTTACCCCAGAACAAAATGATGTATACACCTACGTAGAGCTATGTTTGGCGAGTCTTACAAAGGAATTTAATTTCTAAAATTCATCCACCACGGATTGGAATTCATAGCATATTTATAAGAGATGTAATTCTGCGTCTGTGTTATTAAAACCACCTCAGATATCACCAGAGGTAAACAACATTTTTTGACCGTCTTCCCAATCAATTACAATATACTAGCTATTGTCCGTGACATCACGCGTGGTGATCGAACAATCCTATAAAACCTACTCCATTAAAAAATATATTGGTATATGTGTCGATTTTCATGGTGATCGGTCAAACGGTGCTGGAATTTATCAAGCATGAACTGTGTGGAATTTTTTAACCTCATCTGGAGGGAAAGTACCCTTAATACAAAAAAAAAAAAAAAAGATTGAAAAGTTTTCTTTGTCAACTCTTAAATCAAGGAGACTGTATCTTGATTAATCATTCTTATATAAAGTCTGTCGAAATGAATTTGATTGCATTAACCTCATAAACCAAATTTACATCCGTATACCTAGTCGTTCCCAACGTATTCGCAATACTTATACTCATAGTCTATTTGCCCCCAAGCCGTGCAGGACCAGGCCCGTGTCGACGGCGCGTTGTGTTCCACGCGCGCCTCAAAGAGATGTCAGCACCAACTGACGGGGTCGAAAGACCAATGCCTGCTGGGGTTGCGGGTTTGTCCGAAAGGGATATCGCGGCCCCGGCACACAGGCAACGGAAGGAACACGGATGGGTTTTAGTCAGTAAAAGTCTGACACACCCTCTCGCTCTGCCCAGAGCGGGAGAAGTCAATTGAAGATTACCCATCCTCAAAAAAAAAAAGCCGTGCAGGACTAACGCAGGCGATCGAGCTCCTTTACGGCGTATTATGAAAAGTTACAATGATGATTTTGCTGACGTTGACTTGTTTGTTTTGCCACTTGCACAATTCAGGAAACATATCTGTGAAAAAATTGTTCACACTTCCTCATAATGTCAACATTGCACAGATTTGCTTGTTTATTTTTGTTTATGTTTATTTTTGATCGACTTCGAAAGTTATCTGTTCAAATGAGGTTTAGGTACTCCGAAATGAACGCATTTATATTTTAAAATTTGCTTAGATCTGATGTTAAAAGTTTGTCTCACCTTTTACTAAGTGTTTTGTAAATCACATTAATTATAAGAATTTAATCTTTTGTTTTCTTAAGTTTGCTTGTACCTAATTAAGTTTTTACTATATTATTTTGTGGATAACGGTGCTGGTTGCGTTATTACCTAAATGTTTTATTATCTATGTAGTATTAACCATTATTACGCAATTGTTTATTTATTTTATTTCTTTAGGATAACACCCAAAGAAATAAAATAAATAATACTGGACATATCAAATTTTACTCAAAGGAAACATTCTTTTATTTTTTTTAAGAAACACATTCTATCTATCTACATTCAAAGATTTTCGAAAATTCGCTTACAATACTCCAGAATCGGCTAAAATCCGAAAAAAATTTACCTGTACTTTTATGGCATCAATCGATAGGGTCTAAAATAAGGATCAAATGTCTCTAACAAACATAATAAATTAAATGAAAGGAAAACCATAAAATCGAAACTTATTTTAATGGAACGAAAAAAGAGGTTAAACTATCTAATTAGTTGCTCGAAATGAGCATGATACACAAATTTATTATTTTAAGGAATTCATTTACAGTAGTAACTTTGAATAGCGAGTTGTGATGAATTTGAAAATCGCACTGTCAACCTCAGTTCCTAACTCGTTTACAGTTGCATAGGGTTTTTGGTAAATTTTATTCTCGATATATACCCATAAAAAAATCTAAAGATGTACTACGAGTATGATAAGTAATCTGATAGACCTTTGAGTAAAAGTGTTTAAGTTTAGATTTTATGGTTTTCCTTTCATTTAATATATCAAGTTTGTTAGAGAGATTTGATCCTTATGATTGACTCTATTGATTGATCTCATAAAAATACAGGATGTTATTTTTTCGGATTTTAGCCGGTTCGATTCCCGAATGTGGGAAGTGAATTTTTGAAAATCTTTGAATGCATATTTGTTTCTTTTTAAAAATAAGGGAATATTTCCTTTGAGTAAAATTTGCTATAACCAGTATTTAGACTACTTTCCCTCCAGGTGAGGTTAAAAACTTCCAGCCTGTATACCAACATCCATACTTACTCGTATAGATTACAAAATGCCAAACAAATCCTAGACGTAGACAGGCTTTGAAATTGTGAAAATATCTTGGACCCATTCGGCTGTTTATAATACAAATCATTTATATTCGTTCAGCATAATTTATATTTCCTTGAAATCATTATGACCATCTTTGACATATCTCGAAATAAATCGAGGTCGCGCTTCTGTTACAAAAATCATAGCGATAGTTTTCCAGTATTCTTTTCATAATGATATTACATTATACCTCCCTAAATATCTCGAATTAGGTACTTAATTAAGGGAAATACTCAAAAATAAAAGAAAAATGTTTGTAACGAATCCGCTTCGTAATTTTTCCCGAATTAATCGTTTTTATTAGGTAAGTAGAAAAAAGAAAGGGATTGGTAAAACAATCGCGTTCTTGCGCCTTCATTAAATCCTATGTCTACAATTAAGAAAGGGGCACTCTTGAACTGTAAACTGATTATACTCAGAATGAAACTGTAATACCCGACATTACACCCCCGCCGCACCCCTTCATTTGCATAAATAAATGTTATTTTGGACGAAACAAAATGTTTGTTTCTATTACGGTCGCCAGGCGAAAGCGAAGAAAGATGTGATTCTTGAGATGTTGATATAAAAGCAAAACAATAATAAGTCTTCTGCAATGAATGTTATATCTATTTACAATCAGTAATATGGTATCTGTTTTATATTCAAAGTTTTCCATGGAGAACTCATACATTCTCGTAAAGATTTTCCTAAAAATCATACACATTAAGGAAATACTTTTCATATTTGGGCGAAGGAACGTTTAAAGCCAGATTAGCAAAAGCTGCGTTTATAATATCGTTAGTGGCATAACAAACGAGTGTAATGTGAAAACCGCGAATTTGTTCACATAAGCGTAGGAAAATGCTCTCGCCTTTGCTGAGGCCGCTAATTGCATGTACCAAGTGTTAATTTTTTTTATGATTCTACAGTCTTTATTTTCGGTAACACCAACAAAAATTATTCTTTTGAAATTACGTATTATGTGCATTATTCGTCCCGTCTGCTTGTCTGACAATTTCTACTATGTTATAAATGTGTGTGCAAAATGCAAGAATCAAAGTGTTCATTTATAGCATTGGTTCTTCCACCATATACACCGTGACATTATAGTCGTCTTACAAAATCAGCCCACTTCATGTATCCAAGGCATAGTGGGAGTTTGCTTGGGCCGTGTAAATTGCACACATGTTTTTTTTTTGTTTTTTTTTGCATCAAGTTTACCGCAAATAAAGGTATGTTCTTTTCTTACAAAATCAGCCCACTTCATGTATCCAAACTACTAAACATTCATTAAATTTAAAAAAAATGTAACAATTCTTTCATTGCTCCTAGAAGTATTTCCCGACATGAAATTCTTCTGAGAATTGTTACATTTTTTTTTAATTTAATGAATGTTTAGTAGTTTGGATACATGAAGTGGGCTAATTTTGTAAGAAAAGAACATACCTTTATTTGCGGTAAATATGATGCAAAAAAAAACAAAAAAAAAACATGTGTGCAATTTACACGGCCCAAGCAAACTCCCACTATGCCTTGGTAAACACGAGTGGTTGACGTTCGAAGCAGAGCACAGAGAACCACGAATATAAGAAACACTGTATAATGCTTCCTATCTCATTTTCTCCCTCGTTAAATCTTATGAATTTATGTGTCTGCCTCTTTTTACTGTCGCTTTTTCGTTTCATCGACTTTCAAATCACAACGATGCTAAAGAAGTTTTCACTTCAAAAATAAAATAAATATAAGTTGAAGGAAAATATATAAGACGACTCAAATGTCAAGGTGTATATGGTGGAAGAAGCAATGTAATAATTAACACTTTGAGGGACACTAAACGCCCAAAGGCGCTATAACAATAAAACTTTATTGTGTGTGTCGCGTTCAGTGTCCTTGAATGCGTTAAGAATCATTTTATTGGCACTAATTTAATTAGCAGCAAACTTATTAAAGAGATTTGATTGTATTGATCGGTTCAATAAAAATACAGAGTGATATTTTTATAGTTGTACCAGCAACTTCAAAAAAAAAAACTATGTAAGCGATTTTATAAAGAGAAGTCACCTTTTTTGATGAGAACTTTCTAAATATGTAAGATAATATTTCAGATACTTTTCCTTTACGTTTCTACCATTAGTTTTTCTTACCCTGTATAATTTATGGAAAAAATCTAGTATTTTTCTTGGCTGCTTGCAATTCGATACCCTCGATGCGTTATCGGGTCCAGTGATTAATTATTAAGCAAAGTTACTACCAGTTTAAATTATCAGTACCTATATTCAAATCACAATAGTAATTTATCGACAGTTTTATGAAATGGCTATAACACAGTAAATTGAAGTTGGTTGTCAATTTGCTAAGCGATTAATTTCCCTGACTGTTTAGTCGAGGGAAAGGCGCGGTGGCTGCTGCGCAATAAACGTGTTTATTATGGAAATTTGATGGAATTCTATTGACCACCGAGCGTAACGGCAACAGCATACAGGGTGTAGGGTAGTTATAGTTTTGATCCAAGTTTAATATGTGCAGCTTTCATACTAGCTGTGAGTGTCGTTTATTGGGGCAGAAATTGTAAATGAGGGAAAAAAATATGGCTTTTCAGCTAAAATGCCATTTTCAATTACATTTACGATATTTACAAGGTTGTAATATTACAACCCTGTAAATATTGTAAATCCACAGAAATTATAAACTTTAACTAACTTTTGGCGGCTGGGATTATGTATTTAGCAACTAAAATCCGATGGTAAAAATATAACCAGGTAATCCCTTATCATAGGTAGTTGAATTAGTCAATAAAACCGTTACAGTGTACATTTAAAACTAGAATTTTAAATCGTAATCCTGTAAAACAGGTGAAGTGGAAAGATGTCAACTAACTTTTGGAGAGCACTGTAGTTAAACAATATGCAATGAATGGCCAACAGCACATGAGACTCATAATACAGGGAAATTGTTGAGATAAAATACAGTTTTTCATCCACTTTATTATCAATTTCACAACAAGCGTCATAGCAAAAATATTTTTATATTATATAAAATAATATTAATGTTTTTTTAGAAGTCGTATGAATTCTAATCCTTAAGATTTCACAGAAAATGCAGCAATAAATTGTGCACACAACATTTCTCATCTATCGTTCCGCCTGCCACATTCCTACAGACTACTCTCGGCTTACAAAGCAAAGCTTTCTAATACATTTTTAAATAAAATAGTCTATTGTGTAATGCTCAATGTTTTTCTTTGACAAAATATTATACTAGAGGCCTGGAGACCGGTTTATCTATAATTCAGATACTTAGAGCCATCTCTTCAGTTAAGTTAGTTAAAAATCTTATGATTTGATAAATTAGACTCATTTCTTAAGCTTGTTCTGAGAATGGTGAACTGCTAAAGTCGGCACATGCTGCACACGTTTCAGTCAAACAATATAAGTACCTAATACTTCAAGCTTAAACACAAAATACAGTGTCGTAACACGCTGTATATACGTATATTTCAGAAGTACACAACATTTTGTTTACAATATCTTATCGTTTCGCCCTTGTTGGAAAGCGTTATTGTCGTGACGTAATGCTAACCTTGAATCATAGGTATTATATTTTTATATCTTTTATGTAATAGAGCTCAAACGGACATTATTCATTTGTTGAGATTTATTTGATTTGGTATCTTCGTTTTTAATAAATTTACGCAAAACTTTCTGGCACATTTACTTCGACTCATTTGTATCAAGTATGGCATAAATTGCTAAACCACAGTTCAAATACACGATACATCCTTGATATAAACTAAAAACCATATGTGCGGAATATCTACTCTAGGACCCATGCATTCTAAACTTTTAAAAACATTTTCGCTATTAAAATTGTTAGATATTTCATAAAACTTTCACAGCTTATGACGAATACCAGCTAGAAATGAATAAAATATGCTGAGGAACAGCCCTAGCAACCACTTACCACTGTAATACCTCGTTAGCCTTGGCAATGAGGTCACGTCGAAAGTTTTAAAGCCTTAGCGTTGAGAAAAACCTGACACAGTTTATTAGAGGTACTCGTTTAAACTGGTATCGTTAGATGGGCATAGGTACATCAATTTTGCAAAAAAACTGAACTGGATTTAGCAAAACAGCAAACTATGTAGTTATTTAAAAAGAAATCTCCAAAAAAGCACGTTCAAACCCAGGTATAAAGTTCATATTTCACAGCCAAAAGGCAAAATTCATTACCCGCATTTACATAGAATCACGTTTGATAATCCTGGATCGCAGATGGCTCTGACTCTTCATCCGAGCTAATGTGTCAGCGAGCTAAATTCGAATTAGCGATAGTTAATCGACTTTAGAGATGCGAACTGCCTAATACGGGTAAGCGTTCGGCTAAAACTGTTATTAATAGCGATCGATCTGTGCATCCCAAATGTCGCATCACTAGTGACGTCGCTTTTTATTGGGGCTACGCTACGGTAGGAAATGTAAATTGAGAACGGTTTTTGCTGTTGCTTTGCCTTTGAATTTGATGGGGATATATTGGTTCTGGCTAAAGTTAAATGAAAATGCAGATTGTTATCGAATGTAGCCTAATCGTAAAAAACAATGAATACACTAAATAGGTACCTTAAAAAGCCTTTGAGGTTTTGTAACGATATTAGGTAATAGGTTTCTTCAAGACTGAGAACAGGAAAAAATGAGAATCAAGTAGATCTATACACAGATAAGAGCAGAAATAAAATTCCGAAAAAAACAACAAGGAGAAATAAGTACACGAAAACATTGTCACGTCATCTTCGAGACTAATTCAGCAAGATTCTTTGGTCACAGTTATTAAAAAGAAGGGCCACACTTCGAGTTGAGTCGGCAACTTGAGGTCCTTTGATACTAAGCCGTGGAGTGTTTAAGTGAGTGCTCAAGAGAGGGCGCGATAGCAGATCACTCACCGTTGTGGTGTTTCTCAAAGGCGTTACAGTACAAGAGGTCGGCCTCGGTGAAATTACCGTTTGAACTTCAAACTGTAAGCTTTCAAATCTTGCTTGCCTGTTTCAATCAAAGACACGCTCCAGTGTACTCAAATTTTAGTAATGATTCGCTTTCAATTCGTTGGTGCTGTTACACTTTCTATTGTGGTACTGAAATTAGGTTTGAGTTTTTCTTTACGATTGCACAAGTTGGTTTGAGGGTATGCTTTGTTTTCTTTGTAGAGAACAACACAAGCGTCATAAAAGAGCAATTACAACAACATATTGACAGTTTATAACATTACACCTTAGTTACCTGAAAGAATAGTATCTACAAAGACACCAACATGATTTGCAAAAACACTACATTTATCGTGCTATATGCATAGGTACCTACGCCTTTCCCTACATGTGGGCATTACAAAATGGACCAAAAAGATTACTTGTTTCAACGAAGAATTTATAGCACAAAACTTTTAAAATGAATGCTATCTTATTCGAAATGGTCCATACCTACATACATATATGTGAGGGATTTACTTGGGTTTAATTCTCCGCACAACTTCATATCATAGTTCGGAGTTATTTCGAACAACAACCCTTGGAGTAAGTACCTTGCGAAGAATACCTAGCGAGTTTATATTTTGTTTTATACCTGCAGGCACTCTACTTCTAGTTCAGAAAGATTGCTTATAACAGCACAAATCTAGTTCATAACAGAATATAAGAAAATATTTTTCGCAAGCTATAATCCAGCTTTGTTGGCAACAAAGTGAATTTTCTAGATGCCTTTTTGGATTTTATTGATTCCGAAAAGTTAATATTATTTGTCATAGGTACTGATTTCGATAGATTAAAGATAATGCCTTTTTAGCCTTAAATCAGAGGTTCTATTCCGTATTCCTAATGCCCGGGCCGTATCTGCGTCTATCGTGACAGAGCAATGACGTTTTAAACGTCACCACAGTTGAAGGGTTATTTAGCCTTAAATCAGAGGTACTTTTCCGTATCTATAATGCCCGGGCCGTATCTGCGTCTATCGTAACAGAGCAACACATGCCAAAACTTCGTATGATTTGCTCGCTAAAAAGTTATCGCGTTAAAGCGGTGGTCACATTAGCGGGTTCATAATTTTAACGAGTTATCGTGCAATAATCGATGATGAGTGCCCATTATTTCGACAGAGCATTTATGCAGTCTGGACACAACAGTCGAAATGACTAACGCAAGTCCGACCACGCGCCGCGCTTATTTATGTATCGCCACCCGGGCGATAAGTGCTACGCAGCTCGAACTATCGCGACGATAACCGGTAATGGTTGGTCACATCTGCGTGTATCGTATCGTGTCACTTCGCGAAGCTTCGTCACGATAGACGCAGATGCGGCCCCAGCATATAAGAACGTTCGCATTCCAATCGCTGTCTCAATCTGACAAAAAAAACCTGTAATTTTTTGACAAGCTTTTGAAATTGATTGTCGATGAAATGAGATTGCAACTTGAATTTGAACGTTTTTAAGTACGAGAATTGGCCTTCCGAAAACTCTACTCATTTTTTCACACAAATTAATAGTGAAGAAAATTAAAAAGAACGATATCTCAACTTAATTTCCAAGCACGAAGCCAACTAGGGTAAGGTGGAAAAAATCCTGATCGTGTACTTAGAAGTTTCTTAACTTAGGTAGGTACCAATTGCAAAGTCAAGCTGCACTTAGTATTCTTAGTTTTAGCCAAGACTAAATTAATTTGTACATAACAAACTTAGTTTTACAAAAGCCAGCCTTGGAAAACTGAAGTTGTGGAACTTGCCGAGTGTTTTCGACGTCGTTGAACGCTGTTCATCGGGTTGCAGACAATCCCTTGGCCCGGATTATGGCGGGTTGTAAACCAATATGCCCTTACGAGTACTGCAAAGCACGTAAACTGCCTACAAAGGCGATGCCTACGCCTCTACGCCTGTCAGCCGACCCGACGGAGAAAAGCTCTATTGTGTTTGGCACTTCTTTTGTGTACCTACTCGTTGTTTATCTCGATGTCTGGATTACCAACCGAGTGTGAATAATTTATATATTACATTTTATGTTTCGTGTAACATTTTCATCACATTTTCTGTAGTGAATCTATATAATAGGTAAACACTGTCACGCACATCAATAGTGAGGTAGCTGTCACAAATGTCAACTGTCAGTTCACCACGAATGGAGGGAAACAGTGGAAAGTGAAGCGTGCCTGCACGAGAGGCTTGATGTGGTGAGTCAGTATAGTGATAACATCAGCTTATAAGTACGAGATCAACACGATTGTACATTGTCGATTCATATAGCGATTCTTAGCGTTGTTTTCTTAAATCTATCCTTACGTGATTTTTCTACTCGACTTCGGCGAAACAAAAAGGACGGTTAGTATTTGACCGGTATGTCTGTATGTTCTTCTGTTCCCTCATAACTTCTAAACTACTCATCATAATTTGACAAATGAACAAAATTTTACAAATGGAAAGCGTCTTGATCGTCCACAGGGTACGGGCTACGTGACGTCATGTTAAATTGAATATGGTGCCCTCTAGAGGATGCCTCAATACAAAAAGTACTTTTTATATTTTTATAATGATGCCGTGTTAGGTATCAAATGAAAGGGCTTAATTAACACTTTTTTTTTTTTGTAAAAACTGCAACGACAAAAAGTCAACTAAAAAGGTATAAACAAGACATCACAGACAGACAAATTAAAAATCCAGAGTTACACGTAATCTGTTCGATTTATGCCCTAACACTTGTGACTCCGGATTTTTTATTTGTCTGTCTTTGAAGTCTTGTTTATACCTTTTTAGTTGACATTTTCCAAATGACTGTAACAATAAAGCAAGTATAGAAAATTGAGAAGCAATCAAAAAGGGAAAGCAAAATATAATATCAAAAGAACAAAAGTCGATACAGAAAAATATACTTGAATGTTAAACAGCGAAAATGGAAGAAAAATATCATTCCGCACGAGTACCTTTATATCAATGTGTGACACGTGCTCATTACTAACATGCTAATGATTTTGAGGGTGAGAAATGAACACATAATACACAATGAATGAATACAATATCATGAATATATTATTATTAACTGGGGCGAAAACCTAGGCTTGTTAGAAGTGTAGTAACTTCCTACGTAAGATATACCATGTTTCCTTTCGTCATCATCAGTCTACAGCAGTCCACTGCTGGGCATGAGGCAAGATTCGCGCCCTCGCGCCCCTACTTGCCGCAGGAGACCCGGGCGTCGGGAGTCACGAGCCAACTTCCGGCCATCGTAGGCGCGGGCTTGCGGACGGTGAGCAATGGGTAGCTCGCCGTCCGATAAGGACAAGGTCCGGGTCGACGGCACGTTGTGTTCCACGCGCGCCTCAAAGAGATGTCAGCACCAACCGACGGGGTCCGTAAGGACCAATTCCTGCCAGGGTTGCGAGTTTGTCCGAAAGGGATATCGCGGCCCCGGCACACAGGCAACGGAAAGAACACGGTTGGGTTTTAGTCAGTAAAAGTCTGACACTCACTCTAAAACTTTTAAAAATACCTGCAAGGTAGCTAAAGCCTTGTACATTAGCAACAAGATCAAATCAGCCGATAATAAAATAAAGACGGTTTGGAAAATTATCAATGACGAAACAAACAGAAATAAAAGACATAATAATGATTTCACACTAGAAACTTCACGGGGTCTCATAAGCACTAACAAAGAAGTTGCTCAAGAATTTGTAAATTTCTTTACCAGTATCCCACTTAAAACTACTGAAACCTAACAGTCCTCTCCCTCGCGTTCAATTGATTTATTAAGAGCAAACATTTCATCCTGCCCGATTGAATTTAAATTCAAGCATATAAACCCCTTAACAGTAATAAAAGCTTTTAGGCAAATCAAGATCAAATTAACCGAAGATCTATGGGGAATGTCAATCAAAGTTTGTACTTCCATTATTGAGACTATAGCGCCGTACTTAGCCTTAATATTTAATTTGTGTGTGGATGAAGGAGTCTTCCCTGATCTAATGAAATATAGTAAGGTAATACGACTTTTCAAATCCGGGGACAATAAAGACACTAATAATTATAGACCCGTATCTGTGTTGCCAGTTTTAAGCAAGGTGTTTGAAAAAGTAATGCTTAATCAAATGCTCAATCATTTTAACACCAATAAAATCTTACACGATCAACAGTATGGTTTCACCAAGGGACGTTGTACGACCGACGCCGGTGTCACCTTATTAAAGCACATATTTACGGCGTGGGAAGAGGCCCAAGACGCCATAGGAATTTTTGTGATCTCTCGAAGGCATTTGACTGCGTCGACCACGAAACCTTAATCTTGAAACTTGATCATTACGGGCTTGGAAAACTTGCGCTCAGTTTAGTAAAATCTTATTTAAATTATAGACAGCAGCAAGTTCAAATAAATGGTGTCAATTCAATCGGTTTAAAAGTAAAAATGGGTGTACCACAAGCCATCAATATTGGGTCCTTTCCTCTTTTTAGTTTATATTAATGATCTACCCCTTTTGTTAAAAACTCAACCACAAATGGTGTTATTTGCTGACGATACTTCCTTAATTTTTAAAATTTATAGACGTGCATCAAATCTTGACGAAATAAATAACGCCCTACAGCAGATCCAAAATTGGTTCACTGCTAATAATTTAGTATTAAATAGGAACAAAACGAAGTGCATAAGATTTTCTTTACCAAATGTAAAAAGTAGTAGTTGTGAGATAGTATTGAATCAAGAGAAACCAGTTCGTCGATAAAATAGTTTTCCTAGGGATCACGCTCGACTCAAGGCTTCAATGGGGTCCTCATTTAACATCCCTTTCAGGACGGTTAAGTTCAGCAGTATATGCTGTGAGAAAAATCCGTCAATTTACTGACGTAGGTACTGCGAGGCTAGTCTATTTCACTTACTTTCATATTATTATGTCGTATGCTATTCTACTATGGGGACGGGCTGCAGACATCGAGTCTATTTTTATTCTACAGAAAAGAGCCATAAGAGCCATATATGGCCACCGTAGGCGTGACTTTCTAAGGGAACTGTTTAAAGATATTAACATCATGACGGTACCTTGTCAATATATCTATGAAAACATTTTGTACGGAAGGAAAAATCTATATCTTTTTAGTAAAAGAGGTGCAAGACACAATTACATCACTAGGAATAGGGACCAATTAGTTCAACCGGGTTTTAGGCTGGCTAAAGTGGACTCGTCTTTCATGGGGTACTGTTTAAAATGTTACAATAAAATACCTCCCAACATACTTCAACTGAATGAAACGAAATTTAAATCTTATATTAAACGCACACTATGCAGCCAGGCATATTATAAGCTTTTTTTTTTTCAGGATGGGAAATCATCAAATGACTTCTCCCGCTCTGGGCAGAGCGAGAGGGTGTGTCAGACTTTTACTGACTAAAACCCACCCGTGTTCCTTCCGTTGCCTGTGTGCCGGGGCCCCGATATCCCTTTCGGACAAACCCGCAACCCCAGCAGGCATTGGCCTTTCGACCCCGTCGGTTGGTGCTGACATCTCTTTGAGGCGCGCGTGGACACAACGCGCCGTCGACACGGGCCTGGTCCTTATCGAACGGCGAGCTGCCCATTGCTCACCGTCCGCAAGCCCGCGCCTACGGTGGCCGGAAGTCGGCTCTGGACTCCCGACGCCCGGGGCGTTTCCTGCGGCGACTAGGGCCGCGAGGGCGTGCAGCTTGCATCTCCCTCGCGCGCTCCGCCTCCTCCTTCGCGAGCATAACTGCTTCGCAGAAGGAGGTGACGGCCTCCCATGCACTCTCGCTCCGAACCATGGCCTGAACCAGGGCCGGACGCGAGAGATCGCCGCCGCCGATCGCCTCCGTGAGGACACGGCGGTGCTCCGCCCAAGCCGGGCAAACCTCCACCGTATGCTCCACCGTGTCCTCCGGGCGATCCACACAGTGGTGACACCCGGGCGTTTCCTCCCGCCTTACGCGGAACAGGAACCTCCCGAAACAACCGTGTCCGGTGAGGACCTGCGTCAGGTGGAAGGTGAGGACGCCATGGCGCCTCTCAAGCCACTCCTCAAAGAGGGGACTTATCGCCGCAATTGTGGCGTGCCCAGCGCTGGGTTGCGACAATCGCACACTCCATGCCGCCATGAGATCCCGCCGGAGCTCTGCCCGCTGTGCCGTGATTTCTCGCGGCAGCTGAGTTACACCCCGGCGTTTCGCCTCCTCGCGCAACTCCCACATGTAGGCATATTATAAGCTGGGAGATTATTCTCAGATAAAAATGCCTGGCTCCACGCTGGTCTTGCTCTACAAAGGCGCATAAACTAACTGATTAGCGTTTGAAAATACTGTTGGAACTGCTGAAGATTTTAAAAACTATTTTTGCATTGTATAAATTCAATCTCATAACATTGTATAATTGCATAGCACATGTGTGAGTAATATGTACCGTCTATAAAGCTACCATTTAGGTACTGGGTATGTCTTTCATTGACTTGAATATGCCTTGGCGGCTGAGAGTATGTCATGCTCACTCTAATGTCTCGCTGACGGTGGCGCGTGTGTTGGATCATTTAGCTCTCTTCAAAATGGTTGAGCTGAATGGTGCTAATCCATGCGTCATGTTCGCGAATGGGCACCGTCAGTGGGGACTGGTCGTCTCTTGGCTGCCACGGCTTATTTTAATTTAATTTTTTTTTTTTTTTCTTTTTTTTTTTTTGTTACGGACGCTTTTAACGTTTTGCATCGTTCTCACATGTCTAACTTCAACATGAATGATGTTACCAATATTTTGTAACCATATCATGATTTAAAAGAGTGTCCGTGGAGTTTCTGGCCCGTTTTTCTCCATAGGTACCTACTACGCTTTGAAATGGGCAACAGCTTCATCTTTCTGACTGACCGACCCCTTGAAAATTCAAAAGTGCCTGTAATTGGTTTATTTGAAATAAATGCTTTGAGTTTGAGTTTGACACGCCCTTCCACTCCGCCCAGAGCGGGAGAAGTTATTTGACAACTACCCACCCAAAAAAAAAAAGGGCCTTAATATTGCACGCCATTTAACTCTGGTATTGGCAACTCTCATCCTGCTGGTACCAGACACCCTGCGAAGATCGTCACACCACCTAGCCTGAGGCCGTCCCACCTTACGTTCGCCGATTCGCGATCTCTACTCAAGAACACGTCTACCCCAATGGTCATCGGTTTTACGGCTAATATGGTCGGCCCCATTACCACTTCAGCGTGCTTATTCTGCAAGCTATGTCGACAACTGTGGTTCTATGCCAGATCACCTCCTTTCAGATTCGATCCCTCAGAGAGATTACAGGCATATCCCGTTCCATATTTTGCTGAGAGACCTTGAATTTATGGGCCAGCCTTACAGTGAGTATCCAAGTTTCGACTCCGTAAATCATAACAGAAAACTCCTCTACCCGCCTATTTTCCTTTAAACGTTTAACCGTGTTAATACTGCATGGCCGAAATCGGCTCAGAAAGAATAAAAAAAAGAGAGTAACAGAATCAGTAAAGTATTAACGTTATTAATTGCCAGAAGAAATTAGTAAGGTGTGAGTGTAGAGATAAGACCTTTTGGTTTTATTTAAGAACGTTAGTAATTAAGATACAGAGCTCGATACTGGCTACCCCATAGATCCATTATAGCACTCTAACGGCCTATAATTGCCCGTAGGAGCATTATGTGAGCTTTACGGGAAAATTATATCGTTATTTCAAAATATGGCTGTTCTTTTGTAAGTGCTTTAGTGAGATACGGGTAATACTCAGAATACAGTTGTAGATAATGGAGATTATTTATTGTCTCGTGTTGATTCTGAAAAATCAGTGCTAAATAATTCATAAAACAGTTCTTTTTTGCGCTGTCCAAATATATTGGATTCTGTTATGAATATCCTGTATTGTATTATAATATATTTCAGTAATTAAGAATATGGGTCCTTAATTACTGAAATATGTTATTTTATCACTATATTTATATCACTATCAGTATATATTATAAAACGAAGATCCCGCGTCGCATCTGTCTGAACGCGATAAACTCAAAAACTACCGAACGGATTTTCATCCTGTTTCCACCAATGGACGGAGTGATTCATGTGTACGATTCATTTAGGTTTTTGTAAATTGGCTGAAATATGACGACGTAAAATACTCTAAGTAGGATAAAAATCAGTTACAATTTAATCTAACCCTACCATGCTCGACGCAACAGGCATACGACATTACGACAGAAAAAAAACTTGGCAAATATGCTCTGGTACAAAGCCGGGCGTGTTGCTAGTAGTATAAATGATTGCCGAATAAAATATTAATATTTTAGTTACAGGATTGAAACAGATGGGCACGCCACAATTGTGGCGATAAGTCCCCTATTTGAGGAGTGGCTAAAGAGGCGCCACGGCGTCCTCACCTTCCGTCTGATGCAAGTCCTCACCGGGCACGGCTGTTTCGGGAGGTTCCTGTTCCGTATAAGGCGGGAGGAAACGCCTGGGTGTCACCACTGTGTGGATCGCCCGGAGGACAAGGTGGAGCATACGGTGGAGGTCTGCCCTGCTTGGGCAGAGCACCACCGTGTCCTCACGGAGGCGATCGGCGGCGGCGATCTCTCGCGTCCGGCCCTGGTTCAGGCCATGGTCCGGAGCGAGAGTGCATGGGAGGCCGTCACTTCCTTCTGCGAAGCAGTAATGCTCGCGAAGGAGGAGGCGGAGCGCGCGAGGGAGACGCAAGATTCGCGCCTTTGTGCCCCTAGTCGCCGCAGGAGACGCCCCGGGCGTCGGGAGTCACGAGCCGACTTCCGGCAACTGTAGACGCGGGCTTGCAGACGGTGAGCAATGGGGCTTGCCGTCCGATTAGGACCAGGCCCGGGTCGACGACGCGTTGTGTTCCACGCGCGCCTCAAAGAGATGTCAGCACCAACTGACGGGCTCCGTAAGGACCAATTCCTGCCAGGGTTGCGAGTTTGTCCAAAAGGGATATCGCGGCCCTGGCACACGGGCAATGGAAGGAACACGGGTGGGTTTTAGTCAGTAAAAGTCTGACACACCCCCCGCTCCGCCCAGAGCGGGAGAAGCTATTTGATAATTTCCCACCCTCAAAAAAAAAAAGGATTGAAACAGATACCTTTACTTAGTTTATCTAAAGTAAGTTCTAAACTATACAAATATGAGCCAATTTAATCAAATCCTAAACTACTTATTCTTATTCTCTTTATAGAACCCTACATGTTTGACTTATTTATCAGGGAATAATATTTTGCCTCCGCGAGTAGAATATTATGAAAAAAAAATCGTCAATTTTTATTAAATTGGTACCTAAATATAGTCGAGGATTGCTTTTAAATTATTAACTATCTGTCCTTGGCTCAGGTAAGTATTATACATCCTTTATATTTTTCTTAAAGCTTATCTTAAGCCGAAATCTATAAACGTTACTAACGCACTTGGCTAAGCGTTATTCCTGTCACTGTCATACAACTGTCAAACAAAAAGTTCAAGATAGAGACGGGAATATGTCTCATGTCTCTCACAGTCAAAGCAAGAGCTAAATAACGTTAATAGATCGCATCATTAACATATGCAATATCCTTGCAAAGGATTGAGGGGGAATATTTGTTTTAGACGTCGCTGAGCAAAACGGAACAGCCAAGTTGAATAGATGTCCATGTTCCGCAAGACAAATAACGGCTTATGAAGCAATTTGACTCAGCAATTGAGGTTTCTTTTATTTTTTTAAACAGTAAGGATGCTTACAAATGCGACGGGCGGGAAATGGGAGGAGACAGAAAGAAAAAGAGGCTTATATCCTCCATGGTGGGTGGATTTGGGTTTTGGATGACAATATTATGCTTAAGATAGATAAATAAATCTGTAGGTAGGTACTTTGTTTTATACTTAAACCAGCGTTTTATTTATTCTATTCATCTACCAAAGAAAGTCAAGCGTCTTTTATCGGTGGGTAATTGAAATACCACATTGGGTTCAATCAGCTTATTCATTAAGTTTACCAGGTCTCAATACCTCGATTGAATTAATGAGCCGACTTTTGACTGCTTTTGGATAGGCACCCTCACTGCAGACGGCGCGGCGTATTTTTGACGACAATTTCAAATCCAGATACATTTTGAGACAGATTCATCGGTAGCTGCTTCGAATTTGCACATAGCAATATTCAGGGGAGTTAGCCCGCATTCGGGTATCCGAATGACAGTACCAGAATAAGGGAACCACCAACATGTCAGAATTTGACAGCTAATACTATACAATCTGAATCTTTTTATAATAGCTTTCATTTTAATGGAAGGAAAAACAATGTATAACCACTAAGTAGTGATTAATGATGGGTAGATAATATAATGATGATCAATGCTCATTCTTCAAGCTATGTCAAGCTTTTGTCATGCATTGAAACAGTTACCGAAACCTAGGACGAAAGAGAAATAGATATTATTCAAGTCGAATATCTATATCCTAACAAATCTCATAATAAAAAGGATTGATCTTTGTGAAACGACTATGAGCAGACAAAAAAACTGAGCAAGCGCGAGTAAATCTATCTGGCCGAGGTTCTGTCTGCATTTACATGTTTTAATATGTTGACGTAAAAAAATATCTAAATGTTAGGCATTGTAATTATTTTCCGCGGTAATGGCTGATCTTTGCGTTATGCTCGTGAACGGGTGCTACTTGTAGTGACTGGTCATCTTGCTGATCATGGTTTTGTTATTGTTATTAGTAATTAACAGTTTTTTTTAAATTTTACCTCGATGGTCCTAGTTTATCATTTATAACTTCCAGTTACAGCTATATATAGCTCTATGTAAGCGGACACGCCCTTTATACCTGGAGGCTTTTGTTTAAATATTAAGTTCTGTTTACGTTTCGTTTTTATTTCTGTCTGAGTATAGCTCTCGATGATTTTGGTTGGTAATAATAATTTAAATTATTTTTTGTGTTGCACAATGTAAATTATTTTGCATAGTAATATACAGTATTTTTTTTTCTAACTAAGCAGACAGCTGTGCTGCTGGGGAGTTTGTTGTGTCACTTCTTCTTCCCAGCTATCGCACTAGGCAATGGAGAAGGGTGGGCGTTTTTTGGGGACTGTCTTATGTAATTTTCACGTTCGAAAAGTGCTGATTCTCAGCCTAGTTTGAATAAATGACTTTTGAATTTTGAATTTGAATTTTCCATGGCTTTCTGTAGCGAATTACAAAGACCATAGACCAACGTTAAAAAAAAGGCCAGTGGGAGTACCGACGCCTGCAGTATAAAATTATTCTAACTTTTGTACCTACTTGAAATTAATTTTAACTGTTCTTGAGGAAAGTGTACATGGCTATAAGGGTTCTGTTATTTTCAATTTAAGGTGAGGGACCCTAAAAATGAACCTCGTTAAATAAACTTACTCTTCGCCCATTCCGCTAGTGATTACATTTTGTTATAGAATTCTAGTGGTTTTTAAATGGGACGATGTAGTTCTTAAAATGAAAAAAAAGTTGTCCTACGAAATAACACATTCTATCCAATTTTGTCGTACTCAGTAAATTTTGTTTCTCACTAAATTGCTTCTGAAATAAATAATCAACGGCAAATTTAATACTTTTACCAGATCTGGTAGGCTGATCGGTTATCAACTTATCACAGTTATATTATCAATGATGCTGTAACAAAGTCCTATTTTGTTTTGGTTACGAAGTGCCCTTTTCCCAGGAACCACAATATAAGCTAATCTTGATTTTCCACAAGTTTATTACGGAATGGAAACTCGATTGAATAGGTCCCAGAATATTGGAGTCAACATTCAAGTAAACTAAACAGCTTCGTGTTATTGAGAAGCTGTTTGTACCACAGAACGTAACCTACCCTCGGCTTTACAAGCTCATGAATATTCGCTTACATGTATTGTGTTCATTTGCATGATAGCAGAGGATGCACGCGCTGCTTCCATGTCGCAGCTCACACGGTTAGGGCGCGAACATATGACACGAGTTCACGTTGCAGCAGCCTTTGAATCGGGTATGCGTCGTCGCCGTCGACGGTTGCCTCTTGTCATAAGAAGAAAAGAAAGAAAAGAAAGAAAAATTGTTTATTCTGCACAAACAAAACGCACATATAAAGACAAAAACACATAAATTACACATTTACAAAAGTAGCCAAAAGCCTCGTGTTCAACCAATAAATAAAAATATAAAAAGTAAAACAATGTTTTTCATTGGTTGCTGTCAAGGCCATGGACCAAAGACATTATTGCGTAATACTCTTGCGACATTGGCAAATGACAACAAAAACAAAATGCTGATTGCAAAGTTACTACTACTTTTGTAACAAATAATAAGAAAAATTAAGCTGTGCGTCGCATCTGTGCAAGAACAGGTCATTGCTCAGCGAAATACTGTGAATTCGGACGAACCTAATGTCAACAGCGCTGGTTTTCAGCAATTCGGTATGTAAAGTAAAAATGTTTTACGCTGATTCCAAAACCATTTCGAGCTTCTTAACCTTATTTTTCTATTTTTGGCGCTTAAAATTATAAGATGGAGTTTATATTAACATAAACACATAAAACCACTTGACTTTCATTTGACCTCCAAACGACGTCAGAAACACCGGAAGTGACGGACTACTCTATGATAAAAAATCGGGTTATTCCACTAATCCCCATTGACAATCCCCATCAATGGGAATATGTGAACTTTCTTGTCCACAAATCCCCATCAGTGAGTTGAGGACAAGAGTTCACAAATCTCCATCAGTTTAAAAATAAAATACAAACAACATATTATAAGTATAAGAATCATGAAGTCTTTATTTCTTACGGAGGTAAAGACTCATTGATTATTTTTATAATCAAACAAATTAAATTAATGGCTAAATGAATAGCATAATGCACCTGCGTAAGTGTAAAATATTTTTGTCATATCATACTACAGTCTAAAATTTACTACAAAATATAATCTTTTAAATGGTTACTTTATGGTTATTTATTTTAGAACTTTTGTTTAGTTAGGTTACCTAATTAAAGTGGCGCCCTTTTTATTAAAAAAAAAATCTCGTAAATAAAGATGCTTATTATATCAAAATCTATTATATACTTACTCAGTGAAACATCTAAATACCCTACGTATACGTTTGTTTTTAATTTATTAAGACGCTCATAAGAGCTTTATGATAAAATAGTTTTCTGTAATGATGAAACATAGTGACGCATAATGCATATAAAGCAAAAATTTAATCTGACGTGGTTATTTTCACTAATAAAGTTATTTAAAACGGGATTCATACCATGTTGTTCAAACAAAAACATGGTAAATATCCAATTTTAAATGATTTTAGTGGTATATTAATTGTTGCAAAAAGTTTATGCTCGCGAGGTCTACTGTTTGCAGAACTACTAGTTTTTAAACCGATGGGGATTTGTCCACAAAAAGATCACAAATCCCCATTGATTGGGATTGTCAATGGGGATTAGTGGAATAACCCAAAAAATCAAGTCATATAATGTCAACTTTAGGGATGGCCATAATTAAAATACGAATATTTGGTTTTTGAATCGATTCAAATCAAACATTGAAAATCAATTCACACAAAATATTAAATCCTGAAGCCTGTATGATCGTTAACCAATAGAACGATAGCTTAAAGAAAATCCATTATACCCATATACTGGGTAAACAATAATCATTATAAAATCATTCAACTATTTTGTAACTGGTACTAAAGGTGTTAGAAACTTGCAAATATAAATGTTATTTGTTGATTGGTTTGATAAATAGTTTAGAAAGAAATCATTCACAGTCGTGCACCACATGGTAGATAAGTAGATACCTACTATCCGTCTTCATTCGACAAGACTACTGAACTCGGATTTTCAACGACAAGTAAGGATAGATTAGTAATAAAAAATTTGTAACTATGTATAATCGATTAAAAGTAATCGAGTTACTAATTTCATATTGATATACGTAAAATTTCAATTATGTCGCTCATTCCCACCTCTAATTTCATGTGTCCATCAACTAACTGTCAAGTGCCATGTAGAGATGGGTTGTAACAGGTATCTGTTATCACACTGTTACAGAAAAATAACAGATCCAAACATGTGTGTTCAAATAACTGCCTGTTATTTTTGTACGGACGATAAATACGTATTTAAATCTCAATTGATTATCTGCCTTAGTTTATTTCGTTTAAAGGCGCAAATCGAATCTGAAGTTTTGACTAGGAATGACGGGGTAATGTGAAATTATAGAATTACGTTTATTTATAATTTTTTTAGTCATCCGGTTACACTGGAAACCGACCCCAACATAATTGTAAAAGGCTAGGCAGCTTGTTTGATGAATACACCATAAACACAGAAATGTTTTGGAAAAAAAAATTACAATTCACCAGTTCTCTTCCGTTACAAAGCAGTGAAAGCAATTAAAATACTAAATTTCAAATGTTCAAAATTTTAAAAAATTCAACAAAAAAACCAGCCAAATTACTCTCAATTGAGTATCATCTTTATTTCTATTAAAATAAAGTCGTACATGCATAGAACCTTTTGCGACCAATCCCGTCAATCGATATAATAAAGGTGATTGAATTTTTTGGTTGCATCACAAATTTCCATAAAGATAATAAATATACAATTAAAGTAAAGTAAGTAAGTAAAAAAGTTTTTTTTTTATGAAAAAAAAATAACAAACAAACCAAGCAAATTACTCTCAATATAATTGAATAACATCTTTATTGGTTAATCAAAAATATCGTAAATACCTGGAATGTTTTGCGATTAATTCCGTCAAACCAAAGATAATAAAGACATTCGGATACGATCACAATTTTTTTGGTTGCCGTAAAGAAAAATATTATAAAACACAGCCGTGGTAAATCTGTGTGGGGATTGCTATTTTCAGTAACAGATAAGTTATATTATTAGGCACGTTATTTGTTATTTTTAAATATCTGTTATTTATATCTGTTACGATAAATATGCCTCCTCCCTACTGTCATGCTTGAAGTTTCTGATGTCAAGCAAAAAATGTCAAATTTAGGATTTTTATTATTGTGTTATACGTGACAAAGATCTTAGCCTCCGTTATGACGTCAGCATGAACAAACCTTTAAAAAATATTTTAAAAAATAACTGCAGCTTGGAATAACAAAATATTGAAATTAGTTGCTTAAAATAACTAAATCTATCAAAATTAAAAATGTAAAAAATTACCTGAAAAAATCTTTACATACCGAATTACCTATGGAATGACGTATTCACGTCCCCCTGCGTGAGATATTTTAACGGGTTAGTAATCATTTTCACTGGAATATGTGTGATTATACATAAATAAATGTAATAAAAATATATATCTGTATTTTTGCATATCATAAATTTAAGAAATAATAATATATAAACTAAGACCATAATACAATGACAATATAAACAAGTAAGTACCTATAATATTTAATTACGTCTACAGTTTCAGTATTAGTACTCTGTGGTGTACAGTGTGGTGTGATTTCCTCTTTTTACTGTTTGAGTATTTATAATAATTTCGATAATACTCTAACAATCCACAATAAGTCTACATTGATACACCATAGTTTCCCAGATGCAACATGGGATTTGTTGCGCCTCGATGGCGTGGCGGCCATTTGCATAACGGTAGGCATCGAGGCATGCGGTTAGCAGAAGACAACCGAGCTTTTTCGCTCAAATCGGCAAATAAGCTGTTATGTACATTTTGATAGTGTTATTTAAGGATTCTTTGCTATTATTTTAGTGGGATGACATGGATACATTGATGTACGAAGAAGTAAGATCCCCGACATACGGAATGCAAAACCTGACACCCTCGAAGCCTCCTGATCTTAATCGTAAGTGTTAATATAGGCATAGATTACATAACTAAACCTAACTAAATCAAACATAATCCCAGCCTAACCCTAAATAAAATTGGTATTCCTTCTCTCTTCATAACGTACCTACATATTACTTAAGTAGAGAACGCATTCGCGGTTGCTATTCGAACTCTGAGCATGAGCGGATTGCTCGATCATTAAGATTATGTACGTTATTAGAAGAGGCATAAAGTATGAACGTAGTTGTGTTTGTGATAAATAAATAAATAAATAAATAAATAAATAAATAAATGAATTCCAAAGTCTCTGTGTCTATCGTGCTCGTGTCTACGCGTCCTTACACTGCGCTAAATGTTGACTTTTGGAAATATTACCGTTTGTTTTGTGTAACCACGGCACATAATGTTTGGGAAGGATTCTTCGCTTAGCTTCTATGTTTATATTGCGTTAATCCTGTGGGTTTGATTAGGTTTAAGTTTGAATGGTATGGTGTCTTTACTTAACTAAAGCTAAGTAAAAATAAGAGCCTAACAGGTTACGTACCTACAGCTAGCTACAACTGGTGAAGAACTTTTAGCAAAGAAAGGGTCCTCGGATTCTTCTTTTTTCAGAGAGATCGGGATTGTTTCTTTGCATCACAGCATGTCCCATAAATTTGCTTCTTCTTCTTTTCGTGTGGTTAGTGACTAACCTGGTGTCAGAGTATTAAAGCCGCCCATATCTCTCAGGTATTCCGGTTTCCTCACGATGTTTTCCTTCACCGTTTTTAAAGCAAGTGATAATTAATACGCGTATGAATCCAAAAAGTCAGAGGTGCGTGCCTTGGGTTCGAACTGTCACACCACTAGGCTATCACTAGGCTAATATGCTAGGCTATAATTATGCTGTCTGCTAGTCAATGATCGAGATCCTCAATAATAAATAAATAATAAATAAATTCTTTATTGCCATAAATAGGTTACAAACATTTTTAGACCCTGCCTCCAGAGCTAGGTTAGAGTACCTGTATTTCAGGAGCCAAATTTTCAGAGCTCAATATTTTCACCATGACTAATCTGTTTATTTTCGTACCCCAGTTCGACATGGATTATAATATCACTACTGCTAGTGATCATGTGAATCATGATACTAGAGAAACTTATTTGACAACTTTGGAACGTTGTAACTCAACTATTTATGTGTGCCTATTCTTATACTTCTTCATATAATATCAGTGTTTTCATCAAAAAACAACTTAATGTGTAAAACATCCAAAAGAAATGAGTAGGCACAGAGTAGAATAGAAATTTACAACACAGATGTTTATCAGAATTCGCTTTTAATGTTGTTTTTTCCCAGGCGACAAAAGTCATTAAATTCATTAGTCACGCACACAGTTTTACGGGTTTACTACCCATAAACTTCGGTAGAGAATTTTACTTTGGACTTTATTTTATAATAGAGATTGACCTTTTTCTGATTTTTATGACTTTTGACATGGCGTAGTATGCGGTACCTAGGTATATGCAAAATCGATGAGAGATAGAAAAGTGTAGTATTGGGTCCCCCCGCCCCACCTATGAAATTGGCGTTTTTTTCTCACAAATAGAGAACCTCGTCACTTCTATGACTTAAAATATTCATCAATTGCTTGGAATTATATCGAATAATGACCATCATAGACAACTACCAATAGTAAAAAAACCTTATTACTTATAGTTTTATAAACATACAAAATACTTTAAAAATGACTCCTCATTTTGTTAGTAGAAATTACCACAATTTTTTTTAACTTAGCCAAAACATATTTTTGTCGTTTAATCTAAGTGGCAGATTCGTTAACTTAGTTTTTAAACATTAGTGCATAAAAGTTTTAAAACATTCGTGTTCATGGTTATTACATAAATTAAGAAAATGTTAGTATGAAAAATGCAACTTCTTTAAAATTCTCCACACAAAACGCTGATTTCATATGTGGGGACCTATTATAATTACAGCAGTGATTTGCGTAAATTCCGCGTAGCTACTGTTAACCGAACCTTTGCGCGTGTCCTAAACTATTAAATTTGCAATATTTGTATATATTTGCAATTACGTTCTTGAAAACGGCTCTAACGATTTCGATGAAAGTTGCAATATAGGGGTTTACGGGGGCGAAAAATCGATCTAGCCTGGTCTAATTTCTGGGAAAATTCGTTTTGTCTATTTTCACCAGAGCAGAGCTCGGTCGAACAGATACTGGAATGTAATACACCCTTTCCCGACGCTAACGTAAGTACCAACTGAAAGAATCCGTGAAGAGGATGAGTACTGACGTTCTTTCTACTAACGAGAAACTGTGATCATCTATGTGAAGCTTTTAACAGGAGTAGGTAAGCGTAACGGTCATGGAAAAATCCCCCCTCAGAGCAAGGAGAAGCCTTGGCAGCAGCTGCTACAGGCGGCATTGTCAACACAGACACATACATAAACTCGCGCCTTCTTCTCAAGAAGAACTTTTTGCTACAATCCTAACATACTCCTTTTGCCTCGTTTATTTTTTTTCATTAATAATAATAAAAATATTTATTTACTCAAAAACAGTAGGTAGATACAGTACATTCTTACAAATATAAGGGTTACAGTTTAATTATAGATAAGAGAACGAGCATCCGCAGCTGAACTAGGCGTGAGCCTGTATCTCAGCTAACAGCGCCGTTTCCCCTCAGAAACAATATACTAGGTAACCTAAATTAGCAAGATGCAAGAGTTTAGGACCATTACAAATCAAAGAGAAATAAGAAATTAAGGTAAAACGAAACTTAAATTACTAACAATTTTTTTTTTTTTGTTTGTGAGGATTTGTGTGTGAGGATGAGAGGGTGAGTGTGCGTATGTGTGGGGGTGTCTGTGTGTGTAAGTGTAAGTGTATACATATGTCTTCATGATAAATGCACAGGAGTACATTGTCAACACTTTCCATATAAACCAAGCGATCACGTTTACTCGCACTACGACAGAAATAACCTAAAGAAACTTACGGCTTTAAACGCGGTCCTTGACAGAAGTTTTGTGTTTAACGCATTTTCGCCAGGAATGTTTGAAGACGCAGATATATGCCTGTGACCTTGAGTGGTTAGCTTGCATGTTCTGTACTGAGCTCACGCTACGCGTCGTACGTCCAGCCAGTAATAGGTCTCACCCATCCAGGAGCGTTGTCCCAAATAAGGCGCATTATTTATTTATTATACATAAAACAAAAAGTATTTTAATAAAACACGTATACTAAAAGATTAAAAATTTAATTATCTTAAAAATGGTGAAAGTTTCAGAAACATACGCTTGATAGATTTTGCGTGATTCTCAGTTTTTTATCCGCATTGGATATAACTTTACAAATTAATTTCAATATGTTATATAAACATAATCTAAAATATTCATATATCAAGTTATAAAAAAAATGCTCTAATTTACCATATATTTTTTTCATATCATTACCACTACTCGTTTTGACGTGATCGTCGGTAAAAATCATTAAAAGTCGATTATCGTCGCCTTAAGTACTGGCAACTCTAGGGGCTACCGGCAGGCCGATTCCGTGCTCTGTGGTAGGTATCCCCCTCTCTTATCTGTAGGAGTTACAGAGTGGACCCTAATGATAAACATACGACATAACAGTTAACACCCAGTAGACCGTCATTAAAAATCTAGCGTTTGCCTAAAACTACTTCTAAAATTCAAAACAAACTTTCAACCAAAGCCTATCAACAGACTTTCATATTCTATTAGTTAATAATGTGGTCTGAACATACATAAATATCTACATATACATACAGACAGACGAAGTGCGTACAGGGTAAAGCCCTTAGCGAATAATTATTGGTTCATTAATCGTACCCCTGCGAGTTTAAGAGGCTTTACGATCTGTTATTCACGATAATATACGTACATATACGTAGATATCTATAGTATACGCAACCATCACGGTCTATCTCTGTTATATTTACATTGGTAGGTAAATAAACCTTTGTCGGAGGACAGAATTTAGTTTCTTCTAGATATCATGTTGATTTGATTCAGGGATATAACAAAAGACTAGCTTTATATTATTTGGGAGTGAATCTAACAAACGTAAATTTTATCTGTTTTGTCATGAAGACACACTAGGCCGGGGAAATTAGGTTTCAACCCTTTACTAAATCCTAACAGATTTTTCTTCTTGAATCGTCGTTTTATACTTAGCTCTTCTAATAATATTAAAAAATTAAACCGGACCGCATCGGGGTAATAAAAACAAAAACGCGATTTTGTGAATAAAAATTGAGGTAAAGAAGTTAACAGGAAAATCTTGGTTACATTATGCAACATTAGGTTACAGGTGTCGTGATGGCCCAGTGGTTAGGGCCTCGCTTCTCATGCACGAGGTTGTGGATTCAAATCCGGGCAAGTACCAATGTGACTATTTCAATTCATATGTACTTTATGAGTTTATCTTGGTCATAACTGACATCGGAGAAGGCAAAACACCGTGAGGAAACCTGGACTTATAGTTAATATGTGTCTGAAATCACCAACCCGTCTTGAGCAAGCGTGGTGATCAATGCTCGTGCCTTCTCTGTAAGACAAGAGGCCTTTGCCCTGCAGTGGGACAGTAACAGGCTGGTATTATTATTATTATTATTATTATGCAAAAACTTTGTAAAACTAATATATTATATCAGAATTAAATATTTTCCTCCACGGATATTTAAATAAAATAAAAATTACGAATTTTTTATTGCACAAAAAAAATATCGTAATTTATTTTTTATCTTAAATTCCGTTGACGAAAATGTTAAATTTATTGACCTACTTGTAAGACAAACACTCCATACAAACAAGTCATTTTTTTTCTTTCTACCACGTAAAATTTGATGTTTTTTTAAAAAAAATGTACACGCGGGGGTGAACTTTTGACGGTATACATATTAACATACTCCCTTGTCCATACCCTACACGTCAAATGAAAAAAACTCTGTTTTAAAGCAATGCAAAGTTAGCCTAAATTCCCCGGGCTAAACGTTATTATTAAGAGCCAGTATTATTAAAACCATCTATATCAGTCCAAAAATAGACAGACATAAACCTGAAAAAAACGTAAGCGAAAATTCGCAACCAGCTAACTCAAAAAGAAATGTACCTAGTTAATTCTAATTCCAAATTAACCTAATAATACTTTAAGTAAGCCGCTTATCCTTGGCTGATCGACTCATCCAATAAACCTCGTTAATCATTTACTTTATCCTGTATTCTATATATACCCACCTACCCTCCTTAGTACTGTATGTCAGTACCTACTTACGTAAATATATCTGGAGTGAATGAGGTTATCCTTCCTGTAGTTCCTCTATTGTTTTAGGTTCCGGATAAGAAATACAACCACTTCATTCAAGCTTACTTTAGGTTCATACGTTGTTAAATAAACACACGTTCAAATGAACAAAGGATGTCCAACTGACTGTAACAATATACTTTTTTTAGCTTTTCTGTATATTTTGGTACTGTGACTTGATAGGAAAAAAATAAAATATATTATGACTTATGATTTCCCCTTTCTTATAATAATACTAAAAGGTATTAAACCTCAATGCTTATCGAATTCACAATTCGAATAAAGCTACCTAGATACCTTGAGCTCCACTGAGCAGACTGTAGCGCGCTCCTAATTCCATCTAATCACCGCCCGGCCAATGAGCGATTTATAACAGTTAAATCCATTGTACTAGCTTTCTGGAAAATCATGATAACTATCGCTGAGAATCACGTCGTTTTCAAAAAAACCCAAACTCAAACTCAAAGCATTTATTTCAATTAAACCAATTACAGGCACTTTTGAATTGTCCAGGGGTCGGTCAGTCAGAAAAATGAAGCTAGTTGCCCATTCCAAGGCGTAGTAGGTTCCTATGGAGAAGAACGGGCAAGAAACTCCACGGACAAAGTATTCTTACAAAATATTGGTTACATCCTTCATGTTTAAATTATACATGTGAGAACAATGTAGAAAGACGTGCACATTAAAAGCGTCCGTAATGAAAAGATAAAAACAATACAAAAATTAAAATACTTAATACCCTACTGACGGCGCCCGTTCACGAACATGACGCATGGATCAGCACCATTCAGCTCAACCATTCTGAAGGGAACTTAATGATCCAACACACACGCCACCACCAGCGAGACATTTGAGTGAGCATGACATACTCTCAACCGCCAGGGCACATTCAAGTCAATGAAAGACGTACCCAGCAAATGGTAGCTGTAAAGTAGGTTCATAGTGCTCACACATGTGCTATGCAATTATACAATACTAGGAGATTGAATTTATACAATGCAAAAATAGTTCTTGCAATCTTCAGCAGCTCCAACGATATTTTCAATGCTAATCAACTAGTTTATGCGCCCTTGTGGAGCTGGACCAGCGTTGAGCCAAGCATTTTTGTCAGCGATGTAATCCCCCAACTTATAGTATGCTTGGCAGCATAGTGTGCCTTTTATACAAGATTTAAATTTCGTTTCATTTACTTCGAGTATGAATTTTATTGTAAAATTTTAAACATTACCCCATGAAGGATGAGTCTACTTTAGCCAGTCTGAAACCAGGTTGAACTAATTGGTCCCTATTTCTAGTACTATAATTATGTCTGTCTCCTCTTATACTGAAAATATTAAGATTTTTCCTTACGTACATGGTGTTTTCATAGATGTATTCACAAGGTACCGTCATGATGCTAATATTTTTAAACCGTTCCCTTAGAGAATCGCAGCTGCGGAGGCCATATATTGCTCTGATGGCTCTTTTCTGCAGAAGAAAAATAGAATCGATGTCTGCAGCTCGTCCCCATACTAAAATACCGTAAGACATGATACTATGAAAGTAACTGAAATAGACTAGCCTCGAGGTATCTACATCAGTAAATTGACGGATCTTTCTTACAGCATATGCTGCTCAACTTAGCCGTCCTGCAAGAGATGTTAAATGAGGACCCCATTGTAGCCTGGAGTCGAGCGTAATCCCCAGGAACACAGTTTTATCTACGAATTCTAGTTTCTCGTTATTCAATACTATATCACAATCACTACTTTTATCATTCGGTAAAGCAAATCTTATGTATTTAGTTTCTTTCCCATTTAATACTAAATTATTAGCAGTGACCCAATTCTGGACCTGCAGTAGTGCGTTATTTACTTAGTCAAGATTTGATGCACGTCTATTTATCTTAAAAATTAGAGAAGTATCGTCAGCAAATAACACCATTTGCGGTTGGTTTCACAACTCTGACAGACTAAAGGTAAAAAGCGAACGGACGTATTCGCTAAACCCTTTGTGAAAATGAATCTTGGCATAGAGCCGAGACAATTTTTGGTGGAAAAATAACATTTCGTTACATCACATCCATTTAGATTTCCTTTAATAAAGGAAAACAAAGTTCTACAAGACCTTGTAAAATAATATTTAAAATGTGTGGTTAAAAAAGCAAAGTAGAGTGTGCAATTTCACAAAGAGCTGCACAGTTCAACGGTCCGCTGCAGCGGTAGATCTGCCACCCTCGGGCGTCTTATAATATTCTCCAAGAAATTTGTAAAACGAAACTGCAACACTAACGGAACCCTTGGAGCAATTTCAGTACACATTCCCCAACACTTCATTCTCGGAAGTAGACACTGTTGGCCGTGAAAAGATTTCAGAAGGGCCGGAAATTGTTTCTTAGTTTTGTTTATTTGTTTACGTAGATTTATAAAGGGATACGTAGCTTTAAAGGCTCGCCTAACAATCTCTAAAATATTGGCGCGTGTTTTAATAGGTGTCTTAAAGAAACCATAATACTTTCCCCACAAGCTCATCAATCTACTAAAATGATGTGGGCGCGTAACAAAGGATGTAAACCGCGTCAAGTTTTTTCCCTCTCCGTAGAGATAAGGCACTTAAAACGCTGTAGACGCCCAAAGTTTATAAAAGCCGCGTTCATAAGGCGGCTTTATTAGACAATTTCCAGGTGTGGAGCAGCTGACGTCTCAAATATTAATTTCTGATGGATCTCGCCCAAATCCCTTCTGATCTCGCATTTTAATGACCGTTTGTCACACTCCAATGGTTTTCATCGGTTGTTACATTCGTATTCAGTTCATAATTGATGCTAGAGATTAGTGCGAGTGTGATTCCAACTATACGAATAACTCGTTTAAACTAACCATTCTCATTACTCATTCAGATACCTCGACGATTACTTTGTTCAACTGAAGCAATTCTGTCCCTCGATGATAAGCTGCGAAGTAGGTACTTTGCCAAGTTTGGGGGATGAATCGTCCTCGTAATTTCGTTATGAGTTATGAGTAGTGTTTGTCATTGTCAGTCGATACTTTATAGATCACTTACTGGAACTATGTCACTGTTTGATAAACGGTTCTCGAACTACAGACCGGGTAAGTACTTGTTATGAGATGTTCGACCTGAATTCAATTCGTAGATCGAACGTTTCAATATGGTATAGGTAAATAAACTTTTAAAGGAGGTCTGTATATCTTGCTAACGACGCGGTAGTGTTTATCTGTGAATCAGTTTCTGTGTATCTAAGGGTTTTGCGACCCAAATAAAAGGGTCGACACAAAGGTGTCCCGCTAAGCAGATTGGAGGTTACGTGACGGGACAGTCAAGTGGTGTAGGGAGCGCTAATCATCACCTCCGGGTGCCCTGACAAGCTGTTTGGTTTTCGACTTTACGATCATTGCTTACACTATTATTGTCGGGTTGATTATACCCGTGATATGTAGAATACTAATCTAATTTTGAGATAACAGAATCCATCAACTTAGTTGCTGCTGTTTTCTTATGAACATTAAACATAAATATTTGATATGGACCTTGATTTTTTAATGTAAAGATCTTCTTTGCAACAAACTCTCTTATTTTTAAGAACTTGAATGCTTAAAATATATTTAATAATAAGGATTCGTTGTCAAAATTAAATGCAGAAAATGAGAGTAGGTAGTATGAAAAAATAAAGCAGTTACTAAGGACGCAAACAATATGTTACTTAAATTTCATACAGAAATAAAATGAATAAAAAACATTCATCAAGCAGTGTTTTTAATTTTAAGCCCGTATATAATTCACTAAACGTCCAAAACTTTGTAACGTTATTCAATAACTTGTAAAGCAAATTTAGAATATGTAAGCCTATGTAGACAGCGAAGATATTAAAATTTTGTTTTCCTACGCAAACAATCTGACACGGGACCCTCGTCATCTGCGGTCTCATGTGCACACCCCGACACCCAGTTAAATGTAGCTCCAACTTAAATGTTCTTCTCTTACTAATTTTACCAACAACGAACCAAATACTTTAGAACATAACTACACAAAACCGTATTCCAATCTCCAACACGCTGATAGCTGACAAGTCTGTAAACAAAATAATTTAAATCAACTGAATACATTAAACTTGAAAACGAATTTAATACGACACCAGATTAGAAAGCTTTACTAGACTATGTACTTAGTATAACAAAAATAAGCGTCTTAAATGAATAAAAAATGCTTTCTACAAATTCACAGAGATTTACATTTCAATTAGAAGAGAAACCTCTCGAAACAGCACTTCAGTCACGCCTTTTCAAGTAAATTTTGTAACCTGAGAGCACACTTGTGGAAAATTGTAATACCTAACGTTAATATATTATGCTAAAACAGTTCATAAGTTGCGCGTGATACGGCGGCGGCGGTAAGCCGTACGTACAGAAGGGAAACTGGAAAGTCACTCAACTTTCGTTTACGTTGCTAAAGAGAGCAAGGGTCTCCTTATAAAACAGTTTCATGAATATTTATACAGATTTAAGGATAGTGTAGTGCCGTTGTGTAAATAATTGCGGTCGAGTAGGGTCTTGAATTTAAATTGCTTTCGATTGCTCTTTGTTCAAAGATTGTGGAGTGTTGTGAAATAACAATCACTTTCAAGAGATCCGAAGCCGTCATGGGTACACTTAGCTTCTCTTATTACAGTACAAAGGTGAGAGGTTGGCTTTGAGATTGATATTAACTTATTATTAATCTTGTTAGCTCCAGGCTACCCTTATAATCCACGGATTGTGCAAATATTTTTATTATTCATTCCCTTCCGAACACACCGAGCCTTAATATAACACCTTACTCCGTTACCGAGGTCTTAAAAATACGTTTCGCTGAAATTTGTTTCATCATTTTGATGAAAAGAAAAGTAAGGTACGCTTGGATACTTTTTCGCTACTAGTAAACCATGTCAAGCAGCTGAACCATCCTAAAAAAAACTAGAGTCAGCTGAAAACAACAAATATTTTCCTTTGAGTATTTTCTTCTGTCAAATATAATTACTTACAAACCTTGTAGAAACAGGAAAACAAAGTTTGAAGCATCTGAGTATAAACGAGTTTACCCGAGGCTTTTACGTGAACTCGCGACAAATATAATTAAGTAACTGGGAAATTAATAATTCCTTATTTTGAAAAGACCGATTAATTAATCTACAAGAAGTTATGGTTACAACATAGACTGAAGTTCGAGAACTTCTGGCTTCATGTCAATTTGAAATAAGGTTGGAATCAAGTATATTCTTGGTGGTTTGACTTTCTTGGACTTCCAGATAAAGCTCTTTGTTTTGGTTGAATTCATTGATAATCTGGCATTCGTATTATTTTTTATTTTGAAGCTTTGGTTACAATGTAACGTATTGCTTAGCAAACCAAATATTCTTTTTTTTTGTTTATTTGTATTAATTCCTATAAGAAACAACCTCTTTGTTCTCTTTGATGTAACGAACGAAAAACCATGTATGTAGTTACCTATTTGTTTAAATATCAACAAACACTCCATCCTATTAACTAAGAACACTAATGAAAACGCAATTCACTACCAACACATTAAATTTACTGTCTTAAGATGACTGTTTTGACAAGTGGAGGCATTGTAAAGCCGATTTGAAGTTTTGAACAGTATCGTGGCGCGTCGTAGGATTAGGGTGGACGGCTCGCGTGCAGGACATCCTACTTATCTTGTTACCCGCCTGTCCTTGTCACGACATGTCCCAGCGAAGGCTAGCTAAATGCCGAGCTTTGTTTGCCATTGTTCTGTTGACAAAATAGACGTTAGTTGGCTCCTCCGGCTATATTTTGGTGGCGGGGAAAAATTGCGTACGACGTGAATGAGGTTTGACGTATGTGCTTTTTATTTAAAAAGGTTTTTTAGATAGTGGTTGAGATTTATAGTGTTACTGGGTGAGAAAAATTTAAGCTATTCGTTATTCAGATTGCATTAGAGTTACCTACTTGTAATTTTATTTATTTATTATTTGTGGTTGCTTAGATTTGATAAGTAGCGTAATAAATAATGAAATATTTTAGCATATCTGTGCAAAGTACAACAGATTTTAACTTTTCGCCACGAATTCTTTATATTTGGATTACAAATCCAAGTATGCAAAGATGTTGCAAAGTTTTACAAAGTTAAAATTTGATTACGAACTTTTCCTTCGTTATTTTTATCGTATTTTCCAATTTTCTAAAGTCACAATTATTCTCGAAAACTGAAGTCTATCTATTTATATTCATTAACGAAGTTTAAAGTAAAGTTCCATTAAGGGATTGTTAGCCTTTCATTGCTAGACTTTTCTATTAAATTAGCAATCAGATTAAACTATAAAAGAAAAACTATCGAGTGCAGTTCTATGAATAGTTGGAGTTTAATGTGCGAAGGAGAACTTGGACAACAAAGTCCGAGTAGTTGTAAAGTGTTACAGAAAAACTTTAAAAAGTAATAAAAGTACGGAGTGTGCGATTTTTCGCGCAAATTGTAGCGAGTGTCAAGCTTGTTTGCGTATCAGATGGATTTTAAGGCTGTACCTACTTACTTGTGCGTTGAGCACCTTGTTGACATGTACTTCTTAAGTTGTTATTGCGCAAATAGCTATTTATTTCACGAATAAATTCAATATTCAAGACAAAACTGGTTTTAGGATTACTAGTTGGTCCTAAGCGCGCCTTCACAATATAGGTATAGGCGGTTCTTGCTATAGGAGAGATATCCTAATCAAGATTAGCTAATCCATAGCCTGTACCACTGGGACATGATATGAAGAGAGGGTTCCGGGATCTCCGACAGACCAATGCATCTTATATGCAACGCCTTTGACATGTTCCGGTCAAACGAAAACAAAGTCGCTTCCTCCAATACTGTTACGGTGCACACTTCCACGTGACCACTACATGCCACTATTGGTCAATTAACATAACATAACCTAACGTCACGCGTCTAATCCCCAGAGGGCTAGGCAGAGGTGTACCTAGGTAGTACACCCACAATAGGGATGAAGACTGGGTAAAAAAAAAAACTAATTAGTCCATCAGCCAGATAATAAAAAAATATTAGACAGGTATTTTTTGCTTTATCATATTAATAAAAAAATACTTAGATAAAACGCATTTTAAGTTGGGGAGTGGGGGTCGCTACGTCACTAGTACGTATAAAATCTACGTACTCGTGACGTCATGGAACATTTTATCTGTATCGCCGTAATCTTTAGATTACGTAAAAAAGAAAAAATACGTGTCCAATTTTTTTTTTGTAATCTCAAACGGTTCTCTCTCAGACGGACTAAAAAATAATTTTTAGTCATAATCCCTATTCGCCAGCTAGTTTTAAGTTCCATGTTGTTGTGTGCGAGCCTATTGCCATCAACCAAGAGCAAATCCGGACTGCTACTGAGAAATTCCAGATGTAAAAACCCAATAATACTTTGCCTAACCCGGGAATCGAATCGGACCCCTGCTCAGCGATCGCGCTTGTGACTCCTAGACCTATAACCATGATTAGTGCATTAGTTAATTATAATAAATATGCATCAATGAGCATATTGAATTAACAGGAACCAGAATAGATAATGAGCAATGCCCTGTCACACAATATCTCTGGCGGCTGTCAAATCCACGAATTTGCGCAAGAGACACATCTAATATAAGATATTAATCTTGACTGAGGACTATGACTGGCTGTGTGAACATAATGTAGTACATGTGTAGGTATATACGTGTTGATCATTTTGCAGTAATGAGCAATCCAATCAGACACGGTGTTGCCACTCAAAGCCGTGTTCAGTCATAGTGCCGTCAGCTCAAAGATATACGGGAATCGTGATAGGTAATCATTATGACATGGAGTACCTATATCAATATGCGTATAGAATAGGTACTGTACATTTATTTTACATTACTGCGCAATAACAGACGAAGTAGTATTAGAGAGATTAAACACTGGCTTGACCAAGATTATGTCTGGACTTTAAAAGACTGAGACCTCTGAGTTTGTTTCGGCCTTTCTTCTCAGAGTAGTCAGATAGGAAACGCCGACCTCATCTAGCTTATTTTTATTAGTTTTTAATATGACGTGTAAAAGTGATTCCGGTATCCTATTTAAAGAATAAGCAATTTCATTTCATTTAATTTCACTGCTCTCTAATACATTTATGGAAAAAAAACGTAGTGACACAAAGTAAAATTAATATGTAGGTAGGCATTATTTACGATTGGGTATGAATAACTCCGTGCTTCACAAAGCACGTTAACGCTCGATTCCTATCGAATCGTTACGTATACCAATGGTAATTTTTTTATTGCCAAACTGGGCATTTTAAATAGATTCGTTAGCAAATTTTACCTGTGATAACTCCTTCCATATGGAAGGGTCTACTATGCAAAGCTATGAAGTCTTTGCTTCATTATTGGTAAAGATACAAGAGTCTTAATATTAACCAATAACGGTCCTTAAATTATAGGAATCGGCTATATGCCGTTGGTCCCGGCTGTCATTTGTAGATCTTTCAAAGTCGTTACAGGTAGTCAGAAGCCCGAAAGTCCAACCTAGTAACTGGGTTGTGGAGGTCATGCAAAATACTAGTATTCAGCTGCATCCGGTTAGACAGGAAGCCAACCCCAACATAGTTGTAAGAATAACCCAAGCAGATGATGATGATGGTTATAATAATGGATTAAATACTTATTCAGGCTACACAGGGTGTCAGAGACATCGACGCGAAAACTGTTACCAACCGTTACGTCGATTATCAAAAAAAAATCTGCCGAAAATACATTTCGACCGCGTAGGTAGCACTTTTGTATGAAACAGCTGATTTCATAACCGAATTTTGAAGTTCAGAATCATGTACTGAATCCATGGTAACAGTTTTCGCGTCGATGAAATCCGAAATCCCTGCCACCCTGTATTTCCACTGTTGGAACACAAGGCTTCTTTTTGAGTGACCGTAATCAATCATCGTGCAGGTTGAATCTGGGTTCTAACTAATTAATAATTTTCCTTAACATTGATACACAAAATTAATGATTTAACCATATAACGAAGCCAGGATAAACTTATCAGTAGCAAAAGCGGGGCTTCCTAGCTGAAACTTATTAACTGGTTTCCGTCTTAACTCGAGACCGCTCGTCGATTAATCTAGGATGCAATCAAATCACTTCCATGTTTTACTTCCTCCGTATTCAGATTTAAGATTAAACTATTATAGAGCTGGGAAAAAAATTCAAAAGATGTATTGAGTGTTTGATAAATTAGATAATTTGGGAGATAGGTTTTTTTTTCAAACAAAGGGAAATAGACAAAAAATCTCGTTATCATACAACGAAGCCGATCTCTCAAAATAAATATTGAACTGCTTACAATTCAATTTGTTTTGCGAGTGTTTAGTCTTAATCGAACTGTCTTAACATTTCGATTAAAACTACACACCACGCAAATTGTAGGTACCTTATGTATTATTTTTAATATAAATTACGCCACCTATTAACCATTCATAAAAATTTTAACTGATTTTCAGTTCCATTTCCTGTATTAATGAAACACGTTTCAATAAATAATTCCAATTTAACAACCTATTGAAAATTATGACATAATTAATAGGTACATTATAATGTACGTAAAACTGGAAGGATGAAAATTAGAAAAAGGCCGGCCTAAATGGGGTTTTCATGATAATCCTCTCTGACAAGAAGATCAAGTCATCCCACTGCTGCCAGCAGTAGGATGACTAAAGGCGAAGGCTTCCCTCCACTCCTTTAATTGGTCACGATTCTGCGCTACTTCTTAAGTAAGACATCCATGGCCCATCATCTCTTTCGTGGTCAGCCGCGTCAATTTTACAACATGGCATTTACAAGCCGTCAAGAGACATAATTGTACTTACTATAAACAAATGCTTATTTAGTGGTATGAGGTACAGAGTGTAATGTTCACTCAACCTTTACAGAAAAGGGAGGATCCTCCGACCAGACTGGTGTCGTGTCTGGCCGGCAACTGCCCAACGATTGATGTCGGGGAAGTTATATATGTATATGTTTATCGCGCAGTAAACTCTAATTGCGCGATGCAGGATTTGTGTGATGTCAGGTTTTTGTGTGACGTTAGGTATTTAATGCGTAGTTTGCATGTGGCGATGTAGATGCCGCCACACCTACATTTACATCTGCGTAAACCCAATATTGGAATAGTAATTCAACTATCTTGTAGATCGTACCGCAGCGGATGCTATCGAGCACGGGAAATGGCATGCCATGTAACCGAATACGTTAGTGACATATCTTACATGTATCGGCTGCATACGACATTCTCTTAGTTTCGAGAACGTATTTCAATATAAAGGTCAGTTCAAGATTGAAACAAGTTAAATTAACTTCATGCCTGAAAATACATGTATGGATGACCTTTGACCTTACCCAGTAGGTACCTACGTATCCTTACGTTAATTAAACAGATTTGATGTATCTGAAAATTGCTCCCGGAACTTACAAAGTTCCCTGACAGTTTTGGGACGATTGGAATTAAATTGATTCTAAGAACAGGGATTGAACTTGATGAAAATAAAACAACGAACAGTTTTTTTCCGAATTCCTGGTAAGCCCAATGAAGTAAAGTTCTAAGCCAAAACAACTTTTGTGAAACACCAACTCGATAAGAAAGGTCGGTTATCACAGTCTTACCGGTTGCAGTTGAATACCAGTATTTTACATGAAGCGACTGCCTATCTGACCTCCACAACCCCAGTTACTGGGTAACACGATACCTAAGTCTTACCTTGGTAAGACTGATTGTCAGTGTTTTGGGCTTCTAACTACCCGTAACGACTGTCAAAGATCTACGAATGAATGCTTTCCGAGGCACGAAGTGGTCTCGATATGTAATGGATGATCAATTTTAGTTAACGTATATTTCGCAAACAAAAACATCGAAATTTTGCATAAGTATAAGCTCAAAATGGAAAATTTTGCTTTTATTTGCCAAAATAAAATTCAAAATTTAAAATCACTAATTTATTTGCATAATCAATAGAAGACCTAACTATCTATTGAAAAAAAAATGGTAAAAGCTAACATTTTGGTTGCTTCTGTTTTCCTGCTTAAGTCTTTGCCTTCGGTCATTTATGACAATATTGTAGATACTAAAATATATTTCAGCGTCTACACTGTTAACTGGGCTATGGAGGCTTTGTATAGTTGCATGTACAAATCTAGGGTAGCTACATTTTGTTGCTACTAAAATGTGTATAACGTCGACAGGAGTTTCTTGCTGAAATACATTTAGAAGCTGCCTATGGAATAGAGCGTATCCATCTAAGAGTTCATCCTGTGGTATCTCATTGAAGAATGGTACCCGAGATGCGCTTCTTTAGTTCCTACGTCACGGGCATGTTGCGTTTAAACCTGATTTGAAAACGATGTAAAAACGAAAATTACGTATCCCTAATGATTACCTATCCACGAACCGAGCCGCAGCAAGCGTAGCTTAACCTAGGATCGACCCGTGCAGCTGTTATTATTTAGCTATGAGCCCCTCTGTAAGAATATCATGGATGCAATATCCAAATCATGACTGAAAATAAATTGATAGCATTCGACTTGAATAAATTGAAAACATAAGGAGGATGGAACTCTCAAATAAGAATCAAGGTGAAAAGAATGAGGAAACTTTGATCTCGATCAAATAAAACGGTTCTTTGAAATTGCAATCATACTCTTCAATATCGACGTGCTCTGGTTGTGAAACGTTTGAAATTGGGTTAAGATAAAGTATTATCTATGTAGGTACCTACTTACTTAAGTAACAAATATTTGCGTTTTATTTTAGAGAGGCTATGAATGCGTTCATCACAGCAGCTTCAAAAATATGAAGGAGGATCCTTCATATTGCAACAGTGTTGCAAAATAGGAAACTTTGAATGGGAAAGCCACAAAATAATTAGGGAACTTTTAACTGAAGTTGCATTTTAGTTAGGTTTTCGTTTACAAAGTAGCACAGCCGTGAATTACCTAATACTAACTGGTTACACTGAAGTTCGAGGGTATGTCACTTGACTATTTGAAATAGACTTCGTCAAAATGTTTTTTTAAATCCATTTCAACACACTTACTCGTAAGGTAGCTCTTATTGAACCGCTTTTAGGTTCATAATGCAGCGTATTAATCACGCGTTCTTTTTACTTCATATTACCGTACTAGTGCGGCAATGTGCACCAAAGATAACTACTAGTCAGAGATGTGCACTTTGAAATCTCATCAAATAGACTTCATGCCTTATTATGCCTACTGTGTAAATAAATAAGATATTATGAATTAACATAATATTTCATCAAATTTAATATTTTTCACTACATCTTATCACTGCCCCTTAATTTGCGTATTCAAAACATTATTTTGTGTTTATTATATTGTTTATATAGGCTGTTAAGTGGGTTTGCCAGAGCCTTTATTTACAACTGCGCACGCATCGCTAGCGTGGCGCGAGGAAAACAAAACCAACGTGCCATTTTTCATAAATATTTGTTAACGTTTCCGCTGTGGTTATTATTATCAAAAATACGAAATTTAACTATTGTCACCAACCGACGATGAAAAGTTTTTAAAAGAAGCTCTGGATAGTCAGTACTTGGCAACAAAGGTCAGTTGAACTTTATAAATCTAAATGTATCATCTCTATAATTACGTTATTGTAGCATAAGTTCTTACAACAACTCTATGTTTTTCCTCGCAAGTGTGTTGCAAAACGTCGTATGAAACGCGTATGCATTGATCATTACACACTTGTATCATAATGTTCATCCGTTCCGTGTGGTGCCGGACGCAAAGAATAGTACCATCCCATTTCTTCCCGTGCGTGTCGTAAAAGGCGACTAATGGACTATGGAATGGGCAGCAGCGTTCGCCAACACACCTGCCAAGCATGGCGATTATGGCAAATCCCATTTGGGGGAGGCCTATGTCCAGCAGTCGCGTCGTAGCGTCGTAGCGTCTTTCGGCTGAAATGATGATGATGATGAAGGCTTTCATAACGGTATTACGTAAACAACAGTTAAATATTAATGAATGATTACAATTAAATAAATTTTAAGAGCAAACTCGAAAAACATGTATGTACCCTATAACGTCACCAACGCCCCAGAGGCAAATATTATATATTATTATCTATAAGTAACTCTGTATCGCATTATAAGTGAACTTTTATATAGTTCTTATGGGAAATAAATATCTTTAAACCTAAATTAATTTAAAAATAAAACAAATGAATGTCGAAGTCAGGATTGAATCTAGTTCGCAGGACATTAATAATAGTTAATAATAGTTAGAAAGAGACCTTTTTGTTTTAGCAGTAAAACGTATGCGTGGCGGAAATCCAGAACAAACCTAGTCAGGGAAAATTTATCAAATCGATTTGAAAGGAAAAATTGAATACACGTCTTTGAAAAAACGTACGCTTGGGATAATCTTATTCGCAAGGGTCAACGGTCAACCCAATAGTTAAATATTAATAGCCAAGAAAGAGTGATGAAAAGGTCAAAGAAAAATGTAAATATCAACTGGAAGTTACCTCTTAGTACGAAATTAATATTTAATCTCTATGCTCTTTTGTCAGATTAGATTTCTAGAACTAAATTGTTCGTATCATCCGATAATTACTACCTAGTTACCTACTAATCAAACTGCCAGTAAGGTTAATATTGAGATAACATGGCCTGCAGCTGACCACAGGTGTGACCGAATAATGTTGTCTTTGCTGATAAAGATAATATTTATATATTTATATTTATATTTATATATACTTTATTATACACCACAAAAATACATAACAAAAAAATACTTAATCAAACACTACAAAATATACAATGGGCGGCCTTATCGCTTTCCGCGATCTCTTCCAGGCAACCTTAGAATGGACAGTGATTTACCTGGACATAAAATGGGGCTGTCGTTGGTGCAAATTATAAGTATACAATATACTAGAATAGATACATAGATAAATACATATCCTAAATAATAGATACATAAATACATACATACTAAATATAAACGTATAAGCAGCAAAAAAAAATATATATATATAAAAATTAAAAAAATGAACACTATAGATACAATATACACACAATACAATACAATATACATATTGTAGCAAAAACAATTGTATTTGCTACACTTGAGTTAAAGGTCGCCCGGGAGTCGAACCCGGCACAACATAGGTCATACAATGAAACGCAGTATCCAGGTGAAGAACACAAAGTATGTTTGCAAATGATAATATAAAATAACACAAAAAAACAATTTGCACGAGTAAAAAATTTGCCGCCATCCATTTGCATTTAGCCAGGATAAGGTGTTTTTTTTTATTCTGATGGTTATTTGTTAGTAACATTAACATAGGTGGTTACTTTTGTCGCCAAGAACGACAGGCCCATCGGGATGCGTTAGTTATCTCAGGCTATTAGTTGCGTGACGCGAGTGAACGTACGATGGCCAACGCTGGTAAAGCTCGCGTGAACGTCCGTGCTCAAGGTTGTATTTTATATTTGTCGCGATGAACCCACGCCTCTACAAGGCAAAGCAACCTATCAATATCTAAAAACTATGACTCCCCAAAAATTTAGTTGGCGGTAACACATGAAGTAATATGCGATTAAGGAAACTAGTGGAAGATCAAGAAGAGGCAATATATGCCGTGGAACCACGGCGAGTTGCCTGTATCGGAGTGTGGCGTTGGGCCGATAGATGTTGGTGTTGGTCTGCTCCAGGCGGCAAGGCGACTCGCCGCTGGTAGACGCTGGGGGGCGCTCGCTGCTGCCGCTGCCTCGGGGTCCTCCGCAAGGCCGCCCGCTTCGCCTTAGAGGTACCGGGACGCGGTACTCGGTCCCGAGCGGACAGCGATGGCGTAGCACCGGGCAGCGCACAACCATGGCAGTACGGCCGTGGTCGGCAGGTAGGCGGGTGGATGGGCCTAGAGAGGCCTTTTATGTCGGTACGGATAATACCATTTAAGGGATGAATGTCCCTGGGAAGAACCTTAATAAAATACTGTAACACTGCAACGTGCCTGCTCACGAGCGAAATCACACACGGGCAAATTTAGTGGAAAGTCAATTCACATGTTCAAGTCAGCTTGGCTGGCTGACGACTCACTTCAAACAAACGCAAATCTTTCTTTTTCCCCAAAAATGTGTCAGTCGTAACAACATTTTACGAATAAAACAGGTTCGGCCTTTTTCGCGGGTAAAGAGGCCTATGAGGCAGCGGAATGCTGCAATATACATGAGCTAGAAAAGCTGAAATGTATACTTCTTTCTACTGGGTAACATTATCATAACCAGTAATCTAACAGCCTAAAACAATTAAACATTAAATGTCGTATAAAAATGCTTTATACGACATTAAATTTTTACCTTGTTAATCACAACGTCATTTAGTCAATAAAGGCTAACAAGGGATTTATAGTGCCTCACTGGTCTTTCACACACTGTGTACTTCACTGTTAAGGTTTAATAGGTTTAGTAAAATATTGCCATAATCGGAACCTACGTTATCAACATTAAGTGAAATACAATAGACCCTGTAAGAAATCGACACGTGTTTCACCACTCAACGAGGCATTCTCACGATGACGATTGAAGGCTTGTGCAGACCAGCGCGACTTGTCGCGCGACGCGACACGAACAATACAATTTCTAAGAAAACTTCACAGTATAATATAAACCGGTGTCGCGTCGCGCGACAAGTCGCGCTGGTCTGCACAAGCCTTGACTCGTTGCGAACCCGGACACGACGTGTTGCCATGTCAAGCATCGAGCGCAGTTTTTTTTTTATAATGAATCTCCGCAGAGTCACTCCTGAGTCAATTAATGACATTTAGTGGTCAGTGACTGCATAAGCAGTTTGCCTGTCTTATCACTCACAGAAAGACGTAGAGTGGTCAATTATTTTCCGGTACTCACAACTAACACTAACCCAGATACAAAGTATAACCGAATAATATAAACTCCGACTATTATTATACACACCACCAAACAATTTTAATTGGTATTTTAGCACAACAACTTTAGTTTTAATTACACTGTTTCGAATTACAAAGAGTATCGCAACGTGCTGGCATATTTCATTCATGTAAACTTGTAAAGGCTTACTGACACCGCTCCGCGTTTCGCTGTCAGGGAAACATTATTCATACTTAATGAAAAAATGTCACCGACAGGAACACTGTACTGAGGCAACATGCATGGATTTGCTACAGCGTGCATACATTATTCCTATGATCTAGAAATGGGGAAATATAATCACAAATCAAGTGAAACTGCTGAGAGGAAAACGTTGGAAAGCTGTCGTTGGGAAGGTCTTGATTCTACTTTTCTTCACCGCTTTGGTTCTAAAATGTATCATCGTTGTGGCGTTATTTGCAGGTCCATTTGTTTAGAATGTGAAGCTTGGTATAAAGTGGTTTCTTTTTTTAATAATAGGGATGATGCTTGGGTAAAAAAAAAAAACTAATTAGTCCGTCAGTCAGATAATAAAAATACATTAGACATGTATTTTTTGCTTTATCATATTAATAAAAAATTACTTAGATAAAACACATTTTAGGTTGGGGAGTGGGGGTGGCTACTTCACTAGTATGTATAAAATCTAAATACTCGTGACGTCATGGCACACTTTACCTCAATGTATCGCCGTAAACTTTAGATTACGTAAAAAAAGAAAAAATACGTGTCCAATATTTTTTTATAATCTCAAAGACGGACGAAAAAAAATTTAGTCATCATCTCTATTGTGCTTTCATATATAAGATTTAACATTTTATTTGCTGTCAGCGACTTCATATTTAAGAAACTTCAGGCCTAGGAGCAATATTTTTTTTTATATTTTTTTTTTATTTGTTCTATGCTGTTGTTCTCTGAGTGAGTTCACAAAGAATGCATTATTTGTAATAACTTACAAAATGTAATTATAATTATAAGTTAATAATAATTTAGGATAAGACTTAGATAAGTACGCTATCGCAATAGGTTACCCTGTAATGATAGATGTAAGTTGGAAATAAAATAAATAAATAAATAAATTTCGAAAAGTATTTTATATTCCTACGTAACGTATATATGAATCTATAGATTTTAACAGAGCATCACGCCTATTTTCCCCAAAGGTTGGGCAGCGGTGTACCGCGATAGTTCACCTACATTTAGCTAGTTATGTTTAAGTCCTATGTAATAGGAGGCGAGTCCATTTATTGCCTATTGTTGTTTTATAGATTTTAGAAGGTCTATAAATCTAGGTCTAATCTACTTATAATTTCGGTCAGTTGTTCTGTCTTTTTGGCGACAAGCTGTTAAAACCTTCCCCAGACAACAGCAGAAAATAAAGTAGTCCCATCGGATGAATACAAAATGGTGAAATATTAAATTTATGTGCTACAAACATACCACATAGCGTACGGAAAACGTGTAGGAAAAACATAGCGTTGGGAATTCTTATGGGAAAAAATTATTCATAGGAAAATATACATTAACCCATGGTTTGTTTAATAATGGAAAGAGTGACACTTCAACAAACGTGGCTTAAATATATACAGGGTGTTCGGCAGAAGGTTGAACATACGAAAATGGCGGATCTGTGAGGCCGACTACTACGTGTTTAGGTCCAATAACAAGACCCAGGCCACAAGGATTTTTAAAATGATTTTTTTAAATTTAAACGAAATTCGAGGTTGCTCAAATTTCAAACGTCAATAATTTCATGTAAAAATATTGTAGAATATAATATGTAAAAAAAATTTGGTTCGTATATTAATTAATTTCTCTTTTCGCAAATGTCGAATGACATTTGCGATCGCAATCCTTTCGGTGAAAAAAGTCCCAAGCAGTTAAAATTGACGAATTGTTCTAGTTGTTTTAAAAGAAATTGTGCATATTACATACCGTTAGATTGGGCATGAACCAAAGATGTTTTCTTAAAGTTAGAACTGCTCTATCACTGTTAGTTTTTTTTAACGCAGTTCAAAGTCGTGCTTTCGGTATTTATTTTTGATTTGTTTGTAGTTTAAGGGCTCATGTTTACTTTTCTAGCAATCATCTGCGTCAAACACGAATTTTATAAAATTCTACAGTTACTTTAGATGAGTATAAAAATAAAATGTTGCCAGTTTTGTTATTTTTAAATGAAATTATTGACGTTTGAAGTTTTGGCAAAGATAAATTCCGAAAAAAAAAAACTTAAAAAAAAATCCTTGTGGCCTGGGGTCTTGTTATTGGGCCTAAAAACGTAGTAGACGGCCCCACGGATCCGCCATTGTCGTATGTTCAACCTTCTGCCGAACACCCTGTATAAAAAATAAGGTTATTTACTTGCGTAAAACATGGTATAACATAGGTGTTATTAAAGCATATGAGATCATACATGTTTTGCTTAAAAATATAGCATTCAAACTTCAACGAATAAAAAATTTGAATTTACAAACGTTATAATAACGTTAAAAAAATCCTTAATATTATAGAAATTATTTTCATTCAGCCATTTACATAATTTAATTTTGAATAATCTGCAATTTAATATTTTTAATACAATAGGTAATTCATTATAAATACGTACACACTTAAGGCTTATGCAGACCAGCGCGACTTGTCGCGCGACGCGACACCGGTAATTGTTATACTGTAAAGTTTTCTTAGAAATTGTATTGTTCGTGTCGCGTCGCGCGACAAGTCGCGCTGGTCAGCACAAGCCAGACAGCGTTTATAATATTTTGCTAACCTAGGGAGCTCATCTAGTACAAGTCTATATTGATCACGGTGACTTAGAGAAGTAATTTCCTCTGCTATTTTGAGCAATTCTTTATATTTCTTAACAAGCATACATGTTTCAATCAAATATAATGAGGTATAAATTATGTAAATGCACTTTACTTCTGCAAAAACAAACTTTTGCTATTAACTTTATTAGCTGTTAGAGAGCATTCGTCTGTTCGTAATTAATTTGAGCTGACTGACATAAGTCTCTTTTATTATTTATATGTCTAGATATAGTGTCGCGCTGCAAAATAACTCAAACAAACAGACCAACTATGTATGTTATGCTGGTGTGCGTGACATTTACGTCTTACATTTGCGCCACGTCATTGTGCTGTGTGCGTGCATTTAGCTGCTAACAGTTCTCTGTTAATAGCTAAATGCACGCACACTCTATTTTTTTCAACGAATTCACAGCTTTGACTGTCTATCTAGACATATTCTATGATAAATCTGTTATTTTTGCTAGCTGGTGGATTTTATTATTTAGTTTTTAGAAGTCCCGATGAAGTATTATGTTTTATACACGTTATAGTGAAAAAGGATAGGTAGTAAGTAGGTAGGTACTTTTAAATCTGGTGAAAGTACGTATTCTTATTGGTAGCGTTCACAAAGAAATAAATATAAAATAACATATCTCTTCAGACACAAGCTAACAACAAATAACTTAAACATCCCAGGCACAGAATTACTATTCAAAACTAGTTAGAAGTGACCAAACAAAAATAAACATAAAAACTGCTATAAAAACAAAAATTCTTTCACACCAGCCGCATCGCATAAACAAGGCAATAAAATAAAACTTATTAAGAAAGAAAAGCTGAAAATTTGTTCCGCTCAAAAAGCAGGTCGGTGTAAAGTGTTCGAAGATGACTACTCGGTAAGCTAAGCTCCTTTAAAACGGCTAAGGCGGTGCAACCGAACGTGCTTGTTGCTCTGCGGTGAGCCTTAGGGCACTTCCACACAATATCTTCTATTTTTATCTTGTTTGCTCCTTAGCGAGTGCAATAAAGAGGGTAAGAATGTGTGATAGAACGCGTTATAATGAGAAAAGCGATTCTTGTATGCTGTGCACGTTGGCTATAGAAATTGTGGTGGGTTTTTCAACGTAGGGGTGTTCAGAATCATGTACTGAATCCATGCTATCAGGCTTCGCGTCCATGTCCCTGCCACCCTGTATAGTGTCAAATAATGAAATGATTATGTCAAGGAAGAATGTAAATAATAAACATCGTAATTTAGGAGCAGTTAATAGACACTTAAGTACATAATTATGCCGTTAATAAGGTACAAGAGAAGCCACATGTGCAGAAGGAATTATTGCCAAACTTCCTTGTCTTCAACGTAGTCTTTATAATAACTTTTTTTGTAAGGACACGTTTGAGAAAAACTTAAACTTCTAGATTTCCTCGAAATCTCAGCGAGGTGTCTTCATCGCTACCATAAAATGTATCCAATGATTAGCCCACCCGTATTTCGGTTCATGAATCGGAACAAGAAATATCCTCCGTATTCCTCGCGCATTTAGTACAGATGTACCATTTCACGAACGCTTCAACAGTAATGATTAATGATTGAATTACAATCAGGACCCACTTTCGGCGACACGCATGACGTGCCCTAATTCGGAATTCAATCTCCGGCAGAGGGCACCACCAGTCGGCAAACAGCTGGTGCGGCTAACAATCGAATGCGAGATATCGCGGGGTCGTTACCAGAATCGATTATATTCGAATTTCTATAGATCGTTCTTGTAGTAAAGTGCAGTACAATTGGAGCGTGAAACACTAATCGGTAATATCCTAATGATAACCGTTTCTAGACAAGTAGCATGAAGGTATAGTTTACTAGAAACCGGCTTTTTACGACTTGACAAAGCATCGAGATTTCTTTAAAAAGTAAGTTTAATATTAATTTTTTATACACATGAACTTTCCGGAATAAATTCTCTAATGATGGTGAAAACCGCATCAAAATCCGTTGCGTAGTTTAGAAGGACAATGCAGTCACACAAACAGACACGTAACACGGCTTGAGATGCTTAGCGCGTGAATGTAATGGCTCCTACACACTATGCCGGCGGCATGGCCGCCGGCTTTTGCCGCGCGGCACGTACCCTTTTGCGCCTTCATTTCCTTCGTGATCCTTTGTGCGGTTTTGTGCGGTAGGGCCGGGCGCGCCGTCACTTGCCCGGGGGCAGTGCCAGCGGCAATGGCCTGCACTGCCGCAGGCATCGTGTATACACTATGCCAGCGCTAGCAGGAGCTATTAGTATAATTTATTTCGAAACGAGGCTTTTTGTTTTCTTCAATTTGATTCAAATTTACCATCCACAAATTGTTGTTGGCAAAATTATACACATCCGTTAAGTCACCGCAAAACGAAATTCAGTCCTCTTTGGTGTCGAAATCACCAAAATAACTTAGCGATAATTGACGAGACGACTTAAAAGTTGGTCAATGTGGGTGTCAAGATATAATCATTTCTGATAACTGAGAATTTAAATTAAATTATTTATCTGAATAGCAGGTGTCAGCTTCCATATAAAGTTAACCGCGAAGATGTTAATTATAGAAGATGGAAAACTGTGTAAAAGTTTATAATTCATTTTAATTTTTAATGAACTTAATTATTGGTCTAATCCAATAATTAAGTTCGTTAAAAATTTAAATTTTGATATCTTCATTTCTGGGGTTGATGTCAATGTTTCAAATTCAAAATTCAATTCAATTGAATTTAAATTTCAATGTCATCATTCTCCTACCCTTATCCCTATTTATTTGGGGTTGTCCCAATATGTCATTTTCTTCCATACTTCTCTATTAGTTGCCATCTCGGTAGTCACTCTCATCAAATTATATTGAAACATACAAGAACTTACCGCTTATATCATAATTTGATTACGCCAGAAACATACCCATTTAACTTTACGACTCCGAAACTCCATGTATGGAACTCATAGTTAATGTTGTTGTATCAATTCTACTCAAATCCAATCGAATAAGACGGTTCGAGCCCGGAATGAATCCCCGGGGACATCACTAGCGGCTGTGAAACGTATGTACTCAGTGCGGATCTTTGCATTCCGCTTTTATTTATCCTCTGCCAACGTTTCTGCTAACTTGGGCTCTTGACATGAATGTTTTGGTAAAGAGTGTGAACTGAGTTCTGTTGGCTCGAAATATTTGCACGGCGGCGGCGACATGTTTTTGAAGTTAGAATAAAAGTTTTGATACTTTGGTTGAAGGATTTATTTGTAGCCTGGTTCTTTGAAGTCCATGTGTATGGCAGGTTATAGTATGAAAGTACCTATATCTACTTGAAAAATAAAATGTAGTAGGTAGATATATTAAATTATTAAACACTAGCTTCCGCCCGCGGTTTCACCCGCATAAGTCTCGATCCCGTGAGAATATCGAGATAAAAAGTATCCTATGTCCTAACCCAGGTCATGGTCTACCCATGTGCCAAATCCGTTCAGCCGTTCTAGCGTGAAAGCGTTACAAACAAACAAAGTCACTTCCGGATTTATAATAATTAGTTAGAATTAGGATGTTACTCAGTGGTAATATAGCATACTACTGGTGATTTCTTTTTTTAATTGTTCCAGGCGTTTTTGAGTTTATTCATCACAAATTACAGATCTTTTCTTTTTTCAAAGTCAAACAATTTATTTTAATTCGGCACTTACGAACGTCAATTTTACAAAAAATAGAATTGATTCTAGTCGCCCCTTCCAAAAGGTATTTTTCGTATGGAGAAGAATGGGAAAACTCCATCGTTAATCTTTTAAAATGTTTTTACAATATTTTTTATACATTAATTATACGTGAAGACGATGCATCTAGAATAAAATTACTATACCACGACAGGTAAAAAAGAATGAAACATGAAGCAATGACAGATAAATTAATTATGCGATAGATACATGGTGCTCACATATTTACAAACATTGAAAATTAACATTCCTAACATTTTAACAAGTAATACTAATAAGTCAGTGTGTGAGTTCAAGAAATCACAGAATGTAAAATCAGTGTTATAAAAAATAAAAAAATAGAATTAAATTAGCAACCAGTTTGATTTTGTCTAGACTCTAAATTGTCCTATGGAGGTTTTATAATATTAGTGTAGGTTTAGATAGATATGCATAAAATATCACGAGAGTGTACATATACACACAGTAATAGGTAGGCAAGTAATTGGTAGGCACAAGAAAAGAGAGGCCAATACCCAACAGTGGGTGAAGAGGGGCTGTGGATTATGAACAAATAAAATATTCCCACTACTGGGACACAAGCCTCGGTGAGAGGGAGCGGGCCGTAATCCACCACACGGCCCCAGTACGGGTTGGTAGATGTCCTGATGAAATAATTTGTTTTCGATGTTTACGATGTTTTCCTTCACCGTTTTGAGAGCAGTGGTGATGAAATAATTTACACAAAGTAAAGCACCTGTCTGGGTTCGAACACACGACCTACAACTCGGTAAGTCGCGGCCGCTACCACTGGGCCACCACAGCTCGGAATGGATAGGTAATTGCGTAAAAATAATGATTGATTAGAACCGCCAGACTGTCCAACTTCTCAAGTCTACATCAGATAGGTATTGTGATTCATTGTCTAGAGTCTAGACTGTTGACTATCTCAAAACTTAAATTATTCACTAGTTGCAAGGATAAAGTTAACGAACGTAATAGTTTATTTACATAATTTAGTCATTTGAGTTTTAAGCGATACATTGTTATTATGGACTTTGTAAACCTGTAACACATTTTCGTTTTGACAGTTCAACAACATTCATAGCGTTATTTACGTTGTTGAGCAGATTTTTTTTCGAACTTATGAAGCAATGGATTAGCAATCTCTTTCAAAATGATTTAGATTGTGATTGATCGTGTATTATGCAATTCGGGTACTGGATCATACAATTAAAACAAACGCAATAATTTAATGGAATATCGTAGTATGACGGCTACATAACATAACATTACATCAAGGCTGTATTCCCCGAAGGGTCAGGCAGAGGTGCACCTATAGTGCACCCACATTTCACCAATTATGTTTAAGTCCCATGTAATAGGGGGCGAGCCTTTTGCCATCAACCGGGCACAAATCCAGACTACGGGCTGCTACTGAGAAATTCCAAATAGAAAAACCCAATAACTAGAGATGGGCCGACTATGACTTTGGCCAACTAACCGAGTCAGTTGTAAAGAGGCCGACTAGTTGGCCAAGCCGATGGCGGTATCGGTATTCGGCAATTTTTTTTCGGCGCTTCGTTTACAGCAAATTCGCACGCAAGTTGCAACCGCCATCTGCGATTGTGTCGGAACATGGTTTGTTTACTTCGCATTGTTTCTTGATTTTTGCTTTTGCACGGGTCAGAGCGTTGTTTTTTGTGTAAAACAATAAAGACAATATATAATTGTTCATGTCAAAGAGCTCAATTCAAATTTAATCATGTCTTGAATTTTATTTGATAAATATCATAAATATTTTTTCTTTACAAATAAATCATTTTAGAGACTGAAAACCAAAGGAAAGGTTGCTTTACATTTCGAAATGTGTAAAACTGATTCTAAAATAAAAATATTCTTTAACAATCAAGCTAATGTAATTCCTCCATTATACATTTTATTGAGAAAGACATACAAAGTAAGAAGCCGGATAGTCGCTGACTACGAAAGTGGCCGGATAACTAACTAGCCGCCGACTAGTCGGAACATCTCTACCAATATCACTTTCCCTTACCTGAGAATGGAACCCAGGACTTCATGCACAGCAGTAGCGCGTGCGACCACTAAACCAACGAGGCCGTTCCTCCCCTACCCTTCAACCCCGGCCGTCTTAATAACCCAAAAAAATTGCTTTTGTGTTACATTTTGTAACACAAAAGCAATTTTTAACACAAAGCTAGCTGCGCCCCGCGGTTTCACCCGCATAAGTCTCGATCCCATGAGAATATCAGGATAAAAGTATTCTATGTCCTAATCCAGGTCAAGGTCTACCCATGTGTCAAATTTCATCCATATCTGTACAGCTGTTTTAGCGTGTAAGCGTAACAAATAAACAAACTCACTTTCGCATTTATGTATAATATCTGATGATATCTGATCAACAATGTTCTAGTCTGGAGTACGCCATTCAAAACTCATCTCCTGCGATAGACATTTTCGCAATATTATGTTGCTCAGTCATTGTTTCCTAGTACTTTTTAAGTGTCTACCGAGGCAGTTTAATCCCTTAGCCAAATAAAAACATACTAAAACTCTTGTCACGAAGTCGCGTGATAGTAAGTAGTGGGCGTGACCAATAAAATGGCAGAACATAAGCAATTCAAGAAAGTCAACACGAGACGCCGAATCTGTGCGTAGTTAATGGACGAGTTAACCTAATAGCCAAAAGCACTCAATGCTTACAAAGTCGCGTTGGCCGCTTTATGGGCCCACTAACTGTTAATTTCCTACATTTCGTTAAAGAAAATTCCTCTCCAAGGAAAATATTACCCTTAGTCCGTATAAGCATTGTTTCGTTTACGCTATATTTCCATTTTCATTGTTCGATAGTTGCTTTGTAAGGTTGCCGCGTATTTAATAAGAGGTTTCTGAGATTTTATTGTTGCTTGTCGGAGGCGTTGGTAACGTTTATTGGAGTAGTCCGCGCTACCTTTTACGCGAAAAATATTAAACGCAAGAGATACAGTTAAGTAGTCACACCTCCGAGAATAAATCCACTACATATTTAATAAAAAAGGAGGAAAAGGGCTTACAAGTCTATTGTTTGCAATTTCTAACACCATTATCCTCATTCTAAACCCAGAGTTAGTTGAATTGAAATGTTTTTATTGACAACGAATTGGAAATTGTATTTTTTAGGTTAACAAGCCATCTGTTCGGTATATTGGGTAACCTTGGTCCCTATTCGAGAGGCGGAAATTCGAGGCTGGAGCAACAGCAGCCGTGGCGTTGTGTCGGAAAATCGGAAAATCCCCCAATCCGCTTCGGGTGTGACACTCACTACCGAGAGCACCTCTGTCGATGTTAAGCCTTTCTGGATTTAGAGCATATTCGGTTCCAGAAATTGCTTTTGATGCGTTTTTATTTAACACAAAAGAAAAACAAACCACTGGAAGTTTTTTTACCACAAGCCACGTCCATTTTATGATCAAAATACCATCCATGTTTTTGCAAAGGTCTTTTTGCCACAGCCACACTGCTTTACCTAGCTTCTGACATATTTTACTATAATAACTTATTTATTTATTTATTTATTTATTTATTTATTTATTTATTAACTCATCATCACTATCATTACAGGGACTTACCTATGTGTGATTATAATCTAACCTTCCTTCCTTTTTTTCCTTGGTTCCTCTAGGAACCATAAGAGTATTTATCCTAAAAGTTGGCAATGTCGCAAATAGTTGTCAAAAATGTACCTGTTTTGATTAATTTGGCAATATTACTGTATAGAAATAAGAAATGTGGCTAACTAACGAACTAGAATATTAATAATGAATTGCAATTATAACATTGAATTTGATGTTGTACACGTTTTAGGTGTAAAAAGGCATTCGGAAAGTTTCCAAATACTTTTTTTACATCTAAAACTAACTATTCGGTGTTACGATGTTAATTATTTCATTTCATAAACAATATTCTCAATACTCAATATATTGATTGCTTTACCATAATGGGTATTGCATTACCAGTTCGCTAGTTAGCCACATTTCTTATTTCCATACAGTAATATTGCCAAATTAATCGAAATATTCGACATCTATTTACGACGTTGCCCACTTTCAGAATAAACGCTCTTAAAGCATGAAGATATATTACAAAGTGTGCTTTCCTAGAGTAAGTCAAGTCCGTGACATACACGTGAACGGACACATGACCGATCTTAAGAACCAAAACATAGGTGTTTTTGGTTTTTAAGATTACACTTTGAATGCTTCATCGTTGACAATGTTATAAAGTACACAACACAGCTCTCATGGCCAACTTAAGTCTAATAAAATAAGGCTTGATTTCAATGTAATGAATATGCACTAACTTTTAAATTAACCGCTAAGACCGACATTAGATTACATAGGACATTTGCAGTACGCTCTCGCAATATTCCTGCCATCAACTTGTAATAGTTATCGTTATTATTTAATTAAATAGTAACAAGACAATTAATATGGACGGGGCGCGGTGTCTGGTACCAAAGTGTGATGCTCCCAGAATTTACGAAGAGATGCTATTAATTATTAGGTATATTTATTAGTTAGGTATTAAATTATTAATTGAAAATTATTTCGTAAAGGCATAGTTGTTCTTGTTAATGTCTGTTTATAATAATGTAGTTGCTTATTTAAGATCTTAAGCAACTATCAAACAAACAATAAATAATAAGAAACTTGTGCTATTAACCCTTTATTAATATTTCATTTATCATGTAACTTAATTAATACATAATAGTTATAGTTAATTAAACACGAGTTTGTGTTTAAAAACCAAGCCGTCAGCTAAACACGAGTGTTTTAATACCTAGTAATGTGCCGTTTCATATACTACTTTATCTACTCTCATACATTCGGATTGAACTCACAAAATAACTTACAAAATACAAAATAAAAGAGAGAGGAGAGAAGATAGAGAGAGATAGAGAGAGAAGAAAGAAGAGAAGTTAAAAGAATATGGTATAGTTTATTATGAATGGCGCCAAGACCCAGCACATTACCGCACATGCGCTAAAGCGCCACTGTCAGAGACAAGTAAAAATTGGAATCAAAACTTTTTTGTAATACTAAAAAAATGGTGTACTAGCTTACGCGTTCCATTAAAAAAAAACTTGTGGAAACTCCTAGGCGATATTAACTTCTTGGATTTGCCCTGTATCGTATTAATCAAAAAATTCTTTTTTTTTACATTATTTTGTTAGAGAACAGTGTTTTAAAATGATTATATTTTGTAATTTAGGTATTGTGTTTATAAAGTATGTCAATATAAACTCGTTTTGAAGTTTATAATTCGAATTTAACGATATAAGAGTAGTTATAATATATTATCAACCATATACCCTAACTTAATCGGGCGTTAATTCAAACTACATAGTGTTCACTCTATACCATAGGTTGAGCGTTGGTACGGCTCAAACCGCTTAAAACTAAACACATTTGTTCGACAGTTGCTTACAGGCTCCATGTTGCAATATTCACAATGTGCGAGAGCCATACGTTTAAAACTTGAGAGCCTGTACGCGCGTTTGCTTGTTTACGATCTAATATAACATGTTATAATAGTGCATAATAGGGTATTATCGCAACATAAAACAACCTAAGAGTCAAGTCTCCTACGGCGGCTAGGGGCATGAGGGCGCGAAATTTGCCTCTCCCTCACGCGCTCCGCCTCCTCATTCGCGAGCATTACTGCTTCGCAGAAGGAGGTGACGGCTTCCCACTCCCTCTCGCTCCGTACCATGGCCTCGACCAGAGCCGGACGCGAGAGATAACTGCCGCCAATTGCCTCCACAAGGACACGGCAGTACCCCGCCCAACCCGGGCAGACCTCCACCGTATGCTCCACCGTGTCCTCCGGGCGATCCCAATGGTGACACCCGGGTGTTTCCCCCCGCCTTATACGGAACAGGAACCTCCCGAAACAACCGTGTCCGATGAGGACCTGCGTTAAGCGGAAGGTGAGGACGCCGTGGCGCCTCTCTAGCCACTCCTCAAATAGGGGACTTATCGCCGCAACTGTGGCGTGCCCAGCACTGGGTTGCGACAACGGCACTCTCCATGACGCCATGAAATCCTGCGGAGCTCTATCCGCTGTGCCGCAATTTCTCGCGGCAGCGGAGTAACGCCCCGGCGTGTCGTGAGGACTTTCGCCTCCAGATCCCATGGCGGCAATCCGGCAAGGAGGCTCGCCACCACACCGGAGACCGTGCGGTACCCCCGGACCAGCCGGATGGCCATGACCCTTTGAGACGCGTTCAACCAGCGGGCTGGTCGCAGCCTCAAAGAATGCGCCCACACCGGGGCCCCGTAAAGGGCCATGGACCGCACGACCGCGTAGAGCCGCCGGCAGGAGGCGTTTGGATCTCCTAGATTGGGCAGGAGCCGCTTCAAGGCAGCCCCGGCCCGCTCCAGTCTGGGAGCCAAACGTCGGAAATGCTCCACGAAACTCCACCGGCTGTCGAGGACGAATCCCAGATACTTCATCGTTGACTCGACGCCGATGTGAACCCCTCCTACCGTCATTTGGGAACCCGACGGTGGCGCGTTCCGAGGACCATAAAAACACATGGCATCGGACTTGTGCAGGGCCAGCTTGAGTCCCAATTTGCCAGATCCTGTCGACGATGGTCGCAACCCCTAGTACCCGCTAGTTCGGCCGCTAGTGCGACCTCCCCTACGCCAGGACCAACGTGTCGTCAGCGTAGCAGACCATGCTGACACCGCTAGGGAGGTCAGCGCACAGCTCAGACTTGGCTTCTCATGCCGTCGAGAAATATCTCTCAGGCATGCCGGTTTCCTCACGGTGCTTTCCTTCACCGTTTTTCTATAATCAGTAGGTATCAGTAGGTATAATCAATAATTGTCAATAGATGATGAGCCATGTATAGACAAAGGCCGTGGTTCTATGCTTCAATGACGTCATTTCCGCGAATTGTATAAACTGATATCAATACTGATTACATCGATATTGCTGGAACACATTAACCTCTGACTGTCAAACACAACGAGGGGGTGTTTAGGTGTGTGTGTGCGTGGTATTAATATTGTCACGGTAATTAGTAAGTATCTCATGTGTGCTGTACCTACTTGTATGCAATTTCAGGATTCAAGTTTTATCTGTTACTGTGTTTGATCCCGCATCGTGCTAAAACTATCACTGAAACTATTTATAAAAAAATTGTATCTCAAGCGGTTACATTTACAAATGTGAATGTGAATGGGGTTGTCTCGCTCCTTCCCTTAATTGATAGTTAACAATATTGAGACTGTATAAAATTAAAAAGAAGAACTGATTTTTATCAAACGTTAGTGAAAGAAACTAAGATAGGTAGGTAATACAATATGGTCCAGATGAATTAAATATGCATAACTTTTAAGCCCTATTACAGAATTTGTGTGCAAAATACGCGTACATCGCGTATTTTTCTTGAATAAAAAAGTTTACTTGAGCCGCCATAATGTTTATATCTTAGGTACCTCGTATTTAATTAGAAAATGTTGCCAAAGTCATTCCTTTCATTCATTAAGTTAAATCTGTTGTCAAATATAAAATATAAGGTAAAATCTGTCTCGTATCTCTATCTTTTCGTGGGTTTTAGTTATATATATTTTTTTATTTGAATAAAAAGTTTGGGTCTTTTTTTTAATAAAACAATAAGTCATAAAGTCGATTTAAAAGAATCCACAGGGCATGAGGTGTTAAAGGGTCTGAAAGGATAGATGATGCCCCTTCAGTCGACCATTTCAATTTGGCACACGATGCACCAAACACCCTAAATATTGCAGTAACAGAACCTTTTCACAACATTTTTAGTCTCATTCTCAATCTTTTTGCATAATCCGTACCCTCGTACATTCGGAAACAGTCACGTCGTGATTCTATCATAACTATTACTTTTTATTGAATTACTAAGGATTAGGAGGTCGCTGTTAGACTTGTAGAAATAAGTACTAATCAAAGTAATATTGTACCAAGTAGTAATGTTTACTAAGAATTCTACTTCTAACACCTTTAATAACCTGGGATTATACATTTAATTAGGAAAAAATCACTAACATAAACTCATACGTTCTTCCCAATTTCCCATGGAGGTAGGCAGAAACTACAGAACAGCACCAGCTACGATTCTTACTTACCCACTATTTTTGCTTCGTTTATGTTTAAGGTCATACACGCAAGCCGGTTGCGAGTAAGTACTATGCACCTGACCTTCCTTCATTACGTGACATTGCCTATTGCATTTTATTAAATTACATTTTAAAAAAATACATATTATTATCATTATATTGATAATTATATGAATTAATTTACTTAATTGATAAAAGGGGTGAAGTTTAGAAACGTGCCGCCTCGCTAGAAAGAATGTGAGATTATTTGGGGGTTGTGAGAGGGAACAACAAATTATTTTTGGAAACGGTTTCTTTTCTAAATAATAACAAAAAAAAATATTACGGATGCAAGAGCGAGCCCAGCGAGCTCGAGACATGTGACACCCCGGTTTATTACGCCTTACTTCAAAAAAAAAATATTTACCAAGCTTTATTTATAACAAGGATTTTTTTTTATTTGACCTTCTCCTTCGAGACGTTTGAGATTTACCTTAACAATGCCTCTCCTGGAACTGGTGGGTTGGGAAGACTTGCCCTCTTCCTCTCTCCTCCCTCTCCTCCCTTCCACCTCATTTTATGAGACTTATGTCATATAAAAAAATCGTTTAAAAAAACTGTATCTCTGGTGGGAGGGAGTGGGGGGATTTATTTACCCTCCCCCCTCCCCTACACCCTCTGGAGGCGGCACGTTTCTAAACTTTAACCCACTGTCGTAACCTATGGTTACAAATAAAGAATATTGATTGATTGAAGAACATCACCAATACGGTTATTCTCTCCTTATGGGAAAAAAAATACAATATGTTCCAAAATAAAACATCGTTATTAAACCATCGTTAAACAAAGGGTAGTTGACGATGCTTAGTAACGATTTTAAGTGACAATAATATATTCTCACAGTAAACAAGCCATAACGATTTTATATCGCACCGAGGAGCGAGCGCCGTATACATGCTCTAAAAGCCATCCGAGCTGCGAGCTCAGGCGCGAGTAAGTGGCGAACTTTAATAGTCCTTCGTGTACAATCACCCACAGACTCCAAAAAGTGTAAAATGAATTCTCAGTTCCGCCACTTGGCTGACAAAAATTCCCATTCTTCGTGATATTTTTAACATATTTTCACAGACTACGATTCTACCTTGTATTCCGTTTCCCATCATTCTAATTACCGTAAAAATTTAAGTATGAATTATGTGATTAATACTTAATTAGCCATCAACATCATGAAAATACTCTTCACGGATTATGGCTTCAAATTTATTAAGTCAAGAAACAAAATACCGGGAGTGGAGCGCGGTTCAGGGCGTTCAGCAAATTGGTTAATAAATTAAAAGCGGCAGTCTCAGCGCCGTCGCCGACAGATGGCGCCTGAAATACGACAGGTATTTAGCGTGTTGCAACACCGTCCGCCGCGATCCACATTTTAATTTTATGCTTTACGAGCAATTTTTATATCAATTTTCCCTCGTCGTACTCTACATAATTCAGGCGGCTCTTTTGACTGCGAAATTCTCGAGGTCGATACAGCAATTTGCGCCGAATGCCGTGACAAAGTCGCTTGTATAAAGAATACAAAATTGCTTATAACGATAAGCTGGATGGATAATAAAATAAATATAGGAAACCATTGCAAAAGAAACCTGTAGAAATACAGTACGTGCCTTGCATTAGTTCCCCGGAGATTATATTCGCCGTTCACTATGTGTGGCCGCCTACAACAAATACCTCAAGTAAGCTCTTTTGGCTTCTTACCTGACGTAAACATGGATACAAAAGGATAAATTGAAATAAATGTTATGTGTAATGCATACAAAATACCACCAAAATATATAAGCATTTCATTACATTTCTTCCAAAAATAATTAAATCGTGTACAATAGTTATAGTCTTGGGTTCTCTAAGGGTTCAAACAAAGCGGTACTAGCAAACAATGAAAATCCTTTTGAATGTTTAACCCTAAAAAAATAACTGGCACAAAAGCTGTCCAAAGTAACTTAAGTCAATGTCTAAACTTCAACCGTGAGATGTAAAGGACGCTCTAATAACCCATTTTGTTTTCAACTGAAGTCATTTTACTTGGACGAAATGGCACCATATTTTGACTCCGTGTTACCTACAGATTTTTTCAGCGTTCACAAACGTTTTAGTAATTACAGAAAGTAACAAACTATTAAGTAAGCTGAGCTGAAACATTCAAATTTCTGTTTTTCATCTTTTATTACTTTTGCTGATAATGTGCGTCTTCTAGACGTAAATAAACAATTTTTTTTCAAACATTCTTGGAAATTCGAACATTATTTTGATAACATTCTTCGAGATAAATCGAAATTGCGGTAATGGTCAAAATACAAGAAAACCCAGCCGCTAATTTTTGTATGAAAAGTCATAACTGTCGTGTTTAGCGGTCAAATAAATTGCAATGAAAACTCATAACTGTTGTGTTATTTAAAAATGGAACGAATTAGTTACTTCAACACATGACATGGCAACCAAGAAGGTAACTTATTGAAGATATAGGTAATGTAAATTTCGATTTGGCTTGCAAATAGAGCTATTTAAAGTAGAGAAGAAGCAAATGAACATATTCGCGTTCTTCGTACATCGTTGTTCGTTATTGATTCTGAAATTTATAATGAATTTACTTAGTTTGAATTTCCGCGCATTATTTGAGAAAAGTACCTACTGTACAAGCCCGGGCCACAAACAGGCATTAATGGACTCACGTATGTGTGAGGCGGCTTCGCCTCGACCCACATTTTCACGATCGTCCATCAAAGCTCTTGTTGCAGGCCGCTACAGTACCTAATTTACTATTCATTCTTTGTAAGGAACCTATTTACGCCTTTTCTATTTATACTTGGTGATCGTTTTGGTACCTGTACGATAGTTTTAAGCCATAACTTATTTATCGCTACATTTCAAGTAATAGTGATAAAATTCCTTAAACCTTTTTGTGTGCTTCCCGTATTTTAATAAAAAGTTAGTATAAAATTAAGTTCCGTGTGAAAGTAAATATGACATCACGAAGGTTTTCTGACGACCTTTAAAGATTTATGAGTAAAATACCAGAGCGATAAACTTTGAAAGTACGTGCGTGGTAGTACGTACTGGGAATACTGGAATAGTGACATTTTGATGTATATCCGGTCCATAGGTCCCATAAAAACTCGGAAAATATTTTATGAAAATAGTGAAGGTCGGGTTTTTCCCCCTTGACATTTATTTCAGAAACAACACCAACATCAAAACACAACGTTTACAGTATTTAAAAAGTAAAGCTTATCGTACCCGAAACATTATTATATTCTCAGAAACTTTATAGCAATATAAACGTATACCTACCTATTTCTGACCACAACCCAGCCAACATGATATCACCACACAGCTTAAAAACCTAAATAGTAAATCCAGCGAATTGTGCCGACTTACAGCAGGCTACACCAAAATTACCCGTTCTCGGGAAGCCGTGAATAAGGCTGTGCGGAAGCCGACTGACGCAGATAGTGTCATTACGCAAAAAATGACGTCGGCGTGGTGACTTGTCGCGCCAGCTCAACGACACGACACTACAAAACACGTCGTACGCGTCCGGGCGACGGCTCTAGGGATTTGTACATCTTGATAATGCCTGTTTCACTCTGGATAGGATGATGACACAAGCCAAATGTGTAAAGAACTGTGATTGAAAGTTGGCTAACCGAAGGGGGCATTAGCGTTACACAGTGTGACAAAAAAAAAGCGTGACAGGTTACGGTGTGATATTTTTATTTCGTGTATCATGCAAATCATAGTAAAATAAATACATAATTATGTTGTTGACAAACTCTAAATTAGTAATAACAGACACCGTGAGTAATAACAAGCTGATGAGTGCATTCATCCCTAAGTACGACCTAAAAACTATTCACGCATACCTGTCAACAACGTCGCACATAATCAGCAAACTCCAATCTCCCGCCGCGCGTGTTTAAGTGCATGGTCTCCATAGCTCAAAGTTCCGTTCACCCAATAAAGAAAAACAGCACACGTATCCTATATCCGCTGAGAAAAACCTCGTATTTCCAAAGTATTTGCACCGAGTCACCGGTGGGAGTTAACAAGAGTACGCAAAGTGTTTTGTCACGTCCGTGACCGACACGACAAAAGCGTGACATCACGTGCCTCTGTGATTTATGAGAGGAAAATCGTCGGCCGGACATACGATGGCCCTACGAAAAATGTTGCACCCGATAGCCTTTGCAGAGACGTGCGGCCGCCGAATGAACGGAACTCATTTTATTCTGTTACTGGAGATCGTATCATGGGACGTTTATCGTATCCGTGGGTTTTGGATGGACAGAACCCGAAAATTTAGATTGTCTATCGGTTTTTTCATATTCGGGCATGTGTCTCAGTGGGTCTGTGGATTCATTTAGCAGTAATTGTTGTTCATATTTTAAGCCTCCAAAAAATTCGCCATGACACACGGTTTCAGCTATGCGTTTTCAGCTCATTTCTTCAAATGTGTGGAAAGATTTATAGACAATCCATACACATTTCCAAATCGACCGAGAGTTGTTATTTGATTGTTTACCATGGTTGTACTTAGATGGAATACGTAATAGAGGTTAACGTTACCCTTGTGCTTCAATCGTTGCGGCGTTGTTTATGCATATTACAAATAATTTCTGCCGCCGCAAGATGGAATAATTGACGTAAGTACCTACCTTCATTATATTCTGTATTCATTATGCAAATCTGTATTGTATTAACTATAACACTAAACAATTCAGTGGAGCTACTGTATTGTACTGTAATTCCTGCCTGTATCTAATTAAATTGTATTGTAGTTACGTGCATTACTTAATTGATGCTCTCTTAACAGTAAACGTTTCAAGGGATTAAAAACTGGTTCAACATTATGGTAAATGTTATTTGGAAATTGAACTGTGAGTAAGGAGGTTAAGATATCGTGCAAGAGATGTTACAGAAGTGCTTGACCGCTAACAAGACCGTCACGACTAACGTCACGATACCATAACTACGCTATCTCACCATTTACAACTTGAACAGTGAAATACAAACTCGAGTTTATTATGTTCTCCATACCGTGGATTTTTTATATAAAAGAACAAGTGATAAAATTACTCTCTAAGAAAAAATTGTAGCGTCGCGCGTCGTAAACCCATAACAGACTAGTACTCTAAAGAGTGAACCGAATTAGCCAGGCTTGCCGCTTAATCTAGGTCCCACCAAGACACTCCCGCACAGGAAAAACAATTTACCCGGTTAATGACAAAGGAACTCAGGGAAAATAAGGTTTTCCTTGTGACCGACGGCATTTCTAGCGACTACCTACGTCAGGCGCTGCCCGCCGCGAGTAGAAACGATTTCCCCCAAGGATGTTAGTTATGAGATAATTAAGACTTAGTAAGTGTGTGCCGTACGGGTGCCCTTTTCATTTTAAAAGAGATTCTAGAATATTTTTTGATTAGAAAAAATATTCTACAACAGCAAAATGCATTCTCTTTTATAACGAGAAAAATGTATTAGTTTTTGGTAGCTAAACAACTTCAAGTTGAAATATTATGTTCAATTATTTTAAACCTACTCCATTCTTACGAAGATTCTTTGTTTCAAATGAAAATTGGATAAAAATGAGGTCTTTCCCACAATGTGATTGTTCTATTCACACAAGCTCATGATTAACATTCAGCGCGGCGCAGTGGCGACGCTCTTTAATGGTTTCAATTGTGCAGAAAATTTTATTGCATTCAATGAATCTACGAAGGTATTTCGCCACGGGCGCGGCCCTTTCAAACCTCACCTTTATCGATTTGAGCTCCGAATATTATTCTTGCATTCAAAAAAGGCCGTGACATTTCGATGGCCATTATTTTCTACTTGGTGCTTTTTTAACTTTTAGTCATTGTTTGGTCGTCTGGAAGTTTCTGTAACCTCTAACATTTTGAAATAGGTTTGTTCTTGTGATTATATATCTAATATTTAACTAACCTACTATGTAGCTACAGAAAACATCATAATAATATTAGATTATCCTGAACTATTACACGGCATTGAAATGACACGCAATTTTGGAACCGAAGTAAATCGAACGGTTATTTGAATCAGTTTTGTAAATCATGTTAGGTATGGCCCTTTTATCATAATTCTGTAAAACGCTATTGTACGTTAAACTTATCTACTGAGCTCGTCTATTATATCAAACTACGAACTTAACTTATCGCCATCCCAGTGCACTGCTCAACTTTAAGATGCAGAAAGCTAAGATGAGAAAGAGGCGCTCGCGAAGTTTGCTGCTTTCGACATCCAAGTTCAATGGCGTGGTAAACCATTCTAAAGTAATTTATTGCGAGATGAACCTTCGAATAAACACATCTGGAGCGGCCTCAAATAATGCAAACGTGTAAAACTATAAAAAAAGTGTATTAGGTTGAAAATTGCAAATTCTAGCCTCATTTTTAGTTCAACCTAGGACCAGCTGTTCGCTCTGAGTAGGAGAGATTAGAGGTATTATTTTAAGCAAGCTGGCGCTCGTGGCTTTGTCGTTGACTCCGTAGTTTTGAATTCAATTCTTAAAATATTTAGTTTAAGTAAAAATGTTTAGGAATCTCTGTTATGTTGCGGTCTAGTAGCTGTCCTGGATTCGTTTCGAAACTATTTTAAAACTTAGTATACTTCAATAAATATTTTCTTTATGCTGCAACTAAAACTATAATAAAATGCTTAGGACAATAGGCCCAACAAGTTTGAAACAAAACAGATTGAATTCCATTCGCTGAATCAGGACCCCACCTCAGACACCTATCTCTATTTAAGATTGTGCATTATATTAACCAGTATCTGTAATTAGATATCGAAATAAATAAAAATAACGATTTATGGATCACAATCCGTATTTTTGGTACTATTTGAGTGACTATATACATATACAAAGACAAAAAACTTAGCCAAACATGGATGACCAAAATGTTCAACAGGAAAGGAAAAGAATGTAAGAGTGTCGTTGAGGTTCCCGTCGTGTCGACAGTGGCGCCGCTGGCCAACACTGACCATCACTCTATCTCTATTGTTCTGTAAAGTTGAGTTTCGTCGCCTCCAAACAACGAGGACACTTCTCAACAAAACAGGCGGTCTGTTAAAAGCCTTGTTTGTGATGGGCACCGCGCTTTATTCTATTTTTACCTCAAACGTTTTCTGAAGGAGATCGCTTTTTCTAGCGAGTTGAATGTAAACGAGCGCATTCAGAGTTACTTATGTTTTTTTTTTCAAAGGGATTGCGAAGTTTTTATAATTTCCTTTAGTGTCTCAATCTTTTTCGAAAAGTTCGTAGGTTGATTAATGAGTTACAGCTTATTCACACGGGACCCGTAATTGACGATTCGTCAAAAAAAACGATACGTCATGACGGATGCATGTACACATTGCATACGGAGACGAGTATTTCACGATTCGTCTAAATATCCGAATAGATGTTCACACTTGATTCTTGATTCAGAGTGCAGGACGCTTCCTTGGATCCGTCACAAAAAAAAAATACGATTCATATTTTTTGACGAACGTGATTTTTAAAAGACGATACGTAATTTTTCATGATTCGTGACGCGTGTGAACAAGGGCATTTAAAAAGTCTTGCTGCCGTCAAGAAAAAAAGAATCATGAAAAAAGACGATTCGTCAAAAAACACGAATCGTCCTCGTGTGAATTATATATTATAATAAAGCGATATAGGATTGTTTAATCCTATACGGCTTTTTAGCCAGGAATAATTTAATTCTAATTTCATTATCGCTATAAACAAATAATGAGACAAACAATAATAACTTTTATTGACTTCCAACAAAAAAGTAGTCTATTGAAACGACGTAAGAGAGAATATGAGTTCTTTAGAATTGCCGATATTATTTATTGCGATACAAAAAGTAGATCCCTCTCGATTTCAAGTTTAGCCGTTAGAGACAGACGAGCCTGTTAATCAGCTGACTGAATACTTCGAATTAATAGTCGACTTGACTATTTAGAAAGATTCCCTTTCTTAGAATAAAACAGAAAACTAAATCGTATAACACGAAGCATAGAGTTCAAAATGCGACAGCAAAACCGATTTTACTGAAAATATTTTTATCTTTATCTCGTCCTTATTCCTTTCTCCGCCACTATATTGTAAAAGAGTATTCAGCACTGCCGCAAAAATTCCAAAACTTGGCGAAGGTTATAAAAGAATGTAACTTAATAACATTCTTGGGTGAGCCACGTACAGAGGCTCGACTGAAAGATTGTTCACGGTTCCATGTCAGCACGTGGCTTAGATCCCTGTCTCTCAGTATTATAAAGACGTGAACACAAGTCCGGTCCAGTTATTTCTACCTCAGATCTAGGGATCTAGGGCCAGACTTGTTAGTACTCAGTTACTCAACTTTACTGGAGAGAAATCAAATTCCTTGAGGCTAACAGAACAAAAATTCCAGGCTCGAAAACAATTTTACTTTCGCCGCTATAGAAAAGTAAAGTATTATTTTTTTTGCAAATCTATTTATGGTAAGGTATAAAGGTCGAGTTATCTTTTTACAGTTGTACGTTTCAGAAGGTTTACCGTAGAACAATAACATAGTGTTATTACTTCAGGAACCGCGGGCTACGTCTGCCAAAACAATTCTTCATACGACTGACCGACAAAAAGAGTCCCACAACGGATTATAAAATGCAACCAGCTCAAAATTCTTGCGGAGCCATTGCCCGGAAGCATCTCACTAGTATTAAAGGCCTGTTAATGAGGCTGGGAGCGGCTCTTGAATTTTTTTTCCCACTTCCTTAACATCAAAAGTTCCCCTTTGCGAAACGCTAACGAGAATTTCCATGTTAATTGCCCCGCGTTTCCGGAATATATAATTGCATATATTGTTTCTCTTGTTACAACGACGGGAAGTGGGAAGAGATTTTGCGATTATTTGTGTTCTCTAATTAGAGTCGAGATAAGAAAACTCTTGTGGAAAACAATTGGAGGAACTTAATTGAGCGTAACTTGGGATACGGAAGTGACAACGATTGTGTGTTTGTCCCTTTAGTGAGCTATCGATCTCACACCTAATCGAAATAGCATCTGATTTACCTTGTATATTTATTGTCGTTTACCAGGAAAATGTTTGACTTAATCAACAACTTTACAATTGCTTTGCTTGTATTTACATAGGTTTTCGACGGCGACGTTTCATTCAATACAGTTACTGAAAATACAGGAATAGAGGAGGAAAACGAAGAAAAACAAAATATTATTCTTAAATTGTTGCCAAAATGTAATTTTATTTACTAACTTTAAACATGCAAACTTCAACTATGCATTTGTAATCCCAGTCTAAATTGAAAATAAAGTTTGAAAAAATATTCTTTTGTTCGTTTCAACAACAATGGATAATATTTTCCGTAACGCTACAATATGTATATTAAATGAGTTTAGACAAAACATAACGAGTGATTAAAACAAAAACAACAACGTAATACAAACATATTTGTAATAGTTTTACGTTACCTCCGGCAAATTGTTACAAGCTAGCTTTGCCCACGGGTCCACTCACTTGATGTTTCTCATTAACACGTTCAGTGTCAGTGCCTCCTGAAGGAGGGCCCCCGACACTGAGTTCACCTATTCGCATATGGGATGCCGGGAGCCCTCGCGGAGGGCTCATTTCAAATGTAGGTTTTTCTTACCGAATACAACATTCTAAACCGTGAAAATAAAATCTCATGTGTATTTTAACAAGATTTCATCAGAAGATTTCATCAGTTAATCCTTGTATATATTTTCAATTTACTAGCACGACACGTGTACAGTTTTATAACATTATGTACCTAAAGATATTTGTATATTTTTTAATGGGTGTAGATTTTAGGTATAGAATATTGATTCTTTGTTCTGACTTAAAAATCCTTTTAACAATAGTAGTCTTAAATTTTGCATTTGGTGTTTACCTATAAGTAACTGATGCACTGTTATTATACTTTTTTAAATGTATTATGTGTTTGTATCAGTGTAATCAATTGTTGGTGAACCTGATAAAATAAAATAAATAAAAATAAAAGCTTTAATAAATTCAGGATCAACCGCTTGCGATCACTCGTTGCAACAAGGCAGTCGTTGTTCTTTTGGTTGTCACTTGTTCCTATTTCGAAACATGAACATCCCACATTCATTCCAATGTCATTTCCATGACACTGAGCCTCACGTGTTACACCACTGGAACTCTGGCCTTAATACTGTACATGTGTTACTAATGACGAAATGCATGTTCACAATATTTCTTCTCTGAAGATTTATAAGTAACAAGCGACCCAACCCTGTTTTGCGAGGTTTTTACGACTTGACATCGAGATTTCTTTGTTATATGCAAGTTTAATACGAATGTACCTCTTATACACATAAACGTTCCGGAGTAAATTATCTAAGCGATGGTGAAAACTGCATCAAAATCCATTGCGTAGCGTAGTTAAGAACTAAGCGGTCACACCAACAGACACGAATAGTGACTTCTATTTATAACACGTATAAAGATATAAATGACAGCTCACAACTGGATAAGGCATTTCATTCCTTACGCATGTTTTTGTAGCAAACATTGTATGAATGCCAATATGTTAATTCTTTAACTAATAGTTTCTACTATGTAGGCCATTTGTGTACTACGTACATATTTATGTTTGAGTATTCAATGACGCCTACTCAAATGTCTTGCTGAAGGTGGTGTTTTGCGTAAGGTCGTTGGATTCTAGATATTTCATCGAGCTAGGTTTGAGCTAGATGAAGACGGTTGATTAACGATGACTGACGATATGTACCAGCACACGACGACCTAGATCGGTACCTACATTTTTACAATTTAATCTATACAAGGTTTATTTTAAATACCTAACAGAAAAGGGCATTTAACATTATAAACAACTTTTACTATCTGGAAAATCTGGAAAAAATTATCTTTTCGTTCCCTACATTTTGTCGACTTACGCGAACATAAATAAATGTATGAAGCAGCTGATTTACATAATGATGAGTACAATGACCCCTTTTCAGTTATTTCAATTACATCTTGTAGGTATAATAAACTCTTTTTTTTTAGATTTTGCCTTTCAGATTGACCTTTTCCAGATTTGTAAACGAAAATTGATTTAATATTTGACTAGAAAATAAAAGTAAAAGATTCTAGAAATAATTTATTTACCTTATTTACCAATCTGTATAAAAAACAACTTTTCACAAAGCGAATACCTAAGTAGACCGCCATCATATTTAATTTTACAAAAATAGCATCTTCTAAAACGATTTATAATTTACCTTAGTTTTATTGTAGTTTTTTCAGCTTAATTGAAGTTTTGTATCATTTGACTTGGATCTTGCGAAAATGACATCTTTTCTCATGGCTGCCGGCCAACAGCATTGATCGATCGAATTGCATCGATCCAATAGATCAAATTAACTTCTTTCTCAGTTATTAGGAGAATACACAGGCCAAAACGACATTGGTAGATCAATGTCGTTTTTATTTTAGATTTTTATTTTTCCCAGTAGCTGTGTTGTGTCGATCAAATGTACGAGTAGTTGGAAAAAGGCTAACTTGATGGATTATAGCGCGTATTTTGTTCAAACACTTTAAATCTACGTCGCCGTACCTCAAATTGTTAGTAGCCACAAACTTCGGCGCTTACAAAGGGCGAAAGGTAATTATAAAAATACTTTAGTAAAAGCCAAACTCGACGGCGGATAATGTCATACCGATAAGACGAAAACTTTAAATCGTTTGTCAAGAAAACATTTCAAATTGTGTCGCAAGTACGTTTAATTTTCCTCTCGAGTATTTCGAGATGAAATGTTGGGCTAGTGACCTTTGCTGCATCTATTGTTTTAATAATTGAAAAGAAAGATTCATATTGTTGTCTTTAAACAAAGTCTATTCCATGTTCATTATGTTTTTCATGATGAATGATATAAAGTGAGGGTTTTACACATTGATTCTGATCAAGTTTGAAAAACGAAAAAAAATAAAAGAAATTGTGACTAATGCGGCTACATAAACATTTTCTCGAATTTACTAGGCTATCGCTCAATTGACAACATCTTTCAGCCATTCCTTCCTCTTATATCAAACTATTTATCCAGTTTCTTCGAATATAAAATGAGCAACAGAATTTTTGCGTGTGAAATTATATAAAAAAGTAAACTGTGGATCTGTCATTTTTTATCCCGATCAGTTGACATGGTAAACGAAACTATGAACTCTTGTTGACTGAAAGTTGGAGTTCAGGTGCTGTTAGCTTACTGTTGAGTCGTGAAATGTTAAAGTCAGCGACAACCTTAACACCAACAATAGTGAAACAACCACGACAGATTGCGGAAATAAGATTAGGTTCGATGGGCGAATGATTCGGCCTTTGTATTGTAGCACTTCCTTGTTTATTTTCTGTACGATATTAGTTTTACGAAAAGTTGATCTGTTTCTATTATTCACCAAGTTGAGGATAATTCTTGACAAAGAGATTTATAAATGGGTGGGTTGATTTGTTGATACAATACATATCCCTAAGAATAATTGTGCTTTGTAAAACATTGCTTATAGAGAACAGAAATAACTAACAGTAATTTTCGAAGTAATATAGGGAGTCAGAGTTGCTGAGAATTTCTCTGAAGAAATTCTTTATAAAAACCAATAAGAAGAGTTCCCACAATAAGAACAAAACAGATTTATTGAAGAGGGGCAAATAATTAAAAAAAAAAGGCACTGAAAACCGAAATACAGGCTTTGCCTAGTTTGGTTGCAGTGGTTACATCCAATGTATTACAAACTATTACTTCCAAACTTTTTTCTGTAAAATATTACAAAGTTTTTTTTTGAGAAATAAATTTATTTATTTATTTATTAATAAAATGGAAATCTTCAAAATGATTTAGATGTATTTCGTAGACGTATTTTAATAGTTACAAAAGACTTACAGTAAAAAGTTAGCTACCTAGAAGTAATAAAGTATTCAATCAAACTCAGGCAAAGACGGGAAAAAACTAAAATAAAAATCACAACTTCAGAAAACTTTTGAAAGGATAGTAATGATGAATGAATAACGTCCTTCCAATGTAAAAACGATGAAGCTTCATGAATAGAAAGGGAATAGTAAAATAACCATTTTTATTATATTTCTGTAATTGCTTTTTATGTACTGCACCACGTTTTTGTACTCTAGTTTAAAAGACAACTCTTATTAAAATGATTTACCATCCACACCATCAAGTTTACATCAATCTCATTATATATTTCCCAAAGTGTTGATAACACACCCAGCTACTTCAATTTCACACCTGTCTGGCATTAATCAAAATGTATCACATACCCGTCTATAATATTAGATAGATTACCCATTTACATATATATGGTATTTAGATACAGAATTAACTGAGTACATAGTAACATAACATTTCTATGTATAAATTCTTCGAATTCCCATGTATATAGGCCGTCGAACGTCGTCTTATACAAAGTACTTATGGGTTGTTATGACATACTTAATTACATAAACTCACGACTTCTTCCCATGGGAAGAAGTCGTGAGAGTCGTCATATGCAGAAACCATAGAACGCCACGTGCTATTGTGTTTGCATGCCTTAGTTATGGTAGTTAGTATAAGGATCATTTTAACCTTAACATCTGTAACTTGTACCTACTTCTGTGCAAATAAAGAACTAAAATACAATAGACGACGTATATTTAGTAACCTAATCCGTGTAACTGTTCTTAAGGAGTCATAAAGAACCCTGTAAGAAATCGACACGTGTTTCACCTCTCAACGAGGCATCCTCAGGATGGCTCGTTGAGAGGTGAAACACATATTTTATAATGGATTTCGGCAAAGCCACGCCTGAATCAACGTGAAGTGAGCTGTCAATAGTGTTAATCTCTAGCATCCTGCCGGTCGATTCTGTGGCAGTGACAGCTCACTTCACGCTCACTTCACCTAAGCTTCACGTTAATATTTTTACAGAATCGACCGACTGGTCATAAACCGCACGCCGGTTTTATAAATATCAATTCAAACAAAAATGTGAAGCTTAGAATCACTTCATTATAAACTCTTAACGAACTTAACAACGTAATGGTAACCTGTTGATAAAACTTATTTAAAGTTGGCGCAATTGAGTGATCCAGTAGAAATCTGGTATACCCTACCAACAGGAAGACAAATTGATAAGAAACCTCTCGATGTAAAGTCTCACTAAAAGTTTGTTAATTAATTACTTTCCCCTCGCCCACCTTTAACTAATAAACGTTGTTTTGGATTCGCGTTGTGATGAATGACTTAAGTATAAATTAAAGCAATTAGAGAATTTCCGAAACCTCTTGAAGTTGTCAAAGTCTTCGAATTAATTAATAAATCTTGAAATCTGATTAAGGAACGTTTGCCGGCGGTGTTTAACGCACGACGTTGATAAACAAACCTTTTATTAATTCGTAATGTTCAACGCAGCGCTACTTATCTTGTTGACGCAATTTCGCGTTCTAATTAACAATAAAGAATTATTTCAGCAGCGTTTTCAATTTTGTACAAAGCAAACCCATTTATTCAAAATGTAATCACACTTATTAGATCCCATTATTAAGTTTTAAACAGTAAAAAATGATTTAACTAACGAGATTTAACTGAGTTCATTATGTTGAGAAAAAGTCGTTATTTCTTACATTTATCTCCAAGGTTCAAGGGTCACTGCACCCAAGGTATAAGTACTGTTTAAAACTCTGTGTTCTGAGTAAAGGAAAAGTTGCCAAAATCTGCTGTAGTGTTGGCGAAGCGGCTTTTGTGCTTACAGTCGCAAGTGCTTACGTTTCCCGCATTATGCGAAATAGGAATTTAGAAGCTATTAATCTTTAAATAAAGTCTGACTTTTAGTTTCATTCAAGGGATCTTAATCACGACAAAAACTTGCTGAATGCTGGTAGCAAAGTTACCTACTGTAAAAGTTAATTTATGTTTAAGATCTCACATTACTTACATCTGTAAACACACGGAACAACCTAATCATCAAACAAATAATCCTAAAACAATCTACGCAACACATTATTTAAAACGACATTAACAAAAATGCTAACACACAAATAAATCCGCCGCCAGGGCCCACCTCATCAGCACGCGAACAAAACGCAAATCTAAGTAACGACGCACACTGTAGAAATAATCGTCAGGACGCGTATTTAAATAAGCATGCGTTACGCGCTCAGAGTAAACACATTTTTCCTAATAAACGTTATTCTGGCTGCGGCTTACGGGGCAATGTTTTGTAAAGCCAGCGCTGGCTAAATGGCCCATTGCGGCCCGAATGCGGATTTCTGCTGTATTAGCCTAATAGCATTCTACTTCTTCAATTCTCATTTATTGCCGGTTCTTAGCAATTAATTCGGTTTTCATTACGTTGTCAGCTTATATTAAAATAACGGGGACGTTAAGAGATCTTGTTCTGTCTAGGACCCTCAAAATATCTTAATTTTATATAATTAAATTTTGATTTGTTTCTATATAATCTTTAACTATTAAATGAAACCTACGCTCTCAAAATTCTAGGTTAATGTGTATAAATTGGTTTGCGTGAAATTGTTTTCTCGGAAAATGCTAAAAATTATTTAAGTTATTTACTTAGAAAACCCTACATAAAATGTTTAAAAATATCATCAAACAGCTCATATTCCAATATTTTAACTTTCGTAAAACCGTAAAACACGAGAATCGTCTCACGTTTATGTTTCAGGCTTTCATGCCCAGATTCAAACTTGAACGAAGCCTAGAAACTACTCCGGTAACTAGTAATAAAGACACTATCTCCAAACACGTTAGTACAGCCGTAAACAATAATATGCAGTACACTCGATCTCCGTAATAAGAGTACTCATATGAAGCTTATGTAAATTTACATTGTGTAGACAATTCAATTGTAGAAGCCATCAAAGGGCGGTAGTCCCGTTACACGAGTAAACATCGTACGCTTACGTAAAGTGTATCTTCCTTGAGCATGGTTGCTGTTTTGTTCAACAGAATAATGTCACAATATAAATAGGTACAGAAGACTCTATACAACGAGTGAAAACAGGCGTACGCACCCATAGACGTACAGCGATCTCGAAGGAATCCCGCCGCGAGTGTGTTGTACTCGCTGTACGTGAAGCGTGTCTGTGTGTTTGCGTTTTTGCTCGTAGTATTTAGTCGACCTTCTGTACCAATCTATACTATGATAATGCTTTACGCAACGCGTTTAAATTTTTTTTTTTGTGCAAACGTTACGGAAATAAGGGAAAAAGGAATCGTGGGAATAAATGATTTATCGTAATGACGGTACAAATGCTTACTGTTGGTAATATGAACGAAACGTTAAGCGACTGTTATTTTTTAATACGTGTGCTGACTCATAGAAAATTTGTTGGATTTGCTTGCTCTTATTAGAATTTAACTGGAGCTAAAGTTGGCCGCCATATTAGACTGGTTGCGAAAACTAGAACGATTTTCTCCTCTTATTTCTCTTTTAACAATATTCTAAACGCATCTAAAATGACGAAGTAAATTGTCTATACCTTATACTAAACGTGTTCTGGATATTTTTATTGAAATAAGTATTTCGTTATTAGTTCTATAAACGTATATTCATGTAAAGATACGTAACCAAATTATATGAACAAATAACGCTATTTCGATACAATTCAGAAGCAGTGTAATTTTCCTCGTATCCTTCCTTTTGACTACAGGGTTACTAGAGCAACCAGTTTTTTTTCTTGAAGTTTGAGTTGGTAAAATCTGTGTTATCGTGTTGAGATGTCTATACCCATCACGTCAGTGAAGTTTACAAAAAAAAAAATGTTGGTTGGTCCCGGCTGTCATTCGTGAATCTTTGACAGTCGTTACGGGTTGTCAGAACCCCGAAAGTCTGACAACCAGTTTTACCAAGGGGTATCGTATTTCCCAGTTACTGGGTTGTGGAGGTCAGATAGGCAGTCGATCTTTGTAAAATACTGGTATTCTGCTGCATCCGGTTAGACTGGAAGCCGACCCCAAAATAGTTGGGAAAATGCTAGGCTGATATATTTACCTACCACGTCTGCGGAGTTTTGCTAAATAATTTAGTTCGACCCTGTATATAAAAAAAAATGTACGAATATATGGTGCTATTAAAACACAAAAAGGTTCACAAATAAATACACACCGCGCGTGTTTGTGATTAATTCGAGAACAATCCTTCTACGACACATCTCACCCACTCGTAAGTACTTCACTACGACACAACAATCTAAAAAAAAACTTAGCACGTAGCATAAGCATTTCCTGCATTTTCCCTTCATCTTTCGCAGCTCCAATCTGATAAAAAGGAGGGATACAAGTCACTAATTACACGATGACCGGCTCGTACTTGACCGTTTTTTTTGTGCGAGGCGAGGCGACAAGACGGCTAACAAGCGGCTGCATCATTAGGCTCCCGTTCTTAATGAGCGCAGCCTGACCTGAGCTCAACGGTTTATGACGTAGCCATGTGTGACGTATATGCTCTTGCAAGGACTATTACGTTGGACACTTGAAGGAAAAAGAGGATAATACTTAAGTTGCTTTACAACAACACTGTTCTAAATAAAATACATAATGTTCGTCAAGCAAAGGTCTACGGCGTAGACCTACAGTGAGCGTAGACCTACGCAGCGCGTAGACCCTACGCTCTTGCTACGACGTATCTGTTGCTACGCAAGCTAGTATTTATTCGTCGAAAACCAATTTTTTAAGACTACGCTGGGTTTTCTTACGCCGTCGGGTTTTTATTATATCATGTTCATTATGAAGTTTCCGAGGTTTATGAAACAGTATATCTTGAGCACGATTTGTCAACCTGCCAATGTGTAACAATTATTATAGTATTTTTTTTTATGTAGACGCCAAGATGATTTTTCCCGAATCATAACGAGTCTTTATCGAAATCTTTTAAGATGAGTTTTTCAAGTAAGTACGTTTACCTGTAGAAACCTTACAAAATTAAATATTTCCCAGAAAAAAGAACATGCGAAGAGAATAAGTAATACGAGTTGACCTCGAAGGCTCAAGATCCCTGACAAACGAGTTTCAATGTGGTTCAAGATAAAGACGTCTCTCAAATATTTTTTATGTCAACTAGAGAAGGCGGTTCAGTAATTAACACCTCATCACTTAATGTCGGAGCTTTTCGACTTAGATATTGAACGGTCGACATTTTTTGCTGTCTGAAAGAAAATTGTACTGAAAACATTTGTGATGCTGTTAAGTAGATTAGATCAATGGATGACGTTAATAATTGATTGTTTGGGAGAACTTTCTTTTCAGTTTTAAGACTAGTCGTTTTAAAACCTGAGGGCCCAGGCAAATGGCAATCGCTTTCAATGCGTTTCGTTTCTACAAACACTTCACTTTGACTTTTCCAAGGCCCTCTGAATCAGTCAGCCAAGGTAAATGAGGGATTTTTTTTACAATAATCTTAAAATATGATGTCTGTCTAACTCAACTTCAACTTTAACTTAATTTTTTCAAATATTGACGTTTTATTTTTTATACGACTCTGACATTTTTAATAATTTCTTGACAATTTTAATTATTATTTTTATTTTTAAATGAGTTGTTGAATATTCAAATTTAATTAATCAAAATTTTATTTTATCTGTTTTACATGTTTACAATTTAAAATAGTTTATATCAAATAGTTGGGGACGGGCTGCAGATATCGAGTCTATTTTTATTCTGCAGAAAAGAGCCATCAGAGCAATATATGGTCTCCGCAGACACGATTCTCTAAGGGAACTGTTTAAAGATATTAACATCATGACGGTACCTTGTCAATATATCTATGAAAACATCATGTACGTTAAGAAAAATAAGTCTTTTCAGTAAAAGAGGTGATAGACACAATTATAGCACTAGAAATAGGGACCAATTAGTTAAACCGGGTTTCAGACTGGCTAAAGTAGACTCATCCTTCATGGGGTACCGTTTAAAATGTTACAATAAAATATATGTAGTATATATGTGGGGAGGCCACATACTCCAACTGAATGAAACGAAATTTAAATCTTGTATAAAACGCACACTATGCTGCCAAGGGTATTATAAGTTGGGGGATTACATCGTTGACAAAAATGCTTGGCTCAATGCTGGTCCAGCTCCACAAGGGCGCATAAACTAATTGATTGGCATTTCAAAATATTGTTGGAGCTGCTGAAGATTGTAAAACTATCTTTAGATTGTATAAATTCAGTCTTTTAGTATTATATAATGGCATAGCACATGTGTGAACACTATGTACCTACTTTGAAGCTACCATTTACTGGGTACGACTTTCATTGACTTGAATGTGCCCTTGCGGCTGAGAGTATGTCATGCTCACTCAGATGTCTCGCTGGTGGTGGCGTGTGTGTTGGATCATAAAGTTCTCTTCAAAATGGTTGAGTTAAATGGTGCTGATCCATGCGTCATGTTCCTGAACGGGTGCCGTCAGTGGGGACTGGTCATCTCTTAGCTGCCAAGGCTTATTTGAATCTATTTTAATTTTTTTATTGTTTTTGCTTTATTACGGACGCTTTTAACGTGCACGTCTCTCTACATTGTTCTCAAATGTATAATAACAACATGAATGATGTAACCAATATTTTTTGTAACAATATTCTGACATAAAAGAGTGTCCGTGGAGTTTCTTGCCCGTTCTTCTCCATAGGAACCTACTACGCGTTGGAATGGGCAACTAGCTTCATATTTCTGACTGACCGACCCCTTGACAATTCAAAAGTGCCTGTAATTGGTTTATTTGAAATAAATGCTTTGAGTTTGAGTTTATAATTTAAATGTAGTGTAAAACTATGGACTGGGATTATGTCTGTAATAAATAAATTAAACTAAAATTGTTTTTCATGACTAAATAGACCAACATAAGATCTATCAGTGTGGAAGCTTAACACCTTATTAAGATCTCCCTTAATCGAGTCCCAAATACATTACCTCTGTCCTTCTGATGTCTCCCAAATAGACTATATTACAGCCGCCATTTTGTGTCCCTCTTTATTGTCTGAATACCTAACCTAATTAGGTTATTACATAACATAACGCCTATAATTCCCAAAGGGATAGGCAGACATATATGGTAGACCTAGATTTGGCGAGTTATGTTTATATGTCATGTGCAAATAATGGGCACGAATGCAGGCTCCCGGCTGCTATTGAGAAATTCCTAATGCTAATACTTAATTACACAACTTCAACCTGGGATTGAACCCAGAACCGGGTACTGGGACCAGGAACTAAATTATCTAGCGAAACTACGCAATCGTGATGGGTATCTAAAGATGATGAAAGAAAAAAAAAAGATTTGTGGATTTTTTTTCTGGGGTCAACGACCTCTAGTAGTGTAGTTACCTACTTGAAGTACGAGTTGAGAAAATCTGTTTTTTTTATCGTGTTCAGATATCGATATGCATTACGTCTGTGAAGTTTACACAAAAAATAAACTAATATTACAAGTAACTACGCTACACATTTAAGGTCGTTGACCCAAAAAAAAACATCTTTTTTTTTGTCATGTTTAGGTATCGATACCAATCTCGTCTGCGGAGTTTCGCTAGCTAATTAGCAAACCCCAGCATTCGGGCTTGCTACCACTAAACCAATAAATCAGTCGAATTAGGTTAGGTCACTACACTTATAAATTAGACCAAAAACACTAACGTCTTAACAAAAAACCGGCTAAGTGCGTGTCGGATCAAGCACAATGAAGGGTTCCGGTGTTGAGATGAATTAATCCCAAGAAAAAACTCAACTTGGTAGTTTGTAAAAATGTTCTCCCATATATATACGCCACGGTCAATTCTCCAACTGCATATATAAGTCACTCCATCAAGTCCGGAGGTAAGGTCTCCTCATAACTATCAAAACGAGCCTAAACTCGGCACACCTAATTCTACTTATTGAGGGAGTTCCAGTCGCCGTCCCCGAAGTACATCTTCAGGTCATTCCATCAAGACCGGAAGTAAGGTCTCATCATAACTATCAAAACGAGCCCAAACTCGGCACACCTAGTTCTACTCGTCGAGGAGCTGCAGTAGCAGTCACCTGAGTACATCTGCAGGTCACTCCATCAAGTCCCAGTCGAATAGGCATTTATAAACCGTACTTACTTTTACCGAAATAAAATAATAATTATAATAACTTTTTTTTGAACATTTTATATTTGTACAGCGATCTTTTTCCACACGAGCCGCTACAACAGCGGCCAAGCTCGGACTGAGGTTTCTTTCGAAATATTTGTGCAATAAATCAAAACAGCCAAACAGACCAAAACACACAACAGACCAAAAATAAAATAACCCTTAATGCAATCGATTAAGATTCATCCATAATAGCAAAATATGTGAAAAAGTTAGTTTCGGTTTTAATTTTGTTTTGCGGCTATTTGTGACATTTTAAAACATTTTTTTCTAAAGTTTTAGAATTGAATATGTCTGCCTTCTAATAGTATTTTTAGAAATCTTAAAATATATAGATAATAGAACAAAAAAATTACCACAATTCAACCCGGTATCATATTTTTTTTTTTTATCTTTAATTTTGTGGAAAATGGCAACGGAAGATCGTTTTTACAATATAAAAAACTATAATTTTGAATAAAAAAGTTGCAATCCTTGTTGTTGTTGCTTTGGAAACGCGCCCTAACTACGGAACCCTTCATTGTGCGTGGTCCGACACGCACTTGACCAGTTTTTTTTTATTGCGTTGACTTAGAAGCTTGATTTTTTTAGAGCTCCAAGGGACCGTAGACCTACGTAATTAATATGATTTCGTATTTTCACTTGATACCTCCACGAGGTCCTGAGAAAAACGGTCTTGACAGACAGACATACGGACGGACAGACGGACAATGAAGTGATCCTATAAGGGTTCCGTTTTTTCCTTTTGAGTTATGGAACCCTAAAAACATTTCAGTATTCTGAAATATTCGCAGCTGAGAGGGATTACAGCTTCATGCAAAGTCAATTATTAATTAACATCATTTGGAGCACATTATGAAAGTTTGACACGAGGCAGGAACGGATGCTCGTATTAAAAAACTTTGTCCCTACTTTAAACATGCAACACCGTTGAATAATTCATGATTTGGCTCGTATGCGAAAGGCCAAATTGGAGGAATAAAAATATACTTGACAGCATTCAGCCATGGCGGCCATTTTAATGCAGTACATATTTATAAAACCAGTTTTGTAGCTTAGCGTTGGATAGGATTTTTCATTTATCAAACCGTTATTCTCTTTTATCAAATACTTATACCACCAATACCACAAAGTTGCTGCTTTCACAAAATAGTAAAATGAAGCTTTAGAAACCGGCCAAGTGCGTGTCGGACCACGCGCAAAGATGAGTTCCGTAGTTGGGATGATTTTATCCCAAAAACAAACTTAACTTTGAGTTTATAAACATGTTTTCTCATACATCGTATCCCATATATACGTCACGGTCAATTCAACTTTCTTCTTTCCAAATTTCTTGATTCTAGGTCAACGGGTAGTACCATATAGGTTTTGATTTATTTGCGAATGTCAAAAAATGTCTCGCTGATGATGGCACGTGTGTTGGATCATTTAGCTCCCTTCAAAATGGTTGAGCTGAATGGTGCTGCATCCATGCGTCATGTTTGTGAATGGGCGCAGTTAGTTAGGACTGGTCAACTCTTAGCTGCCATGACTGATTTTAATTTTTGAATTATTCTATGTTTTATCGTTTTATTACAGACGCTTCTAACGTGCACGTCTTTCTACATTGTTCTCACATGTTTAATCAACATGAATGATGTAACCAATCATTTGTAAGAATTTATTTAAAAGAGTGTCCGTGGAGTTTCTTGCCCCTTCTTCTCCATAGGTACCTACTACGCTTTGGAATGGGCAACTAGCTTCATATTTCTGACTGACCGATTCCTTGATAATTCAAAAGTGCCTTAAATGGTTGAATTGAAATAAATGCTTTGAGTTTGAGTTTGAGTCGCATAAATGGCCGTATTTTTTTATTGCGTTACTTGAAGCTTGATTTTTTATAGTTCCAAGGGACCGTAGACCTACGTATTTCATATTAATTTCAACTTGATACCCCCATGAGGTCCAGAGAAAAAGGGTCTTGACAGACTGACAAACAGACAGACGGACAACAAAGTGATCATATAAGGATTCCGTTTTTTCCTGTTGAGGTCCGGAACCCTAGTAAAAACGCAGAAATAATATCCTTGTTAACAAGAGCAAGTACCTATCGAACATGTGTAAAAAAGAAAATCGAATAAACTGCCTTCGATCGTAGCTCGATTTTCACAAAGCATGTTTCTCCGCCTACTACATTTATCAGAGACTTGACCCGCTTGTAATAATAGTTGTAATGGCCAGCTCTCTACATGGACATAATAGCTCCGACACACTAACCGAGGGTCATAAAAGTAACATTCTTCTAATACTAATTCTAAAATGCATGTACCTACATGACAGTTCCTATCAAAGAGCTCTTTGGTTCTAAAAAACAAATAGACTGTGAGCGTAAGGCTGGAACGAGTCAGTCTATCCCCCCCCCCCCATAAACAGCAAAAAGTAAAACACAGCCCAAATTAGCTTCTTTCTATTTATAGAATACGTAACCTTTAACAGAACCTAATACCACAGTAGAGCCTACACGGTAACAAAGTTAGTACCTAGCTAAAATTAATCTCAACATTTCCATGTAAATGTTTTATGTTGTTTTAGTAGAGTACAATAGAACGGTGTTTGTTTTATATATTTGAATGGTTCATCCGACTGTAGGGTCACATGTAAAGTGCGTACTTACCCAGTTAATTGGGACATAGCTATGCTTCATGTTATTAAGTGCCCAAGGCGTTTGCTAACCTTTGTGGGCCCCATGACAACACACTAGTTGGACTGTAAGTATATAACGTACTTTGTACGAAGTAAGCTTTGACGTGAACATTCCTCATTATTATCGTTATAAGTCGTAAACGTGCGCAGTATTAACTTCGCTATCCGTGTTTTTCTGAACTTAAAACACGATTTCTATGCTGTTATCAAAGGAACATAAACATAACTCTAGAGAAACGTAAAAACCTACATTAGTTTTATGGATTCTATAGTAGTACGTGTGTGAATCAAATGACATGTTGGAAATGACTGGTTTATTCTGTAAACATTATCAATAAGTCTATGACACTAAATTACTATTGTTATAGAATAACCTACTACATCTCCCTCCTTATAACCAAACAATAATTAAACAAATATACTGTACTTAATACTTACACTTAACTGCAGAGATATTAAGACTTTAAAAATTAACATAAACTATATTACCTTTACTTCCTTTTCAAAAAAAATAAGTTCACAATAATGCCATGCAAATAATTAAAAACAATATTACTTTTAGTAGGTAATAAACTTAACTGTTACAATGTTCTATTTGGCACATTATATTACGCACATCAACATTATATATTAATCATCAAAGCCATAACGTACTGGCGGACGAACATTTCGACCACTGGAGGTCCTCATTGGATTGGCACAGGCAGGTGAGCTGTACGTCTGCAGCTGTCCTGGAGATACAGCCCTAGCATCAGATAACAAATCTGCATCATGCGGTGAAGAAGTAACCACGTCATCTTCCCATGTGTCATATGAATGTTGACTTACACTATATGGCCTATTGTTAGCATCAACATTATTTTTAATCTTGTTGGTATGCAAAGGTAAGTTCATAAGATGTTGACGATTTCTACGATAGCGACTACCATTTTCAGTTTCCACCCAATATGATCTATCTCCATGTGCTGTACCACTACTTTAGCCTTAACCCACTCTTTTTTTTGTCTCACACGTACATTTTGATTAGGTTTTAAAATTGGTAAATTTCTTGTCCCAACATCATATTGTTCTTTATATTTGGTAATCAACATATTAACATGCACTATCACATCATTAGCTACATCTTCATTATAATATTTTTCAACCGCAGATCTTGACAATGTGTCAGCAATAAACAATAACTTTCCAGGTTTGTATTCTAGCTTTACACAATAATGTTGTAATTTTAACATAGGTCTTTGCAAACGAGCCGGTATTTCATTTAATGGTTTTTTTTAAATATTGATTCTAATGGTTTATGATCACTTTCTACTACAACTTTAGAATGACCATAAATATATTGATGAAAACGAGTACATCCAAAAACCACAGCAAGAAGCTCTTTTTCAATTTGTGCCCAACGTTTTTTAATAGGAGTCAGAGTGCGTGCCGCATAAGCCACTGGCTTCCCATCTTGTAGCAAGCAAGCTCCTAGCCCTTGAGAGCTTGCATCTACTGATACTGTGACTGGCTCATTTGGTGAATAAAATCTAAGTACTGGTGCACTACTTATCATATTTTTTAGAGTACTAAAAGCATTATCATGAGTATAACACCATTTAAATTCTATGTCTTTCTTCACTAATTCCCTAAATGGAGCTGAAATTTCGGAGTATCGGGGAATAAACCTGGACAAATAATTTGTAACACCCAGAAATCTTTCTAACTCTTTTTTTTCTTTTGGCTGTGGCATTCCTATTGCCTTTACACAACTTTCATCGGGCTTCATACAGGCATTAGTATCAAAGACGTGACCTAAAAAATTAATGCTACTTGCACCAAATACACATTTTTCTTTATTAAACTTTACACCATAGGCTTTAGCTTTTCTTAAGACTTCTCTTACTCTTTCATCATGCTCGATTTTATTTTTTCCCCAGATTATTTTATCTTGATAATTTTATACATTTCATTATGAAAAATCTCTGGAGCACAGCTAATTCCAAATGGCAATCTCATAAATCTATATCGCCCAAATGGCGTTGACAAAGTACATAGCTGTTCCCATTCAATTTAATCATACAAAATCCGCTTTTTGCATCACATTTTGAAAAATATTTTGCACCTAAAAGATTACTGGCTATTTCATCTAATGTGGGTAACTGAAAATTACTTCGCTTAATTGCTCTGTTCAAATTTTTAGGGTCCAAGCAAACACGCAAACTTTTATTTGGTTTTTCTATCACAACAATACTTGAAACCCAATCGGTTGGCTCATCTTCTTTTTAATTATCTTTAATTTCTCCATATTTTCTAACTCACTCTTAAGACGAGGACGCAGTTTCAAAGGTACTTTTCTAGTAGCTGTAACAACCGTACCATACAAATGTGAGATACAGATAGATGCATCTGTCCCACAGATGCATCTATCTGTATCTCACATTTGTATGGTAAGCAACCAACTCCATTGAAAATTGATTCATCATTAAATAAACCATAAATAGAGAATTCCTCATTTTTCAAAATTAGTTTTACTTTCACACAATCCCTTAATCCTAATAAATTATTACAGTCTACATCCAAAACATATTTTTTTTGCATAGTTTTAAATTGTTTATGCTGTAACAATGCCTCAAAGTATCCTACCACTGGTAACTGTTTTTTATTTATTTCTCTTAAGACAGTGTTACATTTTTTGAGAGAATTTAACATAAATCCACTTTTACTGAAGTTTTTTAGTGACATTACTGAAGCATCAGCACCACTATCTAACTTAAATTTTACACTGACACCGTTGACATCAATAATGTAAAGCCAGGACTCAGATGAACCATTAGATGCGTCTATTGAAATATTATACATAAGTAGCTCACCATTATTACAGTCTACACCCTCACTATTCTCGCTACTGTATTCCTGTACTTCTCGCACCATTCTAGACCGACAACACTTAGCAAAATGTCCATTTTTATCGCACTTATAGCACTTGACATTGAATGCTGGGCAGCGTCCATCTATAATATGCACAAATCCACATCTATCACAAGGACGTTGTTGGTGTTGTTGAAATGCGCCAAATGATCTTCGACCACGTTCACCATTTCTACCTGTATTAGCACCCGAGTAGGAACCACTTCTCTGACGTGCACCATTTCCATCAGCACGACCGCTAAAATTCCGAGCATCGTTACGGGCATTACCTCGTCGTAGTTGTTCCATTGCAGCGCTGCTCGTTTCTGGCACCATCTTGCTTGATGAACAAACTGCTGCTTGCTGTCCAGCACGCTCTGCTGCTCTACACATTAGACTTGCTTCCTCCAACGCGAGTTTCGCTTTAGCTAGCAGTCGCTCCCTCATTTGATTATCTTTTCGTCCCCTGATCAGTTGCGTCAAAATCAAGCTGCTTTACAAAGAAGCAAACTCACGATATTTACTGTTGGCATTGAGTTGACCCTTCTAAGTTGTTTTCATTTTGGTAAGTTTCAAAAAACCTATGCCTCTCAAAATTGACATTACTTCGCGGATCACAATATTCTGCAAACTTTTGAGTGATGACTGTGAAATTACTTTTATCTGATTGGCTAATATCTAACTCATTAAACAATTCTCTTCCATATTTTCCTATAATATGCATAAATAGTGCAGACTTTACCTCGGAAGTTGTTTTGTTTTTTCCCGATGCCATCAGAAAATAGTCGAATGCCATCTTCCATTCTCTCCAATTTTGTGCCACATTGCCTTCTTCTTGTAACGGCGCCGGCTGTTGTATCGCCGCGTAAACATTTTTAATTCTTTTTCCTCCTTTTTTTCTGAATCCTATACACTTTTTATGCTCATTTAAGTACTGTTTCCACTACAATTTAATTACACCTGACACCATATAGTAGTACGTGTGTGAATAAAATGACATGTTGGAAATGACTGGTTTATTCTGTAAAAAATATCAATAAGTCTATGACACTAAATTACTATTGTTATAGAATAACCTACTACAGATTCAAGTTATTTTAAATACGGAAACTTAAAACACGGCTCACAAGTTGGAGCTTATAACATAAATGTCTTTATATAATATTTAGACATAACTTGGAAGACACTGCCTCAAAATGCTTCATAAAAACTCTGAAGAATTCTTCATTATAAAGACTACTAAGTTGTAACAAAAATCCAATATTGTACACACGCTAGTGCCGAGTTAAGAGCACGTTTTATATTTCACAAGACTCGACCCCCGGGTCCCTACCGAAACTACCACTTGGTGGGGGGTCGAGACGAAAAATTTATGAAGTAGACCATTTTTCCCCCAAAATCATGTTATAATGAAAGACAAATGTCCATAATCTTGATAAACTATGTGCTCGGGCAACAGCTAAATTGAATTACAAATTTCGGCCGGAGGTAGGTGAGATATTATGCAAATTGCCGAGTCTTGCCTACAAACATGACATTACGGAACGTTGACGCAATGTTTACTGTGCCAAGGAACTTACGCCTGTAAGAATCAGCATTTAGGCCCAGTTTTGTGTTATAAGTATACACGAATATTGGATTAAAAGGTAACTGCTTTATTAAATAATTAAGGGAACTATGACACGCACTACTTTCAACTAGTTTTACCTCATCAGATACTGGTGTAGCGAAACATGGGCCTTGAGCTCCGTTTTGGTCACGAGTCAAGAGGGTTATGCGGCGACTAAAATAGGAAACTATACGTCGTATAGTACCTATAACTACCGTTAGAAGGACAATATTTTTTTTATCAGAGTCTGCCCGAGTGTCACAAGTTTCGCAGTTGCATTATGTCTCATAATAGTTATTTATGCTATAAGTGCGGAAGGTAGGTGATTTCATCTTACGTATTATACAACGTTTTACTATGCATTGTGCGAGGAAAAAAAAAATAACGAGGAGCCCTACGGTAGTCGCCTATGATGTGTAACATCTAAGACAACTTATTTAAATGATAAAAACAACATTCATGACTTCGACCTTAACTTTGACTTCGACTTCGACTTCGACTTCGACTTCGACTTCTACTTCTACTTCGACCTCGACTTCGACTTCGACTTCGACTTCGACTTCGACTTCGACTTTGACTTCGAATTCAACTTTCACTGACTTTGACTTTGACTTTGACTTTGACTTTGACTTCGACTTTGACTTTGGCTTTGACTTCGACTTTTTGATTTTGACCATTGTCATAATCATCGCCATTGTCATCATCATCATTCTGAAATAATAAAATCTCTGAGACGAGACGGGCTGACGACGGCCCAAAACTTAAAAAAATACAGAAAAGTAAAAAGCACTAGTGAAAAAAAGTGACACTTTCCGCACGAATGCTTGGAAAACGCTCTTTTCGAGCAAATGCATAGTAAAATATATTTTCATAATCAAATGATTTATTCATTTGTTAACATTAAAGAAAACCTAAATGAAACCGTCCGCCGCGGTCCACCATACACGTAGCGTGCTCTTTATAATTTAATAAGTCTGAAATATAAATGAATTGTTCACAATTATTAACCAACGCTACACACTGTAGCTCACAATAAATCATTTTAATGAAACGAGTAAAATTTTGTTCTTTCTCGTAATATTATGAGAAAATTCTTCTAATAAATATTAGGATCAGCGACGAAATATTACGTCCATAATCACTCGGCGCTAGTATAATATCTTTAGGTTGAATAACTAATGATAGGTGCATTTATCTTAGAGAGCCGTGGCCGGGTCACGGGGAAACGATGGGCGTTCTTCAAATCGCCACAGATTAAGTAGGCCCCAGAGGAGACGGGAAATTCCTTAAATAAATCTGAAGATTTCTTTTGTGAAAGTAGATTGATTATATCATCCGTACGGAATAATAATTAATTAGAAGAATGTTATTTTCTTCGTCTAATCGTTTTCCTCTTCGGTATTTCGGCTTATTTAGGCCAAGACAGTCATAAAGGTATATTACAACTCATAAATTCCGTGTGGTGCCGGACGTAAAGAATAGTACCATCCCATTTCTTCCCGTGGGTGTCGTAAAAGGCGACTTAGGGACTAACTAAAGAATGGGCTGCAGAGTTCTCTACGCATTTTTAACGCAATACTGCGATCGCCAACCCGCCTGCCAAGCGTGGGGATTATGGCAAACCCCCCCAGCCTTTGGGGGAGGCCTAATTCTAGCAGCGGACGTCTTTCGGCTGAAATGATGATGATGATGATAAACTCATAAATAAATTCAAATACTATATTTATACATAACAACCACTAATTAATGTGGGTTTAGGTGAGATGCAAATATTTGTAAACTAACGTACCGCAATTGGAATACACGGTTGAATTAAAACGAGAAATTCTGGAAGTTTCTCACCGCATGCAATTTCGTGTATCGATCACCGACCGTGACCACTGTGTTAATACTTTAACACGTAATTACAGACATACGATCCATTCATTTACACTCATTATTCAGTGAAATATACTTCATAAAGTGCATACTTTAAAGTGCAATTTGGATAAACGAAATCCCCTAGCTCGGTTTATTTGTTTTGACTTTAAATGGCGCTCCTTTTTTGCTATGTAAGCCTAGCGAAGCTCGCTGAATTTCCGTCGCGTAATTTTATAGGCTAGTGTGTCGCTCGGTATGTCTATTTTAACAAAATTGTCTGAGAAATGATCTTGAAAAATCATGCTCTTGCCAGTTAACACATACAGTGCCGGGCCCTCCCGGAGGGTTCACTCAACTCGCATATGGGGTGCCGGGAGCCCTTTTGGAGAGCTCATTCTAAATGTAGGTTTTTCTTAGCGAATTCGGCATTATAAACTGTGAAAATAAAATCTGTTGTATATTTTAACAAGATTTTAAACCTAATGCCGGTGACACTCCTCGAGGGTTAAATTTAGCGCAAACGTAATGCCGGTGACCTTCTTGGAGTCAACTTGCAATATGTATAGCGGCATGGCGTATGGGCTCTTTGAAAAATGGGTGGAGTCGAAAGTGTTAAAGGATTGTTTATATGACTTGTGTGATTGCAATCAATCCACAAATATTTTTGATACTCGTGAGGTATCAAAAATGATTATCACTCGTGAGAATGATAGACGCCTATTTTTGATTTAAATAAGACTAGCTTACTTTCTTAATTCTATAATAGTAGATTATACAACAAGTGAAAAAAAGGAATTTAATTCGAGGGACTAGTTGGATCCCGAGAGCAGCGAAGAATTGTAGATTAGACTCCTGAGCGGATACATGGACCGAGATGTTTTTTTTTCACGTGTTGTGTACTCTACTTTTTACCATTGACTGCGAGAAAATAAATAGTAGTATCTATAATTGCTGCTTTAGAACGAAATGATTCCGGAGTCAGTGTCCCATTTTCGTCACTGGAAGAAATATTATTATTATAATTATAAATCAAAATAAAAGCCCTTTTTTTCACTTGTTGTATAATCTACAAAATATCGTTAATTATAATTTATGTACAAAATCCGTGTACGAATGCATGTTAAAACGTGATTGACGTTAGTAATGGAAAGTTGTAAAAAATATAGAAGTATTCCGTTTAAAGGGTACATAAGTAAGGTACACCCACCCACCTGCTCTGCCCTTCAGGTAATCCTGGAGAAAAGTACCTTAATTCAGAAATAACCTTTCAACTTTACAATCAAAAAAGCTTAAAAGTTAACAACACAGTTCAAGTGAAATAAAAACATTTCGAGTACAGTAAACCGCAAAGCCAATAAGTCCCCTAAATTCAGTATATTGAAGTCCAACTATAATAATGGTCAGAATTATGGGCAATATTGAAGGCGATTAATTTGACACTAGTCTACCTCTGGACCGTTTTGACCAATAAATTGAGGTTTAACCCCATTGATCTAGCGAATCCCTGGCCATTCACTACGCTTTAGATCCACCCTGTCCGTATGTCTTAGGATCGGTCAGACTTTGGATGCGAATTCGCAAAGCATTATTATATGCGTTACTGTAACTTGTATGGTATTGGTTTAGTCTAAGCTTTGGTTACATACAATTCATGTTGTATAGCTGGCTACGTAGGTTTATTCATAGCATATACTAGATAGATACATAGCTACATAAATAGCTTATACATAGGAGGCACTAATTTCAGACAGGTCGAGGCAGTTTGACGTTTGATCAGTAATTGCAGACCTATTGCATCTTTTGTTTGCAAAATTACGTAAGCGGAGGTCATTGAACTATAGCAGGGATAGCGAACTTTAATACACCTGCGTGCCATTTTTTTCCAAATAAATATTGAATTTGGCCATGATGTATTAGCAAATAATCTTATGTCAGTGACTACCAGAAAAAAAAAAATATTATTCACAATAATACTCTTTATTAGCAACTTTACACTTAAATACCTTTATTTTTATACAGTAATGGAAACATGAATAGTTGAATATTCATTTAATTGAAATAACTAATTAGTGCCACTTCTGCTGTTGCAAACTAGATGACTTAGGTACCTAAATTCCGGAAATGATGCCGTGCCCAAATATTTTTTTTACAGTCGGTACGGAGTTATCCCTGAACTATAACATCACTTAAACGTTTCACATCGTTGAATGCAACCGCAATGCGTACCCTGTCACTAGAACTTGGCCTAAAGTCTATTGCACGATGAACTTAACCTCAATTAGGTGCATAATAGACATAGCTATAAACCTATGGCATTTAAAACGTGTTTAGAAAACATTTAGCAATATTAAGCCACTGTAATTGTTAGAAAAACAAACGATCAAAGCATACAATTTTAACCACTTCTTTATTAATCTACTAGCTTCCGCCCGCGTGATATCTGACTAATTTATAGCCTATGTTACTCAATGATAATATAGCATAACACTGGTGAAAGAATTTTTAAAATCGGTCCATTCCTTTTTGAATACAAATATTTTCTCTTTATAATATGAGTGTAGAAGTACTGCTGTGTAAGTGCTAGATAAGGTAGTAAGTACATTAGTAATACAGACATAAGCGCCAAAACGTGTCTTTTTGCCCTCCTCTATTCTATAAATGTGGAGTTCATACATCTCCCATACTATCAGATATGAATGTCGAAACGTCGCTCTTATCGGCCACGGAGTAATGCACGATATTTGTCTTACTACTCGTCCCTGTGGCATTCTTCTCTCTATATCAACTTCATTAGAAAATATATTAAGTTAGATGTTACTTAGTTGCTTTATGCAACTTAAACTAATAGAGAATGTAGTATTTTTTTTGTTTTTTAGCTGTTTAGTGTATGTAGTGTACGGCATGTATGTATACGAATTAAAGACCTGACTTCACAGAATTCCTGCATCGCGCAAGCAAAGTTTACTGCGCGATCAGCATATATATAACTTTCCAACATCAATCGTCGGGTAGTTGCCCACCAGACACGACACCCGTCTGGTCGGGGGATCGTCCCTTTTCGATGGAGGATGAGTGAACTTTACACCGTTCCTAATGCCTCCTATGTACGTATATTTCACAATAAATAAATACATCCTTGTGAAGAATTCATAAAGAAAAAAACCGGCCAAGTGCGTGTCGGACCACGCACAATGAAGGATTCCGTAGTTGGGATGAATTTATCGCCAGAACAAACTTAACATTCTAGTTGAATAACATGTTCCCCCATATATTCCAACTTTGTTTCAAATTCAAAATATTTTATTTCACATAAACCTACAAGGGCATTTATGAAACGTCAGAAGCTAGGTGCACGGTTCGAATTGGTATTTTCCTATGGAGAAGAGCCAGCAAGAAACTCCACGGTTACTCTTTTAAAAGTAAATGGTTTTTACAATGTTTTTAAATTACAGTGTTAAAAGGTAAGAGAGGACTGTGTAGGCCTATCAACAAGTACCAGGTACTTAGCAAAATATAAAATGGTCCACAGATCTAAAGTCTGTTAAGCCTTCAACGTTCGCACATTCACAAAATCCAAAAGAAAAGAATAAAAAAAGATAAATAATAAGAAAAAATTAAAAAAATTAAAAAAAAGAGAAAAAGAGGAGGAGGAGGAGAAAGATGATTAATAATATATTAGCCACTATAGCTGTAACAAATCTAATTTAATAAAAATTATAGAATATTGTAGGTATACCTATAATGTCAAATAATGAAAAGATTATGTCAAGGAAGTATGTAAAAAAGGTAAAATAAAATTATCATCGTAATTTGGGAGCAGTTAATAGACATTTACATAATTATGACGTTAATGAGGTACCAGGGTAGCCACATGTGCAGAAGGAATTATTGCCAAACTTCCTTCCTTGTCTTCAACGTAGTCTTTAATCTTAAAATATGCTTTTTTGATAAGAACACGTTTGATGTGGGTTTTGAACTTTCCATCGCTAAGTTCTGTAACCGACTTTGGCAACTTGTTATAAACGCGAATACTGTTTTTAAGAAATTACTAGTTTTAGTTAATCTAAATTTGGGTATCACAATTTCATGTTTACTACGTGTGTTTATATTATGGAAATCACTTCTTATTTTGAAACGTCCTAAGTTTTTGCGAACATACAAAATACTTTCTAAAATATTAAGAGAAGGCTAAATTAGTATATCAATTTCTTCGAATTTATTTGTATGGAAGCCACGAGGACCCATTTTATATATTGCGCGAATTGCCCTCTTTTGTAAAATGATAATTGAATCTACGTCCGCTGCCGATTCCCACAACAGAACGCCATAAGACATAATACTGTGGAAAAAAGCAAAGTATACTAACCTAGCTGTGGCTACGAGTACATCAGTCAACTGCCTTATTTGTCATATTGCATATGCAGGTGAACTTGAAAAAGACTTGTGAAAGAGCTCTAACGTGGGGCGCCCATTGCAATTTCGAATCTAAAGTAATTCCTAGAAATACAATTTCCGTAATATAATCTAGTTTCTTGGCATCGAGTTTTAAATTTAGAACTACTTGAGGTACATTTGGTAATAAGAACTTAAGAGAGTTTTGTAGTTTTGTTCGCATTAAGTAAAAGATTAACTGCAAATTTAAGTTTGTACGCACAATATTGAGTGATTTACTATGTTTTTTTAAGACCATAGACTTCTTATAGGTTTTCCTGTGATCTATAAGCATAGAACTATCCTCTGCATTTTTTTCAGAATTTTAGGCTCAGTAGTTTCGGAGATAAGGGGGGGAATGGTAAATTTTCATCTACTTTCTTTAATATCTTTAAAAGTATTTATTACAAAATTATTTTAAAAAAATATTTGAGATTCTTGCAATAAGCCCTTTCATTTGATATGTCACACGGTTCGGAACGCAAAACTTTCGTTTTAAATTTTCTTATTTGAGCGTGAAAAGTGACCCCCATATGCAAAATTCATTTATTCACGTTACACACTCGTGTTTGGATCATAGAAATACATAAGTGTACCAAATTTCAACTATATTGGTCCATTAGATTCGGAGCAAATTGGCTGTGACAGACGGACAGACAGACACACGAGTGATCCTATAAGGGTCCCGTTTTTTCCTTTTTAGGTACGGAACCCTAATACTAAGAGAAATGTCCAAGAGGACGAGTATCATTATACTCTTATGAATTTCCAACACCATACTGCTTATATCGTAATAATTACCCAAGTTTTGTGGTTATTGCCGTTTAGGACCAACCAATTCACTGGTCTGTTTGAGGTCGCATTTTCATATATTAACTCAGAATACAATAATTTAGCTATATACGTATGGCACAAATTTTTGCCCGCGGCTTCACCTGCATGGAGGTCGGAATTCATCCTACGGGAACTTACTAGCGGGATATAAGTATCCTATGTCCTAATGCAGGCCATGGTGTACATGTGTGCCAAATTACATCGAAATTCACTCAGTAGCGTGAAAATTTAACAGCCAGACAGAGTTTTTTTCGCATTTATAATATTACATATAGTTCTATATGTATGGATTAGTGTATATATAGGCAACGTGTTCAAATAGGTAACGATATATTTGCTACAAATACCTGAGTTCGTGTTAAATTGCTTTCTGTCTGCTACATAACGAGTCATCCAACTTTTTACATTATCAACATAGATTACTTTGTATCGCTTCTGTAAAAATACTGAAGTAAACGTGGTACTGAAAACCACATTTTTCACATATACTTTTCCATGTTTTAGGTTTAGTTAAGTATTGGGCCACAAAACGGAAATGTAAGCTATTGAAATGACTATGATCTTATTTGGTCTTCATTAACAGAAACTGCCATAAACCCACATTGAAACCGAAGTTAACCTAATCTCAACAGTAAAATTAATTAATGTTCCGTTAACTACCTAAATTAGGCCATAAAATGACTGTAATAATAACATTCCATTTTATAGATACTATAACACTTAATCAAACTTTAAAGTAGGTACATTAACACTTATATTACACCGCTAATTGCCACGAAAGACCACATAGACATAAAGCATTAAATATCGTGCATAATTACGCATATTTACAACATTAACCCGACCATTACGAGTCTCCCTGCGTAACCTTCAAATATGTCCTCAAGATCAATATAATATATTAATATGTACAACAGTTAGGGTGTGGTCACACAGATAAGATGCCGCAACGGCTACGTGACCGCAACAAGCCCCTTTATCTTGAGGAAGTAGCCGCAACACGAATTCGCCTCGGCCCGCGTGAAATTATATCATTCTTGTCGTTCAGTTTGCCACCGCTTTAGGCTGATCGCACTTTTGCTACGAGATTGTGTTATCCGAATATTTAGAAACATTCACAAATCAATCAACTATTTGAGAATGAGTAAATTGTGTATGAGTTTCATATTATTACATCGTGAAACAACATACCAATACCCAAAATTATACTTCCAGACTTGGCGGAAAAAAACGGCTGTAACATGACATGTCATACGAAAGTATTTAAGATCTGTTATCTCCTTCAAGCATCCAATCGATCATATCTGACAAACACAATACATATCGACTTCATTTCGTACAAATTCGTATTCAATGTGCACTCAGCCCTATACTGTTTAGATGATGGACGTCCATGTAGACAAGTTCTCATTGTACTTTCAAAGTCAAAGTCATATTTGTGGTTGTTAAGATAGTGCACGCGATATCGTGCTGACAATCCCTATGTATCGCTGATCGATCGCTATGTACGTACATGATATTGACATTGTACTGAGATCGGAATATTAATGTCAAGATAAACTAATATTCGATACTGTTCTGTTCAAGTAATTTCACGATATAGGGGTTTGAGTAAAAATAATGCACATGAAATTGATCCTATATAAGATCTGTTTTTCTTTTTGAGGTACGGAACCCAAAACATCAGCTGCTTAGATGGGCTCTGCCAGCCTCTCATAGAGTGTCTGTCTTTTAAGAAAACAACCTGCCCAAACTAGTATTTACATAACTTTAAATATCAGAACAGACTCTCACACAAACGGAGATAACCTGAGTTTCCGGAGTTTTACGTAGTTAGACACCACAGCATCGGAAAGTTAAATTCAAGGATATTTAGTACAAGGTTTGGTGCGAAACGAAACCTAGATCGAGTCACAATGAACCAATGAACAAACTAATTCCGTGGTCACAGAAACCGCTAGGATTACACTGACGTGCAAGGAAACTAGGCAAACAAAGTTTACGTGCAAGTTACTGGGGAAATTAACTTTGTTAACGTGTAAAGCTTCATCTGTTTTAGCACTATTTACTTGTTAGGTATGTCGAAGTCACGAGCCGACTTCCGGCCACCGTAGGCGCGGGCTTGCGGACGGTGAGCAATGGGTAGCTCGCCGTCCGATTAGGACCAGGCCCGGGTCGACGGCGCGTTGTGTTCCACGCGCGCCTCAAAGAGATGTCGGCACCAACTGACGGGGTCCGTAAGGACCAATGCCTGCCGGGGTTGCGAGTTTGTCCGAAAGGGATATCGCGGCTCCGGCACACGGGCAACGGAAGGAACACGGGTGGGTTTTAGTCAGTAAAAGTCTGACACACCCTCCTGCTCCGCCCAGAGCGGGAGAAGTTATTTGATCATTTCCAACCCACAAAAAAAAAAAGGTATGTTGGAAAAGGTTCATTTGTATCTACTTAGAAATAATTATTGGTTTAAGATTTCATATTATAAAACTCAACCTAAATCGAACCAAATGCAAAAATGATGAAGGAGAGCTAAAACTATTCAAAGCCAGTCAAAGGAGACACAATTTGGATTTTCAGAGAAAACTGAAACCTGTATAATTCTCCAAAATCGAGCTTGTGTCTCCAAAATTGTTGGTTTAATCGTAAATTGGGTATGGTGTAATAAATGAGTTCGTATTACTCCTGAGATGACATATTAAAACAAATATTTTCATAGACACTTAATTGACAACAAAAACAGAAGCCCATTTAACTACATAATTAAGTGAAGAGCAACATAACGATAGTATTAGTCGTCTAAATAGATCTGAGACTCAAGTGCATATAACTAGAAATCAAAGACACAGTTAATACAGTTGGTATTAATTAACCACTTAATCCTTGTAATTTCGCCGCATTCATTAATGCACAAGTGGCTCATGTGTTCAGAATCAAATTTCATTTAACGGTAACTGTATTACTTAGAAACTGAATACCTACTAACTAAGGTTAGGTCTGATAGTTGAGCACTATAAGTAGTGTTAATGAACGGTGGGTAACGCTTGCGGGTTGGTGAGCTTAAATAGTGTTGAGTTATACGAAGTGACTGTTGCATGCGTGGTTGCGACGGGTTAGCGTAAAAGCAGGTACAGTCGCCGACACATAACTTGGCAAGGTATGGGAGTAAGCTTGCGCATGTACACGTAGTGCAACAAAAAAATAGACACTTTTATTGCATGTCATTATTCTATGGTTATTATCATAATTAATTTTGGAACATTTCTGTAAAGAAAAACAATCGAAAATGAATTCTGCGCACGATTATTGCCAAGTTACATGCCTATAAAGAGGTGTTTATATGGTATTTTTTTAATTTGGTTTTTGTTGTAACAGTTGCTTGCATGTTGTTGTTGTATCAATAAATGTTATGAAAATTAACACTTTTCTTTTTGTACTTCGATAAGGAGTGAGCACCATCATTAGCAATTAGTATTGAACAAAAAAAAAAAATTACAAATAATACAAAGTTATTATATTTTCTGAGCGTTTCTTTTTATTTTCCCAATTCCAAGAAATAAGCTGAACAAATACAATTTTAAAACCGTCTGGGGTCCACAATGGCCCATATAACATATACGTAAGTATATAAATATGTAAACGCGAACTGGAAAAACGTTATGTAAATATAATGAAAAAAGCCGTACACTCACTAGCTCTTCGGCGTAACATCGAAGGTAAGCATATAAAGAATCAATATCGGCAGCCCACGAATAAATGGTACATAATGAAAATATATTACATGGCCTGCCCTCGTAAACGGGCGACGGACTTGAATGTTATTCAAATAAACATTACCCTGATCGAACGTCGTCACGGAGTTCCAGAAATCGTAAAATTTATAACTGTGCTCATGCGAACATTTGCATGTATGTAAGTAGGTAGCTATAACCCCGCTTTGGTGTTCACGAAATCAATGAGTTATATAAAAATCAATGGCGCGTTCTATAACGGCGTTTAGAGTGATTTAAATGCTTTTTTTTATTTTCCGGCTTTTTTTTTGCTTTTGGAAGTTGTTTTCGGGAATTTTTGTTGTTTTGAAAAAGACAGTTATTTTATGCTATCTGATCTAACCGGAACCTATGATATTACATTTTATTCAGTTACTGCTTACACTACTATTAAATTAAAATTAAATAAACTATTATGTCATATTGTCGACTGGGTTAAAAGATTCGTATTTTGTCATCTTGAAGGGCCAGTCACTGATATGAATGAATATGCAAACACTTAGTTTACCTAAGACCGTCTACGTTCTACAGAATAAATTAATAAAATATGCAAACTCGACTGGTTCATTCAATATTGTGCTTGGTTTATATTCTGAAGTCCTCTGCTTAATTATCTTAAATAGCTATTATTAGATTGTGAATGCCATCACCCATTGAATAATACTTTCAAATGACTAATGCCGCTTTATTTTTGATTCATTGATTTAGGATCGGACGTGGAAATTTAATTTCTACTTATTCATAATCGCATTAATTATAAGGGACTCAGCGGTTTTACAACGATTAACGGTTATTTTCTCTCGTACAATGAAGGAATCAGTTGGATCATTCGCTTCCCTACAAAATGGTTGAGCTGGATGGTCCTGATCCACGCGTCATGTTCGTGAACGGGCGCCGTCAGTTGTGACTGGTCATCTCTTATCTGCCAGGGCTTATTTTTAATCTTATATTTTGGATTGTTTTGATATTTTTTGTACATTGTTCTCACTTAAAGAAGCAACAAGAATAATGTACCCAGGATTTTGTAATTTTCTATATTTAAAAGAGTGTCCTTGGAGTTTCTTGCCCGTTCTTCCCCATAAAGATCTATTTGGAATGGGCAACTAACTTCAACTTTATAATTGACCGACTATTTGACAATTCAAAAGTGCCTGTAAATGGTTTAATTGAAATAAATGCTTGAGTTTGAGTTTGGAAAGATGATGAGATATAACTATAGGTACTCTATAGGGTACTAATTTTTCGTGCAATAGAGCGAAATAAATAGGTAGGTACCTATACAGGAGACGCCCCGGGCGTCGGGGGCGCGGGTTTGCGGACGGTGAGCAATGGGCAGCTCGCCGTCCGATAAGGTCCAGGCCCTGGTCGACGGCGCGTTGTGTTCCACGCGCGCCTCAAAGGGATGTCAGCACCAACTGACGGGGTCCGTAAGGACCAATGCCTGCCAGACTTGCGAGTTTGTCCGAAAGGGATATCGCGGCCCCGGCACACAGGCAACGGAAGGAACACGGGTGGGTTTTATTCAGTAAAAGTCTGACATACCCTCTCGCTCCACCCAGAGCGGGAGAAGTCATTTCATGATTTCCCATCCTCAAAAAAAAAAAAGTTGCTATACAAGAAACCTCAAGCATTTGGAAACAAAGCATTCTTTCAAAAATTCGAAATTCAAGTCATTTGTTCAAACTAGGCTGAGAATCAGCACTTTTCGAACGTCAAAATTACATTAAGACATTCCCCAAAATATTGATCTAAACGTTTTTAAAAACAAAATGATAAAAATACTTGACACATTGAAGTAGCATGCTACAGTAAGGGTTATCTGGGTTTCCACATTCCGTCCAATTTACTGTCAGACCACTCACGGCTCACATTCCTTCACAATTTCCTCTTGTTCATCTTCCTTAAAGCCCCAGATTCGCGAAACAAATGACACGACAGCATTGATCGTTTTCCCTTGTCATAGTTTCTCGAGGGTTTAGATTTTAAGCATTCAAAATGAATATCCTATTTAGCCACTAACACATTCAGATAGTAAGTAATACGACTGCGTTACTCGCCTAGCGAATTCTGATCGTGTAAAACCAATTTTTTGCCCTAATTTCGAGACTCACGTCATAATTTTTAAACATTTTGGAAATGAAATTCTAAAATTAAGACAAAATTGCGATCTAAAATCTTCGCAAAATTTTACAGATTATGCATCATGATTGGGTTGTTCATTACTTGATAGGTTGCCTACAGACGAGCACTAAAGTAAATTCGGTCGCGGGCCCCGGGAACGAGCGAATGATTGATCGTGAGTACAGAGCCTGCGGTGATCCATCAGTTGGTCGGCCCAGTCCGCCCGATTAACGCTGTAACCGCATCACATTTTACTAATTTATTGATGAAGCAAGAAAATAAAACTTAAATGAAAATGTTTTATTTGGAAAGTAGAAAATTCGCTGATCCTAAAAAAAGAAAAAGAAAAGAAAGAAAAATTGTTTACTCTGCACAAACAAAACGCACATATAAAGATAAAAACACATAAAATACACATTTACAAAAGTAGCCAAAAGCCTCGTGTTCATCCAATAAATAAAAATATAAAAAGTAAAACAATGTTTTTCATTGGTTGCTGATCATCCGAAATAGATCTACTTTCTTGGGAATGTACTAACCATGCAATTTATTTTGAAGAAATTACAGACACATAGGATTTGATTTTGCTTCTATGTAAGGTTGGCATCGCATCAACTTCTTGCAAATCCTGTAGTAAGTACTAACTGACGGACTGCGCCGGTATAAACTTCGCAACGTCGTGTTTGGCAACCTATTGCTTTAAAAAAATAAAAATGGATAGAATACAAACCACAGTTTGATGGATTACGCTACCGTGGTTTACTCTCCTGATTTTGTATCCCGAGTGGCTCGCGGCAAGTATAACCCATATTATTGAGATACTTTTAAGGCGACGATAACGGACTTTTAACTATTTTATACTGAAGATCACGTCTAAATGAATAGTGATAATGATTTGAAAAAAATATATGTTAAATTAGAGCATTTTCTTAATAACTTAATTTGTGAATATTTTAGAATATGTTTTTATTACATAGTGTAATTATTTGGTAAAGTTATGTCTAACGCGGATAAAAACTGAGAATCACGCAAAAACTATCAAGCATATCTTTCTGAAACTCTCACCATTATAAAGATAATTTAATTATTAATCTTTTAGTATTCGTGTTTTATTAAAATACCTTTTGTTTTATGTATAATAAATCAATAATGCGTCAAAAAATGGGACAACGCTCCTTGATGAGCGAGTCCTATTACTGGCTGGACGTACGAGGCGTTGCGTGAGCTCAACACAGAACACACAAGCTTACCACTCAAGGCCACTGGCATATATCGGCGTCTTAAACTAGGTAGGTACTACAGTTATCGATTCTTAACTGCTTTTTCAATTAAGTAAAAAACGAGATCGGTTTTATAATTGCTTACTTACTTAAATAAAACAGTATTAAAATAGTTTGAGTGACTTTATTTATGATATCAAGAGACTTCAGTTAATATAGACGTTACTTAAAATGGTACGTCTCGCTACTTAAGAAATTGCTCCATTATTTTAAAAAGATTCAATTTATTCGTAGTCGTTTACAGTTACGAGCACCTGATTTTGATATTCAGAATGATAAAGGTCGAGAGTTACGTACTTACGCAGTCATTACGCAGACTTATTCCCTTATTCTTATCGCAGCCATTATTATGACTCCCTCAGAAGTCACAAACGCAAATAGGTCATGCTCAATAAATCATTGAGATTTTTATTCGAACTTATAATACAAGTTCAAGTACGGTTCGATGTTCTTAAATATGGTGTACTTATGTATATTTCTTGTGATATACAAGGCTGAATGATAATGAAGTGATCAGTCAGTGGGTGCGTGGATAGCTGACGTTTTGATGACGGCTATTATGGGAATTTGGCGAATTCGTGGCCTCACCCCTTTATGAGACGTGACCCGACGCCCAAGCAGCGCGTGAGCCGCATAACTCGACGCGAGACATTTACACTCACGCAGAAAAATGAGAGGTTCATCCCATTTTTTAAACTAGGCTTATACTCGTATCTAACACACGTAACACGTAGTTAGGTTCGGTTAGGGAGAGTTTTCACCAGTTCAATAGCGAGCCAACGCTTTGCTAAAATAGTTAGTGAGGCCGACTTCACAAAGTGGTGTTGAGGCAAGGTGCCCGATTAGTTAGTCAACATCCGAGGCCTCGGCAAAAGGAAAACTTGGACCGCGTTGGCGGGGAATTCAAGGGTTAATAAATAGCGTTTCCGTGACACCAAATATTTATTCACGTGTACGTTTAAATAGACGTAAAACGTGATTGATCGGCAGTGAGAGAGGGTTCGTTTTAGTAGCGTCTGGCTTACGAGTAAATGGTTGGATCGGGCAGTACGGTTGGGCTGTAGTTGATACATCCCGGTCGATGGATGACCGATCACATGGCAGATCGGAATCCCTCGGTTCTCGCTCGGTGCGTAAAACTTGGTATCCGGACTGAAGCTGGTAGTCAGCGTTTATAGTAGGAACATATCAAAGGCATTTGAAAATCGACACAATAAAGTTTAATAGTTAGTTAGGGTTGGTTAGCATGAAATTTGACATTGTTTGGGAATAATTAGGTAGCACATATTCTTGAAAACGCTTTTCGTTTCAATATTTTTCTTCAGATCTTTAAAAGAAATATCAGATGTTTTTTTTTTTACGTGCTCTGCCTAGACAGTCCTTTTTCATTTAAAGGTATTTTGTTGAACGATCGTCCTTTCCCCGTAATAAAAGATGTGTTTACCCTTCTCTAGACAATGACTGCCCTGGTGCTAATAGGTAAAGGCCACTATTACATAAAATAACTCACGGATTGGTCGGGATATCATATCGATAGGTAACTCTGTATGATATGAGATATGTATATTCGAAATATTATTAACAGCCACAGAATGAGAACTACGTTGAAACTCACCACATTATATATCCGACCTTGTTATTCAGGAAACATCGGTGTTCGCTTCATAATTAGAAATTCGTTGACCTGTATATTTCCGTTTTCCGTTGTGGATTATTCTGTTTACGATATGAGCAGCTGTGCCTACATTTGTAATAATTTCGTCATTAATTTCTATCGCTTGGGTGACCAGAGTGGAAATTGATTACAGAGTGGTACTTGCAGGGTTGGTTAAACATGTTTTTAAATACTCGGATTGGATCTTGTGTTTTCAATGGAAACAATTACTAGCAAATTTGCGTTTTATTATTTAATTGCTGACATTGCACACACAGCTGTTGGAACCGACTTTACATAAACATTTTAAACATAACATTAAATCACGCCTGAAGTCTCCGAAGGTGCAGAGGTATACTTATAGTACACCCACATTTCGCCAGTTATGTTTAAGTCCAATGTCATAGGGGGCGAGCCTATTGTCATCAACCGGGCACAAATCTAGACTCTGGGCTGCTACTGATCTATTCCAAATGGATGGTTATTTTTTTTGTAAAAAGGTTTTATTTTTTCTTTTTAGTTTTATTTATTTATTTTATTATTTATGTACACACAGTAAAATACATAGAGATACGACATAATTATAATTTGAGTACAAAGGTACTGCTTATTTCTTAAGAAATTTCTTCCAGCAGACCTGCGAAAGGAGAAATGAGAAAGAAATTTAGACAATAGTGTGTGAGAACAAAAAGAGAAAAATATGAATTTGCAAAGTCTTATACTAAAACATATCAAATATACCTACACGTATAACGTCATAAATTAACAAATACTTAAATAAATACATAAAGCTTAAATAAATAAACATACATATTATAGGTATATAAATACTCACAGTAGAGAGGAAAGATAATGCTCTTTTACTCGATATTTAAATTGTGAAACAGTTTTTAAATCACGAATGCTAGGCGGAAATGAGTTCCACAGTCTTACTGCGTGCACAGAGAGGGAATAAGAATAGTAACTTGTCTTATGAGGATGAGATTTAAGGAGGGAGCTAAGGTGTGATCTACACGGAGCGTCGCTAGGGCGAGCGTAAGAAAAACGCTCACGCAGGTAGGAAGGATAAGGCGGGTTGTGTAAGATGTTGAAAACGAGACATAAAATCCGAGTGTTCCTGCGAAGGCGGATTGGGAGCCACTTGAGTTCCTTGCGAAGGTGAGAAACATGGTCATACTTTCGTAGACCGAACACAAAGCGAATGCACAAGTTTTGCAAGCGCTCAAGCTTATTTAATAGCTCCTCAGTAGCATCCAGGTAGCAGGCGTCGACATAATCTATAATCGGCTGAATAAGTGTTTGTGCCAAAGAAATTTTAGTCTTCAAGGGCAGAAGACTTTGAAGGCTTTTCAATGAATGAAAGGAGAAATATACCATTCGACTGACCTCATTGACCTGAGCACGCCACGAAAGATTGGAGTCAAAAATTACACCCAGATCTTTGGCGGTTGTGTAGTTGTGATAACTACCCCACACAAATTCGAATAACACTAACCTGCTATGTAAATAACAGTGACAGGAAGTTATCATCATATAATATGTATACTAAATGGAAAAAATACGTATTATTGAAGTTTACTCAAAAACTATCCAAACAAAGTTAATAAAATTTATGTAAGAGCAACTTGAGATCATATTCCTTTCATACAAAAAATAATTTTCAAAATCAGTCCACAATTGACGGAGAAATCGGTGGACATAAATAAAAATAAAACCATACGAACATAGAACCTCCTCCTTTTTGGAAGTCGGTTAAAAACTCAATATCACTTTGTACCGGGAATCGAACCCAGGACCTCATGCTCAGCAGTAGCGCTTGCAAACACTAGACCAACGAGGTATACCAAACTTTTTAAAGGGGTTTTACAATACCTTTTTGATAGACAGACAAGTCGAAATCGAACCGTATATCTACCTACTAAGTTAATGAGCCTTCAAAACATAGAAAACGTTTTTGTTATAATAATATATGTAATTTAGCTTAGGATACGTCAACATGTTATCGGATTAACAGCTGCCAATCCGAGCTTATCTCGGTGAGATAATACAGAAGTGTACCGCTTAAAACCACATCAAGCGATAATTCTATGAATTACCAGCTTCAGTAACAGTGTTACGTGTAATGTAGTACTTTACTTACAATTGCCTTCGTTTATTTATTTATTTAAACTTTCATATTCAAAAAAGGTTCAAAGGCGAACTTAATGCCTTAGGCATTCTCTACCAGTCAATCAAGGGTGGTGAAGAGATTAGATAGCAGGTGCTCTGTTTGAGAGGAAAAATGAAGAAAAAAACATAATGATGACTTTATTTATAAATAAAATAGGTACTAAAGTACATAAATAAGTTATAAACTTATAATACACATACGTACATATTTACTAAAATATATACCTATATATAATATACAAATTCAAGGAAGAGAGGTGTTCAGATTACTCTGTGCTATTTATTTTGAAAATTTCTGGGCATTTTCCGCTTAAATGCATAATTATGAACATATACATTTAAGCGGAAAATGCCCAGAATGTTTTTTTTTTTCTCTGGTGTCCGTCCTCATATAAGGGGAAGCGCATTTTAAAGATGAATGGACTGAGTATGAAAAGAAGAATGAACAAAGTCAGAAGTATGAGAAGGACAGAGTAGGAGAAGATTGTTAAAAGAACGCAGATTCTTAACGTGTGAAGAACATAGATATTGGAAGTGAGTCACAAGATAAGAAAGAGGAGTGGAAGAGTTGAGAAGGGAGAAAAGCTAGGTCAAAACGCGCAAACTTCTTCTTTGGCGAATGGACATCCATTTGAGCTCGACACATGCACATTTCCTGAGATTGAATATGAGCGAGATACAATTGTTGAGCCGTCTGTAGAGCTTATCCAGCAAAACCGTATTCAAGTCCAAGTAGCACACATCACCATAGTCGATGATAGAGAAAATTTTACTCTTTATCTATTATCACTTTCCCTCTGTTTAATTTAAGAAGGCACAAAACCTCACACATTCGCTCTGTTAATTTAGTTTTGGGAACAGCTGATGAACATAATCGTTTTGGTTATAAACAAGCCATAAACTTAAACAGGCGACTTTGATGCTCCATCTTTTTCTGTGCTCAGTTTTTTTGTGTAGGTATTTGTGTATTTTCAAAAGCTGTTTGGGGTGAAAGTACTTCAAGGAAAAACAAAGTTATAGACAAAAACCCTTATTTCCCCAAAGTTCATTTCCAAACATATTATTGTCATGCGAAATAATTTTCCACGAACTAGAAACTATCAATAGACCATTCAAATAGAAAGAATTCAAATCATTTATAATGTGTATAGAAAACATAGATTTAAAAAAAAAACCGATACATTTTACCTTACGGTATGATTTAGCTACAAAATTGAAGAAATACTATTTTTTATAAATCATACAATAAAATAAAATTTATTATTACAATATTATTAATTACTCTTCGTCAATGGTATTCAGAAAAGACATTATTAAGTTAATCTACACATAAAATAATGTACATACACATAAATAATCTAAAAATAAAACACATAACATCAAAATATAAATTACCAAAAATAGTATAGTGTTCTCATTTATTATTCCATAATCTACTCATCACAATGTTTTTTTTTATGAGTTGTATTGCAATATGTGGTAATGTAAATTATTTTTGCATAAGCACTGTTATAAATAGAATCAAGTTTTTCTAACTGAACAGAAAGCTGTTCTGCTGGGGAGTTTGTTGCGCCACTTCTTCTTTCCAGCTAAAGCACTAGGAAGTGATGAAAAGCGAGCGTTTTTGGGGGACTGTCTTAGAACCTTAACGTTCGGAAAGTGCTGATTCTCACCCTAGTTTGAATAAATGAATTTGCATTTGACTAAAACTTTAAATATTCACAATTTACTTATGGGGATCGAATGATATCCGAGATACAAGTTTACCAGCTAGTTCGGATGCAGATAGTCCCAAACTTTGTTTATTACAAACTTTAAGTTATTATTTACTGAATATTATCAATATTAAATTTTGTACGTGTTTTATTTTGGTGAATAAATTATAAATAAAAAATTTAAAAAAAACATGGAACTTTCAACTACGATAACAAATTAATTATAATTTACCTATAAAAAACAACATTTAATTAAAAGTTTTGTACATTCACACATAATAATGTCACCAATACCTAATACTCGTAACAGCACTTAATTCTAATGTACCCAACAGTTAATTTCCCGTAAATCAGTCGTTTTCAAACGCTTCCATTATATTTTTACACTCAATTTATTAGATTCCGATGCAAATGGACGACATCAGAGAGCGCGGGTTTCCCGCCGTACCTAGGTATATATTGAACTCCGAATAAATTAAAAGGATACTTTCATGGAAATTGCCCTGTTTTATTGAAACCTTCGGAAAATTCCGTCAATTTGCGTTCATTTTGAGCATGTTTTAAATAATTTGCAATCGTTTTAGGCTTAACCTTATCAATAGGTTCGTTTAGCTATTAATTCAAAGAAAATGTTGAATACATAACATTAATGACTGATGATCATCTTCATCATCACCATCATCTCAGCCCAATGATATCCACTGCTGGACATAGGCCTCCCCCAAGCACCGCCACTTCGACCGGTTCTGAGCTTCTTGCACTCAGCGGATTCCTGCGGCCTTCACCAAGTCATCAGCCACCTTGTGGGAAGCCTTCCAACGTGTGTTCCGGTACGCGGTTGCCACTCCAGAACCTTTCGACCCCATCGGCCATCTGTTCTGCGAGCAATGTACCCTGCCCACTTCCACTTTAATATGGCAATTCAGACTGCATTAATGACTGATGCAACAGTAATACCTTTAACCTACTGGTGCAAAACTTACGCTCGTCACGAATGTAACTATTACTTAAATCCTTCATCGAAAAATTATCATAAAAGATTGTCACCGCATTTAAACCTATCAATTAGTTCCTAAGCCTTAAGGCGGAGCCCCACTGCTGCGCACGGAGAGGCTACGCACGTGTGTCTAGCTTCGCTTTGCAAGAAAATGATTGATAACGTCCACTGCAACCCACGAACACGCTACGAACCAATACGAGATTAATGACGTCATTGCTACACACGTGGCAGCGTGGCGTGCGCAGCTTCACTGCAGAAAGTGGGACCGGCGGGGAAGCGACGTGTGCAAAACTGTGCTGCACTACAGTTGAACAGGTTCATGGGTTAATATTCGTGTATAATGTGTGTTGCAGTGAAAACGTAGACCCACATTGTCAAACAAACGAACCCACTCAGTTAAAATGCGCCGCGTGCCCGTGCACAGCGTGCGCCGGAGTGTGCCAGCACCTTTACACGAACATACAGTCAGAGTCAGCCGGATGGATTCAGTTTATACCTATCTACTATAGTTATTCAGTTATTCACGAGCACGCGTTAATCATTGTAATTTAAACCCTAATGCAATGTCAATAGAAGTCACAAAACGCACCCACTTAGGATTTGCGTTATGTGTTGTTGTTTGTAAGCACAAGATTTATACCTTCTTACTGATAATAACAATATCTTGAATAAATGATTGTATTAAGTGGCGCTTTACTTTGTGTAAATTATTTCATCACCACTGCACTCCTCAAAACGGTGAAGGAAAACATCGTGAGGAAACCGCCATGTCCCAGAACCAAAAATTCGAAGACATGTGACATATTTCAACCCGCACTGGCCCCGTGTGGTGGATTATGGTACACTCCCTCTCACCGAGAGGAGGCCTGTGTCCCAATAGTGGGAACATTATACGTATAATCTAATAATGCATTACCTCCCTTCTTCCTAACCTTTCATGAAATGTTTTCGTTGTATGACCTTTTCAGCTTTCAAATTAAAATTTAACAACCATGACGTACGAACAAATAATACATAAAACATGCAATTATTGTGACATTTGTATGTCCCAAGATATCTAATTGTTTTGTCGTGTCAGCTAAGAATAGAACTCGTAAGCGTGTTACTAAGGAATTATAAAACACAGTTAGTAGAATAGATTAAAATGATAGTCAGAGTGTTAATCCTATTATTTAGAATAGAATATTGGCTGTACACACATACGCCTACACGTGACATTTCTTAGTAACAGTAATTAACCTTTCTAGTTTGTAAAACAAGCTTAATAATAATAGGGTCAGAACATCATATTTAAGTCAAGTAACAACAAGTACCTAGATTCTTCGAAAAGTTGTGACTAAATTCGCATAAACACCAATTGTACTGAACGGTTAATAAATTCATAAAACTTCGGTCATGTACGCCCATTATTCCTTATTATTTCATCACATTATGGAAAATCTGATGGTCTAAATGGTTCAAGTGAAGTCGTTTAACTAACAAACGTGTCAGGTAAGGTGAAACGTAATAACGTAACTACAAACAATTACAGAGCGCCACGTCACAGCTTTCACTCTCCGACGCGACGTCTAAACCCGTAATACATTACAATTTGTACAACTCGGCTCATACAGAACACTCCCGTCAAAGTTAAACCACACAACTTCGTACTAATGAATGAAGACTTTGCAAACTAATTTGCCACCACGCCGCAATGACAGCGCTCCTTAAAACTATTAATATTGTCGTACGTACCTCTGCAGCGTACGTTTGAGTTCAGTCCGTAGCGATATGCTTGCGTGCATTTTAATAATACTTACATCATTTTGTAACAGGCACTTGTCTGTACAATCTTCATTAGTAAGTAAGTATTGTGAAAATTAAGTACCTGACCGTTTTATTCAAGTGAAACCTTTTTTAGGCGCTCTTTCTGAACAGTGAACGAAACTGAACCGTCACGCTCGCAATGCTGAATTGTGTATACTCGGCTTCAGTCGGTCTGTGACGCTGAATCACATATACTAGGCTCGACTTCTATCGTGTGATCATAACTACTCTCCTCCACCCTCTTTTTTTTCAAAGCACATATTTTCTTTACTGAATTATGCGAAAATTCGGCCAGAATCTATCGTGTTCATTATGGCAACATACCAAGAAAGTTTCATCTACGATCGATCTGTAGTAAGTATCTGTTAATGATGATAAATGTACTCAGAAATTATTCAGCTAACTGAAAGATATTATTAACTAATAAATAACTTGCAAGTATAATCGTGAGTCGAACATGGACAAGTATAAATTAATAAAGGCAGGGAGGGTACGTCCCTTATGAATTATATCGGGCTGATCTCAAAGGGTAACTCGATTCGATGTAGATAGAGTCTGTCACGGAACCTGGGTCACATAACTTCACACTAATGAATGACAACTTCATGGTTGTCGCCCCGCGATGGAGCTCTTTGCGACTAATGAAATTGCGCTTCCACGAATACTGGGGAAGTGAAGTGTATTACGCCATGACAGTTTTAGAGGAACGAAGAAACCTCGTGTGAGTTTGTCGTAATGTTTGCTCGGTCAAAGCTTGCTAATTTTATGGAGTTTCTCTTGACTGTAAAGTAAACCCATTTCGTTTATTGTAAGCACTCATTGCTGATGAAAAGTACGTAGTCTTATGAAACAATGCTTGCTTTGCCACCCAAGTAAAATCACAGAAATGTATCCACGTCCAAATGATGCTATTATGCGCTAAAACGCTTATCGAAAATACAGTAAAAGTCCAATTTTCAGGAAGGTAAAATTGGACTTTTACTGTATTTTATATCAAAAACAGGCAAAATATATAACAAGGAACAAACTCATAAAACCCGATAAAACAGCCACTTCAATCATATTAGCAATTAAAAACAAGCCACACAGACCAAACTCAATCAGAAAAAATCTCGCACACATATTTTAATCCTCAGCAAAGAGTGAATCGGTCGGATTTTAAATGAAAAATAAGGATTAGACTGAAATTTGCATGCAGCACATCGATGGTAAATTATCGGGGTGTTTGGCAAACAGCCAGCCGACATTTACCAACGGTATTAAGGACACCGAATGTTCTGTTACCGAAGAGGAGAGGCGCGTGATCCTATCTGAATTTTGTGAAACGATAATATAATCGAAAGGTCAGCACTGATAGCGGTTACAGTTCGTTCATTGGGAAATGGGAGATAAGGTGTTAGGAAAGGTGACAAAATTCGAGTCGATAGCTTTATTCTCGAATCGACTGATCACCGATTTGTTCTTACTTTCCCGAATAGTATTTTACGCGGTTTTCATCAAGATGCAAAAGAGTTTTTTAATTGGCAAAGTAACATAATGACATTGAACTTTTCAATCGTAACACATGCCATAGGTATAGAATAGATTTAATTCCATCACACAAACACTCCAGGCTTTCACCCCCAAACAATTTCACCACGGCGTTAATTACCTACTCCGGTAATTCATACCGCTAAGTACTTACGAAGCAAACATCTCAAGACAATCCAAACAGGCCGTCCACTTTGCACGTCCTTACGTTTAAGGAGCGTAAAATTTATCTAGTTGAAATAATCGCGGCCAAACAGCCACGTCGGGCCACGTCGGCCCATTATGTCTGGCGCCTGGCCAGACATGAAGCAAGCGAACCACTACCAACTATTAGTTATTGCGTTTATTTATTTAAAAATACTATTGCGCGGTACAGCAGCAACAAAAACGGAAAAAAGGTAGTAAAATACGGTCTGTTGTCAAAGGCTTCTTTTTGTTTTTTTTTTGCTCAATATATATAGATACTAGTGTATAAACAGCCACAGAGGCCATAGAATAGGCTCATGTTATCCATGCTCAGATTTTGATAAGAATGGCGATAATCTGTCATAACCAGCATGGCTTTATAGGTGACCTAAGTAAGTTTAATAAAGCGTTTTATAAAGTCCAACCCCTTATCCCACAACACCACCAAGACCAACAACTACAAGAATAAGTCAAAGAATTTAATACAAAAATTGTGATTCGATTTCTCAGACCATGTAAACATCTGCCCACTTGCCGTATATCTTGTTCCATATATTTTAAATGCAACGAGCAGACAATGCGTCTGCTAAGTTTTCCTCAAACAAAAGCTGTTCAAGGAATATTGGTTGAACTGTGCAGAAAAACGGTTCAATTGTGTCTCGCCGACTTTATCTTTATCTAAAAGATTTGCAACTCTTGGAATCAAATTGTTTCTCCTTTATTACATTAAAAATGAAAATACATTGGAATATAAGACCAGTGTTTATTTATACTTATGTTATAAAGCTTTTAAAGGATAATAGTAATATCTAAATGGTGATAAATGTTGTAAAATATCTCACTCGTAAGGAAAAACGGATATTGGAAAAAATAGTTAATTGACTCAGGCGTGACTTTACGGAAATCCATTAAAAAATACAAATAAAAGATAAAAAAAATATAATAAAACAATAAAAATATAAATTATAGTGCGTTCGACGCTTGACGTTGCAACACGTCGTGTCCTCGTTCGCAACAATTCAATCGTCATCCTGAGGATGCCTCGTTGAGAGGTGAAACACGTGTCCATTTCTTACAGGGTTCTTTATGAATCTTTAAGAACAGTTGAGCGGATTAGGTTACTAAATATACGGATACGTCGTCTATTGTATTGGAAAAAATTCTAACATTAAACGTAACTCAAATTTTTCACATCATAATCCCTGAGCCACTGGTTCTGATAGTCAAATCCCAAGATAATATACTTACTTAGTTGAACTCGGAATCTAATCCAATTAGGCCGAACGCACTTATCAGCATTAATTGCATTTAATTGAATGATTTTGATTACGTTTATAAGCATCGCGTGCTTCAGCGGCCATCAAAGAGGAGTGTTTGTGAAATGAATCGTTCGATTAACGGTTTTATTATTATTATTTAGAGTGTTTTGAATCAAATCTAAAAGTAATGAACTCCATTAATGTCTGAAAAATGTGTAATTATATTAATGCTTTCAATTATTTCTCATAAATATTATAAATAACGTATACAGGTCCATTTTATAGAAAAAAATAGACATGCATTTTATAACATGTGTTTCATGCTATTTTCATACTAAGATTAATTCATACTGACTTTTGACCTGCCCCAAGTAGAGAACTTTCTGCTTGCACTTTCACCGGTTTTCTTAAACGATAAAACTAATCCGTCGATGTTCATAGTACAAACAATAGCACAAAGTTATAACTTAATTCAGTTATACGTTCAAGTACGTAGGTATACACAAGTCATAGTGATGAAGCGGTCCCAATATTCCGAGCAGTTACCCAATATTCCCCGCGTTGGATCGGAGCCAGTTAGTGTTACTTATTCCTACAAATTCCGGATTAACTACGACTAGCCCGCCACCTGCCGTTAATTTACTCTCTTACTAATACAATATTACACCTACTTCAGTAGTGGAATGTAAACTAGTATTGAAGGTATTTTTATTAAACCCCAACAGAATTGGATTTACGTATTTTTTGTTGCCAAAAACTTTAAATAAATAAAGCATGACTTTTCGCGGAACTGGGTGGGTTCTGAATTCCCAGCTCGGGCAAGTTTAAATTGGGTTCCTCTTTTAGGAATTACTCAGAAACAGCTAGTCGTAGGTTGTGCCCGATTAATGGCAATGTGGTCGCTCCCTATTCTATGAGACGTCAGCTCAAAATCATTATTTTTGTCGCTCGCACCCTACTGCTCGCGGACTAAGTGAGATACTGAGCGGCGCGGAGAAGGCTCCAAAGGCGCCGATAGTTTAGGTAATTTATTTTTACTGTGTAAAAAAGGGTAGTAAAAAAATCCGGCCAAGTGCGTGTCGGACCACGCACAATGAAGGGTTCCGTAGTTGGGATGAATTTATCCCAAGAAGAAACTTAACATTGTAGTTGAAAAACATGTTCATACATTTCGTATGGGAGATTATGTTTTTCAAACCGCAAATTTAAGTTGGTTGATTATTACTCGTTAACCTGTACAGCCTACTTAGCTCTCATAGTTTTCCTTTTAATTTCGTTATATATTGATTCTTCTTCTCAAGGGGGATCTCTTCACAATATATTATTATAATAAAATAACATAAACTAAATAAATCATATATACTTTGTTAGGGTTAAAGGTTGGACACTAAAGGAAAGACCGTTATAAGGATTTCAATAATACGTTTATTATCCTTTTCTTTATATATTGGAACGTGTGTTCTACTAGTATTATGTGAGACGTGTGATCCCACACAGAGCCAAAAGTATAGTACAGTCTCTATGAGAAAGTAAGGATTTCATCAAGTGGTTAAGGGCGGGCTCAGACAGAAAAAAATAATATGTATGACTTAGAAAGAGACAGACTGTGTTGAAGTAGGATCGATTAGTTTTTGCTATACTCCAACATACTTATAGTAAACATCACAAATGTGTATTAGAATATTATAAGTATATATTTATATCTACTACAAAATACTTTACATACTTAATGCACAAAATACAAACATTAAACATGCATAATAACCAGTAATCGGAGTAGGTAGATTGAACTGGGGTCATTGATCCGAAACGTATATATTACTATGGACATTCCTCCGGAATTGGTGGATTATTAAAAAAAAAACGGAACTTATGTAGGAATTGTATTCTGCCAGAGTGGAAGGAGTCATTTGATGATTTGCCATCCTCAAAAAAAAGGTAGGAATTGTAATAAAATGAGCAATTTTATTCTTTATTATTCTTCCTATTTTTTTTTTTTCAACAGATAAATAATGAATTAATTTAGTTTTGATACCTTCCTTTAAATTTTGAATTGAGTAGTAATAATATCACTACCAACATTAACAATATTTAATTGAATCCGGAAATACCGGAATTACTTTCCGGAAAAATGGCTTATCCATGTTATTCTTTCTGTGTGCATTTATGATACAAGTACTAAAAATCAATCTACCTACTCCGATCACTGATAATAACACATAACATACTATTATATAAACTTACCAGTACTACATAGCCGCATCGTTGAGTCGCCGAGCATCGTCGCGTCGTCGTCGTGTCATACCGAGTAAGCGCACACCAAGTCACGCTACTCACCGAATACAAAAGGAAGTCTAGAACCATCGCCGGCGCAGTGACGCGCGCCCCCGCGTTTCTCAGTCCGTCTCGCACCCTCACGGCAGACGCACGCTTGCTTGCTGCGCGAATCTAATCCTTCCGCATAAGCTATAACGCTAACAATCGTCTATGCACTTATCTATCTGCTTACGCTTGTTGTTGTTAATATTAGTGGTGAGAATAAACTCAAACTCAAAGAATTTATTTCAATTAAACCATTTACAGGCACTTTTGAATTGTCAAATAGTCGCGTCAGTTAGTCAGAAAGTTGAAGCTAGTTGCCCATTCCAAAACGTAGATCTTATGGAGAAGAACGGGCAAGAAACTCCAGGGACACTCTTTTAAATATAGAAAATTACAAAATCCTGGGTACATTATCCTTGTTGCTTCTATATGTGAGAACAATGTACAAAAAAAATAATCAAAACAATTCAAAATATAAGATTAAAAATAAGCCATGGCAGATAAGAGATGACCAGTCACAACTGACGGCGCCCGTTCACGAACATGACGCGTGGATCAGCACCATTCAGCACAACCATTTTGTAGGGAACCGAATGATCCAACACACTCGCCACCATCAGCGAGACATTTAAGTGAGCATGACATACTCTCAGCTACCATGATTTTTCAAGTCAACATACATATTAATAAATTTGAAAACAACAAAAAAATACAAACGGCTCCATGGTGCTCACATTTACAAAAATTGAAAAAATGCTTCTAAATTATACAAAACTAATTTGCAATGTGTTTGAGAGATTAATAAAATGTTACTACCAAAAAGAAAGAAAATCATTATCCATTGGAGTATTCAACAATTAAAACTTGTTTAAATAAAAAATAAACATTAAGTTTGTAATGTCAGAAAAAATTAAAAGGGGAAGCAACTCTTCCAAACATTAAAATTTTTAACTAGTGAGCCCAAGTGGCGGTGGAGCAGGACCAGCATTAAGCCAAGCATTTTTATCTATGATATAATCATCCAACTTATAATATGCTTGTCTACATAGTGTGCGTTTAATGCATGTTTTAAATTTCTTCTCATTCAGTTCAAGAATATCGAGTGGTATTTTATTATAACATTTTACACAGTACCCCATAAAAGAAGTGTGCACTTTAGACAATCTGTAACGTGGTTGATCTAATTTGTTCCTATTTCTAGTGTTAAAATTATGCCTGTCACTTATCTTACTAAAAAGATGTAGATTTTTCCGAACATACAGAATGTTTTCATATATATACTGACAAGGTACCGTAACTGTAACTGTGTGTAACTGTTGTCAAAGTGTCTGGATCGTTTAATTGTGTTCCCTGAAGATAACCTCACATCACGAAGTGAAGACACATGCAACACCTACATCTCCTATATACTACTGCTGTGATTTTTTTCACAAATCCAAGTACAACCATTTAGCTGGCAGGGGGGGACGCTTGACTCTAACAAAAAAATTCAGTTAAAAGCTTAATATTCCGCAAACGGATTCCTGAATCCAAAAATGGTTTTCACAAACTCATTTTTGAATGACCTTTCTAACGATACCCCACAAAATGGGGAGGGGCGAGAAAAACAAACATCCCCACTTTACGTGTACGGGGTACCCTAAAAAAAATATTTTTCTTTATTTTATTTTACCACTTTGTCGGCATGATTAATATGTCAATATACATATGCCAAATTACAGATTTCTAGTACTTACCGTCTCTGAGCTAAGCCGCGGACAGACAGACGGTCAGACAGACAGACGGACACGGCGAAACTATAAGGGTTCCTTGTTTACTACGGAACCCTAAAAATTGGCAGTCATGGGGACTGCCGACAGAAGTGAAAACTTAAAACTGATATTAGCGCCATCTATATCTATAGTATAGCACTACGACGGCGCGAGCATGTCGGTGATACGAATCCATAAGTTTACCCCCTACCAAAAATCGCTTAACGCGCCTAAAGAAGTTTCCACGTCAAAAAAACAGTATCTGCTTTATAATTAGTTCAGTTATGCAAAGTTACTATCTAATTTAAAGTATTGTTTTAATACTAGCAGTTTATTGTTCGGTTTGGAGGTAACTTTTGTTATTTTTGAGTCGAGAAAATTTTATGGAATCGTGTTTTTGTCAAACAGAGTAGGTGTTTAACATTAATCCTCAACTTTACCTCATATTTATTTGAAAATTTATTAATGCCGCAGTATTTTCGATATAACGAAAGATCATGCTAATCAATTTGAGGTATTGTAGACCCTTAAATATAACTGTCGAAACGTGGGTACCCTACTCCGAGCCCTTCGGGAGATACAGGCATAAAATTATGGTATGTTGTTTTTGTATAAATCATTTACGGACACTCGTGAAAAATTAGATTCCTTTTACTTTTTTTCGTGTTGTATGATAATCCTTTATGCCAATAGTCCGCAACAACCCTTTTTAGTTTACTTCAGCTGTGTATTTCGGAGGACAATCCTGTTATTTTTAATGAAGACATTTTAAGAATTCGGAGCAATGCTCCGGTACAACCTTCATTTTTAAAGACACTTCAAGTAACAATAGATAAATTATTTAAAAGAGCGGAAGTCGAAAAGCTAGAAATAAAAACCGGCCAAGTGCGTGTCGGACCACGCACAATGAAGGGTTCCGTAGATGGGATGAATATATCCCAAGAACAAACTTAACAGTGTAGTTTAAAAACTCATACGGAATGTAGTGGAGAACATGTTTACTATAAGTTAGTTGATGATTACTTTCAATTCTTTATTGCGATCATAATGCAATCATCATCATCATTGATAGGGATATCATTGGTAGGGAAATAATTATATAAGTCACAATTATGGACCCTGCCGGGCACAGAGTAGATCAAGAAGAAGAGAGGAGAAAAAGTACTCGTTAACTTGTAGAGCCTACTTATCTGTGATAGTTTTCCGTTTAATTTAGTTATTTATAGTACGTTAGATATATGGAACAATTCACAGCAGTACTGTGAATTTTTCCACATATCCAGCCCATAAAATATTTTCATGATTTTATTTTACCGCTTTGTCGGCGTGATTAATATGTATACCCATGCCATATTACAAATTTCTAGTACTAACCGTCTCTGAGCTAAGCCCTGGATAGACATGGCGAAACTATAAGGGTACCTTGTTGACTACGGAACCCTCATAAAAAGGCAAACTGTACAAATAAAAGTACTGAGGTAATATTTTGTAATTATTTTTAGGGTTTTTATTGATACCAAATCTCTGTTACGTAAGATGCTTGATTATTTACGCAAGTAAAAATTACTGAGTGAAGCTGATTGGTCTACTTTCCTTCAAACTATTTTCTGTGTTTACGCAGTAACACAGTCATATCAATTCGTACCACGCCTAAAGCTCTATCATACCCTAAAGTTATTGCCCAATTTCATGAACTGGGGATATTTCGGGTACTTTAATCTTGAGTAAAAATGGGTTGGAAGAAAAACGTTTAAGGGAATAACGGTCCATTCTCTAGGTACTAGGACTACATAGCTAGACGCAATAAATTCAGTCGGTGTAGATTTTCACCACTATCATTTCGTAACATTAGATTGTCTAAATCGCTTTTCTCTTAAGCCTCCTAAATGATGATTTATTAGTACCAAAAATGTTTTTGTTAAGGTCGAGAAAATAATATAATATTGTGTTACAGAGATAATTACTTCAGCCGCTACCAAGTCTAATTAAGCCTCGGCGATCATTTATTTAGACAAAAGAAGAATTCTTACAACATGGTCAGTGACGTAATACAAGTTACATTTCAAGTTTTTGTTACAGCAAATCTGATTCTTGGTTCGTTCATTTCCTGATTATGAATACTTTAATTACATAGAACCTATTATAATAGATATGTCTAGATACCTACCTATTATTTTTCTAAGACACTGATTTAAAGCGGCAGTTGTTTATTGTAGTTTTAGTAAACAAAAAATTACAAAATGCATGTTTATAAACAAGTTTGACAGTAAAAACTTATAATATTTAAATGGATATATAAATAAATAATTTAAAAAAGAAGAAGCATAAATAATTAAACAGTAAGATAACTGAACGCGCAGTTACAAGTGGGCAGTTCAACAAATCTAACTTGGAAATAGCGCTCGCCGGCCGCTGCCGCAGCACCGCTCGCTCTGCTCGCTCGGCTCGCGCGCGGTGTTATCACAGTTCTAACTTAACCTAACCCATTTGGTCGGGGTACCCTGGCTTAGTTACTGCGACCTATTTGACACGATTGTAGTTGGTCACAGTTCCAACCTAACCTATGAACTGCCGAACTATTTATCTAACTGCCCATTCCAACATTTTTACTGGCCACTCATTTATCACTACTTGAGTATTTTTTGTGCTGACATTGTAGGATGAAATAACCGACCAATGTTATTTTTATTACTGTTCAAGTTTTACTGTCACACTAATTTACCAAGCGCCGAAAAATTTAATGAATACCACCCTAATGTTTAAATAACAGTTGTAAAAATTATTACGCTTTTTTTCTAATCTACTCATTCGCAGACTTTCTCAACCAGACCTAGAGTCCGCGCCACCCCCTGACTAGTATAAAGTTATCTGTGGCGCCACCACTCAAGTCTGATCGACGATCGGCGGTAGTGTCAAATTGCATTTTAAAAAAAATAGTTCCACAATTTTACGCCGGACTTCAGTGGTGGCGCGGACCCTATTACTGTGTTTTTAAAGACGTCACCGTCGTCATCTTTGCAAGTCTCCAATTTAATGAAAGTCAATTAAAGTCAGTTTTTATTATTTTCAGTGCAAACTCAGATTTTTTAAACTAAGTATTCAAACTTATTCAAAATACAAATTCATTCATTAATATACATTTCCAACAAGTTCCAATGATTTCTCAATGGTCTTAAAATATATTATTAAAATACAAAGTAAAAGATTTCAATTAGTTTAGTTTTTGAAACTTGTAAAACAATCTGAAAAGATTATGAAAATCTTTCAAATTATATAAAATGAGTTTTACAATTAACAAATTTTGAAAGATTGGTACTCACGGCTACACATCAACCTATACATTTCCAGTATAAGCTGAACTCGTATTATACGGACATCTTATACAATGCGACGTCAGCATAAACTGGAAATGTATAGCTTGATGTGTAGCCGTGTGTACCATCTAAGCACGGTACGCACTTAAGTAAGTACTTACAGTATTTCATTCGATTTTCAATGGTCTTCATGTTTCTTTTTCTTTTTAGGGTTCCGTAGTAAACAAGGAACCCTTATAGTTTCGCACTGTCCGTGTGTCTGTCTGTCTGTCCGTCTGTCTGTCCGCGGCTTAGCTCAGAGACTGTAATTTGGCATATATATACATATTAATCATGCCGACAAAGTGGTAAAATAAAATCAAGAAAAATATTTTTTTTTTTAGTGTACCTCCCCTACACGCAAAGTGGGGATGTTTTTTTTTTCTCGCCCCTCCCCATGTTGTGGGGTATCGTTAGAAAGATCGTTCAAAAATATTGTGAGTTTGTCACAACCATTTTTGGATTCAGGGATCCGTTTGCGAAATATTAAGCTTTTAACTGAAATTTTTTGTTAGAGTCAAGTGTCGATCCCCCCCCCCCCCCCGCTTCTAGCTAAATGGCTGTACTTGGACTTGTGAAAAAATTCACAGCAGTAGTATATATAACGAAATTACGTATAAAAGGAAAACTATCAGAGCTAAGTAGGCTGTACAGGTTAACGAGTAATCAACCAACTTAAATTTGAGGTTTGAAAAACAAGATCTCCCATACATTCCGTATGGGAGAACATGTTTTTCAACTACGATGTTCAGTTTGTTCTTGGGATAAACTCATCCCAACTACGGAACCCTTAATTGTGCGTGGTCCGACATGCACTTGGCCGGTTTTTTTTTCTTTTTTTTGTGTAGTAGTTGCACCTACAATCAACTTATTCATATTGTTTAGCAATACTTAAAATAAACAGTATAATAATTATCACATGTCTAAATACCTACTCACTATGTACTTACGCACATAGTCATTAATTTCTAATGTCAGTCGACATTGGCGTAGAACTATGGTGTGTCCAGATGCAACTGTGCCTTGCAGGGAAACAGCTTGGCTTACTGCCAGATGCCAGCCTGGTTGCGAACTGGACAATGGACATACGCTACAAAATTACTGTCCAATATTTTTATTCGTTTATTGCGCTGAACATTTTGGCTCATTGACGTTGTACTGCTTATGTTCTTGTGCAGTTCTGTTCCTGGCTAGCAGTCGCTAAAGGTCAATATAACTCGATTCCTGTCAGCTTTCCATTTTAAACATGATAGTCACTGATGTCGCTGAGTTTGAGAACACACTTTCGAACCGATCTCTTGTGAAAACGATCTCACTTTGCCGCTACTGTATAAAACGAAAAATTGAGGTTAACACTTTTAAAGAAACATTATGAAACTTGACAAAACATTTTGAATTTTGTCATAAGTAGCACTACAATTTAATACAATGTAAAAAAAACCCTGTCTGAGAGTCTATTTATGTGGTAATTTTCAGGAAGAAACAAAAAAAAAATCACCACATGTTTTTTTCGATGGGGAATTTTACCGGGCTATTTTTATATGGGGGGCGGGCGGCCGTCGTTGAGCGAGTGTCTACAAGTCATAACTTTTGACCCCTGTTGAAAATTTGCTTATTTTTAACGGATTTGGAGTAATTTTGGTACTAAAAATGTGAATTTTAAATAGCAATACCTTTTTTATTTTCAATAATAATAAGATTTTTTATTAACATCTGGTAATGTTATTACACCTATGTGCCTTTCGGATCGGACAGGGTTTTTTTACATATTGTATATGAAGCAATAATATAGGCATTCACAATACTTATTAGCCGAACTAATCTGTGTATAAACTTTCAACAAAAAACAACCAATAAGTATAACAATACCGTTTCAGACCAATTCTGTTATTAGAGTTTGGCCAGCGAATTGTAACACAAGGAAAAGGCAGCAAATTTAAAAAATCTTCAGTTGCCAACATAAGTCTGAAAAAAAGATTTGATACTTTTGTATTTTTATGTTAATTAGTTTGTTGATATGAGTAGGAATGTAGGATTATGATCACATTTTAGACTATATTTCATGTTGCCAGCTGAAGATTTGTTAAATTTGTCGCCATTTCTTGGTGACACGACTCGCTAGCCAAACTCTAGGTAATGTCTCGTGTTGGGAACAAAGTCGTTTCGTAGAGATCGGACAGATAGTTGACCTTAGCTTTTCCTTTAATTTGATCATATGATTATGCGAAAACGTTTTGATTTAATATCATCCAAATAGTAGTTACCTACACGTTGTAGTCATCTCGTAATTACCATTGAGAAGCTAACTACCATTTCTGTTTTGAAAGCAATATTAAACTCAAACTCAAATCTTTTATTTCAATTAAACCATTTACAGGCACTTTTGAACTGTCAAGGAGTCGGTCAATCAGAAATATGAAGCTAGTTGCACATTCCAAAACGTATTAGGTGCCTATGGAGAAGACCGGGCAAGAAATTCCACGGACACTCTTTTAAATAAAAAAATTGTTTACATCATTCATGTCGAAATTATGCATGTGAGAACAATTTTGAAAGACGTGTACGTTAAAAACGTCCGTAATAAAAAGATAAGGACAAAGAACAAATAAAAAAAAATATTTATAAGCCATGGCAGCTAAGAGATTACCAGTCCCAACTGACGGCGCTCGTTCACGAACATGACGCATGGATCAGCACCATTCAGCTCAACTATTTTTAAGGGAGCTAAATGATCCAACACATACGCCATCATATTCTATAACGAACAGTTAATTCCATTCTCTTGTGAACAAACTAAGTAGTTTTAGATTCAGCGCTTAATCATTGAACTGGCTATTCGAACGTTCGAGTACGCAAACTAAAACACTAGACGAGCAGAATTCAGGGCAAAAGCAATAGGTAGGTGCCCAAACTAATCTGCTGCAATAGTGCAACATTCGCGTCTGCCCGACTTTTCCTCCTGTGTACAATCGACAAAAGAGTTAAGGCACCGACACAACACCAATCACGTTAAAGCAATCACTACTTGAGACTTTCTGAGTTTATTTTGGACATTACTGACATCGGTAAAGGAAAAACATAGTGAGGCAACCTGGACTCACTGGTGAGAGCGTTTATTCTGAAAGTTAGCAACGTCGCAAATAGCTGTCAAATTCGCTGTTTTGAATAATTTTCCAATATTACTGTATGCAAATAAGTAATAATATGGCGAACTAGTCAACTAAAATATTTATTATGAAATACAATCATTAATATCGTAACACCGAATATTTAATGTATGAAAACTTTCCAAATGCCTTTTTTACACCTGAAACGATTACAACATCAAATTCAGTGATATAATTGCAATTTGGCTTAATGTTGGTCCTGCTCCACAGCCACTTGGGCTCACTAGTTAAAAAAGTTAATGTTTGTAAGAGTTGCTTCCCCTTTAAATTTTTTCTGACATTAAAAACTTAATGTTTATTTTTTATTTAAACAAGTTTTAATTGTTGAATACTCCAATAGATTAGATTAGATTAGATAGATAGATCGATTAGATAGATAGATTATATATTATTATTTTTTGATAGATTTTTTAGATTTTTTTTCTTTCTTTTTGGTAGTAACATTCTATGAATCTCTCAAATACATTTTAAATTATTTTTGTATAATTTAGAAGCATTTTTAAAATTTTTGTAAATGTGAGTACCATGGAGCCGTTTGTTTTTTTTATTTTTATTAAGATGTATGTTGACTTGAAAGAGCATGGTAGTTAAGAGTATGTCATGCTCACTTAAATGTCTCGCTGATGGTGGCGAGTGTGGTGGATCTTTCGGACCTTCCTAACACAATTGGTTTAGACGATCTAAATCGCCATTTCTCCACTGTACCCAATTTAGATAGTTTAACCAAATGTCAAACCCTCGACTACCTTGCTGGTCTGACGCGTCCCAACATTAACCCCTTTGTCTTCACCCCAGTCGACCCGGGAGAGATAAAAAAGATTATCCTTTCCATTCAATCCAAAGCTGTGGGCTGCGATAATATCAGCCGCCATATGATCGTAGCAGCTCTGGATCAACTCCTTCCTACAATCTCCCACATCATAAACTTTTCCCTTTACACCGGTGTTTTCCCTTCCCTGTGGCGTAAAGCCCATGTTCGGCCCCTGCCTAAAATACCCAATCCCTCTCTTCCTAGTCACTTTCGTCCAATTTCCATCCTTCCCTTTTTATCTAAAGTGCTCGAGGCCAGTGTTCATAAACAATTCTCTCAGTTTATTCACCGCAACTCCCTCATCAGTACATTTCAATTCGGTTTCAGGCCTGGGCACAGTACCGTTTCAGCTCTCCTTAAAGTGACTGACGATATAAGGCGTGGAATGGAAGACACTAAAGTTACAGTCTTAGTGTTAATTTACTTCTCCAATGCTTTTAATACCGTCAGTCGCGAAGTCCTCTTATCCATCCTTTCCTATCTTATGGTCTCTCGGGAGGTATTGGAATGGTTTTCCTCTTATCTTCAGGGGCGTCAGCAGTCTGTTCGTTCAGGAGACTCTTCGTCGGGTTGGTGTGATCTTGCTGCTGGCGTCCCTCAAGGCAGTATATTGTCTCCTCTTTTGTTCTCCGTTTTTATCAATCTCATTACCACCGAGCTTCGGACTGCGTATCATCTTTATGCTGACGATTTGCAGCTTTGTTGACAGGCAAGTGTTGACAATATATCCGATGCGATTGAGGAGCTAAACCGGGATTTAGGTGTGGTGAAAAACTGGTCTGATCGTTTTGGGTTGGCGGTTAATCCTACCAAGTGTCTGGCTATCATTGTAGGGAGCACCCACAGTATGAGGAAACTGAATGGCTTAACTGTGCCACCTGTAGTGTTTGACAACTCTGTCATCCCGTTTAGCTCCGATGTTAAGGATCTTGGTCTGCATGTTGACACATGTCTTGACTGGCGAAAACAGGTCACGACTGTAAGTAAAAAAGTCACTGGAACGTTGCGGTCGCTCTATCGGTTGAAAAACCTTCTCCCATCACACATAAAGGCAATGCTTGTACAATCCTTAATGTTTCCCATAATAGATTATGGTGATGTGTGTTACTATGACCTGAATGCAGATCTCCTCAATAAACTTGACCGCCTTCTAAATAACTGCATTCGATTTGTTTTCAATCTTCGTAAGTATGACCATGTGTCTGCGCACCGATTGCTTTTAAAATGGTTACCCATACGTCAGCGCAGAGAGTTGAGGTCTATGTTGTATTCTATTCTGGACAATTCCACTTCTCCTTCTTACCTGACTTCCCATGTTCAATACCTATGCTCTGCCCATACTAAAAATCTTCGTTCTACCAATAATCGTCTTCTACGATATCCTTCTCACCGTTCTGGTTTTATTCACTCTTCTTTCTTTGTCCAGGCGGTTTTTCTTTGGAATGCGCTCCCTCTAAACATCAGGATGGCAACCAGTCGGCTATCTTTCAAAGTGAAGGCACGTGAACATATTCGTAAAAAGTTGGCGGAATCATTGCAGCGCTGATTTGTTGGATTTGTTTTCTTCTCTACCTATCGTTATTTCTCCTGACAAAGTTTATTCGGTTTATATGTATGTATGTATGTATGTATCTATGTATTAGTGTGTATTAATTTTCAAGTTATCTATCCCTTATGTTGCACCTGCTATGTTTTGTCTCTGCATCACCTTAAGGTTGACTGGTAGAAAATGCCTCAGGCATTAAGTCCGCCTTTGTACAGTTTTTTACTTGTGCATGAAGTTTTAATAAATAAATAAATAAAAAAATCATTCGCTTCCCTACAAAATGGTTGAGCTGGATGGTCCTGATCCACGCGTCATGTTCGTGAACGGTCATCTCTTATCTGCCATGGCTTATTTTTTATCTTATATTTTGAATTGTTTTGATTATTTTTTGTACATTGTTCTCACATATAGAAGCAACAAAAATAATGTACCCAGGATTTTGAAATTCTCTATATTTAAAAGAGTGTCCTTGGAGTTTCTTGCCCGTTCTTCTCCATAAAGATCTAGTTTTTGGCATAGGCAACTAGCTTCAACTTTCTGACTAATTGACGCGACTATTTGACAGTTCAAAAGTGCCTGTAAATGGTTTAACTGAAATAAATGCTTTGAGTTTGAGTTTAAGTTTGATTTCCTTATTAATATTCTAGTTCAATATTTAGCGCTATTTCTTAGTTCCATACAGTAATATTGCCAAATTAATCAAAACAGGTATATTTGACAGCTCTTTGCGACTTTGCCAACTTTTAGAAAGAACGCTCTTAATATAAGTCTGAAATTGCCAATGTGCCAAAGTGATCAATGTTCGTGCCTTCTCTGTATGAGAAGAGGCTTTTGTTTAGAATTTTAAGCATGCTTTTTATGAGCATGTGTGTAACCATTTACAGGAACTTTTGAATTTTCAAGGAGTCGGCCAGTCAGAAATATGAAGCTAGTTGCCCATTCCAAAGCGCAGTAGGTACCTATGGAGAAGAACGAGCAAGAAACTCCACGGCCATTCTTTTTTCTTTTTTTTTTTTACTATCTATTAATTCTGGTTTCTCTTGATTCAATATTATCTCACAATCACTACTTTTGACAGCATTATTAATTAATGTATTTATTTTCACTTCAAGACAAACATTTGCGTAGCCCTTTTTTTTTTTTTGAGGTTGCGAAATTATCAAATAACTTCTCCCGCTCTTGACGGAGCGGGAGAGTGTGTCAGACTTTTACTGACTAAAACCCACCCGTGTTCCTTCCGTTGCCTGCGTGCCGGGGCCGCGATATCCCTTTCGGACAAACTCGCAACCCTGGCAGGCCTTGGCCCTTACGGACCCCGTCAATTGGTGCTGACATCTCTTTGAGGCGCACGAGGAACACAACGCGCCGTCGACCCGGGCCTGGTCCTAATCGGACGGCGAGCTACCCATTGCTCACCGTCCGCAAGCCCGCGCCTACGGTGGCCGGAAGTCGGCTCGCGACTCCCGACGCCCGGGGCGTCACCTGCGGCGACTAGGGGCGCGAGGCCGCGAATCTCGCCTCTCCCTAGCGCGCTCCGCCTCCTCCTTCGCGAGCATTACTGCTTCGCAGAACGAAGTGACGGCCTCCCATGCACTCTCGCTCCGGATCATGGCCTGATCCAGGGCCGGACGCGAGAGATTTGTGTAGCCCTGGCTCTTGTACTAGGAGTTCCTGTATCACAAGAGCCAAGACCTTCAGTTACCTATACGAGAAAAATATTCATCTTTCCAATACACAACACTAGTGACTTTTTAAGCTTACGTCACTTGAACACTCTATAGGTAGGTAGATAATCAAAACATTGTTTTAAATAGTTCCAAAATAACTGCCTGTACACCTATCACTTTGTTTGGCTGTACCTAGGTACCTACATTCAATTAGACTCCCACCAATTTGTTGGGACACGTTCGAACCGACTCCGGACAGAACACACTTTTGTCCAGCGTAGCGCAACAAAACTTTTGTAGTTCAATAAAAGCCAAAAAAACGGTTCCAGCAAAAAGACCGCTTACGAACAGATCTTTGGTTGATGTTTGAGTTTGGAGGCCTTTTATCTGTTTGTTGTGAAGAAGAAATAAATACTTTTGAAAAGCTAAACTGTACTGAAATGAATACTTGATTCAACACTTAACGTTCCTTTTTAGGGTTCCGTAGTGAACAAGGAACGCTTATAGTTTCGCCATGTCCATCTGTCTGTCTTAAATATTGTGGGTGTGTAAAAACCATTTTGCAATTCAGGAATCCGTTTGCGAAATATTAAGCTTTAAATTGCAACTTTTGTTAAAGTTAAGTGTGTGTGTCCCTGCCAGCTAAATGGTTGTACTTGGATTTGTGAAAAAATTCACAGCAGTAGTATATATAACGAAGTTAAAAGGAAAACTATTACAGCTAAGTAGGCTTTACAGGTTAACCAGTAATAATCGACCAACTTAAATTTGCAGTTTGTAAAACATGTTCTCCCATACATTCTGTATAAACATGTTTTTGAACTACAATGCTAAGTTTGTTCTTGGGATAAATTCATCCCAACTACGGAACTCTTCATTGTGCGTGGTCCGACACGCACTTGGCCGGTTTTTTAATGTTAAAGTGGTCCATCGCTGACAGGTTGAATAAATAAAACTAGAAATTAGAAAATAGTCACGTGCCTCGTAATAGAACTCAAGACCACAATTTAAAACCAATTAACACAATTTAAGTGACAATGTAATTGCTACGACTTTCTAACTCGAAAGGTTGTAGGAGAGAGAAGAGACACTGAACTTTTTTGAACTGAAGAAACAATAACAATACGAAAAGCGATAGAAACTCTGCGAAAATTAATAATTTGCGTGTAGCTTAACATAACCGTATCCAGTGGAGGCTGGACGGCCGCCAACTCGTTATGAAGCGAATTATCCACACGATCGGCTGCGACCAGCGACACGAGCACACCATCCCGCACACATGCCGCTTTCATTCCAATCCCACTAAATATCATGGACATCTCAGAAGCGCGAGTTAATTATCGCAATTAATGGGAGCCTGAATATCCAATATCATCATTATTACGACGGGTTTAATATTTGATATTATGCCTCAATTAGCCGAATTCTCTGTTGGGTTTAAGTGGACTAATCTACCGTCGTTGCCTAGAAATAACAGGGTACATGTCTCAAATGTGTGAGAGGGACCAACGGATAATATAAGAACACAAAAGGATGACATCTAAGTGATAGATAGCGTACCTTTATATCCCTTACCACAACCCAACAAATCCTTAAACATTTCAAAACATTATAACCACTGCTATATCTATCAAAGTAACGTCCGTCAAAGCTCCCTGATCCATTCGGGACCCATAGTTTGTTTTAAATTAATGACGTCCATATCTCACGATCCCTGGGAATAGTCCTTACTATTTGTCACAAAGATTATCTACTTTTTCTGTTTCCGACCCGTGATATATGTTATATTCATCTCCCTTGTCTTCATTCCAAATATGACGTCCTACATAAAGTAGGGGCTATAAAAGTGTCGGTACATCACCGCAGGTATGAAAAGATGAAAACAAAATTGATAAATTGGTGAAATACTTCAAAGTGTTTGCACACAGTCATTTATTTCCACAGCGGGAAGAGCCGATATTTTAAAACGTATCGACGCTGCTGCCATCGTAAAATGAGCTGTAGTTCATAGAGATTAAGGTGACTTGAGAATAATTTCACTTAATAGGAGTATTGCGGGAGCTCGCGTGACGTCAAGAAAAAATGTATTCCCGAATTATAGAGAGGTTAACGAGCTGTAGGTGTTCGTCGTTAAAGCTGCCATTAACTGTGCTAATGTGACTTGAGGTCACACCTCCAGGGACTTAGGTACTTACGCGATAAATTGGAAATATTGGAACATCAAATTCATCGCTAGTTAGGCGTAGGTATTTCGAAAGTATCTTAACCTTCCCAAACGAAATTATGTTTTATGAAGCTCAGCATTCTGCGCGTCGTCGACTAATTTGATTTAGAAGCAGTAATCAATTAGTGGGCCCTGAATGTTACTGCAAGTAAATAAATTAATTTCTGCTAATGGATCGAAATGATTATTTTCCACAGAAAATATGACTTTCATTAATTTATTAAGCAGCAAAAGTAATTACGAAAATCATAGAAATTTATTACCAAGGGTGCGTTGTGAACGTTTACCTAGGTGTAAAACCCTATTATATTTGTAAAATGTAACTCAAGTTCATTAAAAAATGCAGCAGTGGATCGAATAAAATTATTTCGAAAATCTTAATCCAACGGCTTCGTGAATCTCCCCAAGTATTCCGCTAAGCGGCGACGTGCATTCTTGAACGCGCAAGAAACAAAGTCCCGGCGTCAAGGCCTCAAACTAATTAATTTTAAGCACAGCACTTCCCAAGTTGAAAATTATCTCCAAAATAAAATTTTAAAGTAACAATATAAACACAAAACGCTCATAAACTGACTTGGATGGAACTAAAATTGTGGGTGGCGCTTACAAACTGCTCCAGCGCCGTCAGTATTAATCCCGCGGGGAACGCAACTTTTTAATAGGTTTAAGACCAAAAATCCCCGGATAAAATGTACGAAACAAGCTTTAGATTCACCTGAGTAATTAGTTAGGCGAGTAATGAGTTTATTTTTAATGGTTACGCAAGTTGTAAATTTTATTTGTCGCCTCCAGCGTAATGGGATTTGAAACAGATATTACTCGTGTGTTAATGAGAGCTGTTTGTGCGTCAAGGATTATTATTATGAGAGTTTTGAAATCACTGAATGATTTTGTCTAGACTCGAATTTTATCGCAATTAATGCCGCTTTAGAAAATATAAGTTTTATTTATGGCTGGCCCACGTTGTAACGTTACAGTCTCAGTACTTTTTTCGAAAACAACAAAAAAACACTTTTGTTATAGGTAGGTTAGAGACTGATTATCTCATAACTAAAATTGTAATCGTACATAGATTATCTCTCTTTCACCATCATCTACCATATCATGTGTACCTCTGTATTTAATAAATACATATTATAAATTAATTAATGCGTTTATTTGAGATACCACATAATTCATTCATAGCATATGGTCAAGACAAATGTCACTCAACATGTCTGTAATTTACAAAGCACTCCGTAGGCCCGCAAATAGATGCCGTCTGCCACACTAGTCTCACACTTGTGCTATTTACGAAGCTGCTATACGGACGGATAACTTCACGAGTATTTACGAATATGCTGCCGAGGGCCGACCGGACTGGGTTGCAATACTCGCGATATTGGAAGGCGGACGCAGGATGTGTAGAACCATCCTATCGTTATGAACGGAACATTCCGCAAACAAAAATGCATACTCGACACGTATCGTGTGCATGCATTTTTGTGTCTCGAATATCGTTTTCTGTGATGCTGTTGGAACGAACTTCCTTATCGCACGATATACTCGTACTCTGCTCACTTAAAGTCTCATCAGTGACCGTCCCTGCTGGGGTTGCGGGTTTGTCTGAAAGGGATATCGCGGCCCCGGCACACAGGCAACGGAAGGAACACGGGTGGGTTTTAGTCAGTAAAAGTCTGACACACCCTCTCGCTCTGCCCAGAGCGGGAGAAGTCATTTGATGATTTCCCATCCAAATTATCATATTTGTGGCTGTGTGGTATAAGTACATAATGTTGAATGTAGAGGAAAATAAGGATAATAAATAATTTATTAAAGGTTTACTATATGCAATGCAAAAGAATAGACCGAGGGGGAAGGAAAATGGATTACCCCTTGCAAAAATTCATTCAATTTGATAACGATTTGAAATTGAAAACAAATAATTTTGTATTTCTAACAAACAATCAGAGACGTATATTCAGACTCAATCAGGCACATTTTTCAATTATTTCATACTTATTCGAGGTATTAAACAATTGAAAGAAGGACATGAAAGGATAAAGGCTTGTGCAGACCAGCGCAACTTGTCGCGCGACGCGACACGAACAATAGAATTTCTAAGAAAACTTCACAGTATAACAATGACCGGTGTCGCGTCGCGCGACAAGTCGCGCTGGTCTGCACAAGCCTTAAAGCCCCTGCCTGGGTCAACCCACAACCTACAATTCATAAGTAGGGGCCGATACCACTTAGCCACCACTGCTCTTTGAAATACGTAAAGATACGTTAAGGGAATATTTAGGCAAAGTTATTATAACTATCGGAACACTTATGTTACGCACGTTTTAATTTTGGTCGAAAGCAAGAATTATTTCTACGCCTTAATTAAGGATTGGCAAAAATTGTAACAGCCAAAACTTTTTTTTTGTTAACACTAATAAAAACAACATGTCCCCAGTTCTCAAGTTGCACGCCACCATTCATCATTCTAAAGATTTTGTGAAGACGATCGATCAATTAGGTGTGTTCAAAACGTAATCCTGAAAAAAAAACAACCATCTGTCATTCTTTGTCTCTGGTTACTTTTATCTATAGTTGTTGCTTTATATAACTGACAAGCGTCGGTGACAAATTTTGCAACAGTCGGCCCAAATCCCTTGGGGTCTGACGGTCTGACGGTCAGACCAAGGTATTGAATGCGGTGCAATCACAGTCGGTAATGATATTCATTGGGTAGTTCCGATCTCTCAAATTGTTGACAAATACTTTTGATCAATTTCTGGCGACCATTCAATTGTTGCCAGAATTCTGTTTGCTCGTAACCTCGGCAGTGCTTGAACTGTGTGTTATGAACACAGTTCAAAAAACAAAACAAAACTGCCTATAATTCAAAATGTTGTTCTTACATAAAATATTTTCTTCTTTGTCTGGAAATGTCAGAGTCTGCAATACTGTATAAAAAAATAAAAAACATAAATGCAATATTGAGAAAAATCAGTACAAAAACGAAGTAATAAACCCAGCCAAAAATGAAACTACACTCATGATTTTAATCAAAATATATTTTTGCCATATTTACGATATAAAAAGCGCAATAAAAATACACTCACAAAAAATGCGTAGGTATACATTTTCCAAGTAATTCCCGTTCAGATTTTTGCCGGCGTGCGTCGGGCGTCCCAATTTTCACCGCTGTAACGCTGGCTATACACCGTAAAAGCGCGTAAAGGTAAGCAATAAACAGAACATTTCGACTTGGTCGTTAATCACAGTAACAAACGCGATGTCTGTCAACGTAATCACATCTTTTTCGGAGTACGCACTTAAATAGGAATCCATCTCAATGATTTATAACGCTGCTTAACCACTTAAGAGTTTTGATTGTATTAAATGAAGAAATAAGAACGAATTATGAATAACTTTATCAACTTTTTTGAGAAATCTTATTTCGGTTTCAGACTCAATGAAATGTTAATTTGCCTTTTTTATAATTTGATAAAAACTTGGCATTTGGTGGTTGAGTTTGATTTCAAATCGCTGAAAACTATATCAGTATACATATAAACGTTTAATATCAGAAGAGTCTCCTCGAACAAAAACACAAGTTGTAATCTATTCAGACGGTAACCAACTCAATGGTATTGTTCGCTCAAAGCCTACCTATTGATTTAGGTGGAAAGTGGTACTCAATAACCGCTCTATCTGAAACTGAGGTCCCAATGAGGTGAAGTTAGCTATCTATTGCAAAAGTTTAGCGTAAAATTACATCTTTACCGGCGATATTAAATTTCTGTTGTCTCATGTGATTTACGATGTCTTCGTTCGCTTATTAACGGGTCTATAAGATATTGATTCTCGGAAATTTTCCATTCTATACCTAAGAATTTCAGAGAATAGCGATAGAATGAACTTTGATTAAACATTAATTAAAAGAAACCAAAAAAGACTGTGACGCTTTTGTTTTAAGAATCCGTGACTGATCTGTTCACCTTCATTCAATTCTAATCTCTTTTTACATTGAATAAAAATTCAGTAAGTACCCAGAAAGGGACGCTCTTCGAGGTAAAACCGCTCATTAAATCCTAAAACTTTCTATACATAAAATAAATAAAATAGCAACGAAGAATGTTTGTCCGTTTGTCTGGATGTGTGTTCCGGATAGGCGCAAATACGGATTTGGATAAAATGTGGCACCCAGATAGTTTATAACCTGGATTAACACACTTTTAATCCCGGTAGTACGTTCCGTGGGATATTTTCCGCCATCCACCCGGGTGAAACCGCAGGCTAAGCTAGTACATCAATAAAAACTTTATAAACCAATGAATATTAAAAAGGAATTACCTATTAATATTAAAATGTAATTTATAATCTGTTTAAAACCGAATGCGGCGTCTTCGACAGGTGCCTGGAAACTTTGTTAATAAACTCATATTGCGCGTCACTCAAGCCCTGCATTTGATTTATTTGCATTTGATGAAGTCTTATTTAATTTGATTACTTTGAAGAACAAGTTTTTTAATTTCAAGTTTTTCTATACATTTTTGGCATATTCATACGGATTGAATGATTCTTCATGCGTGATGTTACTTCAATTTGTCCAGCGCCCTCTAGACAGTTAGTCCCGCTTCAATCTTGCAGGCTACCTGGCTAATCTCATTCTAAAAGCATGCATGCTTACCATAACGCGTAAAAACAAATCATTCCAGTATGCCCCACCAAGCCGCCCCACTGGTGGGGCAAAGTAGAATGCCTAAAGTTTTGCAGTGGATAAAATACGAGCATACTAAACAAATTAGGTCAGACCTAATTTGTTTAGTATGGTCGTATTTTATATTAATATACATTTACAATTTTATATAAATAAAAAACGAAAAGATATGAATTATTCTTACTACTAAAATCACAGATTAATCATCATTTGGCATGGTAAAATACGTACAGTCTTTTGATTATCTTATAAATAAGAAACACCTTCACTTTATACAAACAACCCTTACTCATGGCTGCACTTGTTTGTTCCATGCGCTCCGTCTATATTTCTAGTTAATAAATCTGATTTTAGTTGCTTTGATTCCTGCTGTTTGTCAAAAGTCGAGTTGTTTCTTATTTATAAGGTTATCATAGGACTGTATTTTGCCATGCCAAATGATGACCAATCTGCGATTTGATTATAGTTGATTTTATTCCTTACCGGCAGTAAAGTAGTTTAGTGGCTGTTTGTATATAGTTAAGTACATTTTTTGTGATTTAATTTAAAGGTTTACTTTAGTTGTATTAACTAAGAATTTATTTTATTTGTAAGTACCTTCTGCCCGCGACTTTGTCCGCGACCGTATAACGTTCCTCAAGAATTGGCCTATCCAATGCAAAAAGATTTTTTCTAATCCGACTACCCTCAATACTACTAGGGATAGTAGTATTGAGGGTAGAAGGATTTGAAAAAATCTTTTATCTTTAAATCTTTCATACAAACTTACAAACAAACAAATTTTATCTCTTTATAATATTAGTATAGACAATCTGTGATTTACAACCCGATTCCACCCAGACACAAACAGTAAATAAAAATGAACACACAAATGATTACTATACTTTTATTTAAAAACACTACCTAGGTATGTACTAAGTCTAAAATTACCAGTCCTAGTTACATTTTACTTAGATATACATTTCAAACTTTTCCAAACAAATATAAAATACGAGCATAGGTACCTACCAACACAAATTCTAAGATGCCAACCCTAGTGGGGCATAATCCATCAAGATTTTAGACTAGTGGAGTCTGCCCTACCAAATCTAATTAGTGGGCCAGATTCTACTGCAAAATGTTAGGCATTCCACTTTGCCCCACTAGTCGAACGGCTTGGTAGGGCAAAGTGGGATGATTCGTAAAAACTTTAATAATTTTGTTTTCATTTTTTTTATAGGCGTTTTTTATCAAGATTGCACTTATATCAAGGCACATATTCGTGATATATTTCAGTAAAATAGCCAACTAGTATATGGTCTGTGACTTTTACAACTCGACCAGCAGAATATTTTCACTTCGCATCAGTTCCATATGAAAATGATTTATGTTTAAGCCAAACACATAAACGACCGTTTATTAGTCAATATAATTTGGCTAGCCTGTAATTTAATTGTGATTTCAAAACATTTGTCAAATAGCCCGTCAGGTTAACGCTGCAATAACTTCAGATCACAACTATTCGGATATTACCAATAAATTAACATTTCATTGAAGTCCTAATAAGCACGTAGAGAGTAGAGTTCTCTGTTCACCAAAACTAATGGAATTTAAACTAATTTAAATACATTAGGCATGCGACCTTTTCGTATAGCTACCCAAGTTATACGCCGACTGTCGGTAGGAATGCCTAGAGGTCCGTGTGGGGATTTATCGAAACTTTCTACGGCGCATAATGTGGACCCTTTGAGAAGGGAATACTAATTTTCAGGCTCCGTAACGCCCTCTAACGTGTTAAATAGTCAGTTTAAGGACTGCGACTATGTTTCAATTGCGTTAAGAGCTAAATGGTGTTAACAACTATGTAGACATATTTTGGAGTTATTTGGCGTTCATCACAACTGTTTTTGTCAAACACATTGAATTAAAATCATAACAACGTTTATGTTAAAAAGTATATTACCAACGCTCAAAGTATTTAAAAAAGAAAGGTTTAAAATAAGAATCTATGCAATTTGACGGTTCCGCGTAATTACCTGCCTGCTTAAAATAACATTATTCACCTCTTTGGTAAAACACCGCCAATATTGAGTACGTCATTCTTGCTACCTGCAATGGGAAACGTGAAAATTTTATAGGTACTTCGGGAAACACCTCGTAATTCCTCGTCTTTTCAAATCTCTATCTCGAAATAGCTCGTAAAAATAATCATTTGCGTAACGTGTTTGTTATTTCTTCCGTGAAGTAACCTTGTGGAAGAACAATCTTCTACGTTGCCTTCACAATTAATTCAGTACGTATTTGTTTTTTCAGGTTGTAATAATTATCATATTTTTAATAACTTACCGATACGAAAGTTTCATACGACAAATCCTGGATTTCGAACGCCTTAAGGATGAGAGGTTTCTGCGCCTGCGTACAGCCAATGAGGGTCAGACTTCGAATTTCTCGTTGAGAGTCCTTTTCCAACCCGTAGAGATGCCAGCCACAGTTGTAGAACATAGCACTTGATAACAAGGATGCCTGAAGAAGAGAAACCAGCAGATGTAAAAGAAATCAATATAAAATCCACTCAAGTCGTTGTTTCCAATTGATAGTATTTCAGCTTAAACGAATATCAACTTAATTTTTGAGAAAATTAAGTTCATTTCAGAATTATCATGTACTATTGAAAAAATCATTGAAATGCTCGCTAACTAAACTTTATGTGTGGTTTTTAAAGTTGTTTTTCCAAGAACACATATTTGTTTACCTGTTTGGGAACTGAATCCCGAACGCAGTTATAGATCCAGTTATAGATGCGGACGTTAACATGGCACATCGATGACACAGAGTTTTAAAAAAAAATCGGCTCTGTCCCTCGCTCAGAAAATGACAGTTTTTTTTCAAAATCTCTATGCGCTGTAATAACACCCGTGTACTGTAAACTAAGCATGAAACATACCAACGGCAAGATTCGACGAGGTGAGACGAACAGATGCATGTGAATAATGTGTTGCCCCAAGAGAAGTCAGTATAGCAAGGCACCGTGCACACAAAAATTCTTGCAGTACTTAATGTAATATTGCGTGATTTCAGTTTGTGTGTTCTAGACCGATTACCGTCTCGAGACTGCACTATGCATCATGATTTTTGCAAAATATGGTCCATTTGATTTAGATTTTTCAATATAATAAAATCGTGGTTTCGCCAGTGTGTCCCAACTAAAAGACTAAAAAAAAACTAAAATGAATGTCCTTCCAAAAAAAACGAGTTTTCTTTGTAACTGTAACACTAGAAAGGCATCTTTAGCACCAAAACTACTAATGCAAAATGAATAATAAATGGAAACTTATTGTTAAGAGCTGAGGTTTATTTATAGGAGATTACTGCAAACTAAGATCGTTTTCAGTTTTATTTTTTATCTCCTTCTATTTAAAGCAATCTGTCCTGGATCATTCAGCAATATACTCCAAACGTTTCTACGCTGAAAGCTATTTCTAATTCATATAATATTCCGGGCATGTATTCGTACCCATTTTGTATTGAGTCAATAGTCCGGCTAAAATCGACAGGATAAAGCTCTCGTATTGGAATAAAACTTTGTATACTTACAATAAACCTTTCTGATGTAGTAGGTAAAGTGGTGCCAAATATAAGACCCCGCGGGACGCCTACATACAGAAGATTTATATAATTTTATATTGCTATCGTTATTCGTCGAGCTTTAAGAAAATATGTTAGAATCTGTTTAAGAACGAAAACATGAATAATTTACCTGATAAGTAACTTCTCTCGCATTCCACAAATTAAACGCCCGCAATAAGAAGAGGGAAACGACAAACGTATACGTCATGAAGGCATTAGTCAGATCCAGATGTGGAAACAGCTGTAATTTTAGGAAATTATAAATTACCAATATAATATCTGAACTCAATGATAGCCTGATATAATTCAGAACCAACAAACTCTAAGGAATAAATAAATATGGTTTATTTATTCCTTAGAGTTTGTTAGTGACAACCAGTTACACAAAAATAATACAATCTTGAAACTGTGATTATTATAAATCTTTGTAAAAGGGCAAAAACAAGTTGATGAACATGTGACCAAAGAAGCAGCATACTTAACAAAGTAAAAAGTTACATGGCTGTGAAAGATATGAAAGATACACCAAAGAGGTTTTACGTACCGCTAAACGCAGCAAAAGTAACACGGCGACGGCAGAACTTTCGCACATTTGAGACTGACATTATTATTCCGAAAACACGTATCTCGTCTGCTAAACTAAACAAAAAACATTACATGAAGCCTTTTACTTGTACAAAAAACTCTCGGCTAACGTCAAATTGTCAATTTGCTCAAAAAAATACAATTCTCTAGAAAATAGCTGATGGTTTTAGAAATAGCCAATGGGCTTTTTTATTTTCGTTATAATAGTTTCATTTATCTCGTTTACAGCGCCAGGTGTGCTGTTTGTTTAGAATTAAATGAACGAGATTTTTCCGAAAGCGATTTATCCAATTTAGCTTTGCCAGTTTTCCATAACACTATTCCGCACCGTTGAAATATTAATACGTAAACATAATTTTGTAAAATACTTTGCTTTTTCGATCCATTTCGTTTTATATCAGCTTCTACAAATATTTATTGTATCGATAAAATATACTACATGAAAACAAAGACACAATTCCATCCTAGAATCATTAATTACGTCGTCCGTAAATCCTGTTTATTTCTTGTCGGCGAACAATAAATGCGCTGAATAATACAATAACAAAAGAACTTAAGAACTTACTACAGAAGTTTCTAATGCATCCGAATACCTTGCTTGCCTTTTGTTCATTACTTTTATATCCCTATCAAACTCGGTCCGTATCCGTTCAAAATGATGGCAGAGAGTAATAAACTTGTAAGTCATGGCGATCAAGTGCGTGATAGGCATGCAGTCGGCCGACATCATCGGCAACATCATGTACAACCATGTTGTGTACAAGAATATTCGGAAAATCAATGCCACGACTGAATTATCGTCGTAAACCGGTAAATATGTGACCACGGTATAAAAAGGGCCCCTGGAAAGGAACAGATAAAATAAAGAATTTATGATTATCGTTTATCTGGCTACCCGGATGATACCATGAACGCGAGTTTAAGCTGGCTGCATAGTAATAATAAGGGTGATGAAGTGGAGGGACCAGTAGATACGCATAACTGAACAATGCGTAGCATGAAGGGTAAAATATTAGTAGTAGAAAAAAATGCATATGAGAGTTTGTTTGCTAGCCAATAAAGGAACCGGGTTGGTATATCGGTAGATAAAGTAAGGAAAAAATGGTGTTGTAGTGGAAACCTACCTTCCACGATCCACCTCCTCGCACTCTCGATCCCATACGCAGCAAGAGACAGGTAAACGGAAATGACATACAACAATATACCGACTGTCACTTTACGGTATTCTTTCTTCATAATGTACTTCTCTTCAAACTTCGCCCCAACAGTAGCCATTTCATAGTTTAATTTCCTTATAGACGATTTATCATAATAGAGAAGAAACATCTTAGTGAGGACGATTGCGTGGATGGCGGAAGACATCACTAATGAATTCTTTTCCACTTCAGGAAAACTCCCGAACAATGCGGCGACGTATTCAAGGAAAATCATAGTGGTGTAGATAGAGAATGTTAGTATAATGTACATTTGGTATAGGATAGTTTCATGGTAGAAGTCTTCGTGCCAACAGTTCCCATAGCCGGCAAAGTACACGTACCTGCAAACATTTCTGAGTAAGTATTTAGAAGCATGACCTTTTTTTAACAGTACTTTGCGGATGACTTTTATTCAGGAACTAATTCTCAACACCAGCTATCTAATTACGCAACATATTTTCGATTTGCAATTGAGTCAAATTGTTTTCGTTTGACAAGAATTGCTTTCAAAAGTTGTAAATTGAAAGCAATTCTAGTCAAACGAAACCAATTTGACTCAATTGCAAATCGAAAATGTGTTGCGTAATTAGATAGCTGGTCACTGTATGAAGTTCAATCGCTTTCTGATAAAGGCATGTAATATTTTTAATACGTTAATAAAGTGTTCATTAGAACGAATGAAAGTAATAGAACATTTTTACAAAAAACTGTACATTAAAGTTACACAATATGCATTTTATTATAAACAAGAGAAACGATTAGTATTCATACTTACTAATAGAAGCATTTAGCGAAGTACACCTTCAAGTCACTCCATCAAGTCCGGAGGTAAGGTCTCATCATAACTAACAAAAAGAGCCCAAATTGAGCACACCTAATTCTACTCGTCGAGTCGTTCCAGAAGCAGTCACCGAAGTACACCTTCGGGTCACTCCATCAAGTCCGGAGGTAAGGTTTCATCATAATTAACAAAACGAGCCCAAGCTCGGCACACCTGGTTCTACCCGTCGAAGCGTTCCAGTAGCAGTCACCCAAATACACCTTCAGGTCACTCCATCAAGTCCAGAGGTAAGGTCAAATCATAACCAACAAAACGAGTCCAAACTCGACACACCTAATTGAACTCGTCGAGAAGTTCCAGTAGCAGTCACCGAAGGACACCTTCAGGTCACTCCATCAAGTCCGGATGTTAGTAAAAATTTAAAAAACAATACGAAATATTTTTTGGAGGTACCAATGTATTATAAAGAAAGAAGAAAAAAAAAAAAACAAAGTATCAAAATTACTCACTTGACTACTATTCCCGCAGCTAACCGTGCGTACACTTGTGTGTGTGACCCGTGTCAATGTAGTAGTTCGATTCTACCTATCAATTTTTCAAACGCGTCCTTAATCCCAAGAACAAACTTAACATTACAACAACAATATTGAGAGATTTATTATGTTATTTTAAGACCATAGACTTCTTATAGGTTTTCCTGTAATCTATGAGCACAGAACCATTCTATGCATTATTTTCAAAAAATTTGGCTGAATAGGTTTGGAGATAAGGGTCTGGTGAGGAAGGGAATGGTCAATTTTCATCAATTTTCTTAAATATCTTTAAAGCTATATAGTTTAAAATGATGAAAAAAAATATTTGAGATCCTCGCAACAAGTCCTTTCATTTGATTTGTCACACGGTTCAGTTTGCAAAACTTGTTATTTTCTAATTTGCCCCCAAAAGTAACCCCAAAATTCATTAATAACGTTACACTTCCGTGTTTGGGTCACATAAACACATATGTGTACTAAATTTCAACTAAATCGGTCCATTCGATTTGGAGCAAATTGACTGTGACAGACGGACAGACAGACACACGAGTGATCCTATAAGGGTTCCGTTTTTTCCTTTTGAGGTACGGAACCCTAAAAATCTGTAAAAGTTACCTTTAATTTGTACCTTTATGCGGTATCGAATAAGAAATATTAAAATATTCATTGTTATTAATGAACATCCTCAGTATCTTAAGTTGAAAATTGAGAAAGTTCGCCGACATTATAACATACTGTTTATGATTAATTAACTACTGAACTAATTAACGTGAAGAGCATTATATTGGTATATTATATTGCTCAAAATTGCAGAGTAATATACGTGATTACTACTCTATATTGAATAAGCTGAAAGCGTTTAATCAAATTAATTGTTAAGGCTCTACTTGCATGTTTCGAATTATATGTGTAATAGAATTATTATCTTCCAAATTGCTGAATAAATGCATGATTTTACTAAACCTGGTAAAGATACAAACCGTTCTAAAATAATCATGATATTTACGTAATACATACTTGTATCAATAACAGATATACGATCTCTGTATATATCGCTTAGATCAAAATACTGAATGTCAGCTGTCTTGTTAACACAGGAGACGAGACGACGATAACACTTTTATAAAATGTAGGTTACATAAATAAAGGTATATTTTTCTTCAGAGGGTCTGTGTTATATTCATTGTTTTCTTACACACAATTGGATCCATTTTAGGTTGACTTCATTTGGCAAACTTGCTTTTCTGTAATGTCTCTCTAGACTCGAAATTTTATATCATCCTGTAGGGATGTAACGTTTCTATATAACCCATTTCATTTTAATATATTCCATAGCGTTGTTTTAATATTTTTCAATTTACCAATAACAAAATAATACTCAAGCTTATGCTAAGTTGAGTACCTATAGTTAAATGTCCTTTATACAAGGTTTTTTTAATGCATTAAACTTTTCTAAACTAGCGACCCAACCCTGCTTCGCACGGTTTTTAAGATTTGACAAAACATCGAAATTTCTTTATTATACAATGCCGCCCATCGGCACGTGACCGCCCGTATTTTTCTGAATATTCATGAAAAATGATCGAAATTTTACTCTAAAAAGTCTATCTATCTTTAATATGTTACAATGCATTTGCTCGAAAAGAGCGTTTTCCAAGCAGTCAATTTGTGCGGAAAGTGTCACTTTTTTTTACTAGTGCTTTTTACTTTTCTGTTTTTTTTTTATTGTTTGAGGCGTCGTCAGCCCGTCTCGTCTCAGAGATTTTAAATTTGAGAAAAGTTTTTCACAAATTAGTATTTACAAATCAGATGATGATGATGACGATGGCGATGATTATGACGATGATCAAAATCAAAAAGTCAAAGTCGAAGTCAAATGGGCAACATTGTACATTATGTAAGTTTAATATCAATGTATTATACATACATACTGAATCGGAATAAATTCTCAAAATTATTGTGAAAGCCACACACAGACACACAGAAAATCGACTTTAATCAAATTGTATGTATTGTATATAGATACCGATAGTTGACATTCTACGATAGCTCAAATATTAAACTCAATCATGTCCATTCAGAGTCATCTATCTCTTCAAGGTGAACAGATATTTCCGTGCAGAGCGAGGCGTCATTACATTGCAAACAAAACGAGTGTTAGCACTGTTTACATGTGTGTTGGCTAGAAATTGATTGATTGGTAATACACATTGACAAGATACGAGTATATAACGTGATTTTTGTTAAAGTTTTCGTGAAATATGTGTCCTTGAAAACCCCATGAAAATTACAAACAACACATTTGCAGCACTTGCTTGCGCATGCAACTGCCAACTATTTGTTTTATGCTTGTAATTAAGTATATACCATACGTTTTTTTTTTGTGTTTGTGGTCCTATCTACTCGTATCATAAGTATTTCTTATATCTAAAAAAAAAAAAAAAACTAAATAGATAGGTCTATGGTATACACTATTTAGTTTTTTTTTTTTTTTAATCGAGTTAACTTATCTTTTAGAATGCACGAGTTTCAGTGAAAAAGAAACTAAATTTTCTTTCTTTTTTTCATTTGCCATAAAAACTGTTTGCAAAATAAATCGACAACAAAATTTTGTAACCAGATTTCAAGTATTGTTTTGTATTTTTTTTTGTGTAAATGTTAGTCTTATTCACCTGGAATTCGAAAATACTGTACTTTGTTTTACTTTTTTTGTTCTCTATCTCATACTATTTCTCTCTTCCTATCTCACTTTATCTCTACCTCACTCTATCTCTATCTTTATCTCACTCTATTTCTACCTCACTCTATCTCTTTCTATCTCACTCTCTACCTCACTCTATCTCACTCTCTACCTCACTCTATCTCTATCTCACTCGATCTCTCTCTGTCCCTCTCTATCTCTATCTCACTCTTTTTCTCTCTTTCTATCTCACTATCTTTGTCTCACTCTACCTCACTCTATCTCTCTCTATCTCACTCTATCTCTCTCTATCCACTCTATCTCTCTACCTCACTCTATGTTTATCTATCTCTATCTCTATCACTCTCTTTATCTCACTCTATCTCTCTCAAAACAATCACTCAATCACTCTATGTCTATCTCTATCTAACTCTATCTCTCGCTATCTCTATCTCTATTATCATATAACGGGCAAGATTTTTGAAAGGGCAAGGACTTCATATTTCAGAATATCTCGATTTGGACGCACTAAAAGAAAGAAGAAAACAGAGAAGAACGAACCTGTCGCGAAGAAACAATGTAAATCCATCTGAAAACACATTCATGAACCACACCCTTACTGCACCACAAACCACATCCGCTACTACACAGTGTAGAATCAGCTATGATGATGTAAGTCACAAACAGCCCAAACACCATACTTTTCGACTTATTATATTCATACAAAACGTACAGTCTCAAAACCAAAACACATATTCTTGAAAGTCTACTAGATATTGAACAAAACTCCCAAATAGCATGGCAGTTTCACAATTGTGCTTATTTTAGTCATATTTTTTTTTACAATATATTAATGAAAATACTTCGTTTTAAACTACTATTTATATTGGAGCGACATGTTTTATATGGAATTTTTCGCTTTTTGTAAGGAAAATAAAAATAAATATTACCTACATGTTGAGTTTTAGTGGTTTACGGGTTCTATAAAGGGGGTCGAAATTATCATTATTTTTGCGATAGGACGCACCATTTTCGAGATATAAGCAAAAGAAAAGAAAAAAAAGATACAGCACTGTTTTTGCACCGTCGAAGTGTTGCTGTGAATTTTGGTTCATGAGAACTCATTTTAATCCACACCTTCATAATCGTGATTAAAAATAGTCAGATTTAGATAAATAATCAAAAATTTTGGTGAAAAACGTCACATTCAGAATAGCAAAATGTCCATTTTCACAAAATTAATAATTCAGTGCCATAGTAGTGGAAAAACGTCGTTTGACAGGAATAAACAAAATTTTGGTGATTTTTTGTCTGGTTTAGAGGCATTTGTGACAAGAGAATCGGCACCATTGAATGAATCGGAATTTCAAGCCGATGTTGCTTTCATAAAAATGATTTGTTTTTAATCATTTGCAACATCAGTTTCTCGTCGCGAGATATAGAAGTGTCAAAGTGCCTTTTTCGAGTTTACTCGTCGTTTACGGTAATGTTAGGGATTAGAATGACGTCAGAATCGTAGACAAATTTCGACAAACGAGAAAAAGAGCGTTCTCGCGCTTGTCATGTTAGCCATACAGGAAATGTACAGCGTATGATCAGACATGGCTACCATTAATACTTCAATACCTCAAGGAAGTGTTTTAGGATGTACCTTATTTATATTATACATAAATGACTTGCCAAAAAAAATAAGTTCGTCGTGTATTTTGTTCGCTGACGATGTTTCTTTATTATTTAACGCCCGCGAATGTTGACCATTTAGCTATTAAAAAACTTTCAAAGAAACTGAGCAATGGTTAAACGAACATAACTTAGAAATAAACTTAACTAAAATATCATTCAGAACTTACCAAAGAACCCCACTAAACCTAAATACATTAACACAACAAATGAACTTAGAAGAAATAAACGAATTTACACTTTTCGGCCAAAATTTAGACTTAAACCTAAATTGGAAGAAACATGTAGAAAGTACAAGAGCAAAATTGTCCCAATTTATTTATGCACTAAGCATATTGAAATGCAACACAGACTATAAAACCGCCTTATCTGCCTATTATGCGTACGCCTAGCTAAATTATGGTATTATTCTGTGGGAAGACAGTACTGACTTGTTGGACCTTTTCATCCAGCAAAAGAAATGTATCAGAATATTGATGAACATAAACCAACGAGTGAGTTGTAGGCCACACTTTATTAAACAACAAATTCTCACACTACCAGCAATATATATATTCTGCAAAGTTGTATATTCGTTAGGACAAATAGACACCTCTTCAAATCATATATCGAGCTGAACGAAAACTATAACCGACGGAACAAGAATAGACTACTACTGCCCATCACAAACTTAAAACTTATCGGGAAAAGCCCTTATTCAAGACTGGCTAATATATTTAATAAACTACCACAAAGTTTAAAATCCCTACCAAATGACTCAATTTTCTCGAAACAGTTGAAATCTCTGTTAATAAAAAAAGGCTACTATACCGTTGAGGAATTTAAAACTGATAAATTGTGAATTGATTGACCTTGTAACAATCTGCTTGACGTACTTAAATATGAAGTAATAAATAAATGACTTTACTATATTATGCTTACCTATAATGACTAAAATGCATGAAAGAATTAATAATAATGATTTATTTTAAATTAAATGTAATAATTAAATAAATAATGTTCATTAAAATGTAATGTATTGTAATCATTACAATCAATATTATATTATGTAATTTAATAATTTATTATGAAACATTTGCAGTGCCCTTACAGGGTGCATGTCTTAAGAGCGTTTATTCTGAAGGCGGGCAAAGTCGCAAATAGATGTCAAATATTTCACTGTTTTGATTAACTTAGCAATATTACTGTGTGGAAATAAAAACAGTGGCTAACTAGCAAACTAGAATATTGATTATGAAATGCAATCATTAATATCGTAACACCGAATGTTTAGTTTTAGATGTAAAAAAACTATTTGGAAACTTTCCAAATGCTTTATTTACATCTAAAATGGGTACAACATCAAACTCAATGTTATTATTGCAATTCATTATTAATATTCGAGTTCGCTAGTCAGCCATATTTCTTATTTCTATTCAGTAATATTGCTATAAGAATCAAAACAGGTAAATATTTGACAGTTACTTGCGACGTTGCCAACTTTTAAGATAAACCCTCTTATTACTGTGCATGCCTACTAACCAGTGTTTTACATGTTAGCAAATACATAAATAAATACATTATTATTTTCTCACATAAAATAATTAAAATGTACTTGACAGAGCAGGTTTCTACTGCAAAGAACCGTAGTGACCTACTTTCTCGAATTGCATTTCCTTTCCCTAGCAAAAAATAAAAAACAATAGACGACGTATATTTCGTAACCTAATCCGCTTAACTGTTCTTACAGAGTCATAAAGAACCCTGTAAGAAATCGACACGTGTTCCACCTCTCAACGAGGCATCCTCAGGGTGACGATTGACTGGTTGGGGACCCGGACGTGTTGCCACTTCAAGCGCCAAACGCAGTGTTTTTGTATTTTATTATGGATTTCCGCAAAGCCACGCCTTAGTCAATTAATGTCTGCATCAGGATGACTGGACTTTTAGATGAAGATTTTTATTATTTTGATTAATGAATATAAAATATATATTTTAATTTAAAATATTTATTAAAGAAAAGATAAACTAATTATAACGCCTACAACTAGGTGCAATCAACGTGCTCCAGATTACATGCAAAATTTCTTCTAGGTGTAACTTTTTTTTGGCTTATCGAAAAAATCTAAGAAAAACATATGTTGAGGTACCAATGAGGTACTAAATATTAAGGAAAAGATGAACTACTTTTAACGCCTACAACTAGGTGAAACCGACTTGGTCCAGCCATTCTGAAGTCAGAATGGCTGGCCACTTTCCTCGTAACAGTTTTCCGTCTTTAGCGAGGTACCAATTATTTGATGTCTGGTACCAAATAGGTACTAAAACTTGGTATTGCTTAAACTTCCAAAATCTCCCTTGGTCCAGTCATCCTGACGCAGACCAATTAACTATCTTTCCCTAGCATTAAATACTTTAATTCCCATATCTGCTCTGAAATTTAAATTACCTGGAGCTACTTTTTGTTAGCCTAAGGGTTCTTCGACTAAACGTTTAACATTCTGAAAGTGTGAAATTCCTCTTTACACACCGAGATGCTGTCTTTCTGTAAATAAAACCAGTAACAACCTTCGCAAGCGACCCACATTACCACATGTAATAAAGCGTAGGGACTTTTAATTGACCCGTTACGAAACCTCTGAGTATCCTTACTATAGTAAGCTGACATGGAAAAACACTTAGTATTCGCCACTATATTAAGGTACCTGATCACGTAGAAGGAAATCTGCCTGACCAATAATACACCTTTACCCTTTAACTAATTTGTATTCAGGGCGAGGACGTGAACCCGGCAAGGATTACAAAACTGTGTTCGGGAAGAGACTGTAAACAGCTTTGCCGCCTTTATTGGTGTTAGGCCCAGTTTTCAAGTGGCGCTGTATTGAAAACTATGTTTCCTACGAGACTAGCTTTCATGATGCTAATCTTTCGGTAGACGTGCAATCGTGAATACAAGATTGATATGTTGAAATTACATAGCATCATCAGAGGTGTACCTTGGTACACCCATATTTCGCTAATTACGTTTAAGTCCCATGGAATACGGGGCGAGCCTATTGCACAAATCCAGACTCCGGGCTGCTACTGAGAAATTCCATTTGGAGAAACCCAATAACACTATGCCCGACCCAGGACGTCATGCGCAGCAGTAGCGCTTGTGACCACTAGAACAACCACGCAGTTGAAATTATGACGTATTTTAGAGATTGCCACACAATGCAAAGACGACGAAGATGACGCTTTTCAGTCCTATCACAGTTATTTTACCTCTGACAGCAGTGTGTCTTGTTAGTGACAGCAACCCAACAGAAACCTTAATATCATGAACATAAAGATCACAATGATTTTAATAGAGTTGTTAGTGTCAGCAACCCACAGTAGCAACCCAACAGCAACTTTATTGTAATGAACATAAAGATCACAGTGATTTTGATAGACTTGTGATTGGCAGAAACCTACAGTAACAACCCAACAGCAACCTTATTGCAACAGAATAAACATCTTTTTGATTTTGACAGTGATACAAAATCTATATGTAGCTGAGAAAGGATTGTACACAGACGAACTTTTTCTAATATTTGATGTGCCATAATGGCCGAGTACCATATGAAGGTATCCTAGATAAGTTAAAGCACTGGGTCTCGAGAACAAACTCTGCCCTTACTTACTTTGAAATTGTTTCTTAGTCGAACTATAACGACACCCACGCGACGAGAGCAATGTTCTGCTTTAGATTTGTTTTTCATAGTTTTCTCAGAAAGAACCGTAATAATCGCGATTTTTATATTTTTCCTTTTAGTCTGCGCTTCCTCGGCTCAAGTCAAATATTGTTTCTATTTTACGCAGCATCTTCCAAGTACTCGTTATTTTAATTTCTTGATTCCTAGTATCGTGTTCAATATTCTCACTATCAGAATTTAAAAAAAACATTATTAAAAAAAAACAAAGTATTTGGCAATTAATAATATGTTTCGGTATGGTTCAGTAATTATTAAGCCAAGCCTCTTATGCACGTGATTGATGATCAAATCCGGGCAAGTACATATGTGACTTTTTCAATTCATATGTACTTTCTGAGTTTATCATGGTCATATTACTGACATTGGTGACGGAATACCATTTTGAGGAAAGCTGGACTTATAGAAGTCTGAAATCGCCAACCCGTCGTTGAGCAAACGTGGTGACCAATGCCCGTGCCTTCTCTGTATGTCGAAGAGGATTTTGTCCTACAGTGGGCCAATAATAGGCTGGTATTATTATAATGATGTAGACAGGAAGGTAAACAACAAAGAACTTTTAAAAATCCTTAGATAGGTATTTTTTAAATCGCTTTCTAAAACCATGCAACGAATTTTATCGCAGCTATTGGAATTCCTCTATATTTTATCTATTAGAGCGGCTATCGAACGAGGCTAAGCCGATACGCACGCCATGTGGACCGGCACTATTTGGTTCTATGCGGATCAAACAGGGCGTGTGGAAAATAAACCTATTTGGATATTTATACGTACACGCTTTTGAATAGATTTTACTGTACGTGCAGCTGGCCTAATTGATTAAAACAAACAATTACCCAATCGAATCGAATTACAAAACAAGTTTGTTTGGATTTGTAACTAAGTTTGACCTCGTATTTAATCACTTTCATTGTTCCACTAATTAATAATAGGAGTGATAGTGCGCAATGTTCAGAATGACCTTATGCAGTATGCCCACCAGCCTATATTTATAGCACAAGATTTCATCCCCAACCTACTTCCACTATGGAAACATTCACAGCAAATTAACTTACTACTAGTACCCAGTTGGTAACAGTCAAAAAGTCACCTTATTGTATTCTTAGTGAAAAGAACGATCAGGTCACCGTCTCAGGTTCACACAAAATAAATCTATTTGAAAATCAACCATGTATCAGTACATACATCAAAGGCACGATTTTTATGAAAAAGGTAGAATATAATGTTTATACTGAATTTCATAGAGAACAGACTGCGTAAACAAACATGACAAAGATTAAATCCTCAACAAAATTTGCTTCGTCAACATCTAGTATCAATAAGATTATCTGCGTTTTTATACGGCTATCCTTTTGTATACAATTTACTGAGCAGTTTACATAAAGAGCCTTAGTTTATATAGTACAAAGGGGTATGAAGCGTTAGTCCTTGCTCACATGGAGCTACTCAAACGAAACTAAATTACTTATTCTAGTTACTACTAAATCAGTACCTAACTTGCATCCTAACTAATAGGTATTATCAGTGCGAAACTGAGTTTGATTGTTTGTTTGTTACGCTTTCACACTTAAACGGCTTAACGAATTTGCATGAAATTTTGCACATGGGTAGACCATGACCTGGGTTAAGACATAGGATGCTTTCCAATATTCCCACGGGATTGAGACTTATGCGGCTAAAACTGCGGGGCGCAGCTACTCGTAGTAGTAAATATTTCAACTGTTAGTAACAAAGTTGTCAAAACGTAGAGCTATTAGTTACTGCGGAAGCCAAATGTATTTATTTATTATCAGTAAATCAAACGACATCATAGCAACAAATCAAGTCGACATGTTACAAAATTGCAGTGATTTGAGAAACATCGAGTGCAAAGTTCAAATAGCAAAGTTTAGAGTTTTGGTCTTCTAGGTTTAAAGCTTAGGCAAGTTTAGTTTCTTCTGAGTGCCTACGTGCGAGAAAGGCCTTTAAGTTCGATCTATGTCGGCTGGGGATATCAATTGCGAGATAGGTATTTAGCAGGCTTCCTCCGACACATCCCAGTCGGCCGCCTATTCATTGTAAAGTTATAAATCACCGCGCACACCTACAGGATACAAGTTTAATTCAACCGGTGTCGCCAGTGCGCACTACCTATTGGTCAGCCGATTGATTGCAGAATGTACCACAAAAGATAATATTTATCACTTCTGAAAGGACTATACAATGTACTGATGTATATCTGTACTGGTCTTATATTACTAAACAATGGGCTATGTGTTTCTCTGTTTAAACAACATTAACACTTCCTAAGTAATTGAATACATGTAACTAAATATTAAATAAACAAGTTAACTGTAAATGTTTAAAATGAGATTAAAAGATTTACCAGCCACTTAAATTAAAAGGCTTTAAAAACAATTTATTTAAATAACACTTGAATCACATAAATTAGCATTATTGCTAGCACAAACACTTAAGTACTAAAGTCGTTTGTTTAGCATATTAGACTTTCAATGTAATCCCTAAGTTAAGTCGGTATTTATTTTGTGAAATATTTCAACGGAATTCAAACTCAAACGCAAAGCATTTATTTCAAATAAACCAATTACCGGTACAGGCACTTTTGAATTGTCAATGGGTCGGTCAGTCAGAAAGATGAAGCTAGTTGCTCATTCCAAAGCGTAGTAGGTTCCTATGGAGAAGAACAGACAAGAAACTTCATGGACACTCTTTTAATAAAAACAATCAAAATAAGCCGTGGCAGCTAAGAGATGACCAGTCTCTACTGATGGCACCCGTTTACGAACATGACGCATGGATCAGCACCATTCATTCAGCCATTTTGAAAGGAACTTAATTATCCAACACACACGCCACCACCAGTGAGACATTTAAGTGAGCATGACATACTCTTAACTACCATGCTCTTTCAAGTCAACATACATCTTAATAAATAAAAAAAAACAAACGGCTCCATGGTACTAACATTTACTAAAATTGAAAAAATGCACTTTGTTGACGTCCACTTATACACTACTCGAAACCGAAAACGTTTGACGAGGTCTAAAAAAGGTGGATAACTAGTTACATACAATTATTCCGTATGACCTACAAAAAAGTCATGTATAATAGCGAAACAAAACAAAATAAAGTTTAATTCAACAATATGGCTACCAAAAACCTGAATAGATCCAAACAAGCTATCCTAACACACACCCTTTAAACCTTCGAAATACGTTTAATGAGCGATAATTCTCCGTACCCCGAAGATTTACACACTCCACAAGAATAGTTAGGTGAGATAGGCTCCTGAGAGCTCCATCCGATACTACAATATATCAATGAGAGGTTCCCGAAGGATACAGTGTTGGGTCACGTATCAGAAGTGTTTTTCGACGAACCCTACATTACCTCGAGGTGAGAGAAAAGTTCAGCATCAGAAACTTATAGGGGTATTCGACGTTATTAACATTCGTTATTTTTATGTGTCTATTTACGAATCTTTTCTCTTTACCCTTTGCCAAGTACATATTGTTACTTTCAAGCCTGAATACTTGTCTGATAGTTTTATTTGTTTTATTTGTCATCGTATCTGCCTTCCGGTGATAGTAAAAAGTTTCACAAAGGTTTCATATTTTCAGCATCTTTCTAGCGTTGTTATGAAAAATGTCAGAAAGAAAACTACCATATCTCGGACGCGTGTGGGTGCATATATTTTCTGTGAGTTTTACTCGTATATATTCTTTAAAAATGCTATGTTATTTACATGTTTATGTTGTACGAGCAGCTGCCCGCGGCATCGCCCGCGTGGATGTTAATTCTTTTTTCTAAAATGAACCTAAGTTACTAATGACATGACATGAGCTATCTGCCAGTGAAAGTTCCGTCAAAATCGGTGTAGCCATTTCGGAGATTAGCCGGATCAAACAGACTGACAAAAATAAATTGTTTTTATAGTACCGTATCTATACTTTCATATGCATTTAGTAAAAAAGCTGTTCTTTTGACATTACAAACAGACAATTAGATTTATTAGTATATAAGATTTTTGTAGGGATAACCTACAGAGAGCTAGACACTACACCGCGCGATCTAAAAATCTAACCAGAGTGGCCCACCCGATTGGGTGTTGGATGTATTTGACCCTGTCTGAGCACCCTCATCAATTATACAACCAATACGAGTGAAACTCTAGTAAACTACATTTAACATTTCAAAAGATACATTACTCTCGGCTACACATTCCTAACAGTGTCTAGACAAGATGCTTTAATCGAAGTATCTGATTTTTTCCCTGAAAAAGATTTCTAGAATTCAAAGTTTTATAAAATAAATCCTTGGAGAAGTCTCAGGAATATCAAATAATATCATTACTACCTGCTGTACCTACATACAAAAGAAAAAGTCAATAAAAAAACCGAGATTTTTAATCTAACTTAAAGAAATATTGGTATTTGAAGATAGACGCCATTAATTACCGTGATGGAAACGAATATCGATCGGTTTGGGCAAACGGCATCGAAAATTAACAGACATTGGTTCTAATTGCATTACTATTGAATGAACGAGACAGCGCAAACCAACCGATGTGGCCAGCCAGTCGGGATTCCAGGAAGGACTTCACTTTGATAAAACTACTCAAACTGTTTATACACCTGACAGTACTGAGAATGCCAATTAGTAATTGCTTAAATTAGAAATGAGACGGTAACTTCTACGAATATTTTTAATAGGTACCTAAGCTACAGCATATTTTAAGAGATATGAATTACATAAATAGGTTAGCTACGCTATTACCGAATTCATAAAAGTTAAGTTGAGTAATTGGCACATATCTATATAAATTTAGATTAGAACATATCAGTAAGATAAATATTCCCTGCTCATCATGGGCATCTTTTGAATATGTATCTTTTACTTAATTCATTCCTTCATTCAGCCGAAAGACCACTGCTGGACATAGGCCTCCCCAAGCACCGCCACTTTTACCGCTTCTATGCTTCCCGCATCCAGCGGATTCCTGCGGCCTTCACAAGGTCATCCAGTCCACCTTATGGGTAGCTTTTCAACGCTACGTGTACTGGTACGCGGTCGCCACTGCAGAACCTTTCGGCCCCATCGGCCATCTGTTCTGCGAGCAATGTGCCCCGCCCATTGCCACTTAAGTTTAGCAATTCTTCTACTTAATAAAAAATTTAAATTCTTTCATTGACAGGCAACACACAGCCTATACCGTTGTTTCTGAAACATGTAATTTTACACAAGAGTTCCTTTAAAAGGAAGGTAAGCACTAAGGCAGGATTTTTGAAAATTCATCCCCTAAATGGGTTAAATAGGGAATGAAAGTTTGTATGGAAGTGCGTCATTTTTGCTGATGGGAAATCTCCTCGGGCACACGGCTTGTTATAATATAAATGCCTTTGTAATATCTTTCTGAACAATCGACCTCCTTGAAAGCATCAACATTAATTTAGTAAGTAGGTATAAGAGTAGATAGACGTACAAACTGCGTTATTATATCTAGAGGCTGCTCTAGATATAATAACGCAGTTAACTTTTTCTCACTTAATTCAAGTTTAAACAATTACGCTTGTTATTGTACAAGTTTCTCTGAATAAACGACACCTACTTTAGATTTTACAAACTTAAATAGTTCTGTTGTCGTTGTTTCGGGAATAATAAAGACGAGCAGCATTATTACGTCACACACATTGCCTACAGTTACGGCTAACTTTAATCGGAACTTAGTCGAGTATTTTAATAAAGACAGTGATGGAATTGAAGTGGAGGAAAACAGATAGAAGTGGAGGAGCTTGTGGCTAAGAAATAACAGTCGCACGGGTCGATCGATCCGGTTGAGCTACGCTTGCCGCGGTTGCTCCGTGGATGGGACCATCTTTACATACCAAGATCCCTCCGTGCCTCGGAAAGTCGTTGGTCCCGGCTGTCATTCGTGGATCTTTGGCAGTCGTTACGTGTTGTCAGAAGCCCGCAAGTCTGACCAAGGGCTATCGTATTACCCAGTAACTTGGAGCTCAGATAGGCAGTCACTCCATGTAAAATACTGGTATTCAGCCGGATCCGGTTAGACTGGGAGTCAACCCGAACATAGTTGGGAAAAAGCTTGGCTAGGCAGATGAGTGATGGAAATGAAGTGTTTATTGCTTCTTAATGCCATTGCGGTGCAAAAGAAGCACAATATCGCGCCTTCATTATCAGAAAGACAGCTCGATGGATATAATATTATTTACTGTAACAATCAGCCATGGTAGGCCTACGACAAGCTATCGTTTATGCCTGAGATATTAGCGTAACAGCCAAAGCTTCTTTGATCTGTGAAACATATTCATTCATGCATTTATATTTGTCTAGTTAAAAAAAAACTTTTAAACCTTAATTAGAGTTAATCATCCTCAGGTTTCCCTCGGGCTTCCCTCAGACTTCTCCTCAAGCATAGGCGTAATACGTGGGCTTATTTTCCATTGCTATTTCCAAGAAACGACACGTCAATACGAGTGAATGTTTTTATAAAGACGTAGTTGTTCATTCACTTCTGGGACTTATTGCTTTCAGAAGAATGAACCGTTCTCCACAAAGAAAGACTTTGTAAACGAACCTGATATTGAAACGTAAAGCATCGAGGCAGCCACGAGATCGACCGAATTTATACTAGAAGATGTGAACATTGTCCGCGTTTTGTGGATCGAGGGTACATACTCGTTAAACACAGACTTCTATGTCATTCGCCATACAATATTAACAATTGTGATTTGAGTGATGTTCATATTAAGCTTGTATATTGCTGTATATATGTAGGTACAGTCTACTACCGCACGTCTGTGGTAAAAAGTTATAAAAACTAAAACCCAACTACGACAAAACAGTCAACTAAAAAGATATAAACAAGACATCACAGACAGACAAATAAAAAATCAGGAGTCACACGTATACGCACACGATATTCAAAATGGCAACAATGTTTTTTTTATGTCATGACTTTATATCCTCTAGAGGGCGCCATATTCAATGTGACATCACATAACCTCTAACCAGCAGACGATCCAGACGCTTCCAACGATACCTCAATAGGCAAATTATGAGGAGCAGTTTAGAAGTTATGAGTAAACAGATGAACATACATACATAGTACATACAATACATACCGGTCAAAATCATAATCCTCCTTTTTGCTTCGCCGTAGTCGGGTAATATAACCAGTATAAGCTGGCCTCGCGTATGCTAATGAAACTCCGTAGGTACGCTAGACTAGCTGAAAATGTTACCACTGACGTATGGTCATATGTGTGTGTGGTACGGTGTACCTACCTACATATACATACAATAGATTTTATGATGCAGAACATTTATAGTTTCAGTCTGTGATGCAAAGAAGTGTAAAGCCACATTCAGACACCGTTCATTTTTCGACGGCAGTTAAATTGGAACATTATATCCCCTTGTTTACATACCTTATTATATGTATATGTACTGCACTGTTCAGGCAGGACTGTATATACTGATCTGTGCTATCAAAACAAGGTCATACCCTCAAGGTAACCCAACTTAGCCTGCGCGACGAGTAACGGATTCATAATGAAAATAAACAGTGACTGATCACCTATGAATGTGTGTGTCAAGTAGTAGAAATATACTACAGTCCTTAGTTCTTGTGTAGCTCTGTCAAAGACATTTTTTTTAACATATTCCCGGTTTCACCAACTATACGCGGCATCTAAAAGCTTACTGTTGAAATTTTAACTCTCGGCGCTGAGCCGAGCGTTGAAAATCCAACTGCGCTTATATTAGCGTAGTGTTAGTCAAAATGGGCTAATGCCCAGAGTAATCTCTACTTACCTTATGCCTATGAGAATTAGGTATGCAAATCGGCATCATTTAGGATTTGCATACTTAATTCTGATTTATTTATATAGTTTGATTAATTATTTTTTTGAGAACCTACACTAATAAAAAAATAAATACTATTTAACCAATATTACTGCAGGGTAACAATAGATTTGCTCATGTTTCTGTTAAGATTCGTTAAAGATTTCCTGTTTCATATAATATTAATAGACAAATACAATTAAACGGCATAGAATAAATTAGGTAGGTATTTTAATGGTTTTTTTTTTACAGCAAACATTTAGGCACAAACTCTCGTAAAATATTCAATCCGTTTGACATTTTGCGGCGCGATGTGTCGGCGCAGCAGAAAGGCGGCTTCCAATCGAAATGCAAACTTTAAAATAGCTTTTTCCCAACTCCAGTGAAAATAAATGTTGACATACAATAGCCTATTTTCGTTTCAAATCCTACATCGAGTTGCTTTTGTTTATAGAATTGTAACATAGATTTTTTTTATATAAATCCTGTGTATTTTGATGAAAGAATAACTAAAACTAGTTTTAAAATGTTTCGTTAAAACCTCCTGTAATGTTATGTTGTCCGCCACTAGGCAGTCAGACTATAACTCAATAGTGGTGTACGAGCGGTTCGGCTTATGTTTCGGCCACACATTCGGCTTCGGGTGATATACGGCCGAAGCTTTGGCCAAATCCCCTGTCATACAAAACACGATCGCGTAAGAACGCGGACTGAAAACAATGAAAGTCGGATTTGTGTGATCAAGAAAAATACTTTTGCCAAATAATAGTTTTGTGGCAAAATATATCTGAGGCGAACATTTTCGTAGCATTCGTAGACGTTTTGCTACGAAAAAGCGTAGCAGCAGATTTGAAGGTGCAATTTATTGAATCATGCATTAGGCTTCCGTCTCTCTTCCAGTGGGTACCATAAGCCAAATTGTTTATATAAAACTTAAAACAACATTTGATTAGAAAACAGGCTTTTGCCAAAGTAAATACAGCCAAATATTCGGGATTAATCGAATAATAGTTAATGAATATGTGTTGGATCATAACTTTTGGAATTCGGAAGGTCTTATACCCTTACTTAATAGGGTAATACGAGTACCAGAAGATAGGTAAATTTATTCCTTACGATACCGTAAAGATCGCCACTAGTGATTACGATATTTATTTGGGTACCCATTTCCTCCACCATGCTTTCATCCCTATCTACAATCCTAATATGGGCACCGATATAAATATAGTAACGGCCTATTGTAGACACATAAAATCACAAGAGCGGGTAGTGAATTTAATTTTGATGGTTGTGAACCTGCGGTAGACATGAAAGCAGCGTAACCTTCACTTTTATAGCTCCCGATATAAATCATACTTTTATTACTCATTTGTACTTGCTCGTAACTTGGATCTCTATAAACAAATGTGGGAATAATTTCACAAAGTCGAAGCTGAAAATGCGGAATGGGCTTGGTATCGGATAGTCGACGCCAATCCAGTGCCGAAAGCAAGACCGGCGCAGATTTATTCCGCCAGTTATTGCACATTCCCAGCAAATGTGCACTGAATATGCACCCGGCCTGAATATTTCACAGCTTCAAGTGCGCGTTTAGCACCAAATAAAAAACTTCCGAGCTCGTTTGTGATCTCTAATTCTCGACTAAACTGCCTGAATTATTTTATTTAGATCTCTTTGAATGTATGACACAAATAAACTGTGTTTAAATTGTTATATTTTGTTTGTGGCATGTTTATTCATTTATTTTCAGCCTTTTATACACACCCTGCAATAACATGAATCACGAACGCAAACATACATAAATTGAATAAATCAGGTGAATTGGCAATCGCAGTTCATAATATACAAGTTAGTATACCGTTGCAACAACATGCCAAATGACAATATTGCTCTAACTATAAAAAAAAGCTAATATTGTGATATCTGCTATTTATACGACAATGAAACAAATTTATTGAACTCGTGAATATGATGAAAATAAGGATAAATGCACGCTATATGAGATTTTCGTTGCAAACAATTTTTTAAATACATACATGTATTTAATTAGCTTAACAAACCGCATGACCGCCGCGATCCTCCGATAAACCAACATTTATTTAGGCAACTACATACAGTAATATAATTTGTTATTATTCATTTATTTTGCAGTGTTGTTCAGTAAAATCATTTATAATATTTTGTAAAAGTTATTTAAATGTATCTTTCGGTACATGCAACATTAATTTAGATTTTAGAAAACATTAGTACGCATGGCCCAACCAAAATATAGTTTTCGATATTGTTCACTATAATCTATCTGGTAATCCTTAATGTACTTACCAATTATAAATAAAATATTAATCAAACTCAAACTCAAACTCAAAGCATTTATTTCAAATAAACCAATTACAGGTACTTTTGAATTGTCAAGGGGTCGGTCAGTCAGAAATATGAAGCTAGTTGCCCATTCCAACGCGTAGTAGGTTCCTATGGAGAAGAACGGGCAAGAAACTCCACGGACACTCTTTTCAATCAGAATATTTTCACAAAATATTGGTTACATCATCTATTTTTGTAATTATACATGTGAGAACAATGTAAAAAGACGTGCACGTTAAAAGCGTCAGTAATAAAAATAAAAACAAAAACAATTAAAAAATTAAAATAAATTCAAATAAGCCGTGGCAGCTAAGAGATGACCAGTCCCCACTGACGGCGCCCGTTCACGAACATGACGCATGCATCAGCACCATTTAGCTCAACCATTTTGAAGGGAACTTAACGATCCAACACACACGCCACCACCAGCGAGACATTTGAGTGAGCATGACATACTCACAACCGCCAGGGCAAACTCAAGTCAATGAAAGACGTACCCAGTAAATGGTAACTGTAAAGTAGGGACATAGTGCTCACACATGTGCTATGCAATTATATAATATAAAATCATAAAATATTCCAAACTAAACCCGTCTAAAATAAAGCCACTCACAAGCCCCTAATCGTATTGTTTTAGTTTCAACATCACAAATCCCTAACGCAAATAAAACACGAACAAACATTTTAGTGACATTACACTGCCTTTGAATAGAGCCTTACATTCGACTCTCGTATAAAAAGAGCGGGCCAAGTGGGAGTTGGACTCTCTCATAAAGGGTTCCGCACTACCCTATAATATTTAAGACTACATATAAAAAAAAACATCTTCAACTCATCTCACTACCTCGCAAAGATTCTGTTTATCATTCGAAATCTGAATGCAAAAGCGCATTTTATCCGTTAACGTCGAAAGAGTTTTTTAAATTCGAATCTTTCTATACCGCCAGTCCACTGAAAATGCATTAATACTTATTTCGTGTCAGTGCGCCAACCAATTTTTTTGTATAATCACACTGGCCAGCACGAAGACTGCATGAAAAAAAAACAACTTAAAAAAAATCTTTATACAATTCACTTTCCATAATTTTGGTTTGTTTTTTGATAAAATCGTAAGAAATTATAAAATATGAACGAGACCAGCAGCGACGAAGATATATATTTAACCCCTGCAGAATTAGTGCAAGCGGTACATAATGCCGAATTGTGTTTTCTGATTTAATATATGAAGCTGTTTTTTGTTTGTGCACCTGACATTTTCCTCGCTGTAGTGAGGTGTAAAGTTGTGTGTTTCGCTCGGTAGCAAAGTTTTTTTTCGTCGCGTACCGTTGAAACCCTCGCTACGGTCAGGTTTTGAATACAAGTACTCGAGCCAAAAATTACTTTACAGCCTTGCATAACAAATAACTATTCTTTTTTTATGGGAATCCCTTTAATTATTAACTTTATTATTGTTTATAACAGCGGCCACACTCTGTGAAAATTTGAAATGTCTAATTATTACGGTTCAAAAGATACAGCCCTGTGAAAGACGGACGGACAGCGGAGCCTTAGTAATAGAGTCCCGTTGCGTTGGCACCCTTCGGGTAACCGGAACCCTAAAAACGCACACTTCAAAAGCCGCAATCAGTTTTTAGATCCGAATGATTCCAAACAAAATACATACAACACATATTTACGTTTTGGTGCTCACCTAAATATTGAAACGAGTTGTCAGAAATACTCGGCCCGGAAATTGAACGTGAGTGCCTCAAATATTTACCCATCACATAACTGTTTGTATTTACAAAATGTAAATTTACTCTTCATAAAATAATAGTGTTTAGCGGTAAGTGTATTAAATTTTCTTGACCATTTTGAAATAATAAAGTATTCATTACTAATCTATCTAATTGATATCCAAATAGGTAAAAGTCGTAATATACATTTTATGAAATGGCAAATCAAACGGATCATGTTTGATTATTGGTACTAATCTATATGGTTCTCATACGGCCGGACCAAGATTATATCGGAACTTCAAAAGAGACTGCGACCTCTGAGTTTGTTTCGGCCTTTCTTCTCATACTAGTCAGATAGGAAACGCCGAACTCATCTAGTTTATTTTTAATATGACGTGAAAAAGTGATTCCGATATCCTATTTACAGTATAACAATTTCATTTTATTGGCAAATGACAGAAAATATTACTAAAAATTTCTTGAGGCAATTGGCTTGACGTTGTAAGATAGAGAAAGAAACATCCTATCTACCGCACTGTAAGAGTGAGCACTCAGATACAGTGTGATTGGGGTCAAACCATCAATTAAGAGCGTTTATACAGAAAGTGGGCAACATCGCAAATAGCTGTCAAATATTTCGCTATTTTGATTAATTTGGCGATACTACTGTATGGAAATAAAAAATATGGCTAACTAGTGAACTAAAATATTTATTATGAAATGCAATAATTATTATCGTAATACCGAATATTTAGCTTTAAATGTAAAAAAAAGTATTTGCAAACTTTCCAAATGCCTTTTTTACACCAAAAACGTCAACGACTACATTAAATTCAGTGCTATAATTGTAATTCATTATTAATATTCTAGTTCACTAGTTAGCCATATTTCTTATTTACATACAGTAATATTGCCAAATTAATGAAAACCGGTAAATATTTGACAGTTAAGTATTTGCGATGTTGCCAACTTTTTGGATGAACCGTCTTTACTCAAAGTTATTTTATAAACATTCGTGAAGTAATATCATGCAACGCTAGATAGGTAAAAGTCCACAATGAATGATAATATCAAAACGAATAATAAAATTGCATAAACGTAAGCTTTCAACTACCGTTTAGCGGTAAATCAACATTAATTTAAACAATTAGGGTGTTATCCGAGTACCTATCTTATGTAGTTTAATTATGGTCAGCAAACAAAGGTTACGTTTATTGATTGTGGAGACTGGGGAGTGGGTAAGGGAAATTTGCGCCTTACAACTTACAAAATGGCATGTATATATAATTCCCATTTTGCAATCCTAAAAATATTATTCAACACTCTAATATAACGATTGCGCCTCTTTTTGTGAACCTCTAATAATTCCTATTTTGGGGACCAAAAATACTAAATAGCCAAGTAACTGCGACCAACTTGGATAGAGAACTTACCGGCCGCAATTATTAAAAAAACGCGCATCGAAGTGCAAAAAGTTTTTAGAGGATCTGTTAGATATTTCCCTTACAAAATTAGTAATGGTAAGTTCTGATTACTGAGTATGGCTAAATAATTGTGTAAGGCCTTACACTGTATGTCCACCACCGCGGAACGTCAACGCGACATGAACGAGAAACGAGATTATTCGAACCAAACGTGACGTCCTGGTGGTGATGTGCGGTGGACAACGCGGTCATAGTAAATGTATGTATCGCTACTTCGGCGCCGTCATCTCCGTCTCGTTGACGTCCCGTTGACGTGGCGGTGGACTAACGGCCTTAGACAGTAAAGATCTAGGACAAACTAAAACAGTATTCGTCATTTTAACAAATGAGATGACTTGATAAAAAGCTGTTTTCGGAACTATTGTATGGATTCCCGGATGCAATACGACAACGCGGAGAAAATCTTGCATGGTTTAGACAAGCTACAACCTGATATTTCGTTGCTAACATTTTCGTTTTTTAAACTTTATTATCCTAGTCTGCCATGATCGGATCGCCTGTAGTCAGTCATGCAGATTGGTGTGAAAATCCCCCAGTGATGACCGAGTGGGTAGAGCAAAGATATCTATGACTTGACATGACGATAATATCGTCGACATAAACACCAAAAACATATTGGTGATCATTCATTTAATCATACATCAGTAGTCAAAGGGGTCTACCAATTAAGAAACAATTAATTGATTTGATAAACTCAAAGCACGTAAACTGAAAACATGCCCCAAACAGATAAGTTTTCACTTCATAAACTATACATGAAACAAGCAATTCGCTGTTAAAACGATAGCTTTCACACGCAATGCTGATGACGCCCAAATCCCTAGTAATCTGGGATCCAATTACATAAAACGAATCCCTTTAGAGGTTTTAACACTCAATGTAGCGCCAGAATGCAAATCAGTTAGTTAACATCTGTTTCAAATTAATTTATTCAATTTATAAAGTACCACAGTATGATAATGTTAAGGGTCAGGGGTGGACGTAATTCTAAATAGGTATTAATCAATAAATTGTAAATTTCTTTGTGAAGAGGTCTTTGAAAGTGGGTAGAAAATTCCTTATAAAATAATGTTGGAATTTTATTTAATAGGATTAGTTGGAAATTGCTCTTAATTTTTCACCTACCGTCAATTTGATTGTTAATATAGGAAGGTTTTTATAGAACCACAAGAAGTTTCTCTTTAAATTATAAATGATACATGATAAATGATTTTATTTCTGTAAGTAGGTTTGTACAAACGTCAAACGTCAAACTTTTACTTTTCATATTACTTTACACTTAGAAAATTAGCGACATTTAAATCCATAGTAATAGTAATCCTACTAATATTGCAAATGTGAATGTTTGTATGTTTTTAAAGAAAATAAAAAGACGTTTATTTGTTGTAAACATGACGCAAAGAAAGAACAAATACCGGGAAAGAACAATGTTTTGATGTTGGATAAAATTTGGCACTTGGGTAGACCATAACCTGAGTTAAGACATAGGATACTTTTTGTCCCGATATTCCCACGGATGATACACGGCTTATACGAGTGAAACCGCGGGGCGCAGCTAGTATATCCTAACTAATATTATAAGTGCGAAAGTGAGTTTGTTTGTTTGTTACGCTTTGACGCTAAAACGGCTGAACGGATTCGGATGAAATTTGGCACATGGGCACCTAAATCGCAGACGAAATCGCGGGCAACAGCTAGTAATATTATAAATGCGTAAGTAACTCTGTCTGCATGTTACCTTTTCACGCCTTAACCACTCGATCATTATGAAATTTGACAGTTAGGTAATCTGGGACCTGGAGAAGGACATAGACTGCTTTTCATTCTGGAACGCAGACGAAGTCGCGGGCAACAGGTAGTATTCCATTATTTTATTTTACTTGAAATCGGGTGTATCGAAATTACACCTCCACCTCCTTCTGCGAAGCAGTTATGTTCGCGAGGGAGGAGGCGGGCCGCGCGAGGGAGATGCAAGCTGCACGCCCTCGCGGCCCTAGTCGCCGCAGGAGACGCCCCGGGCGTCGGGAGTCGAGAGCCGACTTCCGGCCACCGTAGGCGCGGGCCTGCGGACGATGAGCAATGGGCAGCTCGCCATCCGATAAGGACCAGGCCAGGTGTCGACGGCGCGTTGTGTTCCACGCGCGCCTCAAAGAGATGTCAGCACCAACCGACGGGGTCGAAAGACCAATGCCTGCTGGGGTTGCGGGTTTGTCCGAAAGGAATATCGCGGCCCCGGCACACAGGCAACGGAAGGAACACGGGTGGATTTTTAGTCAGTAAAAGTCTGACACACCCTCTCGCTCTGCCTAGAGCGGAAGAAGTCATTTGATGATTGCCCATCCTGAAAAAAAAAAAAAAAAAAACAAGTGTTACTATATCTTGTTTTATGTAAACAAACGGCTCAGCGAGCTTGTCGAGGTATGTAGGTACCTAATTTCTCTTGACTTTAAATAAACCCTAATCTGTTTTATCACGTCTAAAAATCTCTCTATGAATTGAAAAGAGTATTGAAGTTATCTGTAATAGTGACCGGCATGGCTATACAATTTTGATAAAATTACCTCTGCTCGCCGAAGCTCCGTTCGACCGCAAAACTCTGTAAAAACTTTGTCTGCTTTTGCACAACAGTTCTTTATAAATAAATTCGAAACAAGTTATGCTCCCTTCCCAGATCTTTATGATATGTTTCCCGTATATCCCTGGAGGATATAACATGTTCTAGAATGCTATAATGCGGCTCTTTTAGAAACTTACATGGACTGGACTAAGGAGCACTTGCAATAAGGAGAAAATAAAATTAAGTTAACTAAGGACTTAGTCAACTTAATTTGATATTTGTCTATATTTCTGTTTATCTATGTGTTTATGTCTATGTTTTTTTCATAACCAGCAGTTCTGCAATAACCAACATAAAAAAATGCAGATTTACATATTGCTATCGGAAAAAGGAAAAGCTCGTGGCTAAGTAATAACTGCCGCATGGGTCGATCCATCAGGTTAAGCTACGCTTGCTGTGGTTGGTCTGTGGATGGGGGACCATCTTTACATACCGAGACTCCTCCGTGCCTCGGAAAGCTCGTTAAGCTGCTGTTGGGTCGTCAGAAGCCCGAAAGTCTGACAACCAGTCTTACCAAGAGGTATCGTATTACCCAGTTACTGGGTTGTGGAGGTCAGATAGGTAGTCGCTCCATGTAAAATATACTAGTATTCAGCTGCATCCGGTTAGACTGCAAGCCGACCCCAATATAGTTGGGAAAAGGCAAGGCAGGCAGATTTTTTTTCGGAATAAAATGATCAAGTTTTGTCCGCTTCTATGCCATTCTGTATCTTTAACCTACCTAAGATATGTGGTGTTACATCTAACCAACCAAAACATTTTAAATGCTACCCTAAAAAATATTGCGCATAATACAATCAGATAACAGTCATAAATCATTCACACAACTTTCTCATTAGAACAAGATTCTTTATCTAAATCCTACAGTTAAATTTATTACAAGCATATTATAGATAATTGAAACATTTATCCAAACGTAATCAACGACCTTTAGAAACGTCTGGAGAACAAGATGGAGCCTATTAACAGTGGTTGGCAATTTTTATTTAAGTTTAAATAGGTTTCGCGATGCAGCAATCTACGTGAGCCCGGCGAACTGGCGAAGGCCGGAGATTGAGCGCGGAATCGCGGTGAGCGACCGGCCAACTTTGACAAAGAGTAATGATGCATCGCGATCGGACCAACACCCACAGACTCGCGATGTTACCACAAAAGAAATAATGTTTCTTGGTAATAATCGACTTGCCGCTTGTTGTTACGTACCTATTTACCTCGTCAAAGATTCAGGTTTCTAGAACCTACTTATGCAGTTTTTTTTTTGCGAAATTAATGGTGTAGCTCTACTTACATAACAATGTACACCGCTTCGAAGCATTTCTAATGTAACCACGTAGCAATTCTAAAGGAAAAACCATACGTCTAGTGGAATAATAAGTTATTGTGTACGCAGAACGAAGGAACGGCGCCATTTTATCGCTCGATAGCGTACCATTGTATCGACAATCTTCGAAACGAAGTTGTTATCTTGGCGGCTCTCACGTTTTGTTGAATTAGTAAGAGGGTACAGACAAATGGCCATGTAAGAAACACGGAACGATCTCCGACTCGGGCTGAAAGCGATAGTGCTCCACTAGTTACGATAATAAATAGGGGCTTAACGCTAGCAAATGGCCGATTAGGGCATTCTTGACTACAACACGGGCATTCTGATAAAGTTAGCGTTTGCTTTGCAACGAGTCTCGTGGGTTTTATGGCTAACAAATAGATTGCTCCGACATTAAATCACTCACCTGTTTCAAGGTTTGAACGGCAAACTTTTCACTGCATCCGAAAATAATTTTTAAAATATTTAAAAAAAAAAACACCTTTAGGCCGCGCTCACCTTGGACGCGAATTTGTATCGTACATAAACGTACGATCGTGGTTGACCAATAGGGATGATGCCTGGGTAAAAAAAATGAAATTCTAATTAGTCCGTCCGTCAGATAATAAAAAATATTAGACACGTATTTTTTGCTTTATCATATTAATAAAAAAATACTTAGATATAACGCATTTTAAGTTGGGGAGTGGGGGTCCCTACGTCACTAGTATGTATAAAATCTACATACTCGTGACGTCATGGCATATTTTACCTCAATGTATCGCCGTAATCTTTAGATTAGGTAAAAAAAGAAAAAATACGTATCCAATATTTTTTATAATCTCAAAGACGGACTAAAAAAAATCCCTATTGAGTGTCGTGTTCGTACTGAATACGCTTTTCTCCGTCCAATAGGTAGTGTTCTGGTGATATCGTATTCGTGAAGTCCTCTTTGGAGAAAGAAAAAAGAAAGAAAATACATTTATTTAGCACAGACTAAGAGGCACACAACACTACATAATTATTGTACTACAAATATAAACCAAATTAAAAAAGAAAGAAAACGAATAAAAGGTGTAAAGTGCGTTCTAAGATATTAGCAGGAAAGTTTGCCTCGCGGCTGCGCCAAATAGGTGTAGTTCAGCGAAAATGCCAGACAACTAGTGCCTGACGCTGGTTTTCAACTAGACCTGAAGTGTGAGGTGACGGATTTAAATCAGTTTGATAGGTACAATGTGTATATGTAGGTATACTTAGATATAATAAATTTGTGTAAGATAATAATAATAATGAATATGTCAATAGTTAATAAATTAAATTAAATTGCAAAACAACAAAAACAGACAACAAAAACAGAAACCAAACTGACAAATAAATGAGATGGACGCATGATAGAGACACGGCAAGGTACATAAACATCATATAATTGATACATTTAGTGTGACCATATCCAGCTTTCGTTGCGCATCTATGAGGTACTGCCTTAAGCGTCGTCTAAAAGCGCCTATCGTGTTAATAGCTCTAATCGGTGGTGGCAGGTTGTTCCATACTTTAGAGGCCGCATAACGAAAGGTGCCTCTAAAAGCGGCTGTACCCTGAGACTGAGTCGGGAGTTGTTGCAAGCAATGCCTTCTTCCGCATTCCCGTCTGCTCGTAACCCAAGCGCGAGCGCGATGAATAATCTGTATCTTCAAAATAGCCGCAGTGTCCGAGTTAAGGCTTGTGCAGACCAGCGCAACTTGTCGCGCGACGTTATATTTGAATTGCGGCATCGTCACTGTCGTAGAACCACTTGGGTGCGTAAAATATTTGAAAAAAGTAATGAACTCGGTGAATTTCGTGAAGGGATAACTTGAATCACTCTGATCTCACAATAATTTATGTCCTTAATAATACCAGCCTGTTAGTGTACCACTGCAGGCCAAAGGCCTCTTCTCATACAGAGAAGGCAGGAGCATTGATCACCACGCTTGCTCAAGACGAGTTGGTGATTTCAGACTTATATTAACTATAAGTCCAGCTTTCCTCACGGTGTTTTCCTTCACCGATGTCAGAGATGTCCAAGATAAATGCAGAAAGTACATATGAATTGAAAAAGTCACATTGGTACTTGCCCGGATTTGAACCCACAACCTCGTACATGAGGCCTTATCCACTGAGCCATCATAAGAAAACCAAGAAAAAAAAATGTATGTCCGTTAACCAAGTAAAAAAAAATGTCTACACCCATTTCTAATTTTCAAATCCCAACAAGTTCGTATTGTTTTCGGACGTTTGCACACACTACACTCAGTCTGCGCACTCCCTAACAATAAACAATAGTCAATGCCTACTGATAAAACCTCACCTACGTAATGTATACCTCCCGTATTGCATCATAGACTCCAATTCCAATTTCCATTACCAATTTGAAACAGAATAAACAGTTCATAAGTCCTAATGCAAATCGTTCAATTGTTTAAATAAGACTAGGTACAAGGACGCTTCGTGAAATACGTTTTCACCAAAATTAATTCAACCTCATTTTAACGAGATTCAACCATTAGACCTTTTATTAAAGCCAATTCGACAAATTGAAAGCTTAAGGTTTAATTAAGATAATTTCTAAGTCCATTACGGTCTCATCACTTATTTCGATCGTTCTATTTGATATTTCGTTTTACTTATCTTATTTAAATACTTTTGGAAAATAAAGTGACCAACATCCATAAATATTTTATACGTCGATTTTCACCGTACATTTTCCTACTTTCTATATAAACATTTCAGTTAGTTTTCCTTAACGTCAATAGAAAACAATCCAACCTATTATTTGGAATAATCTCTCAATTGCCTATTATATTATATTATAAAATAGAAGACATCATGGACTATTGTTAGGATTATTTTCTATGATTACTTACTACAATAGCCCTATTCTTTGCTTTACAAATAATATTATTACACAGCAAGTTACTAAGTATATTAAAAATACATTAATGCTGGTACTTATGGTCAAAATGAAATGTCTACATTTTCTACGAAATCTGTTTCAGCGCCATGTTTAAGTCACAAAAGTTTGCCAACAAAAATGTCACACGTCTAGTTCGTAGAAGACGACCCGCTTCAAATTTAAAGACTCCTTGGTCGTAGGTGTAATCCCCGGATCGAGCAAAGAGTAATCACTTTCTTTTTGTTGAAGTATCTTTGAATTTATATCAGGTTACAAACGCGACCACCCTATGAGAACTGACCCTAACGTCAGTCAAAAATACTTGTTAAAAGTGATTTTTATCAAAGCAAATAAAGCTTTGAATATTTTTTTCATTGCGTAGGTATGTAATACTATGGCCATTGTTGTTAGTGTAACAGATTGAATATAAATGGCGTTGAGTAGTAGTAGCAATATAACCAATCAAAATATTAAATTAAATTATGCGTTATTGCCTAAAGAGGCAACAAAAAATAAAGACGTAATTTTATACCATCTTCAAAACTCCGGAGTTTGCAACGTAGCAACAGGAGTTACGCTGTAGCAACAGGAGCTACGCCGTAGCAGCTACGATGGCTACGCAGCTGTCGTAGAGCGTAACCAAACCACCTGTCAACCTATGTCTCAATTAATTTGTATTAAAATTGCAATTTATGAGTCTTCGGCGGACTTTAATTCAATTATTCCTTAGAAAAAAACGAAAGAAAAAATATTAGACAAAAAAGCTACTCCACAGATTTAAAAAACCTATGTTAAATAACAAAGCCATCGTTATAATCACATCATAGGAAAACGTTATGTCAGTAGATAGTTTTGGTGGCATTCGGTTCTCAGTCACCATAGAAATATTAATTACACGAAAGTTTAAAAGTTAATAAAAAATTAAAGCAGAAACTGTTAAGAGCCATCTTGCAAATAAAAACTGGAAGCATGTTAAGAATAACAGTGAAAGAAAAGCCCACGTTTAAGAAGAAACGTGTTAATTACGCGCGCCGGCTGAAGGCTCAGAAACTGATCAAGTATTTACAAAGCGAGTTAAGAACTTCCAGCACTCATGGTCTGCCTTACATCGCTAATACTGAAATACATTGGTTTGAGAGGTAGGTACCAGCTACCTATGTAAAATCTGATTCAATTATTAAAGCCGTTTTCGAGTACTTCAGTATCATCATCATCGTTTTAACTGAAAGACGGATAGGCTTCCCCCAAGCACCGCCAGTTCGACTGATTACTTCTCGCATCCCGCAGATTTCTGCGACGTTTACCAGGTCGTCCGTCTACCTTGAAAGGCCTTCTAACGCCTCGTCTTCTGGTACACGGTCACCACTCCAGAACCTGTCGGCCCTATCTGTTCTGCGAGCAATGTGCCCTGCCCACTGCCACTTTTTGGCAATTCTTCAGGCTATGTCGGTTACCTTGGTTCTGCTACGGATCTCTTCATTTCTGATTCGATCATGTAGGAAAACTCCTAGCATAGCTCTCCATTGCCCGTTGGGTGACTTTTAGCCTTCTAATAAGGCCCACTGTGAGCGACTACGTTTCAGCGCCATAAATCATCTCTGGCAACACGCACTGGTCAAGACTTTCGTCTTGAGGCACTGCGGTATGCGCAGCTTCCCGAACGCTGCCCAGCCGACTCGGATTCGACGATTGACCTCTTTTTCGAAGTTATCTGGACAGTTTATCACCAAGTAGTTTAGTACCAAGCATAGCCCTCTCCAGAGGTCAGCTCCTTAAGTTTTGAGTTGAACTCCACGATTACTGACAAGTGCTTGCACTGAATGGACAGGTCCACCCAAATCTGTGCAGTTCTTTCCCCAAAAGACCATTTCAAACACTTATCTAGATGGTCCTCATATGGTCTGACCAAGATTTTGTCTGGACTTTTGAAGAGTCTGTGACCTCTGAGTTTTTTCGGCCTTTTTTCTCAGAGTAGTCTGATAGGAAACGCCGAACTCATCTAGCTTATTTTTATTAGTTTTTAATATGACGTGTAAAAGTGATTCCGATATCCTATTTACAGAATAAACAATTTCATTTCATTGCCCTTCGAGTACTTATATTGATATTCTTGGAAAAGAATCTCCATTTTCACAGTTATGATTAGTAATCGCATGTCAAAACTAAAATTCATATAAATAAGTAGTAATTACCTATTGGAATTACACTGTAGGTACGGCGAGACCAGCTGAACTTGAACAGGTCCTATCGGCAAGGTTAACAACATATATAATTTTCCAAACAAGTTTTCATCCTACTACTTATTTCTTAATAGCATGTCAGCATATCTGCGTTGTATAGATACTCTCTTCACAGGGTCTTAAAATATATTTATATTTATCACTCCAGGTTATTAGATTTTAATCTTGTTAGTACAGGATAACTTTACTTGCATTTTACGCGGTATTTGTCTATGGATTTCAGAATATTTTGGGCGGCATGCTTTGGCATATCCTGCGCTACAATTTTCGTCCTCTTGTCTGCTCAATATACCAGACTCGTGGTAAGTAAATAAAACATACTTTATAGTAGTAACTTAACTGTCATTGGAGTTTTAGAAAAGCCCGATGTGCCATATTAATGCCTTACAATGAATGCCCTCCATATGAATGCCCTACATATCTGCGGGCCTTAATATGGCACATCACAGTCTTAGAAAGAGACTGTCCAAGCAAGTTCGATACTCTACATCTACACAGCTGAAGTTTTTCTAAAAGCTCGATGTACCACATTAACGCCCACGTACTTTGGGCTTCTGTCCCACTGCCGGCGATTAACCAGGAGGGAGTAGAACTAGCAACTAAAAACGAGTGTTCAAGCAACGAGCAGCGAGCACGCGACGGCAACGAGCGATTACTCGCTGGTATGCGTATGTACCAAGCGAGAGTCTCTCAGCAAGTGTTCTGCCGACCAAAAGAGCGTCGCTGAGCGAGTACTGATAGCTCTTGTCGCTGCGACAAACGAGTATTCGCCGGTAGCGGTGTGAACAGTCAGTGATCAACTATTAATATATGTATCTCTTTTTGCTAATTTACTAACTGTGCTGAAGTGAATATATGTACAAATTTCACCTAAGTTAAGTATTTATCAAATTTAGAAACTAAGAGTTAAGCTACTCAACATGTAATTAGTGATCTATTGTGAACCTGTTGATGATTTATTTATTTTATAAGTCTATTTTAGCTCCTCTCGCCTGAAACACAGGATTACCTAGTTCAGGCACGTAAGTCTTAGGAATATAATTTACATTTAAGCAAAACTGTACTAATTTTTATGCCTTGTAATTTTTTGAATAATTATTATTAGTATTATTTTATTTACTCGGGACCTACAATCTCTGGTACGTTAATTATGCGAGAAAATGGTTGATAGCTAGTCGCTTCCTCGACGGCGGCGGTGGGACAAGTGCGATAGGCAGGCACTTTTATCCCCATTGTTATAAAGATAATTTTACCGTAACACATTTTATTTGCAGAAGCAACCAATAGTGAACAGTGTAGAAAAAGACTACTTGAACTGGAACGTGTCCTACCCAGCTATTGTATTGTGTCCCGTGACCAAAATTGACAATGAAATGTTTACTTATTATGTCAAGTAGGTACCTACTTGTTTTATTATGAACTAGCTGGCCCAAAAGACGTTGTCCTATCTAAATTTCAATAATTCATACAAAAAAGGACGTTAAATTTTTCCCTAATTTGATTTTTTTCCAGGAAACTTTTCCAATTTTTCTTTCCGTAAAAACCTGATTACAGGACTATTACGAAAATTTTAAAACAAAAAATGACTTAATCTGTCCAGCCGTTCTGGAGTTATGAGCTTACCAACGAACAGCATTTCATTTTTATTATAATAGATTTATGAATTAGTGAATGTCATAGATACGTTCTATACAAAAAAAAAATATTTTCAGTGATACTCACAACAGGACTGGTTATTACTTGGAGTCATACTACTCTGCGATTATATCAGTGTCGTTGGAAGCATTGAATGTTCTGGATCTACCTTCACCTGAAATATTAAAGGTATGTAAATAGGTACCTACCTATCATAGTTTTTCATTTATCCTACCCGTCGATAAATCCCCCTTTTCTCTCTAGACGGTTTGATTCATCTATACATATTATAAATTAAAGTCGCTTTTCGTGTTAGTCTGTATGTCCGCGTTGTTCTTCTAAACGCAACAGATTTTGATGAGGTTTTCACCATTGTTTAGAGAATTTATTCCCGAGGATTTATGTGTATAATACGTTAATATTAAAGTGACGTAAAATTAACAAATCGCGATGTTAAGTCACGTCGTAAAAACCGCGATGCAGGAGCGGGTCGCTAGTAAATAATAATAGCGATGTCACTTTACTAATTCCCTTTGTTCAAATGAATGAATGAATGAATGAAATGCACCGATCCCAGCGTGGTTTAACCAGACTCGATAAATCGAATGAACCCCAAGATTTGCACTAGCCCATGAAGCCTCATGTTTCATGGGACTGCAAAGGCCATTGCATATCTGGGAGTAGACGGGGGGGCGCTTGGTAATGGTAAGGAATGAACGTGCCCTTAGGATAAGGAAGGATTTGAGAGCCATACCGGATATGCATCCTAGAGTAAGCATAGGAATAGTGGAGAGACGGGTGTTAATTATCTATGGATGGGCATCTTTTGCGACGTCTTCGTTATGTTGGTTCGAGTCGATCTTCACCGGTGTATTTTGAGGCGGGGTTACGCTGCTTTCTCAGCTTTTTTCTATATTGCTGCTGTGCTGTGTTCGATTTTGCTGTGTCTAGGTCTTCGTCAGAGGCGTCGCTGCTATCCGTTTCAGGTTTCTTGTACATCTCGCTGGCGGCCTTCATGATCTTGGATCTGTCTGTAGCCTTATCCATTCAAAAGTTTAATTCCTTGTCGAAATAAGTCGAGTCCTGTTTAAGATTGTCGTTCCATGTGTAAATAGGACGGCCTACTTTCTTATATTTGGCCTTATACTGCATTGCTGCGTGTAAAAGGTGTGGTTTGCCACGCCTGCGGACGTGTGCGAGATAGCACATTCTGTGATTCTTGATGCGTTTGGTTACAGTTTTTCCATCTAAGATTTCGTGCATCTTCTTTTGTGTTGGTTTATTTCTGGCGTGGTTAATCAAGTCTCTCATGATGACTCTCTCATATCTTCTCAGTCTTGACCTATTAGCTTTGGTGATTGCCGATACTTTCAATCCGTATATCATGCAAGGTACTATCACCATTCGATACATGAGTCTGGCTAGTTTCCAGTCCATCTTTGAGTTTATTATGAATGGTAATAGTGACTTTGCGTTTCTAGTGGCCTGTTCACACCGTTTTCTAACTGTGCTTCTCCTGCTTAATGCAGATGTTATGTATGTACCTAGATATTTAATTTCGTCGACAGTATGTAGTTTTAATCCGTTCATTGACACGTAAGTCGCTTTCTGTTTAGTTAATGGGTCTCTAATAATAATTTTTGTTTTAGTTTCGTTTATTTGTAGGCCGACACTATCTAGTAGGGGTTTAATATGGTATACAATACCTTCTAACCCTTTTAGGTCGTCTGTAATGAAGATGAGGTCGTCCGCGAATGATAACACCAAGGGGAGTGATATTTCAAGATCTTGGTCTAATTTAATTAATTGAGTTTCCTCTTCGAGGGTTCTAAGGACCTCATCCATGACCAGTGTAAAAAGGCGAGGAGATAGCGGGCAACCCTGTTTGACTCCCTTTCCTTTAATGATCCAACTACTTTGCTGACCACACCATTTGATGTGTGTTCGTTCATTCATGCAAACTTTGATTATCCTGTTGGTTAGTGTCATATTAGATCTTTGTATTAGAATGTCTCGCAGTGCTTGGAGGTTGACGTTGTCAAAAGCTTTTTCTATATCCAGAGCGATTACATAGATTCTTTTACCTGCGCGCCATTCGTCATTCCGTGATCATCTGTAGATCTGTTGTTTAAAAAAGCCGCTTGGTAGTTGCCCAATTCTTTTATTGTTTCGTCTAATTTTTTTAAAACGTAGGAGGCGTAGATTCTGTAGCCCGTATTGCAAACCGATATTCGTCTACAGTCATTTGAATCTTTAGGGTTGTTTTTCTTCGGAATTGGTACTTGCACTGTTTCTAGCCAGGTGTCGGGCGCTTCATTTTGTGTCCACGCTTTGTTCATGTGCTTGGTGACGGCTTCCTGTAATATCGGCGGCATTGCTTTGAAGAGCTCAATTACCACTTGGTCTGTTCCGGGCGCTGTCCCGTTCCGCATGTTGTTAATTATTTCCATTACTTCGTCCAGTGTGGGTCCTGCATTTTGTGCGGTGGATACCCGTTTTGTTATGGTAACTCACACAACGTATGTGAACTCACACACTGACTTATTAGTATTACTTGTTAAAATGTTAGGAATATCGTATAATTTTACAATGTTTGTAAATATGTGAGCACCATGTATCTGTCACATATTTAATTTATCTGTAATTGCTTTATTTTTCATTCTTTTTTACCTATCGCGGTATAGTAATCTTATTCTAGATGCATCGTCTTCACATATAATTATATAATTAATGTATGCAAAATATTGTGAAAACATTTTAAAAGAGTAACGGTGGAGTTTCTTGCCCATTCTTCTCCATACGAAAACTACCTTTTGGAAGGGGCGACTAGAATCAATTCTATTTTTTGTAAACTTGACGTTCATAAGTGCCTTTTAAGTGCCTAATTGAAATAAATTGTTTGACTTTGACTTTGACTTTGAGTTTGACTTTAACTGTTGGTATAGGTAGGCCCTCAGAGGTTTTTAGGATTTGCTCCCATTTGGACATTGGTATATAAGCGGTTCTTTTCCGGCGTTTGGTAGTTTGCTTGTTTTTCCTGTAAAATAGATAAAGTACCTGCATGCGTTTTGATGGATGTTTTTTCCCCAATCCAGTGAAGAATGCACTGGATTCTTTGTTTTCTTCTTCAGTTTTAATCATATGAAGTATTGCCTGACATTCCTTTACGCGATTATGTCTGTTTGGGTTATCTAATTGTCTTCTTTGTAGGAATTTAGCCTTTTGGAGGTTAGCAAGAGCTATACGATGTTCCCTAGAGTGACTCTGTTGAAAAATTAAGGTTTCCTGGGCCGCCGCTTTTAATACTTCAGTTATAGTACACCATGGTATTTCGACGCTTTCATCTGTTGAGTCTATTCCTACGTTTCCCAATTTTTTGATTATGCAAGCTTGGTATTTTGCTTTGGTTGATTTGATATTGAGAGCGGCATAGTAGTATTGTTTGTAATTGAAATCCTTGGTCTTTATTGTTGTTTCATTTTTTTGAGTCTTGTGTTTATTGTTTTCATCATTGTTTATGATTCGGTTTGTTCTTAGCTGCCCCCAAATTCAATCGCCTTTAATATACTTAAAGAGTTTTTCTGTTGTCTGTGGCGTAATAATGTGATCCAATTGTGATTTCTGCGTGCCCTTTGACCATGTTATCTTGCATGATGTTCTCGCTTTTGTTGTTTCTATTTGCAGTTTTTCCCTGCTGACTATATCCATTAACATTTCTCCGTTGTAATTGGAGTAGTCATGATGGAGATTTTGGTGAATCAGCCCTTTGCGTTGGAAACTTATTGTATCTTGTCTACCAATATGAGCGTTAAAGTCCCCTAGGATGATTAAAGTACATTTCCTTGGTTTTTGTCTGATCAAGTTTAGTATACCCGTGAAGGATCTGGTTGCTTTAGAGGTACAGCTGTTGATGTGAGAGTTAATTATATAAAGCAGAGCAAGCTTGTCGCTTCCCCTACCAATTTTAAGAGTTATTGTCATCACGTCGGTATCGAAATTTCTATTTATTATTTCAATTTGGGAATCCTTTCTGACTAGAATTGCAAGTCCCCGTTGAGCTTTACCTGCGGTTCCGGATAGGTGCCATTCGTAATGGGTGGAGTTGTACGTTCCTAAGTTCATCCCTGTTTCTTGTAGGCAGGCTATGTGAATGCCCCTATTTGAAAGTTCCGCGTCTATTTTATCTTTTTTGGCCGGTTTCGAGGCCCCACGAACGTTCCAAGTTGCAATGCGCAGGTCTGAGCAAGTGTACTTAGTCGCGGCAGAAGGCAAATTTCTAAGTATTGTGTATCCGCTGTCGTCCGCGAGTTCAGCCGATAACGGTGTAAATAATGTTGATGTTAATTGTTCATCCGGTGTTAATGAGCAAGCTAGTTGGGGGCTGCTCAGAATTCGGGATTTAGTAGGCTGCCCTTGTTCGTCTCTTTTGTTGTATTTATTGCCTACCGTTTCGGCATGTTGTGGTGTATCTTTGTTAGTTTTTTTATGCGTTAGACTTTGCAGCTTATTGTTGTACTGTTCTTCGGCGCTTATGACCCAGCTATCATAATGTTGATCTTTGTAAATGATATGTATGTTTCCGGGTACTGGTTTGCCGGCAGGTGAGTACACCAGTGTGTTCCCGCAGTTATTATGCACATGCACATTTACGAGATAGAATTCGGGCGCGGCGATTAGGATGTCTTCCCCTCCCCAGAACGTCTCGTTAAACTGCGCGGTTATGTAGTTTGTTATCATTTGTTCCTGAGAGAGCTTGCTGTTAGGAATAGTGTCTTGAATGTTATTCCTAAGTGCTAAGCAAATTCTGGTTTCGTCGCGGTTATCCGAAACATACGTAGCTAGGTCTCGGCGTATTGACATATGGCCAAATGTTAACCCCATTAAGAGATTTAGTTGATGGGCGATCGCACTAAACAGACAATTGCCATCCTTTAGCATGGCCGCTATTATTACCATTGTAACACTATTGTTTGGGACTCTGAACCCCACGTGTTTAGAGACAAAGCTACAAAAGTTTGACAGGGTCATGCGTTGATTGAGATTTATTAGATACCCTCTGTTTTTCTATTGAAATATACCTTGTTATGCAGTTTTTGTTTTTGTTGAGTGGGCTTTAGGTTCATCACACATGTGCCTTTCTTCACAAAAACTCGGGTAAATTGTTCGACCGAAACACGACAAAAAAGAAGTTGCTTTAGACGCGACTTTTTTGGAAGGCAATGGAAATTGCCAGAATTTTACGCAATCTAAATCGACACTGTTATTTTTGGTAGAGTACATTCAATATAATTTTTATCTTGACGTTCTCATTTTACTATATACTAAATATGTAGCTTAAAAGTAAGCGTTGGTTCAGTGCGTAGCATCAAACCTTTAAACTTCGCCAGTCACTACGCAACCGTAGATATGCGCTAACGATGTTGACGCTTAATCTAACAAATAATCTACCGAACTTTGTCGCTAAATTTTGGCCTCGTAATCGAAATAAAGCCGGGAATTTAATTCAGTTCTCGTGATCGATACACTTACTACAAACAATTCAAGGTGTAAGTCTTTTTGGTATCTGGATCTACCGTTGGAGTTAGCATTAAGCATGCGTTTGAACTATGGGAGTTTGATTTATTAGCTGAGTGATTAGTAGAACGCCCTGAAATACAAGGAATGATCTCATCGGGTTTTTCTTATTACGACGTTTCTGGTTCCCTGGAAACCTTGGGCAGACGATAAGGCCTTCGGATGCCCTGGATCGCTCGCTCTGGATCAGGAACGTACGTAGGCTTAGCACACCTCACTTTTGCACTTAATGTAATTATTTGTAGATGCTTGAGTCATAGCCACATTGAATAAACAAAACACTCGATGTTATTTTTATTTATTTAGACAGGCAAAAGAAAAAAAAAACACGTTGGATCTTGTTTCGGGCCCAAGCCCATGCACGTGTGCGATAAAACAAAGGCGCGGAGCGCTCGAGACGTCCTTCCGCAACGGCGTCCAGATGAACTCTCCTACTAATTCCCTTTGTTCAAAGCTTATAAATCCTGAAGACTACGCGACAATCGCAGCAGATTTATTCATGAGATTTAACAACGAAACATTGACAACTCTGATACAATGGCCCATAACTGTCGACAGTACTATGACTGAGATGGGAATGTGCCACATTATAAACTCGAACGTTGCGATACTCGACGATCCCACGTAAGCATTTATTCCAGCACCTACCTAGGAACCTCATTGCACAGTAGATAAAGGGATTTTTCTCTAATTCTAAAGCGAGCCGTCCACCGCGATCTAAACTAAGTGAGTTTGCAGTTACATTATTTTTTTTTAAAGTAAAAAAGAAAACAATTATACGTGTAGGGACTACAGGTTGCAATAAAAATAGCGGTGAAAAAAGGCAATGTTCCCCAGGCATAGAGTTTAGCGGCCAGTCATTTGCCCAGCGCCGTGGCAATAATTTGTGTACCGTGTTAATGTAAGATGCGTCATTGTGCTTCATATTCATGGTCATCTGAATATAAAGCACAATGTTTGTCCTACTGGGGTTGCGGGTTTGTCTGAAAGGTATATCGCGGCACCGGCACACGGGCAACGGAAGGAACACGGCTGGGTTTTAGTCAGTAAAAGTCTTACACACCCTCCCGCTCCGCCCAGAGCGGGAGAAGTCATTTGATGATTTCCCACCCTCAAAAAAAAAAAAAATGGTCATCTGAATAGAATTTATCTTGTACACCCGAATTTAATTTTCTCTCCTTCTCCAACCACGATACTCATAAGGTCCCAACCTTTGGTGACCCCGACGTGATCATAGAGACATTGTTTAAATATTTCATATGATGCAATGTAGTTTAGTGCAGCTTACCAATTTTTCGTACACATGGGTGGACGGCATGTATGAAAAACTGGCAAGCTAAACTAAACTAACTTTGGTTAGCTCGCCGTGGACGGCTCGAGTTATTTTTAGCATAACTTAATTCAGCGTTTACCTACTTCCAGCTATGTTTACATAACTATGTTTATGTGTTTTTGTTAAAGCTTGATGATCCCTTTTACCCCTTGCTGCCGTGCCGAATATTTGTACTACCCACGTCTGACCCAGACCCGTGTTTCTATAAACACACTAAATAGAGATCCGTCTCAACCAATAAATGTTGTCCCTTACCGTACCTATGCGTAGATTCAATTACAAGCTATCTGCATATGCCATGGTCATGGTAAAAGCCATCCAAAACCTCAGACCAAATAAAAACCTCCAAAACTAGCAAATAAAATCGGAGAATTGTAAGTTGGTACAGTCACCCTGAAAAAGAACTATACACGGACAAGGTACCATTTTATTGTCTAGAATCATTGTCTCATAACATTCGTGTGGATACAATATTTTTGAGACTTATGTAGATTATCATGTTTTGGTCCTAGAGAGTATAGATGTTTTGGGAAAAATGTTTAAACTGTTTCGGTAAAATAAATTGTATAAGGTGCATTCGGGTAATTACGAAAGAATTTTTGAGGAATTGAGGGTATGTTCATATTTTAATTCACTACTCAAAATTGGTGGAGCTGATGAAACTATAAACCTCTGTTTCGAAAACTTTTTACAAATATCCTCAGTATTTAGATACAAGTGTTTAAAAATCTGATAATTTTTCATTTGTACAAGTGCAATTCCGAAGCATGTTCGGGTAATTCTGAATGATAGTTAAAAGTGGGTTTTTGTTGGCTTTAGAATAAGGACTATATTGGTTTTTCGTCCAGGTTTACCTTCACACAGAAATATATCTCAATTTTGACCTCTCAGTAGCCTAAACATATTTATGTGATATTTGAATTTCGGAATCACCCTACAAGTTGTCTACGGTTGTCAAACTTTTAATCACTAGGTACACACGGCTACACATCAAGCTATACATTTCCAATTTATGCTGATCTCGCATTGTATAGGATTTCCGTATAAATGTGAGGTCAGTTTATACTGGAAATGTATAGCTTGATGTGTAGCCGTGCGTTCACCATTCTTGCAAGCTATAAAAACTTTTTAAATAAAAATAGAAATGCAATAATTATAATAAAGTATAATCAAAATGAGGTAGGTAAATGGAATCAATCATTAAGATTCTACAAAAAGATACAAAAGCAAGAGATACTATCATGTAGGTAATAAAATACTATATTATTATACGATATTCATGGCATAGTTTTACGCTAAACAATAACGATATTTCACCTTAAACAAAAAAGATGATTTTATTTACTTTATAATTAAAAATAGGTTAGTGTACATTGAATTGGTGTAACTGAAAGAAAATTCCAAATCTATTTAAAAAAACTTAAAGATTGGAACCACTGACTATTTCTTTGGAAAATCAATATCGGGCAAAACCTTGAACTAGGGTCTCCTAACCCTTAAGGCGGGAGGAAACGCCCGGGTGTCACCACTGTGTGGATCGCCCGGAGGACACGGTGGAGCATACGGTGGAGGTCTGCCCTGCATGGGCGGAGCACCGCCGTGTCCTCACGGAGGCGATCGGCGGCAGCGATCTCTCGCGTCCGGCCCTGGTTCAGGCCATGGTTTGGAGCGAGATTGCATGGGAAGCCGTCACCTCCTTCTGCGAAGCAGTTATGCTCGCGAAGGAGGAGGCGGAGCGCGCGAGGGAGATGCAAGCTGCACGCCCTCGCGCCCCGAGTAGCCGCAGGAGACGCCCCGGGCGTCGGGAGTCACAAGCCGACTTCCGGCCACCGTAGGCGCGGGCTTGCGGACGGTGAGCAATGGGTAGCTCGCCGTCCGGTAAGGACCAGGCCCGGGTCGACGGCGCGTTGTGTTCCACGCGCGCCTCAAAGAGATGTCAGCACCAACTGACGGGGTCCGTAAGGACCAATGCCTGCTGGGGTTGCGGGTTTGTCCCAAAGGGATATCGCGGAACACGGGTGAGTTTTAGTCAGTAAAAGTCTGACACGCCCTCTCGCTCCGCCTAGAGCGGGAGAAGTCATTTGATGATTTCCCAACACCAAGAAAAAAAAAAAGCGTGTCCTAACCCTACTTTACAGTGCACAAAAACGATTCTATCGAAATAAAAAGCAACCAGTTAAATAATTTACAAGATTTCTGAATTATAGATCTTCGGGTAAATCCGATAATCCAAAAAACGCGGGAAATATCAGTCGTTCACAAAAATGTCGCGTTTACACACCAACGCTCGCTCATAGCCTCTTAAGCCAATAGGAGCGCGGAAGCTTACTAAGATGGCGGTTAGGTGAGTGTTGCTAGAGCAAATAATATTGCCGCGATGTGTAGAAAATGTTAATTATTGGAATAACCCGATTTTCGGAGTTAGCCGAATACACCTTATGTCTTACTATGTTTTATTTATTATTATTATTTATATATACTTTATTGTACACCACAAAAATACATAACAAAAAAAATACTTAATCAAACACTACAAAATATACAATGGGCGGCCTTATCGCTTTCCGCGATAAGAGATCGCGGAAAGCGATAAGGCCGCGATAAGCGTGTCCTAACCCTACTTTACAGTGCACAAAAACGATTCTATCGAAATAAAAAGCAACCAGTTAAATAATTTACAAGATTTCTGAATTATAGATCTTCGGGTAAATCCGATAATCCAAAAAACGCGGGAAATATCAGTCGTTCACAAAAATGTCGCGTTTACACACCAACGCTCGCTCATAGCCTCTTAAGCCAATAGGAGCGCGGAAGCTTACTAAGATGGCGGTTAGGTGAGTGTTGCTAGAGCAAATAATATTGCCGCGATGTGTAGAAAATGTTAATTATTGGAATAACCCGATTTTCGGAGTTAGCCGAATACACCTTATGTCTTACTATGTTTTATTTATTATTATTATTTATATATACTTTATTGTACACCACAAAAATACATAACAAAAAAAATACTTAATCAAACACTACAAAATATACAATGGGCGGCCTTATCGCTTTCCGCGATCTCTTCCAGGCAACCTTAGAATGGACAGTGATTTACCTGGACATAAAATGGGGCTGTCGTTGGTGCAAATTATAAGTTTACAATATACTAGAATAGATACATAGATAAATATGTTTTGTATCTATAAGGTGGATACAATTGTGTGTGTGGAACAAAGGTTGTTGACAATGAAATGGAAGGAACCATGTCATTCCATTCAGTCCGTGTATACATCTTTTTGGGGCTGACGTACTTAGGCAGTCATTTTTCTGGTGGTTATGAAAAAAGTTCAATGTCAGAAAGTTATTAAAGCAATTATTTGCTATAGGTACCTAATTGTTTTTACTCTTTTATATAATTGAAAATGTTGTACCTAATTTACGAAATCTAACCAACCCTAAACCGAATTCAAATTTTAACATTCGCGTCCCAACAGCTTTTTCATTTGTAGGCAATGCACTTACATTTGCATGACGAAGCACTACACGAACCGTGTTCCATTAGGTAACATTCTGGTTTTGTATTGCAGCAAATGGAGTGACAGCAGTGTGGCATACGCCAGAAACAACATTGAGCTCTCCGTGCACGACATTGACTTTTTTGTGCAGTTAGTTAACTACGCCAATGTCTATAAGGTGAGATACGGACATAGGCCCAGTTGCTCGAACGAAAATTATCACAAAATGGATTTGACAAATTGTCAACAGCCAATCGCAGTCGTTTACGCGTGCGCGCTTCACTATTTGTCACATTAATTTTGCGATATTTTTCGTTCGCGAAACTAGCCCATAGACCATAATTGGCCGTGGTCTACAGAATGTTGAGCTCATAATAAAATTATAGCTACTTATCGATTGTGGGGGGAATAATTAGGTGCTTAACACACTTTAAAACTTTTGAGTTTTATTTCATTAGAGTTAAGACAATTGAGAACTTGGTTCTCTACCTACCTACTCGCGCTCTGTTCAAAGTTGTAAGTTAGACTAGACGGCATAGCTATAGGTACCAGCTATCATGGGCGTACCACGCTTTTGGCCCAGAGGTGGGCAAATCAGAAATTTCGGGTGGATCCGCAAAGGTAGCCCGCGAAATTCAAATTTTCATACGTTTCTTTGCAACTTGCAAGTCAGTGTCAGATAGTACTAGTATCTTGATAAAAAAATTATTTGCCATCATAAGAAATATGTATTTACAGAATTAGAATCATTTATTCATTTCTCTAAGTTAGATTTGTTCTGATATGTTATGATTTCATGAAACTTCATTCAATGGAATAAATCTAACGTAAATAAATATGTGTTATGATCGAGAACCATATTTTAATCAAGATATAACTTAACACTGACCAAAAACTGACAGAGCAAAGCCCATGTAACCTATCTTTGACATGTTTTTACGCGTCTGAGTGTACTGAACGACCATTCAATTGTAGCCGTAGAATATAACATTGCTAATAAAATTTATAACGGCTGCGCAGCGCGATTTTTTCTAAAATTAATGCATAATATATTGTAATAATTGTAAAGTAAGTCTTAAAGTGACTCTAACATAACTTTTCTCGACAACAGTAGGTACTTAGGCATACAAAAACACTGGGGGGGGCAGCTGCCGTCCCCTGACCCCCCCCTCTCCCTGGGTACGCCCATGCCAGCTACAATGGTTTAATAGAATCTTCCAGTATCGGTTTACCTGTTAATTGACTATTGATTTCCGAAACCCTTTAATTGATGTCTAATAATAGAACCTAACACAATAGGTACCGACCTGCGGGGTAACTGCGTAACACACTATCAGTAGCAATGGCTTTCATTTTGACAGTTCAACAACATTAATTGCGTATTTACGTTATTGAGCAGACTTTTTCGAACATAATTATGAAGCAATGGATTAGCAATACCCTTAAAAATCGTTCAGATTGTGATGGAAAGTGTGTTACGCATTTAGGGTCCGGGTAACCTAAATCCTTACGAATTCAAAAGTTTTATCAAAATACCATGGAAGTATCTATCTACCTACACTGCGAATTTTAAAATTGCAGGTTTATACTCTGAGCCCCGACGAAGTAATTCTGAGCGGGACGCCTGCGTTAACTTTCGAAACTGAAGGGTTCTTGTCTTTTGGAGTGCAAATTACGAGCACTCGAGCTACAGAGGATCTTAAGTACATTCCTTTGCATCTTCGGAAGTGCAGGTAAGGGTGATGTCATAATTGTACGAATAAACGAGTAGTTCGTCTCGATCGAGTTGTTTATTTAAGAACCTACTTGTTTCTAAAATAGGGATGACGACAATTTTTTTTTTAGTCCTTCATTGAGATTAATATCATCATCCCTATTTTATAAATAAAAAATCAAAATCAAAAGTCATTTATTCAAACTAGGCTGAGAATCAGCACTTTTCGAACGTCAACTACATAAGACAGTCCCCCAAAACGCCCACCCTTCACCACTTCCTTGTGCATTAGCTGGGAAGAAGAAGTGGCACAACAAACTCCCCAGCTGCACAGCTGTCTGTTCAGTTAGAAGAACAACAAAAAAAAAGATTCTATATATATTCAAAATAATTAACATTACGCAACACAAAACATTATTTAAATTATTAGCCATATGTTAGCTAGCACTAATTTAAGTTAATACCTAAGTATACATATTTCTTATGGTCGCGAATCATATTTTGATCAAGATACAACCTGACACCGACCAAAGACTGCCAGAGCCAAGCCCATTTAACCTGGCTTCATGGATCATGGATCATTGTTGATCTCAGGCATTTAATTTAACAAGGCATTGCTAATAAAAACGACAAAAGCCGCGCTGCACGATTTTTTCTAACAATTAATGCATAATATACATATTGTAATTGTAAAGTAAATTTTCCAGGGGGGCTGCCCTCCCCTGCCCCCTCCTGGGTAAGCCTGTACCTAAAAAAAGACCTATTGATCATTGCAGATATTCCAACGAAACAACTAGTAAGAGATACCCGATTTACTCGTACAATCGTTGCTTGTTGGACTGTAGAATTAGAATGATATTCAAGCTGTGTGGTTGTATACCGCATATTTATAAGCCTCTGGGTAAGTCAATAAAATACCTATAATAACATCTGTAGGCCATGAAAATAACAAATTTTAATTCGGGAATCGAACCCCCTGGCCACACATTATAAGTAGTTGAATGAGTACCTACCCTAGTAAAATAAGTTTGGGCAGCTTGATTTATTTTTCAGTTGTGCTGTTTTTCATGATATAAATAAGTGTGCAAGAATCAAGGCATCATCTCAAGGGCTTGTTTCAGTGCTCGCACAAGTAACGGATTTCTTATTATGCGATTTCAGATCACGAAAAAATATGTAACTTGGCTGAACTGGAGTGTGTTCTTGAATACAAGAGAGAAATATTGAAATTGTCCATTGATAATGTAACTATGGGAAAATTCGACAGTACCGATGACTTGCCAAGATCTTTCCGTGATTGTGGATGCTTGAGGAACTGTGAAGAGGACGTGTTTAAGAATGACCGTGATACGTTCTTGCCACAGGTGAACATGAACCGACTGAGAGTCAGCGTATCTGCGTTTCCCAAAGTGCGAGTCATGAGGGAAATTATATTTAGCGTTTATGACCTTTTCTGTAAGTATATATAACCAGTGCCCAGGCTCAGAAGTACCATCGAAGAAGTTCATATCTAACCACCGTAAGGACTATTCTTGCTTGCAGCGCTCGGCGGCTATAGAACCGGGCCGGTTACAGATGTGGTCATCGTGTTCACGGGATTTTGTTTTCAAACTGGTTAGATATGAACTTCTTTGATGGTACTTATAAGATTTTGGTCTTTTTGTAGATTAGAATTAGGTACAGTGTGAAAATAATAAGCGAAGATTATATGATCAACTTTTCAAATTCTATCTTTGTCTTAACAGAAGCATGACCAAGGTTTTTTTTACAGTGCGAAGTGGAGGTGTCGTTAACCTATGTATCGGCACATCAGTCATTTCAATAATGGAGTTAATGTTAACAGCACTAAGGATCCCTATCTACGAGATAATGCAAATTGTAAAGGGTGTTTGGCGGAGGTATAAAAAGTCAAAATTACCTAGGTTGTCTAACAATAAAAAACAAAAGTGAATAAAATACGATTTATTAATTATTTCTCTTTACAATTTCATTTTCCACTTGTCTGCAAAAGACGGTACCGTAGAGACATTACCTGTAACAAAAAGAATCACAGTTAAGCAAAAATTGGAGGCTAAAACGATGCTAGACCGTAAAATGTCTAATATTTACCTCATCGTTTGAAGCGCCATCGCGTGACGTCATCACCTGCTTTATCACTTTCCGCCTTGAAGAACCAAACAGTACATGCGCCATCTGTAAATTGGTAAAACACGACTTTTAACATATGAGACGCGTTATGCGATTACTGGCGCTGTGGCGGTGTTAAAACGAATAGTATGTTATACAGGGTCAAATTAAATCAGCAAGCGAAACTGCAGGGTCAACGGCCGATAGTAGTGTTGTTACTTGAAGTATGAGTTCACAAAATATATTTTTTTTTGTTATATCGTGTTTATATATCGATATCCATCGTGTCTGCGGAGTTTCGCTAGCTAATTTAATTTGACCCGTGTGTGGCTAAAAGATAACAGTCAGACACACGGGTCGATCCAAGGTTAAGCTACGCTTCCAGCGGTCGATTCGTGGATGAGTGACCATCCATAACATATCGAGAACCGTGCCGTGGTCCCGGCTGTCGTTTGTAGATCTTTAGCAGTCGTTACGAGTAATCAGACGCCCAAAAGTCTGACAACCAGTCTTACCAAGAGGTATCGTGTTAGCCAGTAACTAGGTTGTGGAGGACAGATAGGCAGTCGCTCCATGTAAAATACTGGTATTCAGCTGCATCTGGTAAGACTGAAAGCCGACCCCAACATATTTGGGAAAAGACTAAGCAGGTTGATTTGAGTGGAATTAATAATGCGTTCAAACCGACATCATCGTCGCCACGCCCACCGGCGCTCTATCGGCGTCCCCGCTTGGTATTAAAGGTTTTCTTATAAATTTGTTATTTAGGGGTTAGATAAACAACAGAAATAAATTCATACAGAAAGTAGTCTACCTGCATTGCTGTCAGCTCAATGGATGGCGAAGTCGCTTTGTGCTTTCATCATCTTTCCATTTTAGGAACATTGACTGAGTCGTCATAACTTAGCTCGTTCTTTGTACCCTGCAATAGATGGTTATTAAAACAAACACGTTTAACACGTTGAATTAAAATGGGATTTACGAAACAATCCAAACTTCCACTAGTTATCCAACATGGCGTGAATCATAAAACCTTCGAATAGAAATGACGCAGTATCTACATCCAAATACAAGTTACAAATCGTGAGTCTATTACATTACGTCCGCTAATGTACAAGATACAAACGCATGGGGCAGCGGACAGTACACGGACCGACCAAACCAATCTCCTTGCCAAGTTGACTGATAACCAACAGTACTGAGTGTTCAAAAGTCGCTCCTTGAAACGCTGGATACGCCATGACATGTAAAAGGGCTTTAGTATTAAAATTTTGGAAACTGGCTCCGATATAAACCTCCGAGAGTGATTCAAGTAAGTATGGACATTTTTCTAAGTATGACAGTTCTATAAAACCCCATGCACACCCGAAACAAATAGCAAAATTCCAAGTTCGATGACAGAAAACTTACCATTCGAGTCGAAGAAGTCTGAAGACGTATTTCATAGTAACTGCGACGCATCACAGACCCAACTTTTGCAATCTTCGAAAACTTTTCATGTTGAATGAGACAGCTCAATGTGCAATGTTTAGCTACTTATTGCGAAGTAAACACAAGGATAGCTACATGTCTACGATTCCAATTTTAACAATCACTGGTCGAGAGATAAAATAGTGAGTAAATTACAATTATTGTAACCAAACAGAAGTTATAGCTCATTCAGCTATTTTTTGCATACTGATGAAAAATTACGTCTCGTTACACATAACCAACTAACGAGGGTGGCACAAGCAAATGTCGACCGAATTCAAATTCTTAAATAGTGCACAGTAAAACTGTGTTACGATAAGTTTTAGGTATTACCAGAACTTGGTCAATATAAACACGTACCTAGTAATAACTAGTCAAAAATACTTACCAAATAAAAAAAATACTTTATTCATTCTCAACAACAACATAGTATGTATGTTTCAACTGGCAATGGAATTGGAAAATCAAAAGCAATTCAAAAATACAGGCTCCGTTGTTTGTCGATGCTGCAACATTTTGTCAACACTTTTAAATAACTAATACCTTGCTGTTTTAGAAATTAATTCGATAATTCAGCATCATACTCCGCCAGGTCTTCTGCCATTTCATAACGATCACGTCGTGCTTGGCAGAACCCTATTGCCAAGTTGTGACTTATAAAATTTCCAAATTTCTCCACTATTCCAGAAACAGACAGTCGCCTTAACGACTTTTGCGTTTGTTTAAACACACTTAGCGACATCACCAGTTGCACAATGACACTATTTGCCTGGCACCTCGAAATAGCATGAGACGTAAATTGTGTAAATATTGGCAAGGAACTGATTTATTATCAACCATAGAATTATTAATGGATCAGTCGAAAAAATCGGAGCATAACATAACAATAGATTTTTTTCCTCAAATGAAATTTATTAAGCTTTAATAATTAGGGCTACATAAAACATTCAGACGCTTACATTAACTTAACCTAAAATACAAGTGTTTTATCGATAATTAAACGTCAAACGAGACAAAGTTTTGAGAACACATCACCAAACACAATTCAAGACGAAGATGGGAAATCATTCCTTTATCCAGGCAGCAGATTGTATACAAACCCCAAATCAGACCGACTTCAAAACTTCCCTGAAATCACAAAAATTACAATATTTAGATGTCTTTCCGAGACATTCATCTCCATTCAATTGCAACTTATAGACGCCAATTTATTACGATGAGTAGATTTTTCAGCAGTTTCCTCGATATTGTATTTTTAGAATTTCAAGACAAGTAAAGACGGGGAACAGGTATCCACATCCATCTCCTAGGTAGGACAAAATGTGCAGGCCGGACGAACGACGTTAGCAGGAAAAACATGCTTATTGCTATTGATGGAACCCGACAGCAGATAAGTGACACATCATCAAATGCACACAAATCTAAGGAGTATTTTTTTTTCATCTGACAACAGTCAATACGGTACATAAAGTTGTAGAAGGCTAAGGATAAAATATACTAAGATCTTATGCACCCAAAATGGGAAAAGAAGTAGAAACACACGATGTAAGCGCGGAAAATCTGGGCCGTGTTAGAAAAATCTACTCATTGACTATTTTCCCGAAGGCACGAGGCTAACATTTACGAGAGGTAAGAAGGGAAATTGCAAAGAGTATTCCTAGAAGCAAGGGTTTCAGTTTCCTCTGGAATAAAAAAAAACAACGCAAGGAAAATAGAATGCAACAAAAATAGTATCATTAGTCAAAGCACTCACTCTCCTGCTGCCGAATGCTAGAAGAAACGAACATCTATTGTCCTGCCATCGATGCGGGTGCGGTCGAACATTTCTGATTATTGTGCTAAGAAAATCTATTCAAAACAGTAGGATTATCCATTTAAACAGATTTGTGAAATTGTAGATCAACATTTAGCTCTTTTCAAGTTATTTTTCTATTCTGATTTTTAGCATGCATACCTTTTAAATTAAATGCTACAGTGAAAAAATAATAATGTGACACATGATTCATTGTAAAAAGGATACTTATTGCCCTTTCGGCATCCCACTCCTTATGGAAGCGGACCACGGCAGTGTCTGGCGCGGTCATTTCGGCGAACTTGACATCGCCGCATTCGCTAAACTTCTCGCGAATCAACTGCCAAGTCACGGTCGGCGGCAGCTATAACAAACATCATTTGACCTCAATTTACTCTAGTCAGTAATATAGGTTTAGTAGTAACTTAAATATATAAGGTGCAATCAATTATTATTTAAGGTCAAAAGGACAAAGATTTTCAAAAATAACGTTAATAGGAGCATGTGCGGAGTGAGAGGCATTCTGATCAATCAATAAGACTGTCAAGATATCAGAAAATATGACAATCGAGAATGTTGAGAGATAAGATTAGTAATGTGATTATACTTACATTAGTGATGATAACCATGTCAGATGTCTTCTCCCGGTTCGACTGTTGCACGCCAGGGTCCCGTCCGTATTGGGCAGACACTGTCACACCTCCCATTTGGCGACCAGTGCCTAAACGTAAAAAAAAAATTACAAGACCATTATGACCAAATTGTAGCTAAACCGATATTTTTTTAGTTCTGACGTGATATTGTTTCTGACCAGCCCAAGCCTGATAGATTTTTGTGACAAGAGGAGATGTGGTCAATAGTCAACAGCTAAACATTATTATAAATTAAACTGTAATTTCTACTGTAAAACTAACCTGAGAGTGGACCAGAGCTGAGTGAATTATTTCCCATGACACTGTTGGACAAGCCAGAATTGTTTAGGTTTAAGCCAGAGCTCAAATCTTGATTACCAAGACCCAAATTATTTGAGTTCACATTGGCTTGAGCACTAAGCACTGTTGCCAAGTCATTAGCAGTCAACCCTTGCTGGAGCAACTGATTCTGAAGAGCTCCCAATCCTGTCAGACTCAGGGCCTGAAAACAGAATTATGATTTAAATATTTGCTCACATATCCTTGGTGTCTGAAGTTGATCAAAACTATGATAAATTAATAATTACCCTTACCTGAAGTCCCAGATTTCCACCTAAAGCAGAGTTGGTATTTAGTTGGTTTGCTGACAGACCTGCACCAAGACCATTCAGGGTCACACCAGCAGATGGTACTGCACCCAGAACTCCGGCACCTAAAGCTGTGCCAGTATTTGCAAGACTCAAGTTAGTTGTAGCAGGGGTCTGTGGTGGTAGATTCCTTGCAACATCCCTTAGGGGTTCTCCATTGGGTCCCAGACCAAGACCAATGCTCTTGAGACCTTCAGGAAGCCTTACTTCACCCTTATCTGTTACACCCCGGTCCATGCGTACTGTCATTCTTCTGTCATACAGCATTTGTTTATCAAACATTGAAATAGCCTGTGAATAAAGAAATGGCATTTTATTCGTATATTTATCAACTTATAATTTAATAGTAGCTTCTTCAATCATTAATGATATTAAACAGCTTACTTGAACGGCTTCAACGGGATGATCATATTCAATCACAGCAAATCCTCTGCTGTTGCCATCTTTATCTACTGCCAGATCAATGTTACGCACTTTGCCAGCCATTTTGAACACCTCCTTTATTTTAGTCCTGTCTGCTTTGTAATCAAGCTGAAAATTAACCATAGTTTAAAAAAATATACAGTCCCCGTTTATCGTTGTTTCTTGAAAAATTCTCAAAATAGAATGTCATGAAAAGTGATATTGTATGTAACATCATTTAATTGTTATAGAATTTATGAAAATGCTAGCATAATAATGATTATGAATTTTTATCACTTACATTAGCAACAAACACTTTTTTGACTAGTGGTGGTTGTACGTTGATGGACTCAAGGAACTGGAGGCTAAGACCATAAGTATTGTAATTCTCTGGTTCCCTTGGTTTGTTGATACCCCAACTGAAATTACTTACAAATAGAACAATACCTGTTGTTAGAAAGGGATAGCAAAACTTTCGATTCAAGGAAACAAAGAAACATGTTTTAAATCTTATTTTTATGAGTTTTTGAGCTATTATATTAATTTGTCTTAGATATCTACTTTTCTTGTAAATTGTTATCAATTCAATTCATTCCATTGACATTAAAACGTATTTACCCAAGATTCATGATAACCTAGTCACCATTCTGAGCTAGAATTTATTTGGCAAAATTATAAGTACCATGAGCGCGATAAGGCCTGGCTGTAAGTTTATCTTGCTATGTAATATTGGCAACAAAACAAGTGCTTAAACAAAATGTATATAAACAAATGTACTTACTCCTTATCATCGCGATTATTTCGGCCACCGCCGCCGCCGCCGCCACCGCCACCCCCTGACCTTGACGAGTTTATCCTGTTCCTATCATTCCCTGAAACTGGGGTTAAATACGCTTGTAATTATCTTCATGAAAACGAACAGTGTAAAAAAGTAAGGCAAAGATACCTGTTTCTTCCTTCAACACAAGTTTCCGTCCATTCAACTCATATCGGTGCATGACAAAAAGGGCTTTCTTCATTGCCTCTGAGTTAGTAAACTCAACAACACCGCATCCCCTGGGTTTGCCATTCTCATCATTGAATAGCTCAACATAAGCCACATCTCCAACCTACACAGTGAACATCAAAATTAGAAAAATTGTTGTGTACAAACAAGCATGTCAAGATGATAACGGTAGCATACTTTTTCTTTAAATAAATCTTTCAACTCCGTCCAACGGAACTCATAGGGAATGTTAGATACAAATAATCTTTTCCCTTCAGGGCGGTCGCGGTCGTTAGAGCGGTCCCTGGTTGCGTCAGAAAATCTGGATGGCCGGTCGCCGCGCCTCGACCGGTCACGCTCTTTTTCTCGCTGATTATCCATTGCAGGTCACACCTGATAAGGATAGTTAAATTAATTATATAATGCAATTAAAGTGAGCGTACCTAGTAAAGCCGGCACATCGTTGCAGATCGACAATACAAAATTGATTTAATATTCATGTAATTTGTCACTTATTCTAACTTACCAGAACTCCACCAATAATGTCTGACAAATTTGAAATAATGCGACACAATTTTATTGACCAAATACAAAAAACCACCAAATTATTGATGATGGAAAATCACATTCACTTGCTTCTTGCTTACAAAATGGCGGCAAAGCCAGCAAAAAAATCACCATGACTCATGACTCAACTCATAAGTGTTGCCAATAGACAGAATAATCAACTATTTGAATAATGAAGAGTTGCTTCGACGTGACTACACACTCGTGCGTAGAACTACAGGACGCTTCGAGTCCTTTGACCCGGGCACAAAAACCGACAACGGTTGGAATTTGTCCGAGGCTAGCTAGCGGAGCCAACCGAAGTGCCCTTCTTCATTCTCGTATTCGATTAAAACTTCGATCAACTTCACGAATAGTGTAATACAGGCTTTACAACCAAAAGAAAGTTTTTAGGCAGAGGCTGAAGGCTGGAGCTGAGGCAAATCTTGCCTCATGGGATGACAACTGCTATTGAGACCCGTTTTGCGTCCTTTGCGCATTTTCCCTTTCTACTCCACTAAGGGTTGATGTTTGAAAAATCCTGATATATAATTCTTTATTTTTTGTTTATTAATACCGAATTACCGAGATTCGAGTTATTCCACAGCTTGTTAAAAAAAAATCCATACAAACTTTGTCATCCCTTAAACTCTCTTTGAAATGGTAATTATAAGACCGCTGGTTTCCGAAAATTTCGATCTTTTTATTTTAGGTACACACGGCTACACATCAAGCTATACATTTCCAGTTTATGCTGATCTAGCATTGTATAGGATTTCCGTACAATGCGAGGTCAGCTTATACTGGAAATGTATAGCTTGATGTGTAGCCGTGTGTACAAGTATTCAGGATAAATTTCCAAGTTTTTAGATCAAAGGAATATGCTTGCTTAATTTTGAAAAATCGTTTGGGATTGACTCTAGATTAATACCAATTTTTGAGTTAAAACCCTACAGTAAAATACTCCCATAAAATCCTAATAACCCTTTTCCTCCTTAAGGGTTCGTTTTTCGAAAAGCCAACCAATTAATTACCTTGTAGGCAGTGGCCGCCTTAGCGGGTAGCGAGCAGGGCAACTGCCCAGGACCTCGCTCTTACAATTTGAACCCCGCGCCTCGCGCATTAAGCTAAGCGCACATTACGCTACGGCGGCGGGTGGGCCACAGCTCGCCGCATTGCCAAATTGAGCCAAAGCATATTTCGAGTGGCGTCTGTCTGGCCACACCGCGACGCAGTAATTGTTTCTGACAGATTCAAACGAATTAATGACAAATGGGTGGGCCGCGCTGCTACGCAACGTATTGCAAAAATCATCCTTTATCACTCTCGTACATTTTGTATATTTGTGCGATGGTTAATACAAAATGTAGGAAATTGTGCTACAGCGGCCGTAAAACTACGCCTGCCGAGCAATCCTTCAGTGCATTGGGCTGCGGCCCATTTCATTCCTCATTCATCATCAGAAATACCTACTTTTAATTCATATACTTTACACAAAGGACAAGGGTATAGCACAGTCTGCCGCTCGGAGCCTCGCTGCCGTTGCTTGTATTAACTTTCTGTAAAAATAGCATGTCCTATATCTAAGAGAAACGTGTGATCTGGAACTCAGATCAAGACCCTCCTATTTCAGATACCTTTCTCTATGTAAGATTGTGCATTAAATTACCAGTGCCTGTAATAAGATGTCGAGATAATTAAAGATGTATGATGAAACTGTCCCTATCCTGTCCTGATCCCGAGCGGGATGCGTGATAAACTTCACTCGCGCCGATTGTACCTAACCGCAACTAACTTGTATGGAGGTGTTCATACTGGCGAGTCGCGTGTACTGTATTTTCTTTTTCTGTAACCAGAGATACATGGTGTTTTTGTGCAATGGCTTTAATTCAAAAGACGGCTACACGCTTGGCATCTCTCAAACCTCTTCAAACGCTCAAACATGTGGATGCCTCGCAAGCGCTTTCCGTAAGCTTCCTTTGATTTGTGCACAAAAACCGGCACTCGATCGGATCAGCGGCGGATCAGTAACAAGTACTTGCAAGCAATGCAAGTCCATCACAACTAGAGCCAAACGCCCTCACCCTCCACACTTTTCAATTTATGATGTTGTCGAACTTATCGAGGTTTAGCAAGCATGTGGTACTGACAAAACTTGTCAGCAATTTTATCACGGTAACAAATATAGAGGTTTAGCAAGCATGTGGTACTGACATAACTTGTCAGCAATTTTATCACGGTAACAAGTATGTTATATGCTTTAAATTATAGTAGAACTTACGTCGCATGCAATGGCAACTTTCAAGCAAATGATGGATGTGACCAATCAGGGAAAAGGGCAACGTCAAATATATATTCTCACAACCAATCAGGTTTGATATCCTTCCTCATTTACGACGAATGTTGCCAGTTCCTTTGATGTAATGAGTCGAACGTTTCACATTTATACCATAAAATTCAGATTTTTTTAAGTGACATCTCAAAAAACTACTAAAGCGCTATCTGTCGGCATTTTCTAACTTTTGTTTGCTCCTCACGGTCGGTGACATATACACGCACACATTCATGTTTGTGATTGTATTGCTTCATAAATATTTTTCGCTTACGATAGCCATGCAGGAGGCAACCTGCGCTAAATTTTTATTAAAATAAGTAGTTTTAATAATCTACAAATTATGGAGCAGAGTAAATCTATTTCGCCTAGACTATTTGTGTGCACCGCCATAGAAAACAAGGACGAAGTTGAGGAGGTACTGTGTAAAATTTCGCAGTTTCTCAACAAAGAATATCTATATAGTCGGCCATGTACAATCGTATTTTCTAACACTAGTAGTGGTGGCGCTGCAGTGTGCGTGGCGCGAAATTCAATTTTGTGAATGCTTTCAGTGATCTTATTAGATTTTATCGTTTTCAGAGGTACGAGAGGGCTTACAACTACTTCCAATCACTAGTAGCTGACTGCAGCGAGAAGGAAGCTCACGACGCGCTCAACAATGCCGTATGTAAGAATCATGAAGACGTGTCTCTCGGAATGCTGATGTCCATTCTCACAGAACCTCACAATGCAACCAAGTGCTACAGAGATCTGACGCTGGTCACTCGGGACGGTCTGACGTGCGTGCTCAATAACCTATCCAACTTGATCTTAGAGAGGTACTTGAAGTTCCATGATACTACTCGCAACCAGCTACTATGGTTGATAAAAGAAATGATAAGGAATGCAGTAACTGGCGTAGACAGTGTCTGTTGGAATTTAATGCGTTATGCATCTGGAGGAGATATTACTCCCAAGAACATTATATTGGTAGAATCTCTTTTAGATATTTATATTGAAAACCGGGCATGGCTAGACAAGTTTCCTGTACTTATTTGCATGGTGGTGTACACATACATGAGATTGATAGAAGATCACAATATACCACAGCTGATGAGCTTGAGACAGAAAGAAGTCAACTTTGTTATCACTCTCATTAGAGAACGCTTCACAGATGTGTTAACTCTGGGTCGAGATTTGATAAGACTGCTGCAGAATGTTGCTCGCATCCCTGAGTTTCATCAGCTATGGCAAGATATATTGTTAAATCCCAAAAATTTATGCCCCACTTTTACAAATGTGTTACAACTCTTACAAACAAGAACATCTCGCAGATACTTGCAGTCAAGACTTACTCCAGACATGGAGAGGAAACTTGTATTTCTGACATCACAAGTTAGGTTTGGTCATCATAAGAAGTATCAAGAATGGTTTCAAAGGCAATACCTGGCCACTCCTGAGTCTCAATCCCTTAGAAGTGATATGATTCGCTTTATTGTTGGTGTAATACACCCTACTAACGAACTCCTGTGTTCAGATATCATTCCACGGTGGGCAGTCATTGGATGGCTACTTACTACTTGTACTTCAAATGTAGCTGCATCAAATGCAAAACTAGCACTTTTCTATGACTGGTTGTTTTATGACTCTGAAAAAGATAATATAATGAACATTGAACCAGCCATCCTCGTAATGCACCATTCAATGAGATCACATCCTGCTGTTACTGCCACTTTACTTGATTTTCTATGTCGAATCATTCCAAACTTTTATCCATCGTTTGCTGAGAAGGTGAGGCAGGGCATTTTTAATTCACTTCAACAGATCATAGAGAAGAGAGTGCTTCCAAATTTACATCCCTTATTTGACTCTCCAAAGTTGGACCGTGAACTAAGAACAACTGTGAGAGAAACTTTTAAAGAGTTCTGCACCAATGGTAATGGTGAAGGTGTATCAGGAATTCGTGAAGAAGGGAATGATGACCTACCAAGAGGAGGTCCTGACGAACCTGCATTCTCTGATGATGAAGAGGATAATACTCCTAATATTGCAGAGGACACAGATGATGACGATTTGCCCCTGTCGGAAGTTCGTGCGCGGGAACGACCTGAATTAGCAGCTGCAATGCCTCTGATGTTACGACCTCTTGCCGAAACATTACTAGATGATCGCACAGCCGCGGCAGCCACTGCTCTGATCAACGCCTGCAGCGCGCCGATGCCTACGGCTACTGCTCTTGCAGATCTAGTTACAGCAGCTGTGCAAGATGTTCCACCCTTGAAAATAAGCCGTACGCCAACCCCAGCCGAGATCGAAGTGGCTCTTAATTCACCGATCTTTTCCATGTTTACTTTTCTTACTAGCAATGATGAATCCAAACGCAAACTTATATTAGAAACATTTAAAGAAATTCAAGCTCAAAACACTCTTCGCACTGTGGGTTTCTGTTTGCTGTTTTATTTAAAAGTTTGTTATGAGCGTGAAAAGCGCGGTGAACGCGACGCAGCGAAAAGGAGAAACGTTAAATTCAAAGCAGATGTATATAAAGAGTATTGTAGCTATATAGAAATAAAGCTAGCTGAAAGTTTAGCCGACGACTTCGAAAAATGTCAAGAAATTGATGCAAATGTTTTGGTGTGGTTGATCCCTGATGTGTACAGAGAATTTAAAGATCAGGCCCAGAACCACATAAGATTGTTACATGCCATTGTTTCAACATTGGACGCGAGTCAGCTACAGCGACTCATTTGCTTGACCCTACAGGGCACCTTGATTATGTTCAAGCCAGATGACATCACATTAATGCTGTCAACGAGCTTAGGCTGGGAGACGTTCGAACAATATTGCCTTTGGCAACTTCTGACGGCACATGATATATCAGTAGAGGATGTTTTACCTATCATACCCAAGCTGATTTATAAAGAACATGCTGAAGCTGTGACAAATGTCCTTTTGATTTTAAAACAAGAAAAACCCACTGCCGATACAGTCCGACAGTTATTCTGCCGAGCTGTAGATGATGAAGATACTTTTGTTGTATCAACTATAATGTATTGGTGCCAAGATTATGAGGACAAAGTTGGCGATTTACTTTCAGTTCTTTTAAGCACAAGATATCCAGGTACCAGTCCCAACAAAAGAAAACGTCCGGGAAAACATAGCATTCCGCCTAATGCGCCGCCTTCTGCAGAACTGGTAAATATTATACATTTTATAACTTCTTTTTTATTTTAAATAAATATTTCTTCATCCTAAGTTAGGTCATAATTCATGTTTATGTTATACTTACGTCACTAACGGGATGACTAGAACTGCAAAGCAGAAAACCACATGTCGCAGGCTCATGTGAGTTTTAAAGATAATATTTGGTTGCTAGCCTATGAGCCTCAATAGAAACCAATACCCTTAATTGCTTTTTGAACATGCACAAAATCAAGCTGAAAACCTCTTGATCACCAGAGACCCATTCACTTTAGTTGTCTTTGCAACTTGTCGCACTCCTTCGCCTGCATCGAAAAAGACGTTCCGATTATCTGCAACCTATATCGTAATAACGATTAATAATCGGAACATATCGCATTTTCGCCGCTTCAATTTCACGGCAGAGGTTTGCTACAGGCCTATAATTATACACTTGGCGAAGCATGGGATGACGAGCAGCTAAAACACAGTGCTTTTCTTATTTTTTAAGATTCACGTGAACATTTGTATTAAGAAAATGCCTTGTGCGAAATGAATATTCCCTAGCCACCAATATTAATATAATAAATATTACCTAGTTTCCACTCAATTCGACCCCATGATCCCTATTACGACGTGATAGTGGCTATCATTGCTCCAGCACCAGAGGGAGATGTAGCTGTACTAGACGTATAGCTCCATCCTTTTTTCGCAATGGAGAATTGGTGGATAAGATGAATAATGCGGGCCCGGTTGCTAGCTTCGATGTCTGTCTAGGTAACTAAGGTTTCAATGCGATTCCCATAAAATTAAGCAGATTTTGAATATGCAACTTTACTGATGGACTTGACCCCTAAAATTGTGGGACCATATTTTTGCTTTTCGTCTATTGTACGACTGAGCAAGACATTAACCCAAACAAACATTTTATTTAAAAAAATGCTAATTCATTATTGTAATTTAAACAGGTGCTCGGCCACTTGGAGCAGATGAGAGTGTGCTGTGTGGAACAAAACGACATGTCAATTTTTAATATGGAGTGTATGCAGAAAGCACTTCAGCAAGCGCAGTCGAATAGTAGTGATAGTTTAAGGGTAAGTTCTAGCAAACTTCTTATGTGTATAGTTTTTAAATGTTCCTTTGTACTCCACTAGCTTTTTACCGCTGCTTCACCAGCCATGTCGGGAGTCATCCCACGGTGACAGTTCTACTGGTGTGCCATACATCCAAAATTTCACATTCACTTTATTAGTGGGGTTTCTAACGTTCCTTGTCCACAAAGAAAATAATTTAAGCCTACATTATCAACTACAACTAATACCAGTGCTGTTCAGATAAATTCGGTCTTAGATAAAAAGGCTTCCGTATTTTCATTCAGACATACGGAAAAAAATATGAATTATTCCACTCTGCCCACTAAAGTGTCCTATGTTTAAAATTGTGATGTCCACTTTGTCCATTTAACTACTGAGCATGAGGTCTTGGATTCGATTCCCAGGTTGGGCATAGTGTTATTTAATTTTTCAGTAGCAGCCTGGAGTCTCGATTTGATCCAGGTTGATGTCAATAGGGACCCCTACTACATGGGACTTAAACATAACTGGCGAAAAGTGGGTGTACTATAGGTAAAATAGCCAACGCATTGTGAATATCGTTTCAAATCGGCTATCAGTTCGGATATGGGCCTTTCTACACAAAATTAAGCAAAAAAAACCGTTCGGTCGTTTGTATGGCTTGCACACGAAATTGACCAGCAAACAATTCACATGAATAAATTTTATGAAAATAAGTTACATGAGATGAGTAGGTATAACAATTATAAGGAAAATCGGAATCAATATTTTATTTAGAACAGGACGAATCGGACTGTAGGATTACTAAACATTTGCAACATTAATTCTGATAAACTCGTTTTAACATCTAGGTTATCTCAGTAGTATGTCCTGATACTAATTAGGTAGGTACCTACGTAACGTTGTTCCAACTTAATTTTAATTGTTCTCATTCCGAAGCCACAACAGCTGAATTGTTAATAGCTTGTTTAGCTTAAACTCGTGGGTTCTTTGGGGATTAAACAATGAAACCCAGTATGAAGTTTCTTTGAATACATTTACAATATGAAGTGCCTACTTATCAACGCGCGTTAGTGCAGTAATAACAAACTTGGCTCGAAAGAACTGTGGTTCGATCCACTAAAGTTATTGACTTCGAATCGTGAATGAGAAATGCGATGTGTGACGTAATAGGTCGTTTGGGACACAAACTTTTCCTTTTGCCCTTTGATGAATGCAAAAACCGTTGTTATTTACTCACATTGTGTCATTTCTTTATTATTACAGAGACAATATAGTGATTTACTTGCTTTGGCGTGGGAGGACGAGTTGCCTATATCAAGACGAGCCAGGAAATTAGTTTCTAATTCATTACCAATTAACCAGAATCTGCATTCATCTAATGAAGATAGTGAGGTAAATAAAACATGTTAATATTTATTGTTAATTAAAAACGAATCACTGGCAGGCACGCTTGCAAAGTAGGTTAATGAATTTAAATCCAGCAATTATTCTTCTCCGATGTTTCTATCCTTGAAACCCTTGAGGTGCAAATAATCTATGAACAGTAGACTGCACGTCACTGGTAACAAAACCATTATAAGCGGGCCTCGCATTCTATTGAAACGTCGTCCACCACTGAAGTACCTTTGCCGCGGCGTTAGTGTCTGTCATTGCATTTAAAAAATGTAGTTCCACAATTTTTCGCGAGCCTTCTTTCATGGCGCGCACTCTACGCTAGGTCAGCTCAAGATTGCCACTAACGTGCGGGTGCGGGTGCGGCTTACCTTACAATCCAAACCGTTGCCTTTTTAACCACTTTTAGAACTTGCAGGTGGATTGCCTGCCCTTATTTCAATGTATTTGGGTTGGGCGCAGAACATCTATGGAAGTATATATAAACTGTACCCTGTTACATTATGTTTTCTTTTCCAGGAGGAAGAGATAGTTAAACCTAAGCAGGCTAAACGAAGAAAGAAGGCAATCTCGGATAGTGATTGACATATCTTTTGTAGAAAGGACGGTAATTTTAAACACCAAAGTGCAACTCTACAATACAATAAATATTAGTAGTATGTGTAATACATTGTTTGTTACCTTATGTTATTACACAGGTGCAATTCCAAGAATGGTACCTAATTCACTGTCGCATTATTTTGCCTTGGTACTGTGTAAATGTAATTTATGAAGAGTTATATCCATGGTTTTTTCAGATATTTTCGGTGTAGTTTAATTTTTATTTTGAATGACTTACATATTTTAAAATTCTAAGGGCCATGGTACTGGCATGTTGTGAAGCAACAGAACAAGCTCACTTGCAGATTGTAACTGATCAAACCACCCCATAGTCTCTTCCAATAGCGCATACTTCAGAGCAAATTTTAGGGAGTATGTTCTAAGGTCAGACATGCACTGTAAATTTCGCCACGGTAGTCATTTATTGTAAATGTAGGTACCCTATTGTTGTACAGATTTTTTTATCCCCCATACATGTTGAACTTATTTTAAGTATAAGGTATGAGACCAAGAATTTTATTCAAAGGATATATTGTATTCTGGAATTTTCGAAATACATTTTACACTAGGATCAATAAAGTATTTCCCCTTTATTTTATGTTTTAATTGACCTGATAAAAAATGTATGTTTGATTAAAACAAAATATGTATTTTCGTCTTATATTTTCTTTTAAAACATCCAGAATATAGGGATACTGATTGTAAACAGATTGTTTAAATATTTCAGTATTTAACATAAATTCAAAATATTTTCTAAGTACAAAACTAACATAACTATATAAAAATACTAAACATGGATTAAATTTTCAGGAAATGGTAAATATTTTATTATAAACCTTTATTGATGAATAATTTGTAGTTTAAAAATGTCTTTTTGTCAAGTCTTTGAAACCAGGACTTATCTATTATTATTGGACTAGCAGAACCTTTAACAACACAACACCTCCACCCACCAAGCCACTGATACATGCTTACAATCTAATAAATCTTATAAAAATTGGATCATCAAATATAAGGAAGATTCTTATAACTAAAGTTTCCCTTGCTTATATCTTTGTCTAGCTTGAGCCTTACTGTACTTTGCTTTCTTCTCAGGTACTGTTGTATCTTTTTCGTTTGAATTGTCATTTACACCTGCAATGAACACAGTGTACAATTAATATGAGAAGCTAAACCTGCCTGAGAGGGGCCTATGTCCAGCAGTGGAGTGCAATAGTAGGCTGGGGAAATTAGGTTTGAACCGTGCACTAAATCCTAACAGCGATTTTTTTTCTGGATCGTGTTTTTGAGCTTAGCTCTTCAATTAATATAAAAAAATTAAACATTTTCCAGGACCGCAACAAGGTAAAAAAAAAAACAAAAACGCATTTTTACGAATAAAAATTGACGCAAAATAGTTAACAGAAAAATGTTGGTTATATTATGTAATTTTATTTTTATGGTTTTTTCCGTGGACGAAAATGTTCAATGACCTAATCTCTTCGACAAACACTCCATACAAACATATCTGGTATTTTTTTCTACCACGTAAAATTGAAATTAGATGTTTTCTTAAAAAAAACGTACACGCGGGGGTGAACTTTTCGCGGTATACAGTTTAACATACTCCTTTGACCATACCCTACACGTTAAATGAAAAAATCGCTGTTTTAAATTAATGCAAAGTTAGCCTAAAATTCAGCATAACTTCCCCGGGCTATAGGTTGAGTTGATGATGAGGTTTGGCTCTGCTATCATAGCTAGGCTGGTATCAACTAGGGGAAAAATATAAATTAGCTTCCACATCATGGTTTAATTGACTTGTGTGCTGTCACCCACTCACGAAAAAATGAACATTTCAACAAGACAGCTAAGTAACCATGCAGGTACAGCTCCCTTTCAAACCATGATGTGTGTGCTCAGTAGTGAAATATTTGCCACTGTTTACCCGAGAGTTAAAAAAACAAGTGTGTCATATACAATAATGAGGTTTACCTACATAGTGCACAGATGTTAACATCTTGGCTGATTACTTATCTCTCTTGGGGTGTTAAACATGATTAAATCTGCTGAAATGAGCAGTTCAATTTTGCTGTGTAATGTTAACATTTTATATCTTATGAGAAGGCAGCTTTTTACAGTGATGAATAGAGTAAATGTTGATTTCGAAATTGGAACTAATGACTACATGATGAACTTACAAAGTAGGTAACTTATCAGTTTTGGGAGGGGCATGGTGTCCAGCAGATATATGCTACGAGGTGAGAGCAATTTTTTTTTATATTGAATGTTTACCTAAATAGCAAAATGAAATACCTAAGTCATCAGGGGGCTGTAGAGATTTGCCGGCATTCCAAGAACTCATCAGAGACACACTCATTCCTATTGCCCAGCCCATTCCTGCCAAGGCTAAGGAAAATGCTAACATACTGAAGGGATGCTGAAAAAAATAAAAATTGTTTCAAGTTAAAAATAACATTCTATAAATTACCATATTTCTATAACAAATAACTTGTGAACCTGGTCTCAAAAGAATTGTTTTTGCTTTAACTTTGAAAGAAAATTAATTAAATAATGGTTTGGTATATAATTTTGTCTAACCCGCTGCCACAGGTCTTCATGTAGGTGACATACTAACCGATAATGTAGGGTTTGTGGTTAAACTGTAGTCCAGTACCACAATTCCAATTCCAAAGATTAAACCCACACAAGTGCATATCCATATTATATTCTGACTGTCTGGAATCAACCAATATATTATCACTTTACAAGTTTAAGAGCACATTAGGCAAGTTTCAATATTGAAGGAATATTGAGTTTGGAAAATTCAACAGCAGTCTGTTCTAGAATCTTTGAAATTATACTTTGAATCTGTTGCCAGAATATTAAAGCACTTTGTGTACAACATGAACAGTTCAGGAAAGCAATATTGAATATAATCGACAAAGTAAAAAAATTGGTGTAATTATTTTACTTACCTTTAATTTTATTTTTCTGCATATCTGTAATACTTTTAATGGACTCCATTAATTTAACATTATGAGGGTCTAACTGAAGTGCTCTTGTGTATGATATTATAGCTTCATCGTAAAGTTCACTGGCTGCTTCGACCTCAGCACGACGGAAGTATCCCTAGAATTAAAAAAAAAAACGCTTTTTGATAGTATGTGAAACAGGCAATTTTATAACTTAGACAGTGCGAACTTACTTTGGCCCATTGCGGTTGCAGTCTAACTGTTTCATTAGCATCCTGTAGTGAGAGATAATGCTGATCCAACTTAAGAAATGCAAACGATCTGTTGCTGTATAAGAGGTAGTTGTTAGGGTCCAACTTAATTGCTTGAGTATAATGTAAAACAGCTTCAATAAACTTCCCTTCTTTAACACATTCATTACCCTTAATTTTAAGGTCTTCAACGCTCGTAGTCTGGGTACCTTTCTTATTTTCCTCCATGGTTCTTGATCAAAACCTATTGAGTTCTTTTAATGTTAATCGTGCAAATAAATTTGTATAATAAAATATCGAATACTCGTTATCTGTTCAGTAATGTTATTATAATCATGGATTTAATTAATTAAATAGTTTCCCGGGATGTAATGTAGTTCTAATATTCTAGTAGAACATCCCAACCGCCCAACAATGACATTGACAAATTGTCAAAATTTTATACCCAAATAATGTCATTCTCATTTTTTCACTATGCTTTAAAAACTGCCACTTGCACAATAATGGAGTGCCGAGCGTTAACTTATCTATTTTTAAAGAGATAGTAATCGAAAAAAAGAAGTTAATTAAGTAAAATTAAATAAAGAAGAAAATGATTAATAAATATTTGTTCATTTAAACAATTTACATCGTTGTCTTTAGCAAATATTTTCTTTTACTTCATTTATTTGAATGATAGGTGGAGTATTGAAACAAATATTACTATTATAGTGAAAATGGTATGAAAAGATGCATCTACTGAAAGGGCTACAATTATGGGCGTACCCTGCTTTTAGCCACATGGGGGGCAAATCAGAAAATTCCCCCGCACATGTTTTACATAGTTTGATATTGCTGCTGCGTTCGCGTATTTTTAACCGACTTCAAAAAAGTAGGAGGTTCTATCTTCGTCTGTATTTTATTTTGTTTACAATGTTCATTGCTATTTTCGTCAATTGTGGACCAATTTTGCAAATTACTCTTTCATTTGAAAAAAAATTTCATAATCGCTCTACAATTGACGAAAATATCGATACACATACTTAAAAAAAATATATAAATTATACCATCCTGGTCTTAATAATACATCATACTGAAGCGATCGAAACTGAGGATCGAAATAGCATTTTCAAAAAATTGGCAAATATTGCAATTTTTTGTATAAAAAGCTAAATCCCAACTCAATCTTAAAAATTCATTCACGGTAACAAAAATCCGAGGTCAAAAGCTTCAGGCGCTCCATTACACTTCCGATGTCGCTACTATTGCCAATTGCGTGTCTAAAGTTGGTGATAGCCGCGCGAACTTAAAGTACGCGATTTTTTAATTCACAAACTTTTTCGGCTCGCCGTCGTCGGTGACACACGTGAAGCTTGCCGTATCGCGATGTTCTCGAATTTTCTAAATCAAACTAAATAAACATTACACAAATTTCGAAACAAAAAGGCGGCTAATGATAGACACACGAGCAATAACACGTACTTATGGCTTGATGACCTTACTCGCCCGTGTGTCATACATATTAAGTACGCGTACTTTAAAACCGATTAGTAAGTCCGTCGGCGATCCAACAGGTTTGAAATTTTAGTCGTAGCCCACCTTGGATCTTATTTTCGTACGTCTGTCATCGCCGTGAGTCGCGAGCTGCCATTTCGTTTGGAAATTTGTGTAATGTTTGTTTAGTTTGGTTCTTTAAATTTGAGAACATCGCGATACAGTGTAAGCAAGCTTCACGTGTGTCACTGACGGCGAGCCGAGTAAATTGGCGAACTTAAAAACCGAGTACTAGTTCGCACGTCTGTCACCCACTTAGCACCCGTTTAGAGTTTGACAGCTAGCTGTCACTCTACAGGCGACTTCATTTACGCCAATTTAATTATGAATAATCCAGTTGGTACACCTGTTGACTATAAAAATACGGGGACTCATGTATCAGATGTCAATCCGGCAGCAGTGCTGTTGTAAATCAGGCTTTAGCACTAGGCTAACCAAAGATCAGTCGCTCATTTCTATTCAATTTGATAGCAGATTAATCGTCTAATAATCCCCTTACGAATGTTTATTTTTGCTTGTGGCAATTTATTCATGCCAGAGTGGAGTACTCCTCATGTGCTAGATACCAGGGATGTTGCGGATATCCGCATGCGCATCCGCAACTGCGGAGCTTCCGCATTTATTTGGACATCTGCATCCGCAATAATTAAGGCGAAAGCGTCAACGTAGCCCGCGAAATTCAAATTTTCTTACGTTTTTTGCAATTTGCAGGTCAGTATCATGTTGTATGTTGATCTAAATATGATTTGCGGCCGTATCAAATGTTTATTTATAGAATTATAATCATAAAAATGATCAATACAACTCTCTAAGTTCATATAATCGCATTGAATGAGTATTTCATGAAATCATGAAATTTGACGATTGTGCTTACTTATTGAGTTGTATTGCTGATTGTAATGATTATGAATATGTAAAGCCATATTTGTTACGGTCGCAAATCATATTTTAATCAACATAAAACCTCACGCTGACCTGCAAAATGTAAAAAACTAAAGAAAATTTGAATTTCGCGGGCTACCTTAGCGCATGCCCCTTAATGCAGATGTCCATGCGGATGCGGATGTGGCACAGGTCGGAACAAGAAAGAAAATAGGAGGGGCCGGCGACTGGCACGTGCCGCACACGTGCTCATTGACCAATAGGAGCGAAGATTTCGTTGGGTGAAGAGATTCGACGAATCGACGCGTTTGTTGTGTATCATTTGTTATATGATAACGTGTTTAGTTGTGCTTATTGCATAAATATTTCAGTTTTAGAGTGTTATTGTGAAATTTTGAATAAGCAGTGAGCATTGTGTATTAAGCCAGATTTCTGCAGTTGATAGATTATTTAAAAAGTGAATTTACAATGCCACCACCGGCGCAAAGTGACATTTGAAATAAATATCTTAAGCTCCGCATCCGCGGATGAAAGCCTTCAAATATCCGCATCCACGGATGTGATACAGTCTGATCACACACACAGACAACTTAACACAGATCAACACAGATCAACTTAGTTCTGTGGTCTACATACTCTACAGTGGTTTTCAGTATGTTATAAAGTACTCTGTGACAGTGGTTCACAGCACAGACTGTATACCTAAAGCAGTTTCCTCATTGGTCGGTACGGTATCGTTTCGGTATATTAAGCTCTATATACCGAAACGATACCGCACTGATTTTATGTACGGATCTAGCGTTGTTTTCGGTATAATTTGTACAATTTGACTGCCACTGCCACATATTTCCTGGCGTGAAAATGTCCATATAGATCTCGATTATTTATTTTTTCTTTCGAGGTCAGAAATTTACGTGCCCACCATACAAAATTTATGGAGAATTTGTACAGCCTATGTCACCAGGACCATTATTACGAACCTATTGATACCTCATACATCAAAATCGGTTCAGTAGTTTAGGCGCTACGGTGGAACACACGTAAAAGCTAACATACATACAGACTGCTAAAATCATAATCCTTTCTTCTGGCTTTGCCGTAGTCGGGCAAAAATATGTCGTAGGCATTTCTATTGAATATTGACTCCCTAGGACCTCTTATAATCCCAATACAAATGTCTGCTAATCTCTGAAGTGTAGTGTATAATTGCAGTGTTTTACGATATTTTGTTTATTTTTGTGATTTTTCTGTGTTTATGTAGTGAGTTTGACGTTGAATTGAGCGAAAGTTCGTCGAGACTAATCCATATTTGTAACCAGAATGTGATTTTGTGAGTGGTTGTGTTAAAACTGAGATAGGATTCCAGGGTTTGAGATAAGATTCTTCTCGTTAATTAGTTTGGTACATAATAATAAAAGAGATGATTACTAAATTGCATTTCATTTCTGTAGTACTTTAGTGTTCATTTCAAGGATTGATCCTTGAAATGAACACTAAAATACTACAGAATCTATAAAAGTACTCTGTGACTCATGCTACCACCATATCTATATACATCCTTTACATAGATATAGCATACCGGTGTCCTTTCCAAAGGTGTAGTTCTAACTATGAATATCAGATGGCGCTAGTTCCTTTACGAACGCAAATAACCCCGTTCCACGGAACAAGATTGGTCTCTACTCTTTATCAGTTTGTACAGGTTTGTACAAAGTAATCTGTGGACTAGTGATGTGAACCGATTACAATTTTTAACACCGGTTTATACCGATTAGTTATTTATGAAAACCGGTTTAGTTTTTTTAGGTTTTTCCTAAAAAAAATACCAGTATTTATTTATACCGAATTTCATCAAAATTATTAGGTACAAATACAATCACAAAAAGAAAGTGGTCATCAAACAGATAACAAATAATCAGGAAATTAAATTTTATACTTTGCCTGTTCCTAACAAATCGTAGTTCTGATTTATGAAACAAATTTGGTCCACAGCATTTTTGGGGAATGTAAAAGACGCTATGTCAATTTGTTTTAGATCTGTTTGAACAATATGCACAAACGATGGAGTCGTCTTCAGATGATGAACCATAAACTTAGTATAATGCAAACACTTCAAAAAACCAACAATTGTTGTCACCTTTAATTATAAAAACATTTTACAAAAACAAAACAACAGTCTTCCGAAAAAAAACACTACAAAGTGAAAAATAACTTGAATTTCGGAAGTCGGTGGCAATAAACAAAAATTCAAAACTAAACACCGACTTCCGAAATTAAAGTAATTTTTCACTTTGTAGTGTTTTTTTTCGGAAGTCGGTGGTTTTTTTTTTTGTAAAAAGTTTTAGTTTTCACTTTTTAGTTGTGGTACTTACCCCACACAAATTCGAATACCACTACCTGCTATGTAAATAACAGTCACAGGAAGTTATCATCATATCATCCACATATACTATGTGGGAGAAATACGTAATATTGAAGCTTACTCAAAAACAATGTCACTGATTTAAAGAGGCAGTTGTAAATAGCGGTTTTGGTAAGTTAAAAATTATAAATGGCACGTTTAATAACTAGTTCAGCAGTTAAAACTAAGCAGTAAAGTAAACAAAAATGAGTAATAAAAAATTATGAAATGGATCAGTGAATATATAATTGGGCAGGAAAATAATTAAATGGGCGGTGAAAATTATTGACGCGGTTACGGGTGGGCAGTAATAAATCTCATTCTAAGCAATTCTATAAACAATGAGGTGGTAAAGTAGTTTTCGAGATATAGCGGTGTGACGGATGGAACCCAAATGATTCACCAACAATAGAGTGGATCTGGCGCTCGGCGGCCGCTGCCGCGGCACGCTCGCTCCGCTCGCTCGCCTTCACGCTTTAATGGTCACTGTTCTAACCTAACCTAACCCAAATGATTCACCAACAATAGACCATCATTTTTACCGGTCATTCAGTTATTGGACTGCTCAATTATTTTTAGAATTGATATTGTATGATAAAATAACCGACAAATTGATTAAATAACTGCTCAATATGTTTTTCAACTGATCATGATAACATCTCGAATATTTAAATAACAGCTCAAAAAATTAGTTCCCAAAAACAATCCAAGCAAAGTTAATAAAATTTATATGGGACCAATTCCATACCCTTTCATACAAAAAAAGAATTTTCAAAATCAGTCCACAATTGACAGAGAAATCGTCGGAAATACATAAAAAAAACGCGACGAACATAATAACCTTTTTGGAAAAAAGTCGGTTAAAGTGGAATCAAACCGCAAAAATAGGGAAAAATCAAACACTTTACAACGAGTTATTTGAGAAATTTGTAGCAAATGAAATGAATTATATACAAGGACAGGCACGCTTTGATTTCATGTCCGAAAGATTGTCATATACAAAAGAAGCAAATAAGAAATAATAACTAATTAATATAAAATAAATCAACGTTATAAAAAAATGCTGCTCCAATAAAACCAGTGATCAATGGGTTTTTATTCGGTGTTTTTACCAATACGTTCACCGGAAAATAATCGGTGATTCTCCGGTGCTCATTGCTGCATTAGTGCAAACCTCATATACATGTCAAAGACTCGGATATTTACATGTTTTGTGACTGTAATCGGTTTTTAAATGAGAACCGGTGGTTATGGGTTTTGTCAAAAACCGTTTTTTTTTTGGGTTTTTATGAAACCGATTCACATCACTAGTGGACTACAATACAATGATGAATGACCCGTGGTCATAAAAGTTACATGCTCTGTGACTACTAGTAACCATGGTCTAAATTATACCATACTAGTAACAAAGTTTTATGCTCGCTCTAGTAACAGTGATAGACTGGTGTGATTTCACGTAGATTACATGATAACTCTTATCACCTCACAGTCCAGGGTAACCTGCGTTTCATGGTTTATCACATCACAGTTCTTACGTACGTCTTAATGGAAAAATTGTACTCAGAAATGTAATTTGTAAAGAGTTGAAGTTGAGAAAAGGGTCTTCAAGAAGCAACAAAAAATAAAATTTGAATGCATGATTAATAATATAGAACCACCATAAGAAGACTGACCGTATCTTCTGAATGTAACAATATTTAGTTTTTGGTTCTTCTGCTGTGAACATACCTAACAAAGTCAATATTCCAGTTGCTCCCAAAGATTCTTTGGTTGCTCCACCATAACACTCGAGTGTACGCCCTGTCTGCTTCCTCTGTGTTTATAGTAATCATTATAGATTTATTTTAGTGGTTCGTAGTCTACTATGGACTCCTGCCAAATATCTCTATAATGGCTGAAATTTCTGTAATAATACCGGTACATAATGGAGAAAAATGGATAGATAATTGCATGAATTCTATAGCAGCCCAATCTGTTTTAAACACTAGTCAAAAGCTGGAAATTTCTATTTATAATGATGGCAGTACCGATAAGACTCAAGAACTAATAGAGAAATGGAGAGAATACTTCAATTCTCAAGGAGTAGGTTATGTGTTATCAGGCAGCAAAACATCAAAAGGTGTGGGTGCTGCAAAAAATGGTGCTGTTAAAATAAGTACTGGGCAATTTCTATGCTTTCAAGATATTGATGATGTGATGCATCCTGACAGAATATATTTACAATGGAAAGCAGCAAAGTTAAATCATAATGCTCTAATTGGTACTAAAATATCTAGAGTACCTATAAATTCAACTCCTCGGTATGTTCATTGGGCTAACAGCCTCACTAATAAACAGTTGAAGAAACAAATTTATACTTCTAATGGGCCTACTTTGCTTATGCCCACATGGTTCTGCCATAGATCTGTATGTGATAGAGTTGGAGGCTTTGTTGAAACTGGACACGGAACACCTGAAGATCTGTTATTTTTTTATGAACATTTAGATGCTGGCGGAGATTTACATAGAGTGGATAACGAACTGGTTGTGTACGCTTATCATGAAGGTGCAGCTACTTTTTCTGTTAAACGAGAACAGATTTGGAAAATACAGCTTGACAGATTACAAAAGTGTGTATTACCACATTGGGATCATTTCACAGTTTGGAATGCAGGAAAAGCAGGTCGAAGATTGGTTCGCTCATTAAATCCAGATAACTTAAACAAAGTTGTGGCATTCTGTGATGTTGACAAAAATAAAATAGGCCAATTTGTTGAGCTTTATTGTCCTATTGAAAGGAGAGTTATTATCAAGCTACCTGTAATCCATTTTACAGATGCAAAGCCACCTTTATTGATTTGCATTAAATTAGATCTCACTAATGGTGAATTTGAAAAAAATCTCAAGTCATTGAATCTCATTGAAGGAATCGATTATGTTTTATTCAGTTGATATTGTAAAACGCCTTGACAAAATGTTATATCTATAATAAAACTGTATTACTGTTGATCAAAGTATTTCATTGATTTACATTTCATGATGTTTATAACTACATGTAAACACAACTTAAACTTATTTTAGTTCATTTTAAATTCAGAGAATAATTTATAAGGTTTTTAATCATATAAACTACTATATAATTACATAAAAACTAATTTATTATGTGTTTGATGGAGTCTCCAGTTACAGACGTTTGTATTTGTAGGTATTGAGGTGTGGTGTGGATAAGATGCGGAATACTTTGGCAGTACATTCATATCTAGTGATTGTGATGTCCCCAAAACTACTAAAATAATCTGTTCTCTTTTGAGAAAATCAATGTCATGCCAGCTAGGTCCATACTGGTGTCTTGATGTGCTAACATTCCAGTCACAAGTGTACAAAAATTGTCTCAAGCTGTCCTCCTTACATTAGTGCAATATCTGCACCTCAGTATACATCTTTGTGGCTCAGACCAATGGACTTTTCAGGACATACAATCATCTTTCTCTGATCCGAGTACAATCTCTAAGTGCATATATATCCTTCCATTGTTCCAGCTTATTGAGGTGCCAACTACAAGAGACTATCCAAATCCCATACTATGTTAGCATCACTACAATCTTCAAATTTATGTAAGTAATGATACTTATTAAAGCTCAGCATCTAGAAGTTCATTCTGTATTTTATCAATAAAACTATCATCAAAAATAGGAGAAAGTGCTCTGCGTTCTGTGTTACAACGACGCTTTAAGCTTAAAGTTCGAGGTTTATCTTCAATCATCTCTCTCCCGAGTTGAAAGGCCCCACACCATTTGTAGATCATGGTCTTACCAGGACATTGTGCACCATAAACAGCTTTCATCTCATTTAAAATGGCTTGGGGCCCCTTCCCTTGCTTCGTAAGGAACTTGATGACAGCACGAAACTCTATCTGCTGCATATCCATTTTATTCATGGCAGAAGACATTTTTACAAATGTCTGTTTTAGTTCAAAATGCTTGCAGAGAGATTTATTAGTCGTCAACTACAACACAAATATCAATTTTAACAAAAATTTTAATTTCATTTAAAAGTTCTAATCAGAGATTAATAGCGCGCCTTTATTGTGAGTGTGAAAAAGGGACGCGGGCGTTTGTTGAAGGCATCAGGAACTCTGCCAAAGGTGTAAAACCATATAATTAAACAAAAAACAATATACTTACTGCATACCATATCTGGTGCCTTGCCCAGCCAGTTTTATGGGCACTGCTATAGCTGCTGATAAACAGCCCAGTTAATTCAATCATGCCATGCCTTTGTTTTTTTCAATTCAATTCCATTGCAATAAAATGAGATTCTGTCGAGTCAGTCAGAGCGAGTGGTAAATGTGAATTTGTGATGCAAATTTCTTTTTGAGTGAGATTTTGGGGCGGGGAACCGAACGAACAATCCAGTGTTGCCAACTCTAAAAGTTCAAATTATCGAGTTCCCACGTCAAAATTATCGTACAAAAGAAAAATATAAAAAAAAAACCCTAAATTGAAATTAAATAGCAATTCAAATTGCTATTAAAAAAAAAGGTTTATTGCAGAAACTTTTATAGTAAATATTACATAGGGACCTCCTTTTAAGTAAAAGAGATACCTGCTATCTAATTACGCAAAACAGTCAAAGAAGAGTCAAATTAGTTTCGTTTGACTAGAATTGCTTTCAAAAGTTGTAAATTGAAAGCAATTCTAGTCAAACGAAACCAATTTGACTCAATTGCAAATCGAAAATGTGTTGCGTAATTAGATAGCTGTGCTAGGAGATCCCACTCTTCAATGACAAATTATGAAATGGTAAAAGTGGCGTACAAAAAAAAAAAAAATTAAACAAAAAATTACAAGTAAAATCTATAAAATCTAAAGATTTTTTCAACATATCGCAAAATTATCGTACATTTGACATTCATTATCGTATATCGTACCCTTGGCCAAATTATCATACGCCCCCATAATTATCGTACGGGTTGGCAACACTGGAACAATCGGTCAAGGAAATGTCAATGTCAAATTGTCATTTTATCATGTCAACTGTCAGTTTTAAAGCATATACATTGGGTGCGTACCGAGTTACGCTGTAATCGATTTGAGCGTGCTAACATCCGTACCGAATTAGCATGAACGCGTTAACGCTGTCCCATGAATCGTCATAGATGACGTCATGACATGCGCCATCTTGCGATAACGCCGACCATGCCTTTTACTAATATCACCGTGAGCGCTGTCAAAGATGACAGTTGTGCTGTTTTGTTTTGAGTCGCATCATAACTTTAGACAAACGTGGCATCTTCGAAATTGTGCTTCTGGCTACCGTGGCCACCTAACCAACGAAGAAGAAGAAATGTGTAGTATAAACACAAAGAAATATGATATGCAAGTTTTGACGTTGAGCGAGCACCGTGAGAACGTTCACGGGCGTTCCGAATTGATGACAGCCCTCAGCTGTCATAATCGTGATATCTAACTCGGAACGTCAAATATTGATGTCAGCGCTGTGAGCGATTACGTTCTTATTCGGAAAGCGACCATTGACTGCATTCCGAGTTACGCTGATTTGAGCGTGCTAACGCCCGCACCGAATAAGCGTGAGCGCATAACGATGTATCGTGAATCGTCATAGATGACGTCATGACATGCGCCATCTTGCGATAAAGCCAACCATGCCTTTTACTAATATCACCGTGAGCGCTGTCAAAAATGACAGTTGTGCTGTTTTGTTTTGAGTGGCATAATAACTTTAGACTAACGTGGTATTTTCGAAATTGTCCTTCTGGCTACCGTGGCCACCTAACCAACGAAGAAGAAATTTGTAGTTTAAACACAAAGAAATATGATAAGCAAGTTTTGACGTTGAGCGAGCACCGTGAGAGCGTTCACGAGCTTTCCGAATTGTTGACAGCCCTCAGCTGTCAAGGCGTAATCGTGTTATGGCGAAAGCGTCAGGGTCAGGAGGGTTTTTATTTACCTCTAAAGCCTCTACAATCAGAGTAATAACTAAATTATTACTCTAAGCCTCTACACCAACCTTTATCTGTCGGAATTGACGAGTATTGAAAACTCTCAAACGTCATTTTGACTATTTCGTATTTTGAATTTACCAGCCTAGTGTCAGTTTCTTTTAACCAACTCGAGTTTACGCATCGACCGTGTTCGGCGCTCTGATTGGCCTTTGGGCAGTGGAGTTTGATTTTACGGTGTCAAAAACGCTTTCTAGGAAAACACACCAACTTATTTTCATAAATAACGTTTTCGTGCCGGCTATTAAAGTCTAGTAGTGAGGACGAGTGATCGAGTGAGTTGGTTCAATGTTGAAATTCGAGTAACTCTTTCAATTTGCGATCACGAGTACCTCAAACGAGGCACCTCATGAGTGAGGGACACATCTCTAGCCACAGCTGTCATTCCGTGAGACACGACGGTCGATTGGAGGATTTATCTGTCTGACAGGACAAGGGAGTTTAGTAGATACTTTCGTTTGCTTTTTGTCTCAAAATGGGTTTAAAGGAAGCCAACATCTATTTAGATAACCAATGGAATACATATTACGCCGGGCAAACCATCAACGGAAGAATAGAATATGTTTTCGATAGTCCTAAAAAAGTTCGAGGTATGTAGCACATACGATAAACTGTTTTTATTATGGTCTCTGACTCATCCACTAGAATGAGCACGAAAATAAAACTATATTGATATAGACATCCAAGTGATCTGAATCGCCATGGACGTATAAAAAAGGCCGTCCTGAAATTGTATGACTTACGATATTTTATTTCCTAGGTATCCATGTCAAGATTAAAGGAGAAGCACATACCGAGTGGCGTGAAAGTAAAAATGAAGAAAATTCCGAAGGGAAGACGGAATCTACCGACACCATGCACACAGGACATGAGGAATACTTCCAAGTCTCATATTATTTGCTGGGTAGCAATTCAGGTGAATATCAAACAAAACAATAATAAAATGGTTAAATAATGATGACTTAAGAGTAATATTACCACTCTATGCCAAAAACCATGACTTTTAACATTATGTAATTAAAATAAGCTAGATTATATAATTAAAGTAAGTATGTTTTGCATAGTTTCAAGTAATTGGCGCTCAAAGATTTTCTTCACATTTTTACCTTTTCTGCCCTGTTTTATTAACTTATTATTATTCGTTCTGATTTTTTTAATGTGTAGCCTAAGTAAAGTATTATTTCATTGTGTAATCATTAAATATGTATTTCTATTAGAATACTTTTAAATGACAAAAACTATTTTATATCTAGTACGAGTTTAATAACTTTAGCATCAATTGCTTAATATAACCGCAGTAAGTATGAAGTTACTGCTCATATCATTAGTAAGACATCAATCATGATACCGCACTTAGAAACTCGCTGTAAGTATGGTTACTGCTGTTATGCTAAGGAAAACTAATTATAAAATCGACTTACTGCTGTTATCTTTATTGACCATTAAAGAGCAAAAACTATTTAATATCTAGTATGAGTATAATAACTTTACCATCAATTGCTTATTATAAAAGCAATGTGTAGTTACTGCTCATATCATTAGCAGAAGTAGACCATCAATGATGGTACCGCACTTAGAAACTCGCCGTTTCTTACTGCTGTTATGCTAAGGAAAACTTATCATAAAATCGACTTACTGCCATTAACTTTATTTAAATTGAAAGGTCCCCGTTAAGATATTATAATGGCAGTCACATCAAATTGTACAGCTCATTGCGCTGATTCCTAATCTATGTTTAACTCAATTTGGCCAAAAATGATACTTACTGAAGTTATCGCAAGGGCGGTAGTATTGCAATGACAACAAAAGTATAAGTAACTTTAGATCATTCATTATAGATGCACCTATCAGTTCTAAAGGATGTATTATCCAGTTCTATGATTCAGATTACTAAAGTATAATTAAATCCTGTACTTCATTTAGATGACTCTGAAAGTGTCCATAATCATCTTTTTAAAGATGACTAATTTTCTTTTAATAAGTTGTGATGTCAAGCCCTGTTGCAAAGAGGTTGTTTATATATGTAAATAAGATATCAAGATTCTGTAAATGGGATTGCCTTGTATTCATAATGCAACAGATTATAATTTTGTCAAAATATGATACAGTCGCATGTCAGTATATTATTATAAACTCGCACTAAACAGCTGAAGGTCATTCTGAACAGGTATTTATTGATATTTTCCTGCATTACTTACTAAATATTGCCTGATATCAGTATGAATAATGCATTACACTACCTACTCAAAACAACTTAGAAGTTTATAACTAGTAACTAGCTGTTGCCTGCAACTTCGTCTGCTGAGCTAAGCTAAGTCTCGCCTATGCCCTTCTCCAGGTCCCAGGCTACCTATCTGTCAATTTCGTAACAATCCGTTCTGTCGTTTTGTATTATTGAGTAACAAACATACAAACTTTCACATTTATAAATACAAGGTGGGTCAAAAGAAATCACCCTATTGGAAGATGCTCTCATTTTTGCAAATGGCCGCCAATGTCAAATCTGTTTTGACATTTGTGGACTAGGACAGATGCAGAATACAAGTGAACAAGCCATGGAGCGATACACTCCCCAAGAACGCGGAATAATCGTGTCTATATTTATGCATAATAATTCGTCTGTGGTGTTGGCGCAGCGCGATTTCCGTTGCCGATTCCCCGGCCGTCCGACACCGACTGCGCAAACACTACGCCGTTTGGCCACCAACCTTGAAGAGTATGGGACCACACGAGACGTTGCTAAGAGTGGCCGGCCCCGGAGCGCCCGTTCTGCCAAGAATATCGCCGCTGTTGCCGAGGATGTCGAGCTGTCGCCGGAAACATGGACCAGACGCCGTGCGACGTAATTAGCCATCAGCCGGACGTCCCTAAGGCGAATTTTGGTCAAAGACCTGCGCATGTTCCCGTACAAAGTCCAGTCCGTGCATCGGCTGCTGCCTGCCGACCGCTAAACGCGCGTAACCTACGCCCAAGCCATGCTCAATCTCGAGGAAGAAGTGGACGATTTTTCGACCAAAATCATAATGAGCGATGAGGCTCATTTCCACCTCAGCGGGTACGTGAACAAGCAAAACTATCGCTTCTGGGGCACCGAAAATCCACGAGTGATGCACGAGGAGCCCATTACACCCGCTCAAAGTGACTGCATGGTGCGCTGTTCACACTGGAGGAGTCATCGGGCCATTTTTTTTCGCGAATTGTGCACGGTGCGCGCTATAGGGCCATGTTGACCGAGTTTTTTCTGCCGCAATTGGACGAATTAGGACTGAGGGACATGTGGTTCCAACAAGACGGAGCAACGGCACACACTGAGCCAGCCCCAACCGATATTCTGAAGGCAGCGTTCCCGGGTCTCATCCGTGCCTCATGTCTCGTTTTGGCGATTTGCACTGGCCCGCAAGATCGCCCGATTTAAGCGTTCCAGACTTTTTTTTGTGGGGTTTTTTGAAGTCCCGTGTTTACGTGAACAAGCCCGAGACTCTGGAACCCCCAAGGACAACATTCGACACGAGTGCGAGAATCTGTCGCCCAAAGTTCTCGCCGAAGTGATGAAAAATGCCATAAAACGAGCCCGCATGGCAATCAATTGTGACGGCGCCCATTTGGCCGATATAATCTTCTCGAATTAACCAATAAAATTCTAAAGGTTCAAATAAACAGAATCGAAGTTTTTCATTTAGAAAAAAAAAGAGAGCCAAACAACATCGCATGACTTCTTTTGGCCCACCTTGTATTAGTAGGATTGTGTTTGTGTAGACAAATCCGACCAAGTTTTTATTTTATTTTTTTCGCTCTAGCTATCTGCGATCAGTTATTACTTTCGGCCGATGAGTTGGAGGTAAATATTGGCGGGAAGAGCGTAACTCCAGCGAGCCATCTACTCCGTATTCTTGCTTAGGTCCACAGTGTGGGTGGACTACACAATGTCTTTCCTTTTAACTCTTTTCCTGTAACTTCTTGTTTTCAGTGCGGCAGCCAGATTATTGGGGTGCCTTTCCAGTCTTTCCTGGTATCTTTTTGTGATGTTTTTGATCTCGTCCATGACGGTATTCATTGATAACTTCTTGTGTATTTCAGCATTCGTGACAAGCCAAGGAACACAACTAATTGACCTCAAAATAGCATTCTGCATTCTCTGTATGATGCTAATGCTTGAGTTACAGGTGCTGCCCCAGAGTTGGATTCCATAAAGCCACACTCACTTCAAGATCATTTTATTCACGGTGATTTTAAAGTACTCATGATTATAAGCAACTTTCACTATCAGACCAACTCTGGAATATCGAAAAAAATATCTGCTGTTTCATACAAATATGCAATATTTACCTGACGAAAATGCATGAAACAGATGTACTTTATTTTGCTATTGATGTTTATAATCATGAGTACTTTCACCACCTGAAAGGTTAAAGAAGGCAGTGAATTAAAAATCATTCTGTATATTAAAAGTTTGTTGTCGGTACTCAGTTTACTGTTTCGTCCCATGATCCAATTTAAGTGTTTGTAACGGATATTAAGTTCGTGTCTTCTGGTCTTAAGATGTTTCTTCCTCGCTAGACGTCGGTCGAGATGTAACCCTAGCTATCTTACGCTGTTGTGGTGAGATAGTGTGACATTCTCGAGGTGTACAGGTGGACAGTCACCTTTTCGCAGCGTGAATGTGACGTGGACCGATTTGCTTGCGGTCATCTTTATCCGCTACCTTTGTAGACCCCAGACCTCTTTGACTTTTTTGTTCTGAAAGGACTACCCAGGTACTACCTCAAGCCTGAATCCTGCTACAACAGCTCGTCGCACCACACCCCAGTTATATTAACAATAAGCACGATGGTGATAGAATCGGAAATCGTAAACTTGCTTACGTCGAAACACTAACACCGACTGGGAATCCCTCAGAGATTACATTGACAACCACATACAAATGAATATACCACTGAAAACTCCAGATGGCATAGAAGAGGCAACAAAATACATGACAACACTTATACAGGAAGGTTGTTAGATCAATAGCGAACAAAAAAAAAAGATCAGCATAGTAACTATCCACTAGATATTAAAAATGCTCAACTCGAGAAAAGTCGATTTCGAAGAATTTAGCATCAAAGTAGACTACCAGCGCATAAAACTGTAACATAGGTTCCGGTATCCTAAAATAAATCTACACAATTGGAACAATAAGACATTGGTATTGGCAAACCAACTGGTTGACTGCCACTGCATCAACGTAGTTCGCTGATGCATTGGCTTTCTACTACTAAACAAGTTCATCGAGTCTGGTAAAATAAGGAAAAGCCTAGAAGAAAAGCTGTACTGCTCCTTAGTGTTTCTGGACATCCAACAGTTCTTCGATAAGGTTTTGGCACAAGGGCCTGTTATACAAGCTGAAAATCAACCTTCCCCACCAGTACTACTCACTAATGAAATCCTATTTATTGGAAAGAATATTTCAAGTAAAAGAAGCAGATGTGACGTCGCGATTCTGTAATATAACTGCTGGAGTACCGCTAGGGTTGGTACTGGAACCGGTGTTGTACCATTAAAGAAGTTTATATCTTACCAGTTTGAAAACAAAATCCCGTGAGCACTATGACCACATCTGTTACCGGCCCGGTTTTATAGCCGCCGAGCGCTGCAAGTAAGAATAGTCCTTATGGTGGTTAGTTATGAACTTCTTTGGCGGTACATAGCACTGCAGATCTTCCGCAGGCTCATCAGGTTACTACAGTAACATTTGCTGATGACACCGCAATACTGGCAAGCCACGCAGATCCTGCTATGGCCTCACATGCTGCAAGGGGGTCTCGACAAAATAACCTCATTATAAATCTAACTATAACTTTGCACTCAAGCAGTTAAATCTACGAAGATTAGTTGTAAGAATAAATGATAAAGTTTAACATACATTAATAAAAGAGGAAACTATTGTAAAAATCTAAAATAAATTTAATTTGATTTTATCGTATTTTTAATCAAGAAAGTGTCAGCTATAAAAACCATCTGTACGATTTGTTTACCTTTATTTAACTAACTAAATCTATGGAGTATAGATAGAATATGACCATATTGATATATTTGCTTTATAATCATGTACATGCTATAGTTGCCCTAGGCAGGATGTGAGTGAGACTGCTGGCAATGACTAGTAAACATAACATTTTCTTGCTATTAGTCAATTTATTTTAAATAGTTAAAGACAATCAGTATCAGTCTCCTTTATCAATAAGTGGGTCAATAATTAATATTGACTTCTTTAAGTCTTGGTTATCATAACCTTTCAGAGACCACTACATTACTGGTATTTCATGAATTACCTATTAGCCTATAATTTTCCCACTGCTGGAACACAGGCCTCCTCACCACGAGAGGGAGTGGGCTGTAATCTATCACGCGGGCCTTGCGGGTTGGTAGATGCCACATGTCTTCGAATTTTTGTTTCTAGGACATGTCAGTTTTCTCAAGATGTTTTCCTTCACCGTTTTGAGAGCAGTGGTGATGAAATTATTTACCCAAAGTAAAGCCTGCTTGGATTCGAACCTCATTCGTCTTTCATATTAATTTTAATATTTTGTTTTAGGAAACGAAATAGAAATTCCAGCTGGCAAACAAGTTTACAACTTTACTTGTGCCTTGCCACCCGTTCTGCCCTCATCCTTTGAGGGTCAATATGGATATGTCAGATATACCGTGAAGGTTACTCTGGATAGGCCATGGAAGTTCGACCAGGAAACAAAGATGGCTTTCACTGTGATCAATGCATTTGATTTGAATCTCAACCCTTCATATAAGGTAAGAATATTTAGGTTCTATTGGAATATCTGCTTTGTATTGCAGTCAATAATAATGTCTATTTAGGATTTTTGCTGTATGAGATGTTAAAACTATCAAACTTTCAAACTGCCTGGTTATTCTCACAGGCTTGCATAAAATATTATCACTCGACAATCTTTTCCGTTCTATGTTACTTTTAAATATTTGGAGAAAGTTGCCTACACTTTATTCAATTTATTTACATGTCCATGTCACACGAAATTCAACACATAACTTCAAATCAAATGAAAGGCAAACTTCCAGAACTGTTTCACACAGTCATAATTATATTTTTTATATTTCATTTTTAAATTATTTTCTTTTTCCCCCTTGCCAGCTAAATGGTTGGTTCTGGATATCTGCAAAAAAAATCACAGCAGTAGTATTTAAAACGAAATTAAAAGGAAAAAAACACAGCTAAGTAGGCTCTACAAGTTAACGAGAGTAATCGATCAACTACATCAACAGTTGAAAAAACATGTTCTCCCATGCATTCCGTATGGAGAACATGTTTTTCAACTACAACGTTAAGTTTGTTCTTGGGATAAATTCATCCCATCAACGGAACCCTTCATTGTGCGTCAGACTACGCACGTACTTTGCCGGTTTATTTTCTTTTCTTTAGGAGGGTTTTACTTTTTTGATTAATAAAAAGTTTCCTTATCTAGGAACCAATTCACATTCAACTGGAGAAGACGTTCTGTTGCTTCTGTTGCGCGTCGCCTCCGTTGTCCGTTGACGTCCAAGCCCCCGTGTCGGGCTATGTTCCTGGTCAAAAGATACCGATACGAGTGGAAATTGAGAACAAAAGCAATGTGCAGTTGCATCTTGTCAAGATCTTCTTGAGGAAGGTAAGAAAGCATTAAATAAAATATGCCTTGTTTAAAGTTGGTTGAAGACTGTTGGTGTTGTGATAATTTTCAGGGGCGGAGTGTTACAGAGAACACCCCTCCCTAGAACATCATTGTTCTAGTGCGAGATAGCAATAAAGCTCAAAAATATAAAATATACCATCTCTTTTCCACCATAATTTTAAGAGCGTTCATTCTAAAAGTTGGCAACGTCGCAAATAGTTGTCAAATATTAACCTGTTTTGATAAATTTTGCAATATTACTGTATGGAAATATGAAATATCGCTAACTAGTGACCTAAAATAATAATAACTAGCTGCGCCCCGCGGTTTCACCCGCATAAGTCTCCATCCTGTGGGAATATTGGGATAAAAAGTATCTGATGTCTTAACCCAGGCCATGGTGTACTTATTTTATCCAAATCCGTTCAGCCGTTTTAGCGAGAAAGCGTAACAAACAAAAAAATAAACATACAAACATCCAATCTTTTCTCTTTAAAATATTAGTTTAGATGAATTGCAATTTTATGACACGGAATTTGATGTTGTAACAGTTTTAGATGTAAAAAGAGCATTTGGAAAGTTTCCAAATACTTTTTTTACATCTAAAACTAAATGTTCGGTGTCACGATATTAATTATTGCATTTCATAATCAATATTTTAATTCACTAGTTAGCGATATTTCTTATTTCCATACAGTAATATTGCCAAATTAATCAGAACAGCGAAATATTTGACAGCTATTTGCGACGTTGTCCACTTTCAGAATGCACGCTCTTAATAATATGTTGCACTTGACAGACACCTATTTAATCAGTCTTGAAATACACCCATATAGAAATCAAAACAAATACTGAAGTAATGCATTTATGAAAGAATTTACAAGTATAATATCACATTGATTTTTTGTTGAGTAATTGATCAATGATCAAAAACATAATAAAAACAATAAGGCTGATGTTAACACAAATTTACATTAGTTAACTTCATTGAGTTCTCATGCCCCATGCTGTTGTGGTCATGAAACTTGATTATATCTTACTACAGACTGTCCTTGACTTGATAGCTTGTTAGGCGAGAATTTAGGTCAATGTTTTATTGTTTAAAATGACGATATTGTTTTGTTTTTTAAATCTTGAATTATTTAAAAGTAGTCACAAGTCACAATCAAGAACATTTTTAGGTTCCCGTAGTCAATAAAGAACCCTTATAGTTTGGCTATGTCCGTCTGTCTGTCCGCGGCTTAGCTCAGAGACTGTGTTAATACTAGAAAGCTTTAATTTAGATGCCACTTGCTTTTATGAACCTTAATGTTCAATCAAGATGACCTAAAACTGTTACTTTTATCTAATGTAATTCAAATTATTTAAGGTGGTGACATACAGGGCCACGTCACCATCAAACCAAACGAAGAAAATAAAAGACATAGTTTTAACCATTCAAGAAGGGCCGGCCCCCGCGGGTACCACAAACACCTGGGAGTTAACGATGGAAGTACCGCCGATACCGCCATCCGATCTCGTCAATTGTAACATTATCGATTTGGATTACGACTTCAAGGTAAGGCCGATTGAATTACTATAATAATGGCTGCATTATCTTTCAGGGTCGACATAACCGCAGGCTAAAAAACGTCGACTTCCGATACAGACTTGACAGATTGGTGTAGTTTCTTGCCCGTTCTTCTCCATAGGTACCTACTACGCTTTGGAATGGGCAACTAGCTTCATATTTCTGACTGACGGATTCCTTGACAATTCAAAAGTGCCTGTAAATGGTTTAATTGAAATAAATTCTTTGAGTTTTTTTTTTAGTTTTGAGACGTATTTGTTGGGTTTAAGTTTGCAAACTCTATTAGTTTACGCGAGTTCAAACTTCAATGGATATTTAGATTCCTGATTCATTCACATAACATGCATTGTGATTGTATGCGGCGAAAGTAACCATTGTAGTATCCGTATGCCTATATGAATTGAAAACAAAAGTACAGTTGTATTGCAACTTATCAAAAGTGAACTTTAAGAACATGTTAACGAGGTTCAATTTAGAATGACAATCAAAGGTCGTAAATCGTAAAACAATATTTTAATTCGAATTCAATGGAAAGTGAATATGTGTAAACTGTGTAAAGTAATTAAAATTTCCAGTCAATATGAACTCTTCATTATAACAGATGCATGTGTCATTACATGACTTGTGTGTGTTTTATGTACTAGGAAAATAAATTCAATGCAGAGCAGTTAATTATATGGTTCATGGATTTGTGTTGTAGTTTCCAAGGTAACTTCGCTATGTAATACAGATCGGATATTCATGCGGTTTTTTTGTGAATGATCTCATGATGATGTCATACTTGAACCAAAACAAAAATTCACACGGAACATATACATAGAACAGACACATACACTTAGTGATAGAATAAGTTATGGCAATGAAAACTTTGAACAGAAATATTGAATCCATTTTATATAATTTTTCTTCAAAGCCTGGTGGAGTATCTGTCTGTAATATATGATGTTTCTATTTCTTCTAATAATGCAGTGTACATAAATAGATGGACTACTTTACCAATTTGGTATTACTATCAATTAATATGATTAATATCACTTTCACTAACCACTAGCTCTGGTTAGTGAAAGTGATATTAATCATATTAGTAGTCTTTATTATTCTGCACGACATCATATGAAGTGCGATTCAGATCTCGACCCTTACTTGCTAGGCAGTGTATAAGAAAAATTTACAGAAATGTGTCTAATTCAGCACATATATAACTAATCTAAATCTATACAAATAAATAAAATTGAAGTGTCTGTTTGTCTGTCTAAATAACAGCTTGTTCTAAATGCATATGAAAGTATAGACAGTGCTTTAATAAAAATGTCTGTCCGTTTGTTGCGGCTTGTCTGCGAAACGACTGGACCGATTTTGACGGGACTTTCACAGGCAGATAGCTGATGTTAGAGTAGCAGCTTGTAATATACTATAACTGTCATGAATGAACAGTTTAGTTTCTAGCGACTTTAAAGTTTTATTTATTAATGGTAATCAGTGAACTACATTATTACTTAAGTTATTTGTGTTTTTCCCATTGTAATATTGCATAATGTAGCTGTTTGTTGTTCCTATTTGATCAAATTAAATAATGAGAGTCACAAAAAATTCTTGCTTTCTTTATTCCACAGGTACAATGTGTAGTATCAGGCATGCATATGAACATGTCAGGCAAGAAGTACATTGCCATTGGCACGGTGCCATTGGTGGGTATGGTCGGACAAGTGGCGCCATCTGCACCGGTTCCGGAAAATATAGGAAACGGGGAATCGGGACCCTACTCTCCTAGCCAGCCGGCTGTACTGCCTGTTAGTCCGGGACAACCTATGGTAAGTAGATAATGTGGTTCTTGAACCTCTAATTTACTATTATACTCTAATATACTAGAGATTAGTGGATTGCTAACTGTTAGCATTGATCCAAATGACTGTTATCGTGGGGTCGGTGAACTAAAATTAGCCAGTTCATGGGATTCAATTCTTGTTAGTAGACACTACAGATTTAGTTTACTCTATAAACTAGTAAAAGTACATTAACTATGAAAATAATGTACAATAAAAAGCTATAGAGCCTATTTAGAGTTCTGTACCCGAAGGTTGCCATGCATAAGCATAATCAGTCCACAATGTGTCCACTGTTGGGACTCAGGCCTCCTCACTGTGAGAGGGAGTTGGCCGTAATCCATCACGCGGGCCCAGTGCAGGTTGGTAGTTGTCACATGTCTTCGAATTTTAGGTTCCTACATGCTGGTTTCCTCACAATGTTTCCATTCACTGTTTTGAGAGCAGTGGTGATGAAATAATTTTCACCAAGTAAAGGGCCTGTCAGGGTTCGAATCTACGACCTACAACGAGTAAGTTACGGTCGTTACCACTAGGCCACCAGCGCTTCCTTGCTGAAAGGGTGCCAAACATAACCCTATTAAAAAATCTCCGCTGTTCATCTGTCCGTCTGTCTATCAGCGGCCTGTATCTCATGAACCGTATTATGTAGACAGTTTCGCAGATTGTTTATTTTTATTGCCGCTATAACAACAAATGATAAAAACTAAATAAAGTTAATAATTAAAAGGTGTTGGCGTTTTTTGATCGATCTTAATACGGTACGGAATCCTTCGTGCCGGCCGGTTTTATTATAACGCGGAGGGTCTTGCTTTATGTGCAGAAGCGGGGTGCATAAATTGAGGGTTTATCATAAGGCTTGTATTGATTTTGGTAATAGTAAGCTGAAGCGAACTTTTATGTTTTTCAGGCGCCTTCAGCCCCGGGCGGTGAAGCATCCCCAGGAGGTTGGGTAATGCCAGGAGCGGTACCCGTGCAGCCGTATCAGACATTATACCCCACTTTGAGTGAGTTGAACAATAACAGTTATTTACTAGCTTGATTGCCTGAACACGCTAGTGACCTTCGCAATGAAGCATACTTTCGAGAAACATAATCAGCTATAGAGTTGATATTATTCTTTTCTAAGTGAGTTTCTATTTTCACTAACATGTTCAGGAGATCCTTGCTAGGCTCCAACGAAACCCATTTTGTTTTTCTCTGGCGCCAACAAAATCGACTCCTAACCTAAGTAGACCTGGCTCAGGATTTGACCTTGTCCTTTCAATTTTCAGCTACACCAGTTTACAAAGAATCTCCATACACAGCGCGCACGATTCAAGACAGAGGCGAGTCTAACCACATGATGATCAGAGGCCCGAGCAACTTTGCTCCATTTTATCCTACTTACGCTGCCGTCCAGCCTCCTCCATTACCTCAGTAGATCTGTATACTTCATACCAAACAGAGCTTAGCATTTTGTAAACGTATTTAATATTTAAGCCACATTTACAAAAAAAAAAAAACTCTAGATTAGGCCTACCGCCTTTTGGCAATGTCGCACTAGTTAGGTTGTGATACTAACATTGATATTATACATGCTATTTGAATATGTACTACTAATGTATCTGCTATATTTGTTAAGCTATAAATGTGCACAGCTCGACAATTGTACTCTTGAACTCTCGTCTTGAAATCTTGATGCATAGAAATATCGAATAAACTAAGTTGAGCATAACAGCAGGAGCACTAGATTCACAGTCTGCCAACAACAGTCAGTTTGCGTTGGCAGACTATGGTTACCACTTTGCATTTAACATGACTAGTTACATGTTGCTAAGCTAGGTACGTTTATTGGGAGGACTAATTGCTTTATAACCAAGTCTTCACTGCTCGATCTTATGAATTGGTAGTTAGTTAAAGTAAGTAGAATTTCCAATGATTTATTTGTTGGTTTAAGAAATTTATAAATTGGAATCTTTTTGGACTGAAATAACAAAGTAAGAAAAATAAAAGGTTCATATTGTATTTAGTGACTTCGCACAATTTTAAAAATTTTGTTTTGATTCTGTATAAGTATTACAAGGAATACCTTATTGGGTAAAATGTCTTAGATAGAAGTAACTAGAATGATTAATTTTTTTATACAATATTGAACGGTTTTAAATGGCAGCTTCGTGACCAATATCTAGATAGAGCTTGTCTGTAGAATAATGTCGTGTAGATGCACATTTTTTTAATAAACCGGCCTATATTAAAAGCTTTAAAAGACCGTGCCAACATTACTGGACAATATTTTGCGTACCTAACCACTGTGCCACTACCATTGTAATGCAATATTGTTGATGGGCACATTTTTAATAGTATTGTCTCGTTCTATTTTCAAAGTAAATTTAAGTAAATATTAAGCTACATAAATAATATATAAAATGAAATATTTATCTGTAATTAGTCTTTTGTATTGGATTAAGGGATCTCTCGAACTAGACTGGTCAGTCGTGGCCGTTGCGACCAAGCGCGCTATTCGTATCAGTTTCTATATATATATTACCATCGCGGTCGTGGTCGTGGCTATCTAGTGCGCGAGATCCCTAATAAAACAGATTAAAGGTGTTTGTAATAATTTTGGATATTAAATGATATTATGTTTTTACAAATATATAAATAAATAAAACTGCATTATACTTATGACATTCTTTATTAATGTTCCTTCACAAACAAAAAAGTGTAAAAACCGTCTAAGAGTCCTATTAGACTATCGAGTCGAAAGAGATTTGACTATCATAGAAATAGGGTCAGAGAGATGTATGCAGTGGCGAATCCAGGATTGTCGTTTGGGGAGGGCTTGACTCCGCTGAGGGTAGGTTCTTGCAAAGTAAACACTAAAAAAGCTCACAATATTTTAATTTGCTTAACACAACCAAGCCTCCTCGGATTACTTTCGGTTTTTATAGACTACCAGAGATATCTCGGTGCATAGTGGCGGGGTGAGTAAATGAGTGGCGAGCAGATTCAAAATTCGCCATGTAAACAAAATATCATAAAGTAAAAATCTTGTAAACAATAACTATTAAGGTAAGGATAATTGATGACAATTGTACCATATGCAGAGTAATGCTGGCTAAAAAGTTTAATAATTATGGAATAATATCAAGTTCACTTTAAAATTTGTCATGGAAGAACTCAGATGTTTTTGGGGGGGGCTTGAGCCCCTTAGCCCCCCATCCCCATGGATTGGCTACTCGATGTATGGTGGGTATTACACTATAATATCTATGATCATAGATATATGATCAATGATATAATGAAATTGTAAAATAGACATAATTATGGGTAATTTGTGAGCTTCGTAGATAGGTATATGATAAAATATGATAGTGTAATATCCCCCTAAGCCCGATATACTCATAATATGTCTATTTTACAATTTCATTGTATCTATGATCATAGATATGATAGTGTAATTTACGAGTAATTTCGGTATAATAACTACTTATGATTCATATTGTCTATAATCATAGTTTTGGGTGCTTTAGTTATTACTTTGGGGGGTATTACATTATCAAATATCTAGGATCACAGATCTATGAGTCATATTTATTTGATATTATAATACAAACATATGAATCAAATCGTCTTTGATCAAAGATTTTTGACATTTGTTGTTAGATCGGCAGATCATAGAAACAGATCTTGCCATATTGAATAATATATATTGAATTTTCGTAATTTCCTGATACAAAATCCGTCCATTATAATAAGTGATTTTGCCTTTTCCGTTCTGCTATTGTCATACTTACCCTAAATTGTCAGTACTATGGTCGGATAAAAAGTAAGTACCTACAACGAAATTTTAGCGTAAGTGGAATTCTGAAATTATTGTTGGCAACACTGCTGTACAAAAAATAAAAGCAAACTGCTGCCGGGCGGCCGGAAGTTCATTGTTTTAGCTTCATCGGTGTTCTATAAAGTTCTATTTATCATATTGTATGCCGAAAGGCTTCAGTATTTTGTTTTAATAGACGATTGCAGCCACTTAAGACAAAAAATAGGATCCTAGATAAATGATAGTGTAATTAATACACAGATATGATCCTTGGGGTCTATATTATGTAGGATAAGAGATAGGATCCTATATATGATCCTAGATATTTGATAGTGTAATACCCCCCTAGGAGGTTTTGGGATCCTATTTGACAGCAAGCGTACAAGTATGATCATCTGTCTACCCTCAGAGTAATAACCAGTAATAACAGATAATACTCTGAGGTAATAACGTAACCACAAAAATGGCGTCAAAATGCAATAATTGCTACTAGAATATCGAAACAACAAAAATATTAATAAACCTCTACGAGGAAAAAGTGTTTATATAAATAAACTTGCTCCGGATTACAAAAATCGCGACAAATGATTGTACGTATATAATGGCAAGCATTGCAAAATTAATTAGTGATACAACGGGAAGAGTATGGCCTGACTTTATTCTAAACTGATTTCTGATCGCTTGCTACCCAAATACTTACGTCTTTTATTTTTTTCTTAACCGTTTTCATCTTCTTTTTTAATGCAGTTATTTAAATTACACTCAAAGCAACGAAAAACACGGCTAAATCGTTATCTATCTTGATTACGTATATGTATGACGTACGTATATAATAATATGATCATATAAACGTCATACATCGTCAAGGTATGTGACTCTTATGGCTCCTACATGCAATGCCGGCGGCATGGCCGCTGGCACTGCCGCACTGTGGAACGAAAAAAGGCTCTGATAGCCAATATTATGCATACATTTAACATAGGATGCAATCCGGTATGCAAATTGGCAACTTATATTTAAAAAATATATATATAAGTTGCCAATTTGCCTACTAGATTGCAACCTATGACATATGCATGCATATTATTGGCTACTATAAGCCATTTCAAGCAAAAAACCGACACTAAAATTTTAGCTTAAATGTCTTCGAGAGCCTTTTTTCGTTCTATAGTGCGCCGCCGGGCCAGCCGTGGCGCGCCCGTCTTTGCCGCACAAAGGATCGCAAAGAAAATGGAGGTGCAAAAGCCCGCACGTGCCGCTCGGCAGAAGCCGGCGGCAATACCACTGGCACTGTGTGATGTGTGTAGGAGACATTATGTTTATGTGTATGTAAAAATGAAGAACACCATCAAACTATGATCATAGAATTTGACAGTTATGAAATCATATTGATTCGGAATTTCGGATTGGACAATTGATATTGATGACTAGTCGTGGTATCTTCTTCTAATATATAAAATTCTCATGTCACAGTGTTTGTAACAAAACTCCTCCGAAACGGCTTGAATAATTCTTATGAATTTCGTGTGTATATTCATTAGGTCTGAGAATAGGTCATAAACTATTTTTCATACCCCTAAGTGATAAGGGTGGTCCACCACGAAAACATTTTTTTTTGAAAATTTTTAGGGTTCCGTAGCCAAATGGCAAAAAACGGAACCCTTATAGATTCGTCATGTCTGTCTGTCTGTCCGTCCGTATGTCACAGCCACTTTTTTCCGAAACTATAAGAACTATACTGTTGACACTTGGTAAGTAAATGTATTCTGTGAACCGCATTAAGATTTTCACACAAAAATAGAAAAAAAAAACAATAAGTTTTGGGGGTTCCCCATACTTAGAACTGAAACTCATTTTTTTTTTCATCAAACCTATATGTGTGGTGAATCTATGGATAGGTCTTCAAAAATGATATTGAGGTTTCTAATATCATTTTTTTCTAAACTTAATAGTTTGCGCGAGAGACACTTCCAAAGTGGTAAAATGTGTCCCCCCCCCTCTGTAACTTCTAAAATAAGAGAATAATAAAACTAAAAAAAATATATGATGTCCATTACCATGTAAACTTCCATCGAAAATTGGTTTGAACAAGATCTAGTAAGTAGTTTTTTTTTAATACGTCATATATGCTAAATATTGTACAGTAGTATGGAACCCTTCGTGTGCGAGTCCAACTCGCACTTGGCCGGTTTTTTTTTTGATTCAGTTTTTAAAAAATACATACAATCTTAAATTTTCACCCTTCTGCCACCAACTTCTATTTTTTATAGCGATATTAGTACTGTAGGTATGGTAGGGTAGGTAGGTATGTAGATAGGTAGGGTGGGGAGGGTGGATAGGGTAGGTATGTAAGTAGGTAGATAGGTAGGTAGGGTAGGTAGGTGCGCCGTAGATAGCTAGGTAGGGTAGGGTAGGGTAGGGTAGGTAGATAGATAGGTAGGTGCGCCGTAGATAAGTACTTAGTACAGTCACGAGGAATAACATAGAAACGCCCTAAACTTCAAATTTATGAAGCGACTTTAAATCGCAAAAGTAAGTATGCTAACTGTGTCCAATAATTATGTAAACGTTAAATTCTCTCAAAACTAACTACACATTTTTATCAAATATTCGTTGACAATAGATTACCAAAAAATTATATTAACTTTTAGTAACGTAATTATGTGCCCAAGGAAATTTCAAAAACATGTATACAGTACAGTTTCGAAATTAACAATTACAAAGCAGCAGTTTCAAGCAGCTAAGTTTGGAAATGAGTCGCAATTTGGGTTCAAAAGGAACCCAATTTGTAATTTTACTTAATTGACAAAATCATTTGCGTTATTACACCAACTTTAATCAGGAAAATGCTCTTAACTACCGCAGCATTTAATGATTTGGATCTAAAAATATCATATAATAGCTTTGGTCAATCCTATCTTACTTGGGCCGCTTTCCGAATAAGAACGTAATCGCACTAATCGCTCACAGCGCTGACATCAATAATTGCCGTTCCGAGTTAGATTCACGATTATGACAGCTGAGGGCTGTCAACAATTTGGAACGCTCGTGAACGCTCTCACGGTGCTCGCTCAACTTCAAAACTTGCATATCATATTTCTTTGTGTTTAAACTACATATTTCTTCTTTTTCGTTGGTTAGGTGGCCACGGTAGCCAGAAGCACAATTTCGAAGATGCCACGTTTGTCTAAAGATACGATGCGACTCAAAACAAAACAGCACAACTGTCATCTTTGACAGCGCTCACGGTGATATTAGTAAAAGGCATGGTCGGCGTTATCGCAAGATGGCGCATGTCATGACGTCATCTATGACGATTCACAATACATTGTTATCGCGCTAAGGCTTATTCGGTACGGCCGTTAGCACGCTCAAATCGATTACAGCGTAGCTCGGAATCAGGGTTGTAAACGCATTTTCAAATGCCTTATCAAGATCAAGAGCAGAGATCTTCTAAAAAAGTCTCAAAAACGTTTACATGATTAAATTATATGACTTTTACAAGATATGTACCTATATTATAGCATTCATTATGTTATGACTTATACTCTTGGCTAAATACTCCAGCATCAATAATGCACTAACTAAGACTAGCATGACTCTATGAAAGTCCATTTTGATGATTTATACAAGAATATTGGTTTAGAGAAAGTTTTCGACATCTATCTATACATAGTATAAAACAAAGTCGCTTCGCGCTGTCTGTCCCTATGTATGCTTAGATCTTTAAAACTACGCAACGGATTTAGATGCGGTTTTTTTAAAATAGATAGAGTAATTCATGCAGAAGGTTTTTATGTATAATACATTAAGGTTTTGTGTAAATTGGCTGAAATATGACGATTATAGTCGAAGATGTCGGAAAAAATCATGCCAACTGGGAGCTTTACTGGCGTGCGCCGCGTAAGCCGTAAGAGATACATGAAATTTATGTTTTACAGAATTGTATATCTTAAAAAGTTCAAAAATAAAGTCCGCGATAGCATATGTCTATCTTCTAAGGATGACCTACAGTAAACATTTTTATCTTTCAGAATTTGATTAAAAAAATATTGTTATTTCCGAAGCTATTTTGACCGGTATTTTATTTATCCTTACTATTGGGTAAGGATAAATAAATATGTTATTTAAATTGGGCATTTAATTGAGATTAAAATATGCCTTGACATCGTATCATAAAGATATCACAGATTCAAAATTACGCGTGACAAAATAATTATGGTTGCCGACAACGCGGGCGCAGCAGGTAGGAATCAATGACTTTTCTAACTAACTAATCCCGGTAGTACGTACCCGTGGGATCTTTTCCGACATCCATGCGGGCGAAGCCGCGGGCAAAAGCTAGTAAACGTATAAATACCTATTCTGGTATATTCATCATCCGATCCCAGCAACAGCAGGTTGTGACACAACAACAGTGCCTTCCCGTAAAAATGTAAGGTTTTCATATATTTTAAAGGTTTTCGCATACTTTGTATGGAACCCCAATTTCTATAATGACATTCACTTATGGCAAGCATATCACACAAGTCTAAACGCAATAGCTCCCATAGAAGCATACGAACAGTAGGTACTCAATTCTTGCAATAGTCTCAGTCAAGTCAGTGTCCAAATATTTTTTTTTCTACGCATTACTACGTTATTATATTTAACAGGCATTATTAATAATGATTTACAACACTGATTCTGTAAGCTCATGTTTTATTGCAGTATCCAACCACTAACTATATATAAAACTGTAATGTATTCATCGCATTGTAGTTGTCGCTCAACGAGCAATTTTTGGAGTTTCTCTTAGGGATAGGATCCGAAATAAAATAATACAGCAAAGAACAAAAGTATCCGACATAGCTTGGACTATTAGCAGTGGATTGATACAGGCTGATGATGATTGTGTGTATTCGTCATCACTGAATTCGAAAACCATTGTATTATACAATAGTGTATGAATAAACTTAACAAAAACAGGAAAAAGTAGGTATACATTTTCAGTGTCATTTTAATGTATCCATGACAATTTCAATAACACGTATACAATTTCTATTACATGTATACATTTTGTATACATGATAGAGATATTGTCATGGATACTTAAATATTACATTGGAAGTGTACACTTTTTACTGATTTAGCTTCATTTAGATTACTGTGAAACCAATGTATACCCAGTTTTGACAGTTTGATGGTTAGGTAATATAGAAAAAAATGTACACATATTTTTTGGATGGTGGAAGTAAAGATATTTTAGAAAATGTGACAATGTATTATATTATTGCTCGTGACTGTACTCGTGCAAAGCCGGGGCGGGCAGCTAGTAATTATATAAATTGGTCGTGGCCGTCTAGTGCGCGAGATCCCTAATAAAACGGATATAAAATGATGTTATATTTTTACAAATAAAACTGCATTATACTTATGACATTCTTTATTGATTTTCCTTCACAAACAAAAAAGTGTTAAAGCCGTCTAAGACAGTTCATTAATAACTTAAATGGAAATACATATGACTGACTGACTGACTGACTGTAATAGCCAAATAAACCTTTCCGCAATATTTACTTAGTTTAAAATTATTTAAAACCGTCGTGAAGACATCATTGAAATTTAATTGGCATCCCATTGATAGCAATTAATAGAAATATGTATAAATAAGGAGTTTCAAAAGGTACCTCGAGGAATGTTTAGAGCATGTATTCACAGAAAACAAAGGAATTTCGACATACGTGTTTCATTGCATTTTGAAATGAAAGCATAATAATATACAGCTAATTTTACAATTTGTACATACATGTAACAGCCATCAAATTAAAAGGTTATATATTTTTAAAGTATATTCTGATCGCCATGTGATAGATATCAATAGTCCATAAAAATATTTGATTTCTTATATTGTTATGTCAATATGCCATGAAAGTAGAAGGTTGGATGAGAAGGAAAAACAATATAGTCCAGTTAACATTGATATTGTTTGTCTAACATGAAGATCTGACACTGTTTGATATCGTCAATGATAATGAAGTTAAATATGAACATTGTGAATTTCCCTACGACGAAAACAAACCATTACTAGAATTACTGTATGTGTCGCCTAATAAATTATATTCTGACTAACTGGCTTAATATTTCGTTTTTTTTTATTACAATGTGAAATAAAAATGAGTTTAAATTTCTACGAAGCGAACTGAGGTGGTATTCGTTCGCGGACCCAAATTTTTGGTACTTCGCGATTTGCTAATACACCTAGAAACGAGAAAACAAGTCATGTCATTGCATACTCAAAAAAAAAATTGGATTTTTATGAATGATTTAAAAAATATCTCTATAGTATTTTATGATTTTAGGTCGTAATAAAATAGTCCCTTACAATCTGCCACTGTAGGAATTATAATTACCTTACGATTTCATGAGGTGTTTTTTTTCAACATAGCTTTTTTTTTTACAAAATTTTATACATAATTATCCTTCTTCCCTCGAAAATTTGCGTCCTCCAAGCCTCCAAAATTCGATCCGAGCCACCTTGATTCTCCCTTTAGACGTCATTGTCTACTCGTTTCTAATTGTTATATAGTAACGCGTGTAGGTAGAGGATAGCAACAAGTTTATAGCAATGTCGATTTGGTGCATACGTGTCTAATGGAGTTACATTTAACATTTACGACCAATTTGCTCAGAGAGCTTGCATTATTTTAATTAACCCTTGTAACATCGGTTTTATTTCAACATCCTATAAAAATACTATCCCTGTAATGGAACGGTTACATTTTACCTTAGGCAACGAAACTTGTTGCTCAAGTATGCTCCGCGCGTGACACAATTTCTAAGTTTGAGTTTTCACTCTTCAATACGGTCGATGGGCGAAGACTAACAAAGTCGCGGTCGGATTCCGCCGCCGGCGCAACCGATTCAACCCCGCGATCGTAACGCACCGCGGGGAACCCTCCGTCGTCTCTACACCCGAGCCGAGGTCGTCGTGGTCAGGCGTGCGGTGCGCGTCGGCGTCTGTCGTCAGTACCGTGGATGTCACCCCGGCGGGTGTGTCGGCAGTGCGCGGCCCCGCGGCGGTCCGCCCGGCACTCTCAGTACTGGCTGCAGCGCGCTCGGAACCCGCCCTGGTACGTGGAGTCCTGCGACAGGAGCCCGTCGGGCTGCGACGGGCAGTCAGGCGCCGCCGACTCCTGGCTGAAGTCGGGCTGCGACGCGCCCTGCGACAGCGACAGCGGCGGCTGCTGCGACAGCGGCTCCTGCGACAGACGCGGCGGCCGCCTGCGCCCGCTGCGCGCGGCCGGCGGGGCCCGCGCCAGGCCGCGCTGCGCCGCGAACGCGGCCGCGGGCACGGGCGCGTGCAGCAGGGCGGCGCGCTCGGGGCCCACGTAGGCCAGCGGGTCGCGCAGGGGCCGCGCGCGGTCGTACACGGAGCCCGGCACCATCGCCTCGCGCGCGTCAAACATCGACGTCGACATGAAGTGAGATCCCGGATTTTGTGCATTCACCAGCTTCTTTGGTTTCGCAAATTGGATAGCAGATTCCTTCAGATTGGAAAGTGGACCCTCGGTGAGTACACGACGCTCCTTGTAGAACGCTAGCAAGTGGTTCCACAGTGGCTGTTTACTCAACACCTTGGGGTTGCCGACCACTATAAGACCATACTTAGCGCGTGTCAGAGCTACATTCAGACGGCGAGGATCGCTCAAGAATCCGATTCCTTGGTGCTCATTAGAACGAACGCAGGACATGATGATGATGTCCTTTTCTCTGCCTTGGAACGCGTCCACACTGGCCACTTCTATCTCTTGGTAAAGTTTAGCGTGCAAGCTACCTTGATACTGCATGTGCTGCACGAGGTAGGACCGTTGGCCCTCGTAAGGTGTGATGATTCCAATCTGTTCGGGACGTACGCCTGCTTTCAAAAACCGTGTTGTAAGTTTTTCAACATTAGCAGCTTCAGTTCTGTTCAAATAAGATGTTCCAGATCCGGCAATTTCTTCTTGTCCTTGCGTTACATAGAAGAACATTGGGCGATCTGGTCTCGGCCACGGGAAGTCGATTTTATGCAAACGGCGTTCCTCAGCACTCACTCCGTTTTGCAGAGAGCCTTCATAAAAAAAATCTGAGGGGAAACGCGATAGTTCAGGATGCATCCTGTATTGGACTTCGAGACGGAACGGACGGATACCGAGGACGACTAGACGTTCGAAGAGACTCTGGCTGAGGCCGGCCTTGGCCGCCTTCTTGCACATGACGACGGGCCCGAGCTGGCAGTGGTCGCCCACGAGGATGAGCTGGCGCGCGCCCAGCACCACGGGCACCATGCACTCGGGCTCCGTGGACTGCATGCCCTCGTCGATGAGGATGGACTGGAAGCGCATGCGCGCCACGCGCGGGTCGCCGGCGCCCACGCACGTGGTGCACACGACGTCGGCCGCGTCCAGCAGGCGGCGCTCGGCGGCGCGGCGCAGCGCGCGGTAGCGGCGCTCGTCGGCCGCCGACAGCTCGCCCGCCTCCTCCTTCAGGCGCGTCAGCTTGCGCAGCTCGCTGTCGGCCGAGCCCAGCGCCCTCGCTTGTTCGTGGAGCGCCAGAAACGACACCGACGACTCCATGGCTTCTCGCGACTTGGCGCAGAGTCGCACGACCTTGAGGCCGGTTCTATGGATCTTTTCCGTGAGTTGGTCGACGGCGGTGTTGGACGGAGCGCACACGAGCACGGGGCCGCTGTTCTGTCGCACCAGTTGGTATACGATCGTAGCCGATGTCACAGTTTTGCCGGTACCTGGCGGTCCTTGGATTAGAGAAAGGGGACGCTGCAGAGCATGTTTTACTGCGTACACCTGTAAAAAAAACAACGAAATACCGTTAAAAACTAAACACATAAATTATTACCTCTTCAAATTAGACTTTGGTTAAAGATATAGGAGACACTGTGATATAATGCGATATTTACCTGAGAACGATTGAGGTCAGGCAAATTGGGAGCGCTGAAGTGCTTCGGCAGATGAACGCGGAACAAAACCTCTTCAACTTCGTGCCCCAGGAGGCGGCGGTAAATGTAGCCGGACACGGAGGAGTCGTCTACCGCGAATTTGCGCAGGGCTAGTTGCATCCTACAATGAAATGGAAATTAGTACAAATGTAAAACATGCGCACTGCGAAAAGTTTCAGTAATTTTACGAGTTCGACAAATAGCAAAACGAGTCTCCGCTAGTTTAAAAAAAAAAAAAAAACATGAGTTTTATTTTTGTACGTTTGACGTGAATCGACGACCATACAGAACTAAGAAATTGAATATTTAGATTGTGTTTACCCACCTGTCAAAAGAAGTACTCTTCCAAATGAAATCGACCACAAAGTTGGAGGTGCAGTCCAGAGGTGCGCCGGCGCCGCTCTTGAGCTCGAGCCCGACGTCATCGCCGTAGTTGTCAGGCACCTTGATAACGTGGCCCACGCCCGACCACGCTTTATGCAGCTCTCCTACATATCTGTAATAGAAGCAATCATAATACTGAATATCTGTGTAAGATAACAGTAGACATAAATGTAAACGTGGCCCATACTGGGTACAACGCCCTGTTTCTGTAACTTGGCTATTGATAATTATAGTCTTGTGTAGTTCGCGAACGAACTAGGTCGTAAGAGCGCTCCCACTGTCGAACTACGCGAATTGCCGTGCCCGGAATGTTATCTCATAACTATCTATAGAAAATGTATGGGGACCAGTAGTGACGCGGCAGCACTGCCGGGTGCAGCGTTGTTCGGAATAATACCTTGAGCGAGAGCGCGCCATGGCCGACGGAGCTTGTCACGTCACAAAATATTTTATAAGTAAAATTTCTAAATTGAACTTTGGACGCAAAAATAAAGAAATAAAACATTCAAAAATTAAAACACTACGAGCACAATGTAAATTAAAGCGCAGGCCACACTGGGAACGAAGCTAATTTCGTTTAGTTTCGCATACTTCTGTTCACTGAAGATCTATGGGGATTATCTTTCATAGTTTGTACATCCATAATCGAAACTGTTACTGTTAAACCCGCGATGGTTTTTGTGGTGTGTTTAACCAAATGTCTGTTTTCTATAGCACCATATTTGGCTTTAAGATTTAATTTGTGTGTGGACCAAGGCGTCTTCCCGGATTTAATGAAATACAGTAATGTTATACCACTTTTTAAATCTGGGGACAGTAAAGATACCAACAATTATAGGCCAGTATCCGTGCTGTCGGTATTCAGCAAGGTGTTCGAAAAGGTAATACTCAATCAAATGCTTAATCATTTTAACACCAACCAAATCTTACACGATTAGCAATATGGTTTCACCAAAGGACGTTGTACGTCTGACGCCAGTGTGACCTTATTAAAACGCATATTTACAGCGGGGGAGGAGGCCCAAGATGCCATAGGAATCTTTTGAGACCTCTCCAAGGCATTTGACTGCATAAATCTTGAAACTTTACTCTTGAAACTTCAGCATTACGGACTGGGTAAGCTTGCGTTCAGTTTTAAAATCATAATTAAATGATAGACAACAGCAAGTTCAAATTAATGGGGTCAATTCACTCGGTCTAACAGTAAAAATGGTTCGATATTGGGTCCTTTCCTCTTTTTAGTATATATTAATACTCTACCCCATTTATTAAAAAACCAAACACAAATGGTGTTATTTGCTGACGATACTTCCCTAATTTTTAAGATAAATAGGCGTGCATCAAATCTTGACGACGTAAATAACGCCCTACTGCAGGTCCAAAATTGGTTCACTGCTAATAATTTTGTACTAAATAGGAAAAAAACTAAATGCATAAGATTTGCTTTACCGAATGTTAAAAGTAGTGATTGTGATATAGTATTGATTAAGGAGAAACTAGAATTCTTAGATAAAACTGTGTTCTTGGGGATTACGCTCGACTCCAGGCTACAATGGAGTCCTCATTTAACATCTCTTGCAGGACGGCTAAGTTCATCAGCATATGCTGTAAGAAAAACCGTCAATTTACTGATGTAGATAGCGCGAGGCTAGTCTATTTCAGTTACTTCCATAGTAATGATACTATATACCATAAGACATGAGTCTTACGGTATTTTACTATGGGGACGAGCTGCAGACATCGACTCTATTTTTATTCTGCAGAAAAGAGCAGAGTTGAGACGGGAGCTGGCCGAACTAAAAGAACGACCTAGTTCACTAAAGAGCTGCGAACTAAACTGAGCGTTCCAGGTCGCGAACTCTATGAGCAAGATTAATCTGTCTTTCTGTTTCGAGACGGGAGTTGACGAACTAAAAGAACGACCTAGTTCACTAAAGAGCTGCGAACTAAACTGAGAGCTCTAGGTCACGAACTATATGAGCAAAACAATCTGTCTTTCTGTTTCGAGATGGGAGATGACGAACTAAAATAACTATCTAATTCACTAATGAGCTGCGAAATAAACTGAGAGGTCCAGGTCGCGAACTAATATGAGCAAGACTAGATAAATCATGCAACCAATCACAGTCCGCTTGACAATTTGTTAGCTTATTATTGTTTTGATTTTCGTTTCAGAAACCGGGCGTAAGTGATTATAAAAGAAGTACCAGCGATGTAAGAAGTCGTCAAAATATTTAGTAATAGTACAATATTGCGTTCTTGGGCTGAAGTCAATTAATTACATGAAGCAACTTCAGCCGAATGCAAAATCGTTAAAAACAAAAAAAAAATATAATAATAATCGTGTCTCTATCAGATTGCCGCACAAGAAGTGAAAGATAATTCTACCACAGAAAAATTATTCAGGACTTGAAAAATATAAAGAAAAAGAAACCTCAATCTCAGTTCATCTCCATGCATCAGTTTCATATCGCTATCAGTTTTAGCAAGCGTGAAATACGCGATGGTCTTCTTATTGAGCCCCACGTCCCAGCGAACTTCGATGCCTTCTTGAGTTTGAGACTCCTTCAGCCTCTTGTCATAGTCCGCTTCTAGCTTCACGAGAGGACCAAAGATGTTCTGGTATTGGTAGCCATCTTCGTATCTGAAAAGGGGACAATACTTTAGATAAAGCTGAGTTAACATTGCAGAAGTTGACTTCCGCAAGCGATTCTTACTAAGAAAACTTGCGGAAATGAGCTGGCTGCGATTGTTGATATGGTAAGAATTGCTTGCGGAAGTAAACTTCTGAAAGTTTTTATTTAAAGATACTTTATTGTACACGAGAAGATACATAGCAAAAAAAAAAATTACACTACAAACCATACATGGTTGTATGGTTTGTAGTGTAATTTATTTTTTTTCCTTAAATTTCTTATGGCAGCAGAGCACGCGTCACATACATAATATTATGCTACCGTCGCGGCGTATTTCCAATCTATACAAGGCCAGAACGCAGCCATAGTAAACTGCTCGCGTATACATTGTAATGCAATTTTTTAATCTGTGATGACAATGTATACACGAACTTTGCATACTGCTCGTGTATAGTTTGTAAAGTTGACGCGCGCGTCCTGGTTCCAAACTATACTACATCACTTACGCTTGACATGAGTTTTAAACATAAATAGTTAAAATTAAAAAAAAATGTGGACTGGGTGAAATGGAACAGATACCGGAATATGAAATGGATTAGGTCAGAACTGTGTCAACCGCGCGCGAGCCGAGCGAGCGTAGCGAGCGGTGCCGCGGCAGCGGCCGACGAGCGTTACTTTCAAGTTGCTCGCAGCCAGGCTATTTAGCGCAAGGTGCATTACGTCGCAAAAAAGTTGGATACCAGTTTAAAATTTGACGCAATATATACACGATTAGTCCGTATGCGTACTGGCACTGTATATTTTGGAATAAGGTAGGTAATTAGGTCACTACGAAGTATACGCGAGTATTTGCGTACTAATCTTGTATAGATTGGAAGACCTTAGTAAAAAAAAGTGATTTCCAATCTATACGTGATTAGTTTCACCCCCTTGCGTTCTGGCCTTGTATAGAATGGAAAGACGCACCGTCGCGACACCCTCTTTGGTTGCTTCAAATGGTCTATTTCACTTGAAGAATTTTCCAGGACAAAACTTTGTTCACCTGGTTTGGCCACATCATCATCATTCTCCCTTATCACAATTTATTTGGGGTAAGGTTTTTATTTGGCCACATAGTTATTTGGTAAGACACCAGCAGCTCCATTATCTGATGCTGTTAGGTAATGTAAACATTAGCATAAGCATAATCAGCCTGTAACACTCCCACTTGTGGGACACAGGCCTCCTCTCTGTGAGGGAGTGGGTCCATCACACACCACAGATGTCACATGTGTTTGAATCTTTACTTCACAGTTTTGACAACAATGGTGATATTTATTAGTACCTGGTTCAAACCTACAACTCGTAAGTCGGGGCCGTTACCAGGCGCCGGGGTTTAGGTAAAAATTAACATTTAAAAACAAATAATTATTTATTACTAACCTCAAGAGCACTTGATGAGGTTCTTCATCCACGCCCGGTTTCTCCAGATCCTGGAAGGTAGCATCCACATTGTCGCGCCACAGCTCTTCGAGGCGTCCAATTTGCTGTGGGGTCACCTAGAAGAAACAACAATATGTTTATATCATCATTTATAGGAACAAAGCAAAAAGTAATATCTTGTATGAGTATATTTCTAATATTCAATAAAACTATTTTGAGCATTGTGGTTACCAGTGCAAAAGGAGTTCATTCTGACATAAAAACAATTTTGGTTCTGCATAATGTTTACATTTTCATTGTTCTATGATGAAAGCTGTTACCAAATCATTTATTGTATTGTAGTGTACTGATAAATGATAGTTTGCCATTGTATCTAGTGGCCACATGCATGACTGTGAGCTTGGGATCCAGATTGATCCCCAGATTGACCAGTGTTAATGAGTGTTCTATGCGAAATTTTCTGTACCAGCCTGAAGTATGGATTTGTGCCTTATATTTGCCTTTATAACATGCGACTGTATAAAAAATTTGGTATTCATCCCTGATACCCCTTCAGAGAACACATTTACAATATGTCATATCCATACTATCATAGCTAATATTATAAATGCGAAAGTGAGTGTTTGTTACTGTTACACTTTCACGCTAAAACGTCAGAACGGATTTGGATGAAATTTGGCACATGGGTAGACTTGACCTGGAGAAGGACATAGGCTACTTTTCATGCTGGATTGCAGACCAAGTCGCGGGTAACAGCTTGTAATACTATAAATGTGAAAGTAATTTCTGTCTACCTGTTACCTTTTCACACCTTACAGCTGAACAGATTTCAATTAAATTTGGCACACAGGTAGACCAAGACCTAGGTTAGGGCATAAGACTTTTTATCTTGGTAGTATGTTCCCGTGGGATAATTCCCGACTTCTACGCGGGTGGAGCCGCGGGCAATAGCTAGTTATTTATATTTGTTGTGATGGAGAATCTGCTTACCTGGCGAGCTCTCATCTGCTCAGCCTCAGAAGGTACTTTCACCAGCCAAGATAGAAAGGCACGGTCAGCTGCAAAATATAAAACATTTTTGTTACAAAACTGCATAAATATTAATATTTGATTACAAAAGTACTATTATGTCATGGCTCAAGAGTTTTAATTTAATTGGTTTTGACTGAGTTAGTAACCACAAGGAAACATGTACATCAAAATGTAATTTTGAGATTATCAGAAATCAAGGTTTTAACTCAATGTTTGAAGGTGTTAATACTTTAGTAGGCCCTAATTAAAGACAATTTTATTTATGGCAAAATACGCTTGTCCTCTATTACATGGGACTTAAACATAACTGGTAATGAAATGAATGGCGAAATGTGGATGTACTAAAGGTACATCTCTGCCTAACCCTTCGGGTTTGCAGCCGTGATGTTATGTTTTATGTTAAAATAAGCCAAAACCTACATATCAAAGGTTTCCACTGTTCTTGATCCCAGTTCATGTCTTTCAAGGAGCTTTGAGCTGCACAAGGTTGGCTGAAAATAAAGAACATATAAGTAATCTTAAAGTAATGTAATAACCTAATAATAGCATTATCTTTATAGGAAAAACATAAATTGCTTAATTTATCTTTAGAATAATTATTTTTGTCAATTTGCCAGCATTTGATAAACCTTAAATTCTGCAAAACATAAGATTACATAATATTATGCAAGACATTATATCATAACACTATTTGAATACTTAAAGCTGTTATCTATTACACATTTTTATACAAATACAGATTAGTTCTTCTCTTACCGGCAAAGCAGCACGACAACAGAGTCCGCCTTAGCTGGTATAAAGCCAAGAACAAACACATTCCTGGCACCGCATGAGTAGCATTCCAGCAACGTCTCCCCGAGTGGTCCGTCTCTATGCAATGCAGCTTCCTTGTGCTTGGCACGCACCAAGTGGTTGATGATATGTGAGCCTGAGGTGTTTCCACGCCCGTTGCAGAACCTATAATATATGTTTAGCTCAATTACAACTTTTTGAAAATTAGCTTAATTTTGAGTGGCAGCACTATCAGTAGTAGTTTATTTAAGTTTTGTAACCATTTTATATCTTGTTGCACATTCACTGCGAAACAAGGTCACCCGACAGAATCAGAATTATATAATTGCAGTGCAACACAGATTCTTGTGTGGATGTACCACAACTTATGTCTTGTTTATGTTCTGTAATTCTTAGTTTTTAGCTTGATTTGAATGTGTATTTTTCGAAGTTACTGATGTAATGCAAATTACAGATATTGTGATGCAAATTAAACTTGAAAACATAATTTGCATTCTTGAAAGTTCAAGTCATTTCAAAGGACGGGAAGGTTAAACAACACTTGACAGTTTTACTATGAATAAATTAGTTAATGACCTTCTAATGTGGGTAAAATCAACATTTCTAGAACAATGAGGTTTATACAGAATTTTAGGTGTAATTTGACCAGGTTGTATTATGTTGATATAATTATTGCTTAAAGCCTTAAATCTAACAGGTTAGTGATAAGGCGTGTAGGATAGACTGTTTTGTTTGACGTGACACTAATCATAATCATAGATAGTGTTCAAGTGTAACAAGACATTAAGGCGAGAAAGTGACTCACCACTTGTTGCAAATATTGCACATGACAACAGTGGCAGGATCATGTATGCCACAGTACTTGCACGCGTGGTCAGGCAGCTCCTTGCTGTACAAGGCTTCATCTTCCTCCTCAAATTGCAATTCCGCTATGGCATTAGTCACATTGGAAACTTTCGATGATAAGTCAGAGCGACCCAAACCGTTCACCTGAAATACAAACAATACTGAGTAAAAATACAAACTGAGACAACTTACGTAGTTACGTATTCATCAAAATAAGGTTAGAGGGAAAACAAAAATATTGAACTATGTTTTCACTAACCTGATTTGAAGATGACAAGCCATGATCATGTTGGGAAGCCTGTGTTTGGCTTTGAGAAGGAAGAGTGAAGTCAGTGAATTCGAATTCAGAGCCCTGAGTATCAGCCCCAATAAGATCCGCTTCCTCAGTGTCCAAAAACGTGAGTGTTTGTGAGCTCGGTCCGTAGGCGTCCACACTCATTTTTCCCCGATATAATTATATTGAACAAAACAAAGAAAATGTGTCAAAAAGATAAAATATTGCACGATTAAACCAAATTCCCATAACAGCCACGCAATAATTATCAAACGACATGCGAAGAATGATGAAAAATCGCCATGTTAGCACATGGTTTGTTTCCGTTTACAAACTAAATGATTATTGGTTCAATCAAGGATGTTGTACGATAAAACCAATCAGCAACTCGCATTATTTCAGGTGGTAATTTTTAACCAATCACAATGAAAGAAAACAAGAACAATAGACAAATAAATATTTTTTTAAACATAATTCGAAAAATTTAAGCTTAGCTACATGGATTTTAATCATGTTGTAGAAGTAATTGTTTTCTAGACCATGGTCCATGCACGAACGCCTAATTATCAAGCTTTAGCCTATTTCAGCAGACAAAGGCACTTAGAAGTCAGAGCTGGAAAATGATAAATAGAATATTCTGCCAGTCAGCACACAATGGCTTACGATGACCGATTTTGGTCCCAAGACATCCCATTGTTAATCGACTTAAAAAAGGAGGAGGTTCTCAAGTCGACTATCATGTTTTTAGGGTTCCGTAGTAAACAAGGAACACTTATAGTTTCGCCATGTCCGTATGTCTATCTGTCTGTCCGCGGCTTAGCTCAGAGACGGTTAGTACTAGAAAGCTGTAATTTGGCATAGGTATACATATTAATCACGCCGACAAAGTGGTAAAATAAAATCAAGAGATTTTTTTTTTTTAGGGTGCCTACACGTAAACTTGGGATGTTTTTTTTTTGGTCTATCCCATGGTGTCGTTGGAAAGGTCGTTCGAAAACATTGGGGGTGTGTGAAAATCATTTTTCAATTCAGGGATTCGTTTGCGAAATATTAAGCTTTAAAGTGCTAATTTTTGTTAGAGTCAAGTGTGGCACCCCCCCTGGCAGTTAATTGGTTGTACTTGGATATGTGAAAAAAATCACAGCAGTAGTAGGTATATATAATGAAAATAAAACGAAAATTATCACAGCTATGTAGGCTTTAGAGGTTAACGAGTAATAATCGATCGACTTAAATTTGCAGTTTGAAAAACACGAGAAAATGTTTTTCAACTACAATGTTAAGTCTGTTCTTGGGATAAATTCATTCCAACTACGGAACCATCTTCATTGTGCGTGGTCCAACAGGCACTTGGCCGTTAAAAATTAATGTATGTTTGATATTGTCTCTGAGATCGAAAGTGTATGGCAACCTGCGGGAAAAGAATTAGACGACGAAGGCGCTGCAATATCAGAGGGCCTAGATAAAGTGACATACTGTTAGCGATAACGATGATGGAATAGTTAAAAATGTGTTGGATTAAGATTGTTAAAAGTCTTTGAACAAATACGAAAAGCTTTGAAAGTGGTTGCTTCTCAGCAATGGGGGAGACATGGGACCTAATATGTGATTAATGTCGCATGAACCAGCGATTGTTCTTAAGAAAATACGCTCGAAACGTCAATAAATATAATCGTGGAAACCGTCGAACGCTTTCATGTAAATGGCTTCTAGTAGCACGTGCCTAAGAGCGCGAGGTTGCACAATACAAAATATTCTTTAATTCTATAGAGATGTAGAGCTTCCGAACCGTACTCCGCCTTCTAGAAGTGTTTACAATTTGTAAGTTTTTTTTTTTTAAACATTGCCCCACACTAAGAATTTCTTCCTGTATCGTGGGTGCGTTTACAAACATAGAAACTCACATACACTAACACCCAGACCCGGAACAACTACTTGCAGATCATACAAATATTTGTTCCGTGCGGGGATTGAACCCGCGACCCCAACCGTATCGTCAAATATTATATTATAATGCGAAAGTGTGTGTGTGTGTTTATGTATGTAAAAAACATGTTGAAATCTCTAGTTCGTGTAAAACATTGTATGGAACATTGACAGAAACTAAAGGTTTCAACATGTTTTGTTGTGAATGTTTCGTCAGTATAAACGCACAGTTACTTTTTCTTGTAAAAAGCTACTGAACCGATTGTGATGAAACTTGGTATGTATGTAGATAGCTGGAGACCCAGATTTACACATTTTATCCCGAACATGGGCGCCAGGAGCGGCGTGTGGGAGGGTACGAGGGGAGAGGTGTAACTCTCTGGCTTTAAAAAATAAAATATAGGTGTAAACACATTCAGAACTAAAGAAATCCAAAAAAACGCCTAACACATTATAAGAGAACTTAACCTATTCGAGGTGAGATCCAAAAAAAAATCTGCAATTTCTCAATTCTAAAGCTTCTGTGCATTAGTCGACATAGTACCGAACTCCTTTTTCCGAAAATTTAATCGGCCCTAGGCAGGGTGCTAACATTATCGAGCATACTCTGTGTTATCGAGCTTGCTTCGCTCGCTCTTGCATCCTACTCTATTTTAATTCATCCTAGCTTCTTTGTATAAATCAACACAGTTAGATAGTCTTCTTTCTGTTATGGCATAAAGCCTTCTTACTAATTATAATCTATGTCTATCTTAGACTGTCGTTGGCTCTGCCATGAAATTGGTCCTCCAGCATACAAACCAATACAAACATAACATTCCAGCAGCAGCAGTAGTGGAGCGCCCTGTGTTGTGATCACCACCATGATCGGCATCGCTGTACCACTCTAAGCCAATAGTTTTATCGTTTGTAAAAGCTATTCCTTTGTCTATTGTGCCTTTCAGTCAGATAGCGCAAGATCCGCTTGGCTGTTATGATATCCTCTTTTGTAGGATTATAAAGATTTCGTGACACAACACTTAAAGCGTAAGCTATATCCAAAGAGTAAAGTAACTATGCTATATCTGGTCTTGTCCCAGTCATGAAGTAAGCTAGTGCTCCTCCTACTTGACCATAAGGGAAAGCCGTAGGGCTCTCTTTTTCTTCCTTACTAACAGTCGACTCGAGCTTTACAGTTTTTCATGCCGAATCTTTCAAGAATGCGTTTGGTGCACACTTTCTGATGAAGAAAAATGGAACCGTCTGACTTCTCTATTTCCATTCCCAAGAAATAGCTAACTGATTTAACAATTATTTTGAACTGCTTTTTCAGCTCTTCCAAGAAGGTTTTCGCTTCCTTATCGCTTGTGGCAAAAACTCCATCATCGACATAAAAAGCTAATACAATCTTACCTTTTCCTCTTCTTATGAACAGGCAAGGGTCTGCTTTGCTTTGTTTGAAACCAATTTCTTTGATGTAGTCTATAATACAGCGATTCCAGCAGCGTGGCGCCTGTTTTAATCCATAAAGACTCTTTTTTAGTTTAATAACAAGTTTTGGATCATATGCATCTGTGTAGCCTTCTGGAAGCTTCATATAAATGTCCTCGTCTAAGTTTCCATATAGGAAGGCGGTTGATACATCAAATTGGGTCAGAGACATCTTTTCCTCAGCAGCAACACTTAGAACTGCTTTTACGAGTATAGTACTGCTTTTTGCTACAGGGCTAAACGTCTCAAAAAAGTCTACTCTTTCCTTTTGAGAATATCCCTTTATCACTTATCTGGCTTTATACTTGTCTAGAGTATCGTCAGGGTTAGTCGTGATCTTGATGATCCATTTGCATGGAATAGGCTTTTTGCCTTTTGGTAATACAATCAGTTCCCAGGGGGCCTAATAAAGCTCTACAGGACGTATAGCTCCATCTCTTTCCCAATGAAGTAAGATTAAAATAATACTGCTTTAGAGGTGGTGGTAGGCCCCCAGGTCTCATTCTTCTTTAACGAAACAATTTCACTGTTGATGGCCTCTTGCCTTTTTTCCCGATCTGCTCTGGACATAGCCGCTTTAAAAGTTGTAGGTACACTCGATGTCATATTGCAGATATAATATTTGTATCGACTTGGAGTTCTAAGATTACTCCTGTCTCTAAGAATCAATTTCAGCTTGAAAGAGGTCCTCATTAATTCCCTTCCTCACCTTCAGATTCTACAGTGTCATGAAACTGTTCAGGCTCTTCTGTGTCGATCAGATTTTGCTCTGCTGGAACAACCTCCTCGATCCTTTCTCTTGTGCTCTACATAGACTTCCTGTTCATTAAGACCATTAAAGTGCGTTGTCGAAGTCGTATCATTTGATGGAGACGGCGGGCTTTTTTGCATCATTCTGTATCATGATTTCCTGTAATCTCTCTTGTTGAAGATCTGGTAGCCCGTATTGATATATTCTGTTTGTTGAGGTTGAAGGTTGACCATCATTCGGGGCGTCTTTCTTTTTATGGTATCCAAGTAACGGTATCTCTTCAAACGTTACAAATCTAGATCTCATTAATTTGTGATTGATTTTATACCAAATCCTGTATCCTTCATCTCCATCGTAACCAATATTCCTTATTCGGCTTTTTTGTCTATCTTCTTGCGGTTTAATTGAGGAATGTAAGCGTAGCATTTGCAGCTAAAGATTCTCAGGTGTCTGATGCCTGGTTTCTTTCCAAATCATAACTCATAGGGAGATTTTCCTTGTACACTTGACGAGCTAGTACGATTTAGGACGTACGCTGAAGTGTTAATGAGCTCTGCCCAAAGACCTTGAGGTCTCTTCACGAGAATGCATCATGGGTCGCGCTGCTTCTACTACTGTCCTATTCTCTCTTTCAACGCAGCCTGTTTGTTCGTGAGTGTGGGGCATCGTCAGTGTCTGTTTTATGCCATGTTCATACAGAATCTTCAAAATTGTTCATTATCAAATTCCCCTCCGTTAAGCTCAAGATTTCTTTTACTTTGTGACCTGCAGCTTTGACTTCCGCTAGCATTTGTTTGAGTTTTATCCATGCTTCAGACTTCTGTTTCAGGATATATATGTAACGATAGCGAGTAAAGTCATCCTTGAACATTATGAAATACCTATACTTATGTATTGAATATGCAAAAGATCCACATACGTCGGTATGGATCAGCTCACCTGGTTGAGTTGCTCTTATCCTTGTGCCAAACTTTTGCCTATGGGCCTTTCCGTGCACACAGCCTTCGCACAGATCTGTTTGAGTCTCTTACACTTTTAATCCGAACTCTTTCTCTAGGATCTGTTTCACGTGTCTCTTATTCTGACGAGCGAGCCTCTCGTGATAAACTTGTAGAGGATTAGTCATTGCCATGTTAACTTCAGGTTTCGGTGACAGGCAATCAAGTTTCAGCTTGTAAAGTCCGCCATTCCTATACCTTATCTGCCTTGTTCCTATTAACTTAATGGTTCCATCTACTTTCAGTGTACACTTGTTTGGCGTCGCCTCGAATCGTGTTGTACGCGTGATTGTGTACAGCAAGAACAGAAAAAAGATTCATTTTTATATTTGGGACGTACCATACATCTTTGAGTGAAATTTGCTGTCGTCTTCCACAGATATCAGTCTCAGCTCGGATGTTTCCCTTTCCTAATGCTTGTATGGTTTGTCTATTGGATGCTTACCAAGTACCTGACCAATTATTCAAATTTCTCGAAAAAATCATTAATATACATTTCCAACAAGTTCCAATGATTTCTCAATGGTCTTAAAATATTAAAATATAAAGTAAAAGATTTCAATTAGTTTAGTTTTTGAAACTTGTAAAACAATCTGAAACGATTATGAAAATCTTTCAAATTATATAAAATGAGTTTTACAATTAAAAAAATTTGAAAGGTACCATCTAAGCACGGTACGCACTTAAGTACTTACAGTATTTCATTCGATTTTCAAAGGTCTTCATGTTTTCTTTTTCTTTTTAGGGTTCCGTAATAAACAAGGAACCCTTATAGTTTCGCACTGTCCGTCTGTCTGTCTGTCTGTCTGTCCACGGCTTAGCTCAGAGACGGTTAGTACTAGAAAGCTGTAATTTGGCATATATATACATATTAATCATGTGGTAAAATAAAAAAAAGTGGTAAAATAAAATCAAGAAAAATATTTTTTTTTAGGATACACACGTAAAGTAGGATAGGTACACGTAAAGTTGGGTTTTTTTTTGTTTTTCTCGTCTACCCCATGTAGTGGGGTATCGTTAGAAAGGTCGTTTAAAAATATTGTGAGTTTGTCACAATTATTTTTGGATTCAGAGATTCGTTTGCGAAATATTAAGCTTTTAACTGATTTTTTTGTTAGAGTCAAGTGTCCCCGCCCCCTTCTATCTAAATGATTGTACTTGGATTTGTGAAAAAATTCACAGCAGTAGTATATATAACGAAATTAAAAGGAAAACTATCAAAGCTAAGTAGGCTGTACAGGTTAACGAGTAATAATCGACCAACTTAAATTTGCGGTTTGTAAAACATGATCTCATCATACATTCCGTATGGGAGAACATGTTTTTCAACTACAATGTTAAGTTTGTTCTTGGGATAAATTCATCCCAACTACGGAACCCTTCATTGTGCGTGGTCCGACACGCACTTGGCCGGTTTTATTAGATAGATGACCGCTAGATGGGCGTCGTTGAGATGCTTGCCTAGGGCGCTCTCGACATTTAATCCGCCTCTGCTAGTACGCGATCGTTTGACCAGGCTTTAAAAATATAGGTAACTTTTTTAGAAATGGGTTGAGTACGTTTTGAAAAAAACTACTACCTATAGGCTGATGCACGATTAGGGATTGAGTAGATTTGGTTGCTTGCAGTTCAGTTAATCCAATTCACATGAGTAAACAAGGGAAACATAGTGCGAACATCAAACAAACGTAAAATCGATAGGTAGGGACCTAAGTCGTAGAAAGCTAACCGTGGGTTTAAGGCGAGGTTCATAAAACATTTATTGGTTTGATTGAAGACCACGCTTTTCAAATACATATTTTAATTAATTACTTTAAAGAAAAAAGAATAGCTGTGTAGGTACCTACCTACCTATTATGGTATCAAGACCCATCCTATCTAAAAGGTAATTAAGGAGTTAGTATTTTAATTTATTAGCTTTGCAATTTAATTTTTGATTGGTTAGTTCATTAGGGTTCTGTTTTTCATTTGCGCCGTTATGTTATTGATACTTTTATAATTCGATTACTGATGATTACCATGAAATTAACCTTTAATTTGCTGACGTTTTTAGCTTTCTCATTTCGGCTTTCTTTGTGTCTGTAAAATTGATTAGATCCGTAATCAAGTCTAGTCTTAAATTAAATTATACCAGACTCAGTTGAGATTTAACTAGCTATAAGTAGTGCGAAAATTATAGGACTGTTTGTAAGGTAGGAGTGATGAATATAAATGTTGATGAATGGAGAAGGTGAGGAAGGCGAAAGAAAATTCTGATGGATTGTTTGAGGAATGATAAGAAAGAGAAGGGAGAAAATGATAGCGTGACGGTTGACAGCGAAGAGTGGAAAGAGAAAACGTGTTGCGCCGACCCCACGTAATGTGGGTCAAGGACAGGAAGATTTTTAGTGTGTAGATAGAGGTTTATTTGTATCAATTCGAAATGTTTTATTTACTTCTGAGTATTAACATTACTGTTTGTGAGTATTAACGATGTAATAAAATCGCGATATCTTCCGGCACAGCGATCTCGGCTATTGGAGCATAGGTCCGCTAACTCTCGACATCTTGGCTATTTTCAAATGATCTAAAAACACCGGTCGACACTGAATTTAGAAAAAATTGACCGCGTATTGACACTAGAATGATGTGGGATCGCTTTGACGAGACGCCAAACTTTTTAATTGCATTTCCAGCGAATCTTGCGGCGACAAAGTTGTAGAGTGCCTACGCGTCGTAAATGAGCGTTAAATCAGCGATTGTAATTATTGCTCAGATAAAAATTTCCCAGTTTTGAGGAAGATTGGTGCACTGGTCTACCTAAAACAAAAACATTGTCAAATGGAATTTCTTGTCTAATTAAGGACTATTAATAATTATGGTATTCCTGTTATATTTACCCATCATGACAAATTGCTAATTAGTTTGATAGGAAATTGTTATATGATTTAATTGGGTTCGGTTAAGGACAATTTGGTGTCAAACGTAGTCTCGAATAAACCCCATTATTCTATATTTGTATTTTCCTCAATCTTTTGGAATCCAAAATTCCTTCAAATATCTGGTTAAAGGTAAACTGGTGTGGGGACTTACTGGGAAGAATGTCACGGTGACTTATCTGTGATAATATCTAAGTTTTTCCTTATAGCATATAGATACAGAATAAGGTTAGTATGGTATAGATAAAGGATATAAAACATAAAATAAAACCCAATTTCTTTGGACATTAAAAGTTTTACACCCGCAAGCACTTGACGATACCACAGTCTCCGTAATACCTAGTAACAACCACAAGAACATATAAATAGCAATAATTTTATTAAAGCAAATAGATACAGTGCATTTTCGTTTAATTTAGAATCCCGTTTCTTTGGCGTCCGTCCAAGTCTAGATTATCATCAAAGAGTTTTAGTTTTACTTACACAAATGTAGGTACATTTCAGGAGACATGATGGCTGCGTCTGGTAATGCACAACTTTTTTATTTTCAGTGTTAAAATTATAGGGGCTAGTTGCTAAACTTTGTGCTAACAAAGTTTAGCAACTAGTTCCCATATAATTTCTATCTTTAAATTTACCCTTACAGATTAAAAATGGACTGAGCAAATAAACGGTATACGGATTCGGATAGTTTAGTAACTATTCGAATCCGTAAACGTTTATTTCTAAGTATTTTCTGCTGTTGTTTGCTGAGTGCTCTTTTAATCAGTAACGGAGCTTTCAGGAATTAATAAGCACCTAGGTATACCTACATACAGAAAAAATTCGGATTATCTTTCCTAGGGTTACCAAGTTCCAGAAGCAGCGAGCAAGAGATTCCAAAAAATCTTAATTGGTAAAACAAAAGCTCTTTCAGAGGGCGGAATTTCTGACGTATTCGCTCTATACACTGCCCAGTGACTGGGGGCGCAATCCAACTGTGAAAACACTGACTCTACCTACTCTACTTCTACTTATCATTATTTTGTCTCCATTCCTGAAAATGTTTTCTTCAGCTTAAAAAACCGGCGAAGTGCGTGCCTGACCACGCACAATGAAGGTTTTCGTAGTTGGGATGAATTTATCGCAACTAAAATATTTATCTGTTCTGTGGCAAGAACCAACTTAACTTTTAGTTGAAAAACATGTTCTCCTATATGGAATGATTGCTAGCACATGTTTTTGCAACCGCAAATATAAGTTGATCGATTACTACTCGTTAACGTGTAAAGCCTACTTAGCTGTGATAGGTTTTCTTTTTTATTTCGTTATATATATTACTGCCGTGAATTTTTTCACATATCCAAAACCAACCATTTACCTGGCAGGGGGCGGGAGACACACACACTTGACTCTAACAAAAATTTGCTCTTTAAAGCTTAATATTTCGCAAACGGATTCCTGAGTCCAAAAATGGTTTTCGCAAACACAATATTTTTGAACGACCTTTCCAACGACACCCCATTTTTTTCATGATTTTATTTTACCAGTTTGTCGGCGTGATTAATATGTATATCCATGCCAAATTACAGCTTTCTATTACTTAGAGTCTCTGAGCTAAGCCGTGGACAGACAGACAGCCGAACGGACAGACAGACGGATATGTCGAAACTATAAGGGTTCCTTGTTTACTACGGAACCCTGAAAAGGCGGAGCACATGAGTGTCACTCAAAGTTCAGCTATATTGTCGTCATTCCTGTACCCGTAGTGCCCCAAACTCTTTGATTAGACACTAGCGAATCTCTACAGCATTGAAGCTGACTCACAAAAGAGGCGCCTGCGCACACATAAAACTTATATTAAACGTTAGGTATTCACACAAATGTCTGAAAAGGACTATAATGATATTTTTATTGGACGTTGATGCATTCTAAATCTCAAAATAATGTTTATGATGAGTGTCTGAGCGTTTCTGTATCAGTTTCTTAGTGCTAATGGAAATAAGATGCTCCTAAAACTGCTTGCACCACTCCCATTATTGGAGCTGGGCTTCCTTTATGCAAATTGCTTTAAGTGGCATACATAATTATTGGGTTGGAGACAAAAGGATTTTGAGAAGCTGTAAAGAAATGTAGGTATATGGGTAATTCAGGAAGTTTTTATTATTACACATTCAGTAGATACATAATTATTGTCATTTTCGTTGTTTCTATCCACCTTTCAAATCCAATCTGCCTAGCCTTTTCCCAACTATGTTGGGATCGGCTTCCAGTCTAACTGGATGCAGCTGAATACCAGTATTTTACATGGAGCGACTGCCTATCTGACCTTCACAACCCAGCAACTGGGTAATACGATACCCCTTGGTAAGACTGGTTGTCAGACCTTCGGGCTTCTCACGACCCGTAACGACTGTCAAAGATCCACGAATAACAGCCGGGAGCCGGGACCAACGGCTTAACGTGCTTTCCGAGGCTCGGAGGAGTCTCGGAATGTTAAGATGGTCACCCATCCACGTACCAACCCCGGCAAGCGTAGCTTAACTTGATGAATCGACCCGTTCGGCTGTTATTACTTAGCCACAAGCTCCTCATGTTCCTATCAAGTTTCTATCCACCCTTATATGATCAAATACCTACCTACTAATCTTGTTGTGCTCAAATGTTAATTTACAACATCATAAACGTCATGTGTTCATTTACTCTCTTGAACAAATTATGCGCATGCACAATTTATTCTTCGACCCATTTCGACTGAAGGTCGTCTGGATCCCTTCCGCCTTACAATCTCTCATTTTATGCTTTATTACACCTTTCGGCAGTTCGCGTGACGACAATTATCCATCCGAGAAATTCACGTCGTTTGACCACCCGTAATAATCAAATCGAGACCCATAAAGTTCTTTATCTCAGTTAGAATAAAAACAAAACTTCAATAGCCGCTCAAAATGTCATGTACATATATCCAATTAAGGGCCCGCAAGTGGGTAATGTTCAACAGTATGGGAGCATATCAGATTACGCTGCAGTCTCGCAGTTAACTCACAAAAGCTAATTGATGCAAACGTCTTGATTGATGAGAGCGACGACCTTCAGTCGTATTTATTTATAATACTCAAGGAGGCCGGTTATGTCAATTAAGATTTTACAATGCCCTTATACAATGGGAGTAAATATAATTATTACTGTGCAATGATTTCATTAGGTCGTTTAGCAAATTGTACGCGCGACATACAGTAGTAGTACTAGCACGAGACAATTGCCGACAATTGGTGCGCAGCGGCGCCAGTCGTGATGTCACCGAGACTTCACAACCACTCTAAATCTTAATGTAATAACATTTGAAACGGTTACGCACATGTATTGACCGTACAGTTCTAACATTAAAAGATTTCTGTGATACTTGGTCAGCAATACCGTGCGATCAATTTATAAGGTCCGCTAGATTAGGGATCCAGTCCCTAATTGGTAGATATTATGGATATGGCTGTACTTTCGTGAATTCAAGCGACGCTAAGGGTCTACTACATATCATGTTGAAACATTAATGTCTAATACCATCGTCGTAAAATTGTGTAACATGAGCAATAAACGATGTCGTATAAGTCAGCACATTTTTATTGAATGATTGTAATGAATAGCTCCTGATTAATGGCTACATTTGACTTCCTGCATCTATCCAATGACATTCATATGCAAATCTATAGTGAAATCGCTCCAGTACTGTGACATGAAAGGTATAAAACATAATGATGTGGTGACGACACAGTCTCTATTCTGATCCCTTTTTTTTTTGAGGATGGGAAATCATCAAATGACTTCTCCCGCTCTGGGCAGAGCGAGAGGGTGTGTCAGACTTTTACTGACTAAAACCCACCCATGTTCCTTCCGTTGCCTGTGTGCCGGGGCCGCGATATCCCTTTCGGACAAACCCGCAACCCCAGCAGGGTATTCTGACCCTACAGTTGTAAATCCCGACGGCAGGACGATGAATAAAATTTATCTCGTGAAATATAGCAGTAGTCAGTTTGAGAATAGATCATGATGGATGGCGGAAAGTTTCACTTTCTCATGTTGACAGATATGTTCACTTAAGAACACTGAAACATTGTTTAGTGCTCATGTTAACTAACTACTTGCGTACGAGTAAAAAGTGAACCACTTTAAGTAAACATGCAGACAGATGCTTTCCAGAGGAGTGGAGTAGACGTTTAGTAGAATTTATTTTTGAAAGCAAAATAAAAAGAGTGCATGTGAATTGTGCATAAGTTTTCCTGTGGATTATTCAACGTGAGTATCAAAATGATCTGCGTTTTAAGGTGCTTGATGTATGGTTTAGCAGTCGTCCCATAGCAGCAGGATGATTAAAATGTTGAGATTGTGACCGTGTCGAAATTCTCCGTAACAAAAATTCCTAATAAGTACTTAACTGTTTAATAAATTGATTTGGTTATATCTTCTAAGAACATATTGATACTAAAGATTGCGCGGAATAAGCGAGTGCGTTGAAGACAGAACTACACGGCACGTTTTAAATAATTAGCTATGCCTGGTTCATACTAATATGCAAAGGTGGCGCCGCGCCTCATCGGGATTCACGACGCGGTTCGCTGACTCTAGTTCGTCTCTCAAACTTTATGGTCATATGAAATGTGCCCTACCTATTTGTAGTATCAGTTACGCAGTGAGAATGTGTCCGAACGCCCTGATTGTCTAATTAATTAATGGATTTTTCCCTACTAGTCAGTCTTACTAGTTTTTCTGATTTCGTGTTCTGTTTTTCAGCATTTCTTTAACGCACTTCAATCCGTCTTTGGTCCTCGTTAAGCTCTATCCAATTTAGTGTTAGGAAAATGCTGTTAGTTAGTTCTTAATTAACATCAAAGCTTGGTAGATAATAACAGAATTAAAACTTCGATATAATTTCCTTATTTGTCCACTTAAACATAATGCATAATTCATTACATAATTTGGGAATTTCTGCGTCAGACTTGACTTTGAAACAGATAAGTACTTAGCTTTATTTAATTTATGACTGGTTTCAAGTTTTCTCATAGTAACTTTCATTCCACAATAACCAGTAAGGATGATGACCTGTACACTAATTGAGTAATAGACGATCAATCAGAATCTGAATCGTTTTGAAACAGATTGCTAATCCATTGTTTCATAAGATCGGAAAAAAATCTGCTCAATAAAGTAAATAACGCAATGAATGTTGTTGAACTGTCAAAATGAAACAGATTAGTTGTAATCGTTTATGAAAATATGTTACGTAATTAGATAGCTGGTTTGATTTTCCATTAAGTATATATAACTTGAGAAAATTTTACCGCAACTCGGCAATATATTATAATATTACGCAAACTATCAGACGTTAACGAGTAGAGTAGAACTCGGTCTAGACTGTAGACAGTGCAGTCGTATTTACCTAGACTAAATTAAGAACAATTTACGATATGGTTGTTTTATGTTTCCAGACAATTTGGTTCACGGCTCATTCGCAACTATGAATTGCAACAACTAACTCTACATTCTTAAATGCAACCTAAATACCTCAGTGTGGTTAATTATACGAAGTTACGACTAACGACTAGCTGTGCCTGCGGCTTTGCTCAAGTGTTTAGCTCCTTGTAGGTGGTATAGCGTGATGATATTGATTTCAGAGGTTAAATCTGTATATACCTGAAACATTATAACATTTTTAGGGTTCCATACCTCAATAGGAAAAAACGGACCCCTTATAGGATCACTCGTGTGTCCGCGTCTAGGATCACTCGAATCTAATAGACCAATTAAATTGAAATATGGTACACACCCAACGGTGGTATGGTAACATACCCAACCAAGGACATGTAACATATATAAGTGAATTTTGAATTTGGGGGTCACTTTTGAGGGGCAAAAAAGTTTTCTTTGATGAAATGAAAATGAAAGGGCTTATTGCGAGGATATCAAATACCTTTTTTTAAAATTTTAAATAAATACTTTTAAAGATATTTAAGAAAATAGATGAAAATTTACCATTTCACCCCTTATCTCCGAAACTACAGAGCCTTTTTTTTTTTTTTTTTTCATGATGGGAAATCATCAAATGACTTCTCCCGGTCTGGGCAGAGCGAGAGGGTGTGTCAGACTTTTACTGCTTAAAACCCACCCGTGTGCACCCGTTGCCTGTGTGCCGGGGCCGCGATATCCCTTTCGGACAAACCCGCAACCCCAGCAGGCATTGGTCTTTCGACCCCGTCGGTTGGTGCTGACATCTCTTTGAGGCGCGCGTGGAACACAACGCGCCGTAGACTCGGGCCTGGTCCTTATCGGACGGCGAGCTGCCCATTGCTCACCGTCCGCAAGCCCGCGCCTACGGTGGCCGCGACTAAGGCCGCGAGGGCGTGCAGCTCCGGGCGATCCACACAGTGGTGACCCCCGGGCGTTTCCTCCCGCCTTCCGCGGAACAGGAACCTCCCGAAACAACCGTGTCCGGTGAGGACCTGCGTCAGGCGGAAGGTGAGGACGCCATGGCACCTCTCAAGCCACTCCTCAAAGAGGGGACTTATCGCCGCAATTGTGGCGTGCCCAAAACTACAGAGCCTAACATTTCGAAAAAAATACAGAAAATAGTTATATGCTTATATATTACAGGAAAACCTATAAGAAGTCTATGGTCTTAAAATAACATGGTAAATCACTCAATATTGTGCGTACAAACTTATATTTGCAGGTGGAATGTATGGGGGTGGGTGGGACATGTTTTTGAAGTACAATATTAAGTTTGTTTCTTAATTCAACCCAACTACGGAACCCTTCAATATGCGTGTACTTGGCCGGTTTTTTCTCGTCTAATTAATTCTCGCGGTAAACCGTTGAGGAATATGGACATAATGCAATATTGTAAATCCCCGTAACCACTAGCGTTATTATTTAATATATGTGCCTATTCGATGATCAGACCTTTAAGAAATATGTGCAATATTTGAACAGAATCTATTCAGTAGTTTTTGCGCCAATCAAAGAACATAACAACCAGAGAAACAGACAAAAATTCTAAAAACTACGTATATACTCTTCTCTCAGCTTTTTCTCATACCTCGTAGCAATTACTTTTTTTCAAAAATATTCAATGTTTGTACATTTTTATTTCTTTACTATTTTATTATATGTATAGAATAGAATATAATCTTGAATCTAAAATGTTATGACAATAATAAAATGGCCTCTCTTTGATGCAGCTTCTTTGCGTGGTTTCGCAGTAACTATATAGGCACTTTGATTAATCGGATACAGAAAAATATTTTTATGGCGTCGTTTGCGACGTGGACTTTTTATTATCATCGATTTGATCTTGTGTCCAAATTGAGAATTATTGGGCTGTTTGATGATTTAAGTACATATACTTATAGGAAGTTTTTTAGACACACGTTTCATTTTATAGTCATGCACCAAGTTGAAGTAGGTTCCTACTGAGGTCTTTGACGCTGCATTGAAGCTTTTTGTTTTGTTTTCCTTTTCAGGCAAGGAAAATTACACGAGAAATGAGTAATGAGGAAGTCTGAGAGTGACACCGGTGACTGAAAAGTTGTGTTAAATCGGTTGTCCTGGTATGATCTCGTGATGCGGAGGAATGAGGAAAATGTCGTCAGGAAAGTTTTGAGTCTGAATGTGGATGGCACAGAAACGATGGTTGGACTGTGTTAAAGATGATATGGCTAGAAAGGGGACTGTCTTATGTAATTTTAACGTTCGAAAAGTGCTGATTCTCAGCCTAGTTTGTATATTTTTTTTACTGTCCTACTAATTAATAATTTTGAATTTTTGAATGTTTGAAAGACGAAGACAAGTTGCGCCGCCGAAAAATAAATAAGGGCCCCGGAATGATGCTACCCTTTCTTATTGTTAGCGCTGTGAATTCTTGCAGTCGAAAAGAGGACCGAAGCAGAGATTTAAATCGTAGATTTGCCCTTACTGTACTAAGTCGCACGAAAAATTGTCCATAATGAGAGGAGCGAGCTCACACATTAACAATGGCGTTTCCATGACAACCAAGTCAAGTCTCTGCGACACTGTCTATCTCAGAGGTTTCAAAACGAAACAGAAACGCGACCATCTTTTGACGCGCCAGGGCAAATCTACGATTGAAATCTTTGGACCGAAGCACACGAAAGTGTAGTAGGTATTTACAAGTTGCCTAGGGTGACTATAAAATCATTATTTAGGATTTTGGCAATATTTTCTCACGATCATTGTCCGTCGGGGTCTAGAAGGCCAAGGGTCTACGAACTCAACTGTAGGTACCTAATGATGAAAATTGTTCGACACGTGTTTCTTATTTAACAAATCTCTTCCAACATTCAATCGTTTCGTAATTTCATTACTTTATTGGATGAATTGGCGCATGCTACTAGGCGTCGATAAAAAAATCAAGTCATTGTGCGTCGTCAAATAAAAATGTCAAATAAAACAGTAGAATAATCATCACATCTGAAAGTGGGTGAACAGAAATGTTGATAATGTTTAATGAAAAAGTCAGAATTTTGTTAACAACTAATGAATTGAATTTTGTTCGTTTTTGTATTAAGGACAAAGGCGGAATTAATACCTTAGGCATTCTCTACCAGTCAACCAAGTGTGGTGAAGACATTAGATGGCAGGTGCTCTGTTGGAGAGGAACAAAGAAAATATATCATATTACATTATAAATAAAATAGGTACAACAGTACATAAATAATAATATACATACATAAATATTTACTATAATATATACCTATATTATACAGGGCGTCCCACGGATTTGCCACATGGAGGGAAAGTACCTTGACTATTGTAGATGGAACATTTTACTGAAAGAAGACATTATTTGAATTAAAAAAAACAATTTAAACTGCATTCATAGATATTTAAATAAATACATGGTTGAACCGGAAATCAAACCCGTTACACGAGAAAAATAATCAGCTGCTGCAGCTGCAGCTGTAGCTTTAAAAAAACACCTGTTCCAGACAATTTGATCGCGTAGGTATTGCACTTTTCTATGAAACAGCAGATTTTTTTTTTAATCACCGACGATTTTTTTTTTTCGGAATCATGTACTGGATCCATGATATAAGTTTTCGCGTCGATGTCACTGCCAACCTGTATACAAATTGAAGGGAGAGAGGTGTTGAGATGAAAAAAATTGCAATTTCAATATTTAAGCTAAACCATAGGTAATAAATAGTTACTTTTAACTACAAACTATGGAATTGAATTTCATTTACTATGTACCGGCTCATATGCAGGATTAAAATATCTTAAATACAATCCGCCCAATGCAAAACAAAGGCGCGATTTTCTGACTACTCGCCTGTATTTCATCAGATAACTAACGTTTTTTCAACCCACGGGCTTTGAGAACTATGAACATTGTTTCAACTTTAATCACGATTGCATTCGGCGAGCGAGCGAGAATAAAATCCTGCAGGAATGCGTTTAGTTGCTCACCCATGTGTTTCTGTTTGAAATATACTTCAGTTCGATTCACATACAGTTTGAACATTACCCGCAGTATTATTTTAAATGTCTAATTAGTTGAGGTTCTTACTCATATAATGGCAAATTAATTGCGACCATTTGGTTGACATTTTTTTCAAGCTACACTCATTTATTTTCTTGGTTAACCGTATAACAACTCGCACAATTCTATACCATTTTAGTTCAACGAGACCTTGACAGTCCTTAGTGGATAATAATATAATTATGTTTTGTAATCCATTACAAGATGACATGTGGACCCAAATTTATACTTATGACGTCTCTGGAGGCAGTTTAGGTACCATAAAGTCCATGTTAGATCCCAAAGTATAAAAATAAAAATTAATAATTGCGTGACGCCAATCTAAGGAACTAATTTGAAGTATACCGGACGTGCATTGCCTTTCAAAGCGTATCATTTTGCAACAATGTAACTCCAAAATACTTAAGTAGACGAGCACCATATTAAATATTAGTTGGTACATAGTAATTGCTAATCAGTATCTTAAAAGCGTGGTGCATACGATTGGTTTGCTGCGAACGTTTGTAGGAAGTACGCATAGACTAGTTAGCTTGCAAGTACGTCACCGCATGAGTAATCGTTCCGACGTCATAAAATTTAAAAAGCAGCATTTTCGTTGTTGTCATTGAGAGAATTGGATAGTTTTATTGGTATTCGTTTGTGGTAGATTCTGCTATAGCTACCTGACGTACCGGTGTAGGACATGTCCATGGAGGACAACGCCGGTTCATCGGTTATGTTGGCCTTAAAATTGATTCGTCACTGGATGTCCGCTGGATGACCTTCACCGTCTGCGTCGGCGCCGGTCGTTCACGCATCTCCCTGGCTAATTATAGAAACATTGAATGGGTCGCGACACATTCTTTTAGCTACCTGAATGTGCATTGTTTTAATACTGGGACTTCTTCAATCTCAATATAAATTCATATAAAATTGAACGATAGTCGAGTATAATAGGTTAGGTTTGTTGGTAGCATTTAGCATCGGATACGACAAATGGTATTTATTTTTATTTTAAACTATAAATTACGAACTATAAGCACGGTGTAAATGGAAGTCCCGTCGAGATTATCTGCCTAACAGAGGTATTAATTTGACCCGGAAACTGGAAAATTTTCGCGTAGATATTTTCGCAGGCATAGCCATAATTATATGAATATTAAGGCCCCAGCAGACAGGCGCGACGTGACACCTGCAGAACAATTGCCGTGAAGTGTTCATAGAAACTATTTCTCCACAGTCGCGTCGCGCCTGTCCGCGGGGTCCTTTATAATGTAAAGAAATCATTGTTTCAGGCCAATTAAATGTCGTTGAACTATATTGATATTAGTACCCTAAACATTATAGGTAGATTTATAATAACTACCTAGTTTGACACTTGATTCGTTTAGGTCTGTAATGTATTGCTAGGTACATCAGAGACGTGTTTTTCTGATTGTCTAATTATTATTGTGGCTTTCCACTGCTGCGGTAGACTGTTCATCCAGCTTTCTATATTTGGTATCATCATTACCTACATCTAGGTAATAGTCCCCTTCTGTAGCATGAACTATACTATAATAGGGTTGATGCCTGGGTAAAAAAAAAAACTATTTAGAAAAATATTAGACACGGATTTTTTTTTTATATCACATTAATAAAAAATGACTTAGATAAAACGCATTAAAGTTGGGGAATGGTGGCTCGCTACGTCACAACTAAGTATAAAATCTATCAAGGAGTGACGTCATGCCAAATTTTAACTCAATGTATCGCCGTAATCTTTTGATTAAGTAAAAAAAAGAAAAAGTACGTGTCCAATATTTTTTTATAATCTACTTGACGGACAGAAAAAAAGTCATCATTCCTATTTTATAGTTAAATGCAATGATGCTGTGGAAGTGGGGTCAACACGACGAAGAAGATGGGTAAATGGACTTGAAGAAAGGAGGAGCCATAACCATAACCACCGCTCTAGTTTAAGGATCAATCATTAGTTGTTATTAGGATATAATGAAAGCCTCTTCACTTCGTACTTTATCAACTGCTAGCGCCGTTGTATCAATGGGCCCTTCAGTTGTTTTATCGCGATAGTGTCACCTACCGACCCCTTTGTCGATCAAAGCTAAATTGTTATGTAACATGATTATAAGCACAATTATCTAAAACAGGATGGGCAGGGATATAGATACTTCTCATAAGGATCGATGACCTTAGGTCCCATTAGGACGAGCGTAAAGTTACTTATGAATAACGGCTCCCATAGACAGACGCGACGCGACGGCGCGACGTCACTGTGGTGGAACAATTTCTGTAATAACTTCACAGAAATTGTTCTACCAGTGTCGCTTCTCGCCGTCGCATCGCGCTTGTCTGCGGCAGACTTAAAGAAAACAAATCTATAGTTCGTCTTAACCACTTGGTTAAGACGAACTATAGATTTGTTTTCTTCATCATTCATCATCTGAAATGATCGTCATTACTTAATGACGATCATTTCAGCCAAAAGATGTCCACTGCTGAACATAGGCCTCCCCCAAGCGACATTTTGGGGGGGGGGGGGGTTGCCATAATCGAAACTACCTAATTACCTATTGAAACGTGGATTTCAAAAGGAAAAGGATGGTTGATAATGATAAATAATAAGAATGAGACACAAAATGGAAGGAGAACATTAATGAAATTAACTGGTTATTTTGTATGAATACTAAGGTGTAGGAATTGTTTCCCATGAGATTGATTGATGCATACGTAAATCAGCAATAATAAACCGTTTTCTATACATCGTGTCCTCGTTTTTATGAAAACAAAGAGTCATTAATTTCCCTAGGTTTGCTCAATGGAGTATGTCTTGCTTTGTCGAGTCGTTGATCGAGCTTCTCAGCCCACACCCAATGATGCTACCATTACACGCGCCATTACTTCCAAATTATGTTCCAGAGGTTCTATGTCTCGATTTCACATGAGCATCATTCAAGATCAGCTGATGGATATCAATTTAGATTTAAATGTCTATGTTCTAGAACTTCTAGCAAATTATTCAATTCGTAATTCAGCTTGAACAATTTTTGAATTTTGCGCGTGCTTCGTTATGTTTTAATTAATGGGTCGCGTGAACCCTGTCGTTGATTTCGGCTCTTCCCATTACATCGAAGGCTGTCGTGTATTGAATTTAAACGATTTCCAAACAGACACGTGCTTACCACACAAGAACGTGGCCCTAAATCCGAATACATACTTACCTGCTGACTTAAATTCAACCGGGAATGTTATCGTAGCTTATCTGTCATCCGTGAAAGAACTTGTGAAATGTTCACATGAATGTTTGCCTTATGCAATTTTTAATGAATGACATGGTTGCATCAGAGTGCATTGAATTGTATTACATTAGCATCGGCACAATGCGGCGCTCCACACAATGCCGCGCAGACTGAAGAACCTCTGAAATCAATGCACATGCATTAATACGCATATGAGCTTACACAATAAGCTTTCTCGTTCAGAAACAAACACATTAACGCAAAACGTAATTGTTAATGATACGCTGTGTTGCATCGGTAAACGTTCACAAATACAAAAGGAGGAGAGAGATGTTTTGTCCATCCTTATCTGCATAATCTGGAAAACTAAAGAGAGAGTGCTAGTTTACTAAAAGGTTAATATATCAGTTCAATTGTTTCAAATGTCAATCAGATGAATTAATTTGGAGCACAATAGATGATTGACATTTCAATATCGTTTATCGAAAATAGTATCAGAAAACATCGAATCTTTAGTTTGCTGTGGGTGTCGGTACGTCTCCTACGCTGTTTACTAGTGAAGGAAGTTGAGTCACACAGTAGTTCCTAAGTAAATTTCAATTTGCTTAATATTCCGGAGAGGACCCTGCGCAAATCATTCTGCGGAAAGCCGGCCAACAGTACCTACCGGGGGAATTTGATGCGACTCCCATACTAAATATTAAGGAAACTGAAAATTTGACTGCCAATAATATTCGGAATTTATAATCGTAATGGACGCAAGTATAAATTGTTAAAACAACGGCCAGATCATGTGGCTTTGTATGTAATCGAAATCGATCTCATCTGATGTGGACAACATCAGATGAGATCGATTTCGAATCGAAAGGCAAATTATTAATAATACCGATACTATCTGCAATTCAAGCGTTACAGGAATGCATAATAAATCAACGTAGGTACTTACTATGACACTTTTTTTTCTGAACATTGTAATCTAAAGCACAATTAATATTAAATGCGGGGAGAAATTTTACTATACGTTATTTGACTTGACAGATGATCAGGGTTAATTAAAATAAGGTCGAAATTTTCTAGATAGGTACAGGATATTTGGCAAAAGTGTTCAAGGTGGCATTCCTATAGCAATCGAGAGAAGGCCAGGAAATGATCGTAGAAGATAGTGGATGCGTGAGACCGGAAAAAAGTGACGTGGAAAGAAAGAGGAGGTTTGCTTATTCCAAGCTTGTCTTTATATTGGATAAATGTGAACTGAATACGTAAATGAGATGTCCACAGATAGAAACTGATACTACCATAGTCAAGTATTGTTCAAACAAAACACATAACTGCGCCGCTGTCTCACCATTCAGTGGCATTTACAAATACAAATCCGCATTTTGTGTTAAAATCAAACAAATAGTCAACAGAAAGGACTCAGTGTAAGTTGTATGCAAGCCTGTCTTACGTAACAGGTGGTAATTGGTAATTTGTGGACGGCATTATGCATGCAACGACCAACGTCGGGCGCAGGTTTGTTGCACAACCAACACCTCGTCTCTCACACCTAACTCACCAACATAATCATTTGCAAACGGTCTTGCTAACATAAACTGTCAAAACGTGGTGATTATTTGAAATTAAGACGGTTTTAACAGCAAATTGCTTGTAACTGAACTGATCAAGAAAACTTGCAGGTATCCTGTAATTACTCAAGCATTAACAGTTGGTAATTTGTCGGTTTAAATTAAGAACTAAATGGTCAACAACCTATACTTGTTTATTTAAATAGTTTTGAGTATTCATTCGTTGTAATTTGTAAGTCAATTATGAGCTAAGCATTTATAGGTACTTTATTGGCGCCGATTGAAAGCCGCTCTGTTAATACAGCCACTCAAAGAAGGCAAATGGGGTGGACTAGATAAGGTAGGTGAAGGACCAGGTATTGAGATACAACTGACGAGAGGCCTTTGCGCACTGCCTGTCTACGATGTCTGTGCCTGTTCTAGATTTTTCTTATCTTTTTACTTGAGAGGAGGAAAACTGCTTAAAAAAACGTTTGAAAATTTTTCGCAGTCCCCATATTGAATTTACATGTTAACGTCACTAACGGCTTTAACACCCTCGAAAACATGAAAACGACCCCCATGACGAACAATTAGAAAATTTTCGCCGCCGGTCATCTTCGATTTTCATTTTGACCAAATTCTATCGAGAAAGAGAGAAAGTGTGAATTAGAAGAAGACAGTTGCAAGTTTGAACTCTTTTTACTTCTACCGCAAGCCGCGTTAAAGAACTTCGTTCCAAAAACATTAATTTAATTTCCTCTAAAGACTATTCTATTTATACAAATATTCAAATAAAACCCGACCAATAAAAACAACATACCCAAGTACTTCAACACAAAAAAAGTTCACTAGACATCAAAAGTACCAAAGCACATGAAGCATCGAGATTATCGTTGTAAGTATATCATGAACGAACGTTCAATTGATTTCCAAGAAAAGTAAAACAGTGCATCTTGTTTTAGTTTCAGTTCTAGCAAAATATTTTCCATGTGTTCTACGAACTTGACCTTCCATACAATTATGTTTCTAAGTAGGTAGTTAGTGCCAGCGCAAACTGTGCGTCTTGTTGCTGCAACAAGGCGCAGAGCTGCCGTTTTCGTCTGCGACTCGTCGTTACGAGGAGGTCGAGTACAATATTCGAGGGAGACAGTCGTGTTGAATGTCATCTTGTGAGTGATTAAGGAACCTCTAGTTGCACTTGCCTTGGTGCTTATCGTGCGAAGACTGACGCTGACCTGTCGCTGTCGCTACGACTGTTGTCGGGTGTGGGCGTACACCGTGTGTCTTGTCGCTGCGACAAGTAGCGAGAGCATGTGACTGCCTGTCGTTGCGACTCTGCAACTGGACGCGCGCCAAGTTTTCGAAACGTTGAACAAAATGTATGAAAATTGTCGGCTGCAGCCTATCGTTGAGTCTAGTCGCTATAGAAGCTGGCGCATGTCGCATAGTGTGCATCATGTCTTATAGTCATCATCGACCTACAGCTGAACTTCGTTTTTCCAAATCTCGGTTAAAGGGTTATTGCCATTTTACTGAGCTTGTTAGAAAAGCTGTGCAACGCAGTTTATTGTTAGAAGCGAACAGGAGGACGCTGTTTCACATCATTTAGACATACCAGTTTGTTATTGAAAAACAATTTACAGGAATTAAAGGTGACTTAGCTCGTACCCAGTACGATTTCCTTGTCCGTACGGATTTTCTTCTTTGTTAGAATTTCCTCCGAAGTGTTAGGAAAACGTTATAAATCTTGTGTAGGTACATCACGTAAAGCTCTGTTAATATCTGTGTCGTCCATTTCCTAGCATTAGTGAGTCATGTTGCGTTTCTGGATGCTGTTTATGAACACATCAAGTTTCCTGCACGTGTTATGGAGAAAAAAAAGATGAAATGGAAATTGTCTCAAAAACAACGGAGTTGTTAGTGGATCGACGGAAGCTAATGAACTTACTGCGTTCCCAAGCAATAGAGAAGTCTTGTAAGACTTTTAACTTTTTAATTTCTCTTTTTTTTGTGTCGTATACTAGGATTTTGGCTACTTTGCATTATTCTGTGTATTTTATGTTTAACCGACTTCCAAAAAGGAGGAGGTTATATGTTTGTCGCGTCTGTATGTTTTTTTTGTTTTTATGTATGTCCGCCGATTTCTCCGTCGATTGCGGACCGATTTTGAAAAAGTTGGTCCCATATTCATTTTATTAACTATGCTTGGATATTTTTGGACTAAGCTTCAATAATACGTATTTTACCCACTTTGTATATGTGGATGATATGATGATAATTTCCTGTCACTGTTATTTACATAGCAGTTAGTGGTATTCGAATTTGTCTGGGGTAGGTACCAAAAAGTGAAAAATAGAAACAATTTACAAAAAAAAAAAACAACGACTTCCAAAAAAAACACTACAAAGTGAAAAATAACTTTAATTTCGGAAGTCGGAGGCAAAAAAAGAAAATTCAAAACCAAAAACAACGACTTCCTAAATTAAAGTTATTTTTCACTTTGTAGTGTTTTTTTTGGAAGTCGTTGCTTTTTTTTTCACTTTTTAGTTATGGTACCTACCCCAGACAAATTCGAATACCACTCTCGTAAATAACAGTGAGAGGAAGTTATCATCATATCATCCACATATTATTCAATCATATTTTTTTTTTTTGTAAATTATTTATTTTATTTTATGATGTGCATATTATTTGTACAGAATAAATAAGTTTCCTTTCTTCGTTCTCAAAATAAGTTTTTCAACACCATGCTCTTTATTTTCTCTTCCTCGGAGAGAAGCTTCAGAAGGCTACCTGCTTCTGTCTTGTGTCTATATTCTCCCAAGGTAGTTTGATTCACCATCGTCCTACTGTACTGCCCTCGCCCCAACTTTCTTTGGGGACAGCTCAACATATATTTTCCTTCCATTCATCTCTCCAGCCATCGAAAGGCTTGGCTTAGAAGAAAGAAGCGCAGGCTTCTTTCTTCTAAGCCATGCCTTATTGTACCTATACGTACTTCTATTGTAAATATACCTTTATTTGATCCAATCCAACCGTCAACGGTTTCATTTACTTGTTTTTCGGTTTATTTAAAGCCCAATTACTTTGGACATCATATTTTGTTGATTCTTCTTTCCAACTCCAAATAAGAAAATAATTGCACTGTGGGATGTTCATGAGGTTTCGAGAACAATTACTTTCACAAAAGCCACAGAGCTTTCTCTGTGGAGTTCAATCTTAACCACGAGTAAGCAGGTAATGAAACTAATGCTTATTATCGTTGCCATCGATTATGACTACCTATGCTTACTTTGCCTTAAACAATTAGATACTGCTCTTTAAAACATATTGCTTGGGATTTCTGTTAAACACTGTAATTTGGTTTAACTAAACTCCAAAACACAAAGGAAGCTTATGAACAACGTGTAATTTACAATAGATTGTTTGCTTTGACAACAAACGTAAACGCAGAAGTTTATCTAAAAAGACACAAGTGACTAACCCGCGCCTGTGCGTGTGGTGCGTGCCTCAAACGTAAACATGAAAATTCACAACAAAGTTTCCATAAACACGTTTATTGGGAGTTTGTGTGGTGCTTACATAGTTTCGGGGATTGTAGTACAAGGCGAAGGTTAATTTTCATTGCTAATATTCTCCTGTAAGTAAATACAGCGTGGTACAACAATGTAAGTTTGTATTTAATTTAGCAACTTCGGGTATTGGGTTAATGACGGCCGACAGACAGATTAATCGTCTTTGGTTACCAGGCTCCCATACAGCGTGAACTTAGTGACATCACGTTATGATTTGTATAAAAAATAAAAGTACATGATATTTGTTCAGCTTCATAAAATCAGTCGGCTTTTCGTCCTCCAATGCCATGAGAATTTTTAGGCGGAAGTATTGTAGTGAATCATGAATGTATTAATACTCGTATGTATTCGATTTTTGATGACCTAGATGGGGTCGATAGAGCGTTCCTCTTTGCTGAAGGGAGCGTTTGATTTCCGCATAGAAACAAATAATTCGCACTGCAAGACCCCAATGACACACCTGGCAAGAACGCTTATGAAGAAAATTCGACAAGAAACTGCGTTTAAACGCCTTTACCGGGTCGATGTCTGACTTAGTTGGTTATTCCAATATAGATCTTTGTTGAACAGTAGGTAATTGTAATTATGACGTACCGGCAATAAACTTGAAAGTGCTGTTCTCCTTTAAAATGAAGTGTGAACCTCATGATATCACTACCAGAGAATAATTAGAACGCATTATCCTAATTAATACCTCTAATTAGCATGTTGAAATAACAGACTGTGCGTGTATGTTAAGACCGTCTGCAGGTATATGCAATTATACACCTACTCATGTGTATAATTTTACAATCTGCTAAAAGCCTTAGGTGTTTCTGTTTTGACAGGCTACTCTGTGTACATTAGGCGTTTGCGCGTGTCTACAACCTTAGGTAATAATTGGTAAACTCATCTAGCAGACTGCGGGGCGCTTAACGTTGCATTGTGCTCATTAGTTCGTGGTTTAATTAAGTTTGAAAATCCACATTGTCGTGGCATGAACCTGATAGACTCACTTCATTATCAGCCAAATGACTTCCTTTGCTGGAGTTAGGCCTCCCCTAAGAAATAGCTGAAAGTACTCGAAAGGCAAAAAAAAAAATGAGATCGCTGAGAGCAAATTTGTTTTAAGAAAGTTTTCCGTCAGCGGAAGAACATGTCCATTTATTCAGATCAGCGATAAAGGAATATAAAATAACGACCAAGTCCTGATTCTGTCATCAACAAATTCCAAAAATATTTATTCATCACTGTCATCGATTATAAAAATGTATATTTCATACATGAAAATCAGTCTATCAAAATTCATTCGTTCATTGTTATCAATGGGAGACAATGGGGCGTTGAAAAGTTTTGGCGATGCGTTGAATTCTGGCCCACGCTGCATGCCATATTAAGCGGCTTTAGCATGATGAAAAGTGCCGATAGGTAGACCGCATGTTAGACCGTATCGACCGCAGGACGTCGAAGGAATACCTAACAACTTTGACTGGATTTGGCACGTTAGCTCACCTTTATTCCAGGTTTTTGCTTATATTTATGCATTTTCATTTCCTGAAATTTTATTCATCGGTGGTGTTTGCAATTCATATCTTTTTCAGGAAGTCTGGTGGTATGTGTCAGAATATAATGTTTTCACTTAAAATGTCTGGTGTGATTTCCGTAGTTAAAAAATAAAAGTAAATTCTCGCAGTTGTATTTCATCATCAGGTGTTCATAGGTATCTACACCTCCGTCATTCCGTATATGGTCGTTAGTGTGGACCTAAATAATTAGCGATCACCAAAACAATGAATGTAAGAAAGGACTGTACCTTATTTAAAATTATGATATTTGGGTGGCATTTATTCAGCGCACGCGCTTGCCTCAGCTGCCCCTCAGCGCGCTATGGTTTACAGCCGCGCAAAGTAAAACATACGCGGAAGGATTTCAGTCGTGAACGTAACCTAAACAAAACTGGAGCATCTAGTTTCGCCTGAGAAAGCGTTCCATAAACAAAGTCAATTGGTCTAAACGAGTGAATTTTTATTCTGGGGCGATGAGATCATTAGGTGAATGGCCGGTGGCTGAGCGGTTTTTGTGGAAATGGGTCGCGGGGACTCCACCATGACATTGATGGGTCGAGCTCGAGAGGCCTGCTAAGAAAGAAATCACTTGTTTTATCATTGTATCTATCTTATACAAATAGGAGAGGGGCAGTGTCTGTGTTTATTGCTGCACGTTGTGTAATATTTACTGCTCATATAACTGGGTTATATGCATTACATACTATATGCCAAATCACTGATATTTAAATCCAATAAAGTAAATAATCAGAACTATAATGATCAGCATAAATTTTATTAAATATATATGTCAAAGCCCAAAGCATCTGTTTTGTGTATAAATTCTTCGACGACATGTTTTTACATAAAACGGAAATTAAATGTAATTCTGACGGTGACAGAGCAATTCACTCTGAAAATACGAGAGTGAGTTATAAATACATAAGTATACAGTAGTAAAATTATTTTTATTATTCTTGTGGCGCCTAGACAGGGCTTGAGAATTTAAATACGTCCTAGATTTGTAATAAATATTTTTTTATGTATCGACATTTTATCTTTGGCAGAGAAAAAGAGCTCTTAGTTTTAAACAGTTAAACTACGCCGTAAAAAAGCATTATTCATAAATCACTAAACCAATACCAATGCATTTTTATTTTAAAGGATTTTCAGGGGTTTTTACTGGAAACTGGCTACACAGGCGGCTTTGTTTCGATTTGATTAATTTAATTAGACTCTCGAGTATAATTAGAGCAATTTGTGCGTTTTCAAGTCTTGACAGGTTGATTCATCATAACAAAGGCTTGGAAACACGCTGAAATATGAATTGCAAGATAAGTATGTTTGTTTATTCAGAGGAAAATGGAAAGAGCATTCAGCTTTTCATAACATTAATCTCGGTGGCATACTTTGATCTTCAAGGCGGCATTTGCTGTAGCCAGGTCGTTAATTGAAACCCTTTCGTGCCTTGAAAGTACTTTCATTCGGCGGTTATTTGGATACCAGCAAAGAGAGTAGTCTCCCCGAAAGTCTGACAATCGGTCTTACCTCAAGATATTGCTTTTTTGCTTAACTGAATCGCAGAGGGCATAATTTTGTAAAATATTAAGTTCTCTGGTTTTATTGGAATCAAAATTGGAAAATAATTGGATGAAACAAAGAAATAATGACTATTCATAATTTCTTTGTTTCATCCAAATATTTCCCAGTCACTATTGTTGCGGTGTTTGAAAATAACTTCAATTCAGTTATTTTTCCTCAAGATATTTATGTTTGCGAAGCGTGTAATCAAACAATCCACTTATATAATTATGTTTTTGACGCTCCTGTGTATGGGTATGACGTAAACATGAATAATACTTCATTTTTTTCCTGAAATTACTACCTATGGATTTTTAATTTCAATTAGTAATATTATAACTAGTTACTTTTTTAAGTGTTTAGGTACATCCTGTACCTATATCACCATATTTGACACCCCTTAGTTAGATGCATAAATGACATGAAGGTATGCACCAGCGTAAGGATAGTACATATAAAATAGTGGGAAAATACATTACATGATTACGTTGTATCCAGGGAATACCAGCATATGCAGTGCTGTACGTGGTATTAATAAAATATTCGCAATAAGTAGGCGTTGAACAAGTATACGTATATGATGGTAGAGTAAACGAAAGACAAAATAAATAGTTATACCTATAAATGTTGAAAATACATACTTAGTACTTAACTAAGTATGTATTTTTAACAGATTATAAATATTGTTAAGAATTAAAGAAATTGTTTGTTACAGAAAGGGGGAGGCGAGACTATACAGTGAATTACTTCCACTTTACAGAATCCATCAATCTGCCTAGCCTTTTCCCAACTATATTGGGGTCGGCTTCCGGTCTAACCGGATGCACCTGAATACCGTATTTTTCATGGAGCGATTGCCTATCTGAATTTCTTTGTATGTATCGCAAGTGCAGTCGGTACCCGTCTTACAAAAATCATGAAAACTATACTATGCGTTCGTTTCGAATTACAGATTTTTTATTACATTAGATTGCTAGTAAAAGCTCATTGTTCATCGCTCGCAGAACAGGTCAGTCTTTCGGCTGAAATGATGAAGATGATACTAGCAAAAGCTAGATATACTATTAATTTTAAAAACAACTGCATCCTCGTCTTTTTTGAAATGTGGACGTCATACAACATCTCAAAATTGATTGGACTGGTTCATTTTCTTGACATTTTCCGCTCTAATTAAAATCTGGAAATAATATATTTGCATTTTTTTTGCAAAATTGATCGGTACATGGACAGTGCTGGCATATTCATTTCATAAAAAAATATTTTTGCGTTATGCTGTAACTAGGTGGTCTGAATAACCTAGATATATTTGTCTTTCTAAAATCAAGCGGGAGTGTAGGATCGGCACTTGATTGTTGTACAAATACTGTTTAGGAACCATACCAATTGAACCCTGTAGCTGTCATATATTTACCCAATAGGTATTCAAGAGGAGAAAAAAATGTGCAGGAAATAAGTAGACCCAGACTAATTCTGCGGCCGCATCTGCGTCTATCGTGACAAAGCAATGCGTGCCGAAGCTTCGTATCGCGCAAAGGTTATCGCGCTAATGGGGTGGTCTTAATTATGGGCTTGGCCACGTTTATGTACCGGTACCCGGGTGATAAGTGCCACGCAGCCCGAACTATCATGACGATAACTGACAATGGTTGGTCACATGTGCGAATATCGTATCACTTTGCGAAGCTTCGTCACGATGGACGCAGATGCGGCCGCAACATTAGCATTAGCAAGAAGATAAATGAATTCTGAAATCAAAAACTGAATGGAATCTAAAACGGGAAGATCTCTACTTTAAAAACATCCTTATTCTAAAACCCCGCACCGATTAAGTCTGATTGGTTTATTTTTTATTTTGATTAGTGCTCCATTTCTCGGACATGAGATCCCGTTGATAGATCGCGCGCCATCAATCTGACTGATTGGTGAAATTGATAGGCGCCGTCTGCTTCGCTAACAACTAGATGCACTGCGAATGTAAACTGAAGAGAAACAGAAGCTCAACTACGTAGGACTACGTTGAGATTGGGAAACGAAACGAAAAAGTTTCCTTCAGAAATTTTTCTTAATCGGTAAGCTACTCGATAAATCTGTCAGTTATTCAGATTGGTTTGATTTCATTGATTGCTTGCGTGTGAAATGCGTAGGACGACAATTATGGTAATTTTATGGCAATAGCAGTTTGTAATTAACATACGTTAATTCCGAGACGGAATGTTTAGCAAGCTAGATAGAGTGCAGCTTTAAAGAACATGGGGAGATGACAAACAGACCAATTAACGAAGGGATTCAGTTCAAAATTATGATGATGACTTCATTTTGTAGTTATCTCAATGTGATTATAAGTCTGTACCCTAATTGCGTAATACACGATCAATCAGAATCTGAATCGTTTTGAAACAGATTACTAATCCATTGCTTCACAAGTTCGAAAGAAGAATCTGCTCAACAACGTAATAATGCAATGAATGTTGTTGAACTGTCAACATAAAACAGATTAGTCGTAATCGTTTACGAAAATGTGTTTCGTAATTAGATAGCTGGTTCTTCTGTAGGTCTCTGTATTGTGCTACGTCGTTGTTGAGAGGTCTGACTCATTGTGACCATGTGAGTGCCCCATTTGCCATGGAAATCATCTAGGATGCTAGGATATTGCCTTTCGTCGCACTAACGTATAGAAAAAGAAGTCGTTCTAGACTTTTTACGTGATCAGTGTGTGGGTGGTTTGATTAACAGGCTAATTTATCATTCCTTCTTCACACATACTTTCGCTGCAAATGTTGCAAAAATAAACGAAATGCTTCAACTACACACTTAGTAGAAGTAAAGCATGAGCTTCGAAAAAATGCAAATGTGTTCGTATTTAAAAAAATCTTTTCTTCTTGCTTAATGTGTTGACGCTATTTTAACCGAAGAGTCTCTAGGTATTCTGGCGCCAACTGTTGCAGATGTTCTAATATACTACTTGGCCTATATTTTAAGACAAGACGATTTAGACAAGTTAGCTAAATATTTGAAGTAAGAAAACGAATTCCTCGGTTTCCCCGAATGCACTGTTTACTCAGATCTGAGTATTGGCTACAATTTGCGCCAAAGTGTCTCTAGTATATTTTTATATTAAAAGAATCACAAACACAAATAACCAATTGTACAATACTCACAGCCGTCATAATAATAGCATTTGACACAGTTTGAAAAACGTTGGCGTTCTCGGTTTATGAAAGTGGCGCCTGCTGCGATCCGAATCTGTAAATCATACAATTTGGCATTGCGCCGGGCAAAGATTAGCGAGTACAGCAATAGGTAAACTGCGACAAAAATGATTTCGTGACACACTACAAGTTGAATCGCGGAGGGGAAAAGGTGTTTTCAGGAAACATATATCTACTGCGTAAGTAAAATAATTGGTAAACCTTAAAGCTAAAATATGAACATTAAATAGAACACATCATAACGTGTCCTAGATTTGGCGTAACATATTGCGAACTACCGGATGTAAGTAAACCGCATCCCGGGATTAATGTGTGGTAGATGTACTAACGTGAATGAACTGCCCATTGATCTTATTTACAGTACTTATAAAACATTTACGGCTAGATATTTTCTGGTTAATCTCGAGAGCCTGATTTTTTGTAGTGATTTCCACAAGCTTTGTAATTTATTTCAGGAGGGTCCGTTTTCGGACTAAAATGAACCATGTAGGCGGTTACAAAAGTTGCGCCTACTCACTTGTTTACAAAACAACAGAGGTGAATGAATTTGCAGAGTGTATCGTAAACATGTTCAGAATTATAACTATTTTGGAACATGTTCGCAGTGTACGATCTGCTTTTATTACGAGTAGTGCGACTAATAACAGCAAGACGGCTTAGATACTAGGATGAAACGTTAGAGCGAAATTAGCGGTGCAATAACCGACGGCCATATGTCAAGCACTTTACGTTGACATGAGATGTCTCATGTGCCGTGATCGTGCCAGAACGTATAATTTTTAATAGTAACGGATATCTTGTTCATTGTTTTAATAGACTTATATCGCGGAAGTAACGCAGTAGAATTTAGGTGATGATGTTATGTGGCGCAAGTTCTTTTTTGGACGAGATTTTTAATGGTTCTAATTGAAATGTCTTTTTTTTTTGTCTGGAACTGAAGAGATACATTTACTCACAAATAGTACTTAGCAATGATATCAAGACTAGGTTATAAGGAGAAAATTTAGTTTTTATTTGTCAGATCGCAACTCGATACCAAAAAGAAATCTGTTACAAACGCGACGACATTAGAAGAAACTACATACAAATGAATGCCAACTGTCCGATGAAATATCGGATGTTTTTCTTTCGTTTCTCTTTGATTTTCATAATTCGCATATCAGTATGCCAACTTAATCTGTTCAAATGGCCATTACACGTAATAGTCTGAAAAGGCCAATGAAAACATTAATTTTGGTATTTAACTTTACAAATGGTGGGTATATTTTAGATATGAACAATAATGTTAGTGAGTCGGGATTATTTCTGGAGTTAGTAACGGGCACTGGGTTTGTTTAAGATATCTTGTTTGAAGTGGCTCGTGGTAGCTAAATGGGTGCGATGTTATGACAGACAATCGTCTCCGCAAACGACCGAGTCGCTTCCAGACACCGCATAACATCACAGAACTTCGCAAATTAGCTAATTAAATATACTTGTTATGACGACTGTTACTTATTATTTGACTGTTCGATTCAAGTTCTCTAATACATATAATCAGAGTCTGGATTTAACTAGATCGTAAGTATATCAAATTATGCAATGTTGAGTCTATTAATTATGTTCTAGTATACATTATTAACACATAAGAAGGATTAGAAGGTATTAAGAGTACGTGGTGTGGCACGAGTGAGTGTGTTGATACGATCACTGACAAGGAGTGAATGCTATTGTACATCAGAGGTGACAATTGATATTATCTGACAACTGGTTGATGACTGAACGGGACCACACACCTTCGAGTGTTGTGCTGTAAATATACAGTTGATTCTATTGAAGTTTTTTCGGATCCATATTAGTTTCATTCGAATTCTTTATTAATACCATATTATTTTACTTTAACTTTTTCTAAGTATTTACATAGCAAGTCAGCGTTTAGCAAATGTCTAGCTGTCTTCATGTCTTGATTAAGTAGCCAGGTGGTAAGTACTGAAATTAGTATTCAATCTAAATTCTAGTCAACAACTTCACCGTCCTAATCTTATTAATTGTAAATACTAAAACGTTGTTAGTTTTGGACAAGTTCCTGATTCATTTCTGGAACTTGATTGAAGGAATTGGGTTAAACTGCATTGTTCTTAGATGAATTACACTATGAGTAGTCAGATAATAATGTTGTCCTTTGTCCCACTCCACAGTGCAATCATTTTATTAGGTATTGCTTTCTATTTAATGCTGGAATTCCATTCCTTCGAGTATACAACTATCTAATAAATATTTCATGTCAACTAAGTTCTCATGCAATTCGCTAAGGATTCGTACTATGTTAATGACGGCCACGGATAAATGACTAACACCTACTTTTATATGTACTCATTACAAGAGCCAAGGTGCGTATTAATTACGGCTAGGTAGCTTCCTAACCCATGAGCAAAATATAAAGTAGATGTTAGTTCATTGACAAGAAATACCCATTTCCTAACGTATTTTTAGACATATAGTGACACAAGCCGATCACCAGTTTCGATACAGTAATATTTCAACGTTCCAATCACTGTGTCTGCAAAGCGTTCGTGAAATCTTTGGTCATGTAGGTACAGGAAAATTTACTCCAAACATTTGTTTATATGATGCCAACAGTTTTTATTTATTGCAACACCACATTAAATTTTATCTTCACGTAGTAAAAGTGAAATATGTTACATTAGCACAGCTATGTTTATGTTTGATGAAGGGCCGTGGGCCGTGGGCAGGAGACTGGGGATCGATGGCGGCGCGTACGCAGGGGCCCTAATCCTGACAAGTGGTGCCGATAAATCAGTCGCAATGGGGATTGGTGACATCACCGTCTGCTGCTCGACCTTCCAACTAATAGTCTCATACATTTTCATGGTAAACAGACACATGTAGGTCGAGATGCCTTCAGTAATTGTTAATGGGTTTATGAAAATTTACGCACAGTATTTTGGTAACGAGTTCTATGTCGTAAAGTACATATATTAGATTGCCCTAATCAATTGATTTAGGAAGCAATTGTGTTTTGTGTTATAAAACAATTCAGTGCAGTTAAAATACTTAATAAAACATTCAGTTCATGTACAAGTCAGTACAAATCAGTTTTATATTGACTTTGTTTGCATACATTACTCTCAAATTCAATTATCTGGTGAAGAGAGGTAAGTGGTAGTAATGATTTTATTTCAGATGTGCAGACATTGTCTTTCTGAAAAAGTATTTAGGTAAGATTATTCTCGAGCCAAAATAGCCGGGATCGTAATTAAGATTGAGGTGACTTTTTGCAAAATAAGTACAGTACAGTCCTACCAAGATTTTTCCTAACCTCGTAAATTCTTATAGTCGCGATTCTCACTGTTGCTATATCACAGTCATAATAATATATTAATACGGTAATTGATTAACATAAGAGAGGAATAGCTAGTGGAGACTGTAAAACTCAGTAAATCTGAATCCTGCGCTGATTTTATCATGATAGTTAAAGGTTTACCCTATAAGTTAACCCTTATCGTATTTCTTAGTATTACTGGATGCATTATTTTGTATGGTAAGTTAACTTCAGGGGTAAGGCTCGCGTCACACTGCATGGTAATGAAGGGGCTGGCGCGCGTAGACGCACTTCGTTGTAGGCTGCCGAAAGTAGTCGGAAAAGCGCGCAGACGCTGTTCGATATTTAAAATTGGAAGAGTTAAAGATCGACAGCAATCGGGCGCGCGCGCGCAGTCAGTGGCCCGCAAGTCGTCGCGACGCGCGCTCCGCTCTCCGAGCCGCTCGATCCCTCCACGCACCCGACTCATTTTCCGAACGCACTTAACTCACAACTCTATCACAGATGCGAACGAAAATACCGATTTATTGAATTAAAATAAAGAGGATTATTTTATAAAAATCGTCTCTAATAGAGGACTCGAATTTCAAATAATAAAACACGTGTTTATATATAGTTGGCGCGAACAGAATACGTTGTAGCTGATCCACGTTTTTCACATCGAGTGAATAAATAATTAGCGGGCGACGACGTCGCGAGAAATTTCACTTTTTACCGGCAAGGATCCTCGCGTCTGCGGACTGTCTATACTCAATGGAACGGAGATTGTACCTTTAATCCAAGTGAGTATTCACCCTTATTTTATTCTCGCATGTCATTATAATTTATTCTTATGATCATATTTTTAATGATAAAATATTTTTATCTGTGTAGACAGAAGTTAATATTAAGATAATCTGATAGGCGATAATCATATGATTATAATAATAAATATTATGATGTTCCGTTAGCGATTTTCGTTTTTATGACTCTATGTGGGATTTTTGCCATTTAATTTACTAAAAAAATATGTCTGAGAAGCTGTTTCGGTAGATAGGTAGCATACAAGTTTATATACTTGAAATATTCTGATTTTCAAAATGCATGAATTCGAACTATGACCGAACCTGACGTAGCAACTCAGTCACTGAACCAATGAATCTGCAAATATTGTGTAACGCGTTTAATATTTGTACGAAAGCATTATCTATTGAGCAGAGGCGTTAGATAATCGGAACATGACGGCCATTTAATTGACCATAAGTGCTTTCTATTTGCCCAAGCACTCGATATGTCCAATCATAATACACTAGTAGACACAATTTCATATCACCTGAACAAACTTTCGTTATCTCATAGTAGCTACCATGTTCATATTGTACATCATTATTTTACGAAGCGTCCACTGTTTTTCTTAATTTTCAACATAATTATGCATACATCAGTCGTAATAACGACTTGAAAAATTTACATTAATGTAAAATAAAAGTTTAAATTTCGGTGATATAATTAATTGGATATTCTAAAAGTATTCAGAGGAGGCGTTCGTAAATATCCAAGTTTGTTACTAGGTGTAGAATTAATTGAGTGTAATCCAACTAATTGTTTTGTCATACGAATCACTATCAATAACCGCGACACCACCAATGAAGTAATTTAAATTAAAGCATTTTAAAATCCATTAGATACTAGCGCTACGTCACTGGTCGGACGACCTAAATTAATAAAAATAAATTATAAGTATTTGAAGTGATCAATTTTGTTTTATCGCACAGGTGCACGACCCCTGACATTTGACACCGACAGAGTGACTTCGCGTAATAATATCCAAGTATGAATGAAATCGTTGTTCTCCAGTAGTTTTACAATTTTACTGATTTGTTGTTCTGTCGGGCGTGCACGTAGTGGGTTATCTGGTTTTTATGCAAGTGTATTCACTTAATTATAATACTTTCCTTCTACATTTGCTCTTTATTTTTGTTTTAATAATTTATATCAAACAAAGCGTGTTTTATTTTCGTATCGTGCGCTTGCGCAGACAAGCTTTGTCACATAATTTATCAAATTGTTCAGGTTGAGTGATTTTTACGAGCGTTCATACTGAAGTGGACAGATAACTATATAGCAACTCTGGCAGGTGAATGAACAGTATTTCACATGTGCTAATTTTCGCCTCTGTCATTGGTTAGCGGTATTGTTTTCCACCATTACTGAAAGAGACCTTGTGGAGTCGACTTGTTAATTGCTTGGCATTTGCAAATATGACGTTAATGCACTGCGATACTGAAAAGAAAAAAAAACGCTTTTTATTTGTACACGCACATTCAAGACTTATATTATACATTTCCTTCGATATTGATTATATTATATTCAGAACTTCAATCGTGAATTCAAATTTTATGTCTTCATCAATTGGCTAAAGCTTTTGGTGTTCAGAATGTGTGGCGACTGTTCGCCAAATATTTGTGTTATTAGTCTGTGAATCTCTCTTATGGTCCTATTGGCCCGACACTCATCGAGCCATTTAATGCTGTCAGGTCGTGGCCACCTCGCAGCAGTTTGTATCAATTAAATCGTCGTTGTTAATTTTCGCATTAGGCTCGTGAGTCGTGAGAACGACATCGATCCGAGGGTCGCGCGGTCAATGCTGTGGTGACGAAGCCTAAGTAATTGTGCTAAGATAGATAAAACTCATTATTTCATTAAGATTGTGTATTTTTTGTCTGGTGTTTGTGACTTGTTCGAGAAACGTGACGGAGCCCAGTGAGCCTACATCGATGTTGTCTTTTTTATCATATGTTTCGGTTCGAGTAATGTTTTGCTCACAAAAAAGTTTTTAAGAAACATAAAAGAAATCATTTGGCTTAATGCATTGTTTATAATATTTTTAGATTTGTACAAACATGTCTTGAAACAGATGTGGCTTTCTTCAAATCAAATAAAAATTTAAAGTGGTTGTGGTATTTGATGTTAGAGTGAGCCACAACAAATCAAACTTGCTTTTACATACACGTCCTCTGCTGTAGGTCATAGATTTTTAAGCGAATCTAAGTGATGAATGAGGCATAAATCCTTCATAAATATCAATCAGCTACAAATGCAATGGTACATCAACATGCACAATCTATTTACTTTAGTAAAAATGGCGGCTAGAGTTTACATTAGGAAGGCAAAAGCATATGTTTTTATTACATGAAAATCCATGTGGCGTTGACTGAGATCTATCGTGCGGCGATATAGGTAATAATTTATTCGGATTTAGAAATGGTTTTACTAACTGGAGCTGGTATAGATTTGTGCGTGGTTTCATATCACCGAGCGCACCCCAGCAACCGACGCGGACGCAGCTAAGCGATAAAAGCGCCGGCTGGATTACGTCAATGAAATGGGTTAAATGGACTGAAGCAATAAAAGTAGCCCTCGCCGTGAACTCGCGGATCCGTGGCCTCTGCGGCCCGATGAAGGCCACGACACATCAGAACATTCTTTGTCAATATTGACCATCGTGTGTCTCACTCTCCTTAGTTTGTTCATTTCGACGCTTCCAATTTTAATATCGCTTCGTCGTCTCTTTTCTCAGCATGAAATCTGAATTTGATAATGGCTCATCATGACATAGTAAAAAAAATATACAGGTCAGAAAGGTGGTCTTAAGTTTAACTGTACTCGTGGTGGCTATTCTAGTATACATAGCGTATTATATCCATTATTAAAATTTTCGTACAAAACGACCCTAGAATGTGCACTCAATTGTTAATATGCTAGTAAGCTTTATCTTCCTCATAATATAGGTAAGTAAACTCCATCTGACCGTTTATGAATGCAATTTCGTAATAGCCCGTGTTACTTAAAAAATGCAGACGAGACCGTAAAGTGGGTTTCGGGCCTCTTGTAAATTAAAAGTTAAAACTTGGGCTGTCCGCGGAATTCACACACTACGTGCGATGTGCGGAATACCGATGCAGAACTCCAATTATGGCCAGAACATTATGTATTTATTTTATGGTTTCGCACATTTGTATTGTGATAAATATGAAAGACCGTGAACTGCAACAAGGAGAACGGTAGAAATATTACTAATAGTAGTAATAGAACGGTAAAAATAATATTAATAGTCTAACTTTTCTAATTCGATTTTGAAGTGAAAAATATTTTACTATTTTCTTTTGTACTATTCATATTTTATTGGAAAGTAGGTGAAGCACATTGTATACACACTTCTTAATAGTTTGCAGTTTTGCGCAATTAAAGAATCAAGCATGCATGTCAGCAAATCGTCCGACTCGATCGGCAAACAAGAATTTTTGGCACATCAACTTTTATTTTGCCTTGTATCACACGATGTGATGAATTGTTAAACAAATAAATATATTTTATCAAAGTGCTAAAAAATGTTAATGGCTTCACTTAGAAATCGAACGCGCGGCCAGTAATGAACCGGGGCTTCGCATTGAATGGTAATGATAACAGCGGTCGTTGAACGAAACCGTGAACTTGGCTGTGGCCTTCGTGCCTCGCACCATCTTATTGTTGAGGTACAAGTCTACAAGGTATTGTTATGTCACCGTTTTTGGTTCTATAATTTAAGTGCGCCATGTAGAAGATTTGTTACGGGTGCGCACCGAGGCGGCTCGGGACTCGGGGCAGCTCGGGTCGGCTCGGGTCATACTCGCGAGTTGTCTCACGGCGGGAGTGTAATTAGTTAATAGTTCAACGGCATACGGTCGAGTAATAAGCTATGCAGTCGGCTTTGTGCATTTCGTTGGTATGTCGAGTATCTAGTCTACATTGAAACGAATTCAAAGTATCTACTTTGAATTAAAATCGTGGGGGAAATTAACCAGTACATAACCCACACAAGATCAGTTTAATATCTAAGTTATCGTACGAGTAGGTAAACTTTGATGCCTAGGTATTAATTTATTTATATTTCGAACCAAAGATCATATTTTTTTGTACTTTTTCCTTGATAAACGTGAATTTTTCGAGCCAATTTAAGAGGAAAATATGTAGATTTTATGAGACTAATTTAAAATGCAAGCTAATAAAATTTGGATTTTGAGTTTTACTGTTTCATAATGAAGGTTTACTAAAATAGTGGTTTTCCCTAAACACAATTTCTTTACTAAACCAAAACGCGTTTCCTGTACCAATACTAATTTAAAAAATTTAATATCTCAAAAAAAAATGTCGTATTTAACTGTAATCCTATAACGTAACCTCGTGACTACGGAAGAGAACCATCCATCGTCACTCTCATTTATTTATCGTCAGTGTTCCTACATCTAGGACTAGCCTTCCCTCGTTCTGTACTAATTACCTAGTACTCGCACGTGACACGATCATAATGACTAACACTGTTTTTAAATATCTACATTTTGTTTTTAAGCTCACTATGTAAAAGCTACCGCAGACAGGCGCGACGCGACCGTTCGACGTGATTCTCCAAGATTCTATTGGATTGACGATTTCCATGAAGAATTTTTTCTACTAGAGTCGCGACGCGCCTGTCTGTAGGAGCTTAAAGCTACAAGTAGGTTAGTAGTAGCTATCATCAGGAAGTGGACATATAAATACATTCACGTGCCGCACATGTTGATCTATTAGATCGTAGATATGCTCCGGCGCAAGTCAGTTGACAGAAAGTACTCATTGATAAGCTTGGAAAGGAGGAGGAAGAGTCTAATGAATCACTAGTGCAGTTATACATAGTAGTTAGATGGTTTTTGTTTTGATTAATAATCTGGTGTCAAAGTCAGTCATTTTGCCGTTACCCGTTAATCATCACGTAGCATCATGTCGTAGGTGACCAACTGAACGTCGAGAATGTTGTGATATGTGAAAATCCTAACTATCCTAACTTAATATTATAAATGCGAAAGTGAGTTTGTTTGTTACGTTTTCACGCTAAAACGGCTGAACGGATTTGGATGAAATTGCACACGGGTAGACCATGATCTGGGTTAGGCTATAGAATACTTTTTATTTTATCCCAGTAGTGATAAAATAAAATAATCAAAATTATTAAATCAAATAAAATAATATTATATATTATTCCCGTGGGATAATTTCCAACCTCCACACAAGAAAAATTGTTTTATAATATTTTCAGTCGAGATTCATACTTGAGCATGTTTCTAGTTCTTTCTTTCGTGTTTCTGTGGGACCACGGGGTGCAGCTAGTAATATTATGAAAATGACAAAGTGAGTTTATTCGTAAAGCTTTCACGCTAAAATGGCTGAACGGATTTGGATGAAATTTGGTGCATGGGTAGTCGATGGCCTGGGTTAAGACAAGGGATACTCTTTATCCCGATAGTACGTTCCCGTGGGATAATTTCTGACCTCCAGGCGAGAGAAGACGCGGGCTACATTACAAATGAAACGGCATTACAACCAAACGCGTAAGTACCTACTGATCCCACACAGCAAATATGGATTATCATTTATCAAGTATAAAAAAGAAAGAAAACCTTTAAGGAGATGAATCTAACCCGCTACATTAGTTATGGCTCTACTTTCAACTTTTAATTCGTTTTACATGACTTAACTTCTTTTTAAATTCTCAAAACCATACGATTCATGCCATATGTGATTCGTACCCACGACGCAACTATGTTGGTCTAGATTTGGGTCGTACGTGATTATATCCGAAACTCTGAACCAGTTCTAGACTAAATCTGTTGAGACCCGTATAACTGACCTCAATTGGTTTAATAATTTTGAACCATTAAACCACTAATGTATTTCGGTCGTCCTATATTGGTTCTAGACATAAATAGCGCATATGTGTCGTGTGACTGGAACATAAATTTCCTCAAACAGTCTTGTAAAATTGTGTATGGATAGGTTGGCACATTGGCCTAATTTTCATAGTTCAATAAAACATTTCCCTGACTAGTTTCCCTGAACTTGCACGCGTTCGAACTGATGCGAACCGCCGACCGAAAATAGATCGCAGATTCATGCGCCAAACAACTATATTATATGTTACGGAGAAGGTATATATATAGTATTATAGATGAACTATATTTTATGGTCTACCTTTTTTCCCCACAAATAGCTATGTTGAAAACTGAAACGGTAAATAGCATGTCACTGTCATCATCACATGGACTCATCATATTCAAAGTATCGACAGCAGAAAGTAAAAACAATAAAATATTCGTAGAAAAGTCTCCAATCTACAAAAAGAAAATCTTAATAGTAATAGGCCGCATCCATTGTGCGAACTATCTTCGCACCTAGTAAGTACATGTACCGAGTCGTTCGATTTTTATTTTGGCCGGGAGCCTCGGCACGCGGGCTATGTCGTTAAAGTTTTACTACTGGACGTATGCAACACCGCAAATGTTGTTCTTCGCTTATGTAGGGAGAAAAGCGGAATAGACAAATTTTTTGATCAGCTGTTGCTATGGCCAAGTACGTATTGACGAAAAAGGAAACTCGTCACTACTTTTTCTCAGCGTGTCGATGGCAAAAATAACACGAAAAAATAGGTTTTTTAAATAAAGAAAAAAAGACTCGTCACTGAAATGATCTAATAGTTAAAGGTTACAAGATCCTGGAAACTGTTGATAACAAGGGCTTCAATAAACGTCAGTTTGCATGATGCTTAGTTAAGTAAACTGTGAATAATGCTGATGACAGACAACAGTCTTATTTAATTATCTGCTAACGGAAATAACAGATTTAACCTACTTTTCCGATCCTTAGGCCAATCATCGTGATACTATCAAACTTTTCAAGTACGTTCCACACAGTAGGTATTAAATCAATCATATTTACACGAAATTTCCAGGACGGGAGTGGACATGTCTGACACTACTTACGTCAATGGCTTATCGATACTATCTAAGATCAATAACATTGCACTTTACTACCAGGATGTGTGATTGCACTAAATTTGAAAATGCTCTCACTTTTCAGACCGTTACCAAGAGACAATTGCCCAAAAAGCGTGATAAAACCGAATGATGTAATTTGATAATTTTGGTGTTATCGTAATCAAACGTTTGACGTTAAACTTGATAACGAAGGTTCACTTTCAGTTGCAGACACTCCTCGTAATTACCAACATACGAATTAACATAAACTAGATGAGCACTAATTCTCGATTCCTATACACAAAAACGTATCGCTTTGGTTATTCATTTTAAAAACTCTTTTTCTTAGCTTTATAATTCATTTATTTGCTTATTTTGCATTAGGATGTTACTGTGATATACTACGTACGGTAACGCTACGAAACCGCTACAGAATCGCTACGGAACCGCTACGGAATCGCTATAGAACCGCTACGGAATCCCTATGAAAACGCTACGGAATTGCTACGCTCAGCAAAGCAAAGATACTATGAGAATTCATGGAAAAAAAAAAGAAATGGAATTCCACATTTATTTTCATAGCAATACATAAATACGTTCGAGCCTTCTTTCAAATTAAGTACATGCCATTATAACTTTTGTGATTGATTTTTATAAATCATGAGTTAAGAGTTTATACTTACGAGAAATGTTATTTAATTTTCTTAGCCACATAAATCTACTTCATTAAGATAACGCAGTACAAACTTCGTTAACTTTTATAAAAGTTTAAGGAGCTTTGTATTAATTAAGGTTAATAGAAAAGCGACGGTGTAGGCGGTCGTAGGCGATAGGCTCGCGCCTACGACACAACAGTTACCCATTTTACTCCGTAGGCTTAAAATAGATCCGTCAGTATCCGGTTCTGCTACTGTTTATCATTATTATTATAAAACTTATAATTATTACGCGATATGACATGAGACGAGAGATAAAAGTGGCGCCATCACATATTCCCTTTTAATTTTAATTTAACGTTTATTCATATGGAGTAAAGTTTATCCGTAGGTCTTAGATATGAACTAATTAATACGAGTAACTTTGTAATAATTAGTTACATTATTATCGACATCAGTCATTTTTTATGACTTTTGGAGAGCTAATGTTTTGAATTTGCGATATTAATAAGTTGTGATACGCGAAAAATGTGACCTCAAAGATCATTGTTTATATTATTTACAATGTTAAATGGTTTGTTTTAAGTATTTCGGAGAAACAAAATAAATGATTATGAAATATTCTTAATTTTTAATGGGTTATTTTGTTTAGAGTACCATCCTCCTTTTGCTGTTAAAGGGATGTTGCTTTTCTCTCTTTCTAACAACAGTACCCAGTTACATGTATTTTATATAACGTATCATTTACCAGCCCAAAACGTTAACACTGTTGGGACACATTCCTTCTCACTGCGCTTCCACAGAGAGGCCCAGTGCAGGTTGGTGGATGACACTTGTCTTCGACTTTTTGGTCTAGAACTGGTGTGGTTGAGTATAGTTTTCGATGTATTTTTGTTGGTGTATGCTGACATATGGGAAATATTTGAATTTTATGTTTTTTGCTGCGTAATGTAAATTATTTTGCATACTATTGCATAGAATCAAGTTTTTCTAACTAAACAGACAGCTTTGCTGCTGGGGAGTTTGTTGCGCCACTTCTTCTTCCCAGCTAAAGCACTAGGAAGCGGCGAATGGGGCGATTTGGGGAACTGTCTTATGTAATTTTGACTTTCGTAAAGTCCTGATTCACAGCCTAGTTTGAATAAATGCCTTTTGATTTTAGAACATTTTGTATGATGCCGCAGTTTCACAAGTAAAGCAGATCCTCGATGAAAGTTTAAATGAGAACTACAGCGAAACAAATAAGCTTGACACTCCATAAACTCAGGTTTTCCATATCATCATGGAAACGTTTTATGCTATTTTTTATCTCTACTTAAGTATCCACTCATTAAAAATTATAACCGCTTCGTGTAGAACACGGCGGGTTTTGATAATCGTGTTAGTAAAATAAATAATAGATAATAATCAGCAGACGGATGGCCTTGCGAGGTCATTATCGCACGAAAGTAGAGATAACGTATTATCGCGACATCACAGGTTTTGGGACTGATCTGTATGTTATAGCTGGAAATTTCGAGTAGGTATACTCGTAGCTAGTAGGAGACTGTTATAGAGATGAAGTTCGTGATTATGAGATGACGTACGAAACTGTTACTGATCATCTTTTGTTTACCAATGCTACTGTTGTCTCGTAGATTTTATTTCTATAGCTAACCATTCCGGGAATAAAAAGTTCTAGAACATTTTCGAAGAGATTGATAATGTTACTGCAAAAACGTTATTTGTTCAACCATGCACCACTGTTCTACTTTTAGATCTACGTCCAGTTATTATATTAACCTTTTTTCGCTCTTCTTCTGAATATATTCATTTATTCAACCCACTTTTCTTATCATATATACGATTATCTTATCACTTACCTAACAGAAAGTTGTATGAAAAGTACGTGTTCATTATACTTTGTAAATAGTAAACTTTAGATAATTTGGCACAGTTCGTAGAAATATAGCGTGAAAGAAAAAACTAATAAAGTTTTATTGTGTCTAAAAGCGGAAGAGTGATAAAATGTTTAATACTACGATATCGAACTGGACTATCCTTTGGTTTTCCAGATTTATGATTTAGGTTTCGAGTTCAATTCCTGGTTCAAGAGGAAACGTGAACTTCCCCCGTTCGGGCTTTTAGATCTAAAGATGTAAAGACTGCCAAAATATAAATTACTCATGTTCAAAATCTCTTTCTCGAAACTACTGTACCTAATCTACAAATTTTTAAATACAAAAACATAACAAGAAAAAGGCACCTTCGTCTTCTACTTCTAAAAGGTTGGTATATAAATGTGAGTTCTTGAAAACTACGGATGCACAGTTTTCGTGTGCTTGGAGTCACACGTCATTACTAAGTCTTGTATATCATCGTGCTTGCTTTGTCGGAAATCTCAAAGATCGTAGAGCTGTACGATAGGTCCCTAATGGTGGGCTGGAAAATTACCTGCACAGGCTGCATCGAAGTTGAGGGTTTCAACAAAGTGGAAAAGTACGTCTACCTTGGAGTTGGACAAACCGTTGGACAAAAACAGCCCGGAACGCGTACTGAAGCACCAAATATAACTGGGCTAGTGGAGCTTCTGGCGAACTGTCCGATGTACTCAAGGGCAACATCATGGTGTATGGGGCTGAAAAATGGTCTCTCACTTAGCAGGCAAATACCAAATGAACGAAAGGCAAATGTTGAGGATTTCCCTTGTATGATCATAACAGAAATACAGAGATCCTTTTTAGGATTCTCTTTTCTTAGGAGGAAGCTAACCGACATAGCCTTAGCGGTAGCGCGGAAGAAGTGGAAATGAGCCACATATGCTTCAGACCAGATGGTAGACGGATAAGGTGTTGGATCGGAGACCCAGAATTAGCCATAAATAGGAGCGTTGGCAGGCCACAAGCAGGTGGATCGGCCGTCCCGGTCAAAGTAGCAGACAAGAGTTGGATGCGGGAAGGGTCCAAGACCGGGTAAAACTGCTACGTACAACTCTCGCTACCCCCAGAGCCAAGAGACTCGGCATTGCGGGACGCGCGAACAGCGCGATCTACCGACTAGCCCGTGAAACTCGCACTTTTTGTTACAATTTCTTCTTTCTATCTGCCTAGTAGACAACTCTGTTGGAGTCGTCTTCCAGCCTAACTGGATGCAGCTGAATACCAGTACTTTATATGAACTGACTGCCTATCTGACCTTTAGAACCGAGTTACAGAGTAACACGATACGCCTTGGTAAGACTTTCGGGCTTCTGACCACCCGTTATAATTTCTTAATGTTGAAAAAATCCGGATTTGGAAGTCTAGTAAAAATGTGCGGATATTCGGATTTCTCGGATTACGGAATATCCGGATTGCATTCCCTAGATGCACGCGAAAATGAGAAGGAACACTTCATAAATCATGCAACAGTTGAACAGTTGACAGTTGTCATGGAACTTCAATTATTTTTTTAACATAATATATTTAACAAAGTTCGCGGAAGGAAACTAGAAACAAGACAAACGAAACTTTTGTTTAGCCTGCACTAATGATTGAAGTAAAAGTAGATACGCTTAATCAGCAAAGCAAACAGAGAACCACGGCTGCGGTGCGAACACCGAACAGCTACTGATTTACCGGAGCCTGCTCCGTGTGTACAAATGTTCCACTTAGCCAGTTGACTTGCAACCTTACACCGCACTTGATGACTGAATCAACATAAGATTTCTAAAAATACATCCTCCTGTACTGTGGCTTTGCTGTTTATATTTACTTCTGCATAAATAATGCAAACTGTCATGTCACACCTCCATGAACAAAGCGACTTTAAGGCTCGTACGATTCTACAAACACGCTAAAGTATGAACGTGGTCTCAAAATATTATAAAATGACAGTAACAAGCCTTAGCTGGTCAGGGATTTTTTTATAATGAATTTTTAATTTAAATTTACTTCAGCAGCTATGACGGGTTCCAATATTTTTAAACTAAAAATTCGTTGTGAAAAACTCTTTATCTTCTTTTTAGCTGTGTGATGTGTCTTGTAGTTAAACGTACTCAAAAGGTTAAATTGTTAGTCCACGATATATTTCTAGTCACTACGTCACTAGTTACATTTGAAATCAGTAACGAAGAGGTTATCGTGAAGCCTAGCGAGTTAACCTAACCTTATGTTTCATTCATAACTTACATTCATAGTTAATGATAACATTTTCCTGAATCGCTTCTCGTAGCGGTACAAAGGTACGTTTCACATGTGTCTCTTCACTCTATGAGTCTAGCTGCACTTGCTAGGTACAAATCAAAGACCAAACGATAACTTGTTCATGATTAAATCAGCCTGTAGACATCCACTGCTAACCACCAGTGGTTAAACACATTTCCCGACAATTTTACACTCCAACCACGTCTTTTGGAAGCGAGTTTCAGAGAAACAGATCTTTATTACAAATTCCGCAGTGGCTAATGCGTTTGCGAATCGTAAACGTTATCATCAAGATGATGTGCAACGGTCATAAACAATTTACTGGTTTCGTCGGTAGGTGTGAACTTTTAACGCGACCACCGAAACAGTTTCAAGAAGAATGACATAATAGATTCTAAAGAAATCTGCAGAGAATCAAATATCAAAGGTGGGATCAGTCATCATGTAATTATGCAAAAGTGTCAAGGCATTGTAGATTTCGCCCGTTCTAACCGTTGACTGCACCAAGCCAGAAGAAAATTGCAAGTACTTAGGTATATTTGGTAGATACAAGACAGGATGGACGCCCTTCATTCGGATTCCCTTTTTCTTTGTGTAGAAGGAAACTATAGCTTCAGCAAGTAAACCTTCTAATAAATATCTGTAGAATGCCAATTTCCTATAACAATGTTAATAAAATGCTCTCGATGAAAAGAAGCTACACAATTCTGGAATGTGTGCATGCAATCCGACGCAATAAATTGGCACTAGATACATTTAACCCGCAAACAAAACGTTTGAACTATGCATGTACAGCCGTTGCTAAGCCAACATTATTTCAAGAAATTCTCTAGAAACTTTTATAAAGCGACTTACCTACTATTTTCAAACAACATAAAGAAATTTAAGCAGAATTTGTTTCGTAGAGCTACGTGATCTGATAAGCGGGGTTATCAGGTCCTTTTAGGAAAGAAAAACTCAAATACAATTTGTTTAATTTTATCATTAGTAATATTCATAATTATTTACTGATAGTGATAGTTTATGAAGTTTGTATCTATTTTTTTTTTTTTTTTTTTTTGTGTTTATTCAAAATCTGTATTAACAATACCATACATAAAGTCTGCCAAACTGTATAACAGTTTGTCGGTCATATATTTTGTGCTATATACTTACGTATTGTAAAACTAACACTCAAATAAAAAATTGAATCATAAAATTGCTAATAAATGTTAAGTATTTAATTATAAGGTCAACTCCCTAAAGTTCTCTAAAATCTAAAGCCTTTATTATTAATTAGGCTAGTGTCCAACCATTTCCCCTGATGATAACGGCTGAAAAAAATAATTTTCTGGCATTAATTTTTATATTGTTTTCTAACAAGACATTAGCAAGTTACAGGTAAAAGATATAAATAATTTCTCCCGCCCACGGTCTTCCAAACGGTGCTACAATCCCAAGTTCAGTTCGTTGGTTTCACGATTTTCTCCCGACAATCAAGGACAGATTTATGTATCCTTTTCACGGCCCACGCATTACTAGATCTCGTTCTATGTTAATGGATGCACCTTATTCTCGAAATAAAAACAAACAATGTGAAATAAACACGTCTTTTGTTTTTGTTTCAGCTTTCAATCATTTTGTTGAGATTAATCGGCATTTGTTTTTGTTTATTTAATGATGTTGCGTCAGGCAGATTTTTGAGGGGCATAAGTATTTTATTTAACCGTATCTATAGGGGTATGTAAAACATCTGTCCCTGCGTTGATTATAACATAAACCCCTGAGCATTATAATGTCGCAATCACAACTACTTTTCGGTTTAAGGACATTTATTTCTTTTAAAAAACAGCCTTTTGACCATATATATATGTAAACCGATGCCTATATGTTAAACAGATGCAAAGTTACCATAAAAAGATAAAGTATCAATTTGATTCCTAATGCTATTTAATGTGTCTATTAAACGAGGATTTTGAAGAAATTGCGTAAAATGTGGGTGTTCAATTTAACATTGATGGCTTCAAAAACGTTTAAGATGTACAATTAACTTAATACCATATTAAAAGGTGGCCAGAATCGGATATGCCATATGTCAAAACAGATGACTAAATATTTGATTAATTTAATTACATTGGTAATTTTTTTATGTATTAATACTTTAATTGAATACATTTCCTATACTAAACCCTGTGTACCAATGAGCTGTATTTATAAAACCACTATATACTTATGAAATAATCGGTACCTATCGGCCATAAATGTAACATTTAGTGGGTAAATTTCGGAATTACGTGTTTTTAAGGTAAATAGTTAAAGGAAAACAAATTAATGACGTGGTTTATTGAAAAGATAGTACCTAGCTCTTACTTAGGCACTAGTTACCCAATACATTCATACAATTACAATACCTTCCAACTTTACTTTCATTCGCTTGTATTTAATGGTATATCGTAAAATTAAAAAAGGTCTTACTTTGTTGCTCTATAGTTTATTGTAAAAGGCAAAATTAATATGTGCATAGTTGTCTATGAGTGGGCGAAAACACCACGCGATGCCACTAAAGTACAGCGGAGTTTACAACGACAATGAATCGTGTTCGTGGGCACTTATTTGCGATACATCTGCATTTAAATTGAATGAAACTTAAAAATGATTGGGATTCTCGTATCAATCTCTTTTTGGTAGTAAAGCCGGGTCGTGGGGGCCGTGGGGGTTTTCAACTTTGCGTCTTAGGACAGCCACGGATCAACTGGGCTATCCATGTTGTATCTCTTAACAAGGTGGGTCGTCGTTGTCAACCTGTTTGTCAAACCAGGTTTAATACAAAAGAACAATAGGTAATGTTGTAAACATCGGGAGCCTACAATTATAGCCCATAGACCTTATGACTGACAGTATTCTTAAAACAGGCCAATCATGTCGAACAATATGAAATACAATAGACCTAACAAAGCCTACACGAAACAACGTTATAAATACTACAATTTTGTTGCTAATGTCGTAATCAATTTTACACATAATCCATTTATTTTCCGCCTTCACATCGGACAGCGGTATAAATCATGAATGTTCACCTGTTGTACTATGTATTACATTTTACGACGCTTGTGAATGGGACATACAAAGTAGTGCTGTCCGGTGTTGAAACGATACTTCAGTTTCCTTACATTCACTAGCGCCACCGTGAGACTTTGTCGATGTCAATGAATAGATAATTTGACTGTAAATTATGCAAGATAGGTATTTATTTTTGGCGGTTTGGACTAGAGCTGTTTTATTGTTTGCTTGCAAAATATATAAACGTTAACTTTCCCTACAATTTATATAAAATAAGGCGTAAATATAGTGAGTAAGATTCTGATAAATTCGTAGGTAGGTAATGGCGTGGGAAAAACCGAAACAAAAATCTTCGGAAATCACTACTTCTAGCCATAAACTGAAACGCGGACAGCTTTCAGCAACTTTTTTGGAAATTGATTCCCGACGAGGACAACAGCGATCGTGAAACCTTTATTTAAAAAATCTATTCTATCTTTGTAGTACAATTACACAAACGTTTTTGAAAATACAAAAATTGGTAGGTACACAAAGAACCATTCAAATTGAAAAAGAACAAGGAAATTCGTGAGCTTTTCCTGTTTCGTTATTGTATTATCGATAAAAGGAAATAAAGTGTGACGGTTGGACATCACTAGTGGTCGACCTTTCCGTCGGCAGGCAGGCGTGTGACAGGACGAGTTGCAAGGCAACGATCTCTGCCACATGCAAATCTTATGCGGCTGACAATCTAATTAGCACCTTTATCGCGTGCCCGTCGTCCGCCAGTAATATCATAATCATTTACGACTTTACAAGAGGAAAAATTTACATTCATATCGATACTGTGACAACCCTTCATACTTATTTCATATCTATTTAGGATATATTACATAAAACCTTTCAAATGACGACGTCTATTGTCTGTCAATAATAAACACCTGGACAATCTTTTACGTAAAATAAATATTAACACCTTATAAATACCGTGTAATACGTCTAAGTTGAATGCGATTTATTCACAATGTTGTACATACATTAAACACTAGTTTATGTAAAACGCGTCGTTGTAGTACGATTTCTCACTCAGTTCTCGTACAACAACGGTGCGACCGACATCATTTTGCTGGCCTATTAACATTCTTTCTATTAATACCGGTATATAGGAATAGGTATGTAAATACTGAGTTTCCAAGTCTGTCTGTAGATGGAATCACAACTTAATCTGACACTAGACCCACTAAGCACGTGGTGCTCTGTACACAACATGATTTGATTGTTAAGAGGTGTCTGCTTTCAGCAAATAAACACATCGTAACTGTACACATTTTGAGGATTTGCAGCATATTGCTTTTTTAATATACAAACGAAACATGGTTTAGTAAAAATAAAGCAATGTAAAATAAGCCCTAACTGTTTTGCTTTGCCCGGATTTTCTGATTCAGATCTCTTAACACCAAGCGCAAATTCAAACACAATGTTTGTGCTAGACATAATTTATTTCACTGCTACATTAGCTTAGAAAGGAATTCGAACATAAATAACGAAAATATTAATTTGCAGCGATCATCTGTCACATAAATTAGGGTTTGTGTGCCAGACTATTGATCTCTACAATACTCTGATATATTGCTTATTGCTGAATATTCCAAACAGTCGCTTTATAAAATTAATTAAAGCATTCGACTCTGAAATTCTATTATCTATTGCATTATTATTCATAAGGTAACGATATGTAGGTACCGCACCCTTGCCATTAAATTCCTGCCACAAATTGCCGTGCGAATGAACATTTGGATACAAACCGATGATTTGTCTTCGAGAAAATTATCTTCAGAGGATAAAAAGTCTTATCATATGCAATTTGTAACCCGAATAAAGCAGATTTCTATCGGTAAAGTTGAATACAATAGAACATTACACGATAGGTATTCCGATAAATCTCGGCCTACGCATTCGAAATGTGTTACATGCACGAACATGCGCTTGCGATCCTAAATCGGTGTTCTACGAAACTGACGGTTGTCAATGTAAACGATGAGGGACAATGTCATCAAACGCCCGCACGACTCGGGTTTCATTCATACGTCTAGATCATGTAAATATGAGTAAACATTATTTTATGTATTTAGGCATTTACGTGTCGTTCAACTTTGCCAGCCAAAATTACAACGGTTACCGTCTGCAATACGAGAAGCGCGACAGTTTAAATGGAGCTACCTTATTCCCTAAGTGAACTAGGTACTTAAGATTTCACATACCCATGTAGTGACAATTTAATGAGATTTTTTAGTTAGTTTATACTTAACTGATTTGTCGTAACCGCTGTCAATCAATTATGGCTGTTGATTTATAAGTTACGACTCAATAATTGAGAAAATAAGATCACATTATTCAATTCGACAAAATTCCATGGCGCTTGCAATGCGACTGCATCATGATGACAATGCAAGAAAGTCAAGAGAAACAAATCGTATTGATCCAAAAATAAACAGACAATCTATGATCAATTTTTATTCCAATTCCCATACTTCGGGCTTACTTTTACAAACAATGGTTTTATGAATAATTCATAGTGTCTCGCAGACAATGAAAGTGTCAGTATTCACCTAGTGACGAACCTCCCCTTTTGATCTATGTTGACTCACAACCATCACTATTCACACGTTGAATGTAGTCCAACCACAAATCAAAGCTGGATTTTCCATTCAGCAAAACTGTTATGCAGTTTTCAATTCAATATTTTCTCCTTTCTTGTATGTATTTATTATCGATTACCAATACAGATGGCCGTTCTAAAAATGCAATTGCTAAGTTAATATGGACAGCATCCAGTTTGAATGGACCTTTACTTTGATGAATGGCCTCTTCGACTGATTTCTTGACCTGGACTATTGATAACAAACTGACAAGAATGACAGGTGAATGGTAGATTAATACTTTTTGTACTCTTGACTTGGTCAATATTTTCATGGGAAGACATCGGTCTCCCACTATTGTTTGGTTATTTAATTTACACATTCAAATGTTTCATAAAAGAGGATTGCGGTTGCCATTGATGGTGTCATAATTATGTGGGCTAACGCCGCCACTTATCTGTATTTGATAAATTGGCAGAAAACGTGATAATATACGTAATCAGACGTCAGAGCTGTCACATTTCATATACAAATTGTACTTGTTTGTTGAGTTACATGTGTAGCGCTCGGTAACGATACAATTAATTAGATATTAAAGTCACATAATCTGCAAGTGCTAATGCGATTATGATGGGTAAAGATTACAATTAAGCCCAATTAATGAACTTTGATATTAAATGAAGTTAATATGTAGGAGATTAATAATTTTCAGCAAGAAAGTCAACATTACGTACGTATGATACAAGATTAATCTGTTAAACAGGATTTGTCAGGATAGGCTAGTTTACAGAGCTGAGCCGAAGTTCAATAGTCGTCTGTGACGTAGAGTGTACGTAGCAGATTTACTTTAATGATAAGATAATAAATATAAGTATACGTAGGAAGGTATATTATATCACCAACCTAATCCGTAGTCAACGCGTAACTGTTGAGCGATTGAAATAATTATGTATCTTTTATGTTTGGCAAACTTTCAGATAATCTCGTGAGTATATCGTAGATTCCCTCAATGATTCAGGTCTATTTTGAAAGCAGATCGTAAATACAAGAATTCTATTAAAATCAAGCTGAAATAGGGCCGATGAACTGAATGGGGAATACGGAAAAATGAGGTCGATATTCGGTACAATCAATCAAAACATCGTACCCACATAAGCTCCACAGTATACATACAACCTAATTCTGCTAACAGTTTTAAACCACTTGCTCTGAAGTGGTTACGGATCGTTAAAAAGAACGAGTGGACATGAAATCTGGATCCGACAGTCGCCATTTGTCGGCAGTCTTTACTAATGGCACCTGTCAGAGTGACGCCGTGCCACGGAGACAATAGCCGACAGAAAAAAAATGTGGCACCGCCCGTCTATACGACATTCTACAGATTCCCTTGAAGAATTTCCGGGTCTTTCTGTTCTACAATTATATTTGTCCGATTGTCTTGCCCCTTCCCCACTTGGGGTTTTTTGGGATGAAAAACCTATTCGGGAAAAACCACTCTGTGTTATCGCTGTCTAATAGAGCTGTCATTGATACATAAATACTGACCTTGATCAAAACAAATCAATCTACCAATTTATTTGTAGGCTAAACGTTGCTAGAATTTCCCACACTAAGATCATACCTACTAAAGAACGTATCAATCAAACTCTAGGTTGACAGACAACGTGTAGGCTGCTGCTGTGCCTAATGGATTGATTGAACTATCAATTCTGTTTACATCTGACCTCTGCATCAATTAAGCTCGTCATGTATATCAAAACCGTCTTCAAAAAAGGAAGCTTTTCATCATTCAATGTCAAATTCATTAACTGATATTGGTATTACAATTAAAATGTTGTACTATCAATTAGGCAAATGTCACCATCATACACCATATTTTTAGATTATTAATTTGTTCTATCAATTGGCTGGTAAACCATACTCTATCTTGATCTTGGAAGAGATTTCGTTTACACATATCCAAGTTATTCCTATTCCACATACCTGTACATATTTTCGAACGGTCTCGGCAGGGCAGTTGGTTCATAAAGGGCAATAATTCGAGCCGAGCATAACCGGCGCTACCGGTCCTCACAATGGCTCCAGACAAAGCGCGAGTGCGCGCGAGACGATGACGGATGCCCCCAGCGCCAGCGCTCGCGCATTGTTAAGCTTCCTTCACAGCACGGAACTGAACACTCCATGGAGCTTATTTAATTTTGTTCCGATATTGACAATAAATAACTCAGATAACAAATCCAACAATAAATTAAGCATAATATTATCCAACTCCACGTGTTTTAATCAAAAAATTATAAATACAGTTTATCTAGTCTTTAAATGCAAACGTTTTACAACATCCGATGTGGAATCGTTAATAGGTACATACTGAATATTACGTAACGCTAATATAATAAAGCATACGCTACTAAATAACCATATAAAACATTACATTTGAATCTAAATCATGTAGAAGTTGCTAAAGACGTACCTCTTATCGCGTAGACAAATGAGAAAAAACGTATAATTAATTATATTATAGTTTTAAAAATAGCACATTTATGATAAGGGACTTAAAACGTCAACTCACGTTATGTTTTTCATTACTCATTTCTGCGAAGAAAAATCTTATTTCAACATGGATAACTCTGCAGTAAAATATTTTGTTTCCACCTCTACAATAAGTTTGGGTAAATACATCGATATTGTTAGTAAATAACATGAACATTTCGTTTATATAGATTGCGAATTATGTAGCTTAACGTAGACACATTATAGTGCCTTAAGCTACATGCTCCTACAAGTAATTAATATTTTAATTTAATGATTCATATCTTGAATCTTGACGCAGACACAGTGGTTGTACAGGAAGTGATGCTGCTCTACGCAAAGGTTAATTTTTATTGAAAGTATAAGGGACTTGTTTTCATTGTGAGAAGAAAAAGAATAAGAGTATCCGTTTCTCCGAATCCTATCTATGTCCTGCGATGGCGGTGTTGGCGCCACCGACCCGTCCATCAGTCCGTCCGTACCACTTTTTGCTACCCGAGACCAGATCACATTATCTATATTAAGCATACTATTACAAGCTGTAATTTAAATTCACTTATTCGTTGCTTAGTCGGAATTACGAGCAGTAATTCTACGTGATCGAATCCTAACCGGCGGGCGGCTGCTTTTGTGCATGATTGGAGCTTTAAGCCTTTACATCTTCAGTTTTGTTACTTACAACTGGGGCCTCTCGAGTCTTGACACTAGTTTCATCTTATGCAGATAGTGTTAATCATACATACACACAGATATGAATTATATAACTGTCTAAACGCCTACATGGCCTCAATAGAGACGTCTGCTAAGTCTCATTATCAGGTGTTTGAGTAAGACAGTGGAAGAGATTGAGTCCAGGCCATACGTCATTATTAGCCTAGGCACAAATCGGGTCAGCACTAAGATTAGGTGTTGTACACACAGAGATATTATTATCTTTGCTGATAACAATGATACTAAGTGATACCGCGAAATCAGAGAGTTGTAAAGATTAAGATGTTTATACTGCTTGCGGTGTCATTATTGTACATGTAATATTATGTTAAAATTGATGTAATTTATTGATAGGTAGGTATGCTGTAAAATGCATGTAGAGCGAACTTCAAAGAAAGTTTTGTTTTCGCGATAAAATCTGCACATTATGCACAAAACGTAAGCATTCGATTTTATTAAGATTCTGACGTATTATGTATACAGAATGTGTAAAATTACTTTAAACATTAAACACGATAATAAATACGCGATAATATCCAGTGAACGTTACATATTTCTTAGTAAAAATACCGGCAGTCTTACTTTACAGTTTCATATATCATGAATTTCGTTATCCTATGAAAGTCAACCTTTACAGACCTAGTGGTTACCAAGCCGATTTAATTACCGACAGACTACATCAAAAAATTTACACAGCTGTTAATAAAGCACATAGTTGTTGTAATATGTAACCTAATGTTTGATTCAGGTGGCCCATATTGGCACGCGGCATATAAATGTACTCACATGAGCTACTAAAATGTGGCACAGACGTGGTGTCACGCTATTTTACGTAAATGAAAAGGCAATAATTGGAACGTTTTAATAAGATTTTCTACTTTATTTGCAAAATATTGTTGGCCATGGTCTTTTGTAGTGTCATTACTGTAAACTTGTCACGTTCGCAATTGCCACCATTATGTCGAGCCGTTAACTCTTTTGTCTTTATATGTAGCACTGTAATTCATTGTGTGGCTGTATCATTGTTTAAATGCCATAATCGTCAGGTGAAACTGCGTTTGCTCCTAAGATAAAGTAGGGTAACTCTTTGTTTCCATCTTATAACGTTAATTACGGACGTAAAACCGTCGCAGTAAACATCTTTAACAATCCGTCATGGCGCCGGTCCTGCCGTACGAAGGGGCCAAACAAAAAGAAAGAGCGCTCCTCGTGCTGGCGCCTGCGTTATCGCGCCACGTGGGCCCTACGCCCTTTGATTCTTATTCCTAAAATACATTCCTTCATAGAAAAGCACGTCTTGTCCCGGCTATTGTTTCACTTTGTATTTTAATCTTTTACCATAACAACCAAATATTTCAAGCGACTGTGAGAATAACCTCACAAGTTTACAACTGACATGTTAAAATTATAACGACAATAATGTATGTGCATATTTGTGGGGAAGACCGTTTATTTATGGTTTAAAATTGTAAATAACGCTACAGCCTGTCAATCATTCGTGTTTTGTCGCGATGCCGATGAAGAAAGCTCTGCCTTATAAAGAGAAGTAGTCAGCTATTTGCTGTCCAACGTTAAATGGGGCCAGTTTTTTGACATCAATAAAAATTATATCATGTCTCAATCTCACGCATCTGTTTCTTATAACATATTATTATGTTAATATGTCCACATTGTCACTTCATTAGCAATTTTACGTGTTGATAGATTCACATATTTTTGTTATAACTGGTATATTTTTGAGAGAGTCGTCCTCTAGCATAAACTATATTGTTTTAGCGAATGGATTTCATAAAAAGATTACTATATCTCAGGGACGTATTCCCAAATTGTGTGTACACACGAAGTGAGGAGATAATACGTAATTATGAATTATTATATAACCTACGAGCCGGCTCTCAGAGAGAGACAGCGATCTATAGACAGCGGTCGCGTACATCGTACGACGCTCACGTAGACCTGTCGCGTAGCGTGTAGCGTCTCGCGCTTCTAATTATTATAACGTCGCTATCTAATTTTTAATAATTATTTTTAATAACTTTAAAGTTATTTATTTATCACAGTTATGGTAAGTGGCAGTTGTTACATTACCAGGAGCTTCTACAAGATAATTAACGTTTTGTAAATATAAAAAAACAGCTCTTAATTTTAATTATTTTTGTAACTTATAGCTTTTCATTACAATATTGTGACATTTAAGTTGGCCAGCGACATTTAATATTATGTTTCATTCATTAACCAAAAACCAATAGGTATCCACTATAAAAAATCCATTCACGAATTTAAAGTAGGTAGTTATAAAAACTATAAGGTGCGAGTCGTGATCTGATTATGTGTATTTTTTGTTTCAGGTAGTGTATGATGACAAACCAGCTCAGAAGACGGATGATGAGCACATTATCAATATCCAACTACAAGCATAAAGCTTCGTAAATGTTACGACGAAAATTAGAACAATCCTTTTGTCGGTAATAGTGTGGTGACATAAAAAGTGAAATACTAAGACTAATATTTTTAAACGTGGACTCAAAATGCGTGTAACTGAGTGTTGGGTGCTGAGAAAGATGGATGTGCGGTGTTCGTTGTTCAAACTATTATTGTTCCAAATGCTGGTGGCGTGGTGCGCCGCCAAGCATGTCACGATAAAACTCACGAAAGACGCCGCCGTCGGAGACGTGGATAAGGATGTCCAGGATAGCATACGAAACCTATTACATACTGGTGAGTATTTTATTTATATATTTAGATATATTATGTGTGGGTTCATGAAGTTGTATGTCCCGTAGGTCCCATCACTATTATTTGTGTGAAAAAAAAAATAATTACTGAGGACCTAACGTATTAGTCAGGATCAGAAAACATAAAAGATGATGCACAGTTTTAAGGGGTAAAAAAAAATTAAGAACCACAAACTCATTTATTATTTAGGGTTCCGTACCCGAAGGATGCCAAACAAAGTCAAAGTCAAATTCTAATAATTTATTTCAATTAAACACATAAAAGGCACATTAGAACGTCAAAATTAACAAAAAAATAGAATCGATTCGAGTCGCCGCTTCCAAAAGGTAGTGTAGTAATGGGCAAGAAACTCCACCGTTACTCTTTTAAAATATTTTACACTATTTTGTACACATTAATTAATTACGTATAAGTGAAGGACCTAGAATAAAATTACAATACCACAATAGGTAAAAATAATTAAAAATAAAGCAAGGACTGATAAACTAATTAAGTTATAGATCCATGGCGCTCATATATTTACAAACATTGTACTAGTAGACGATTTTCCTAAAATTTTACAATTAATAAGTCAGTGTGTGAGGAAGTAATCACAGAAAGTAAAATCAATGTCATATAATAACAAATATAAATTATACAATTAAGTTAGCAACCAGTTTGATTTTGTCTAGACTCTAAATTGTCCTATGGAGCAGGACCAGCATGTTTCCAAGCATTCTTATCTTGGATATAATCCTCTAATTTGTAATATGCTTGTTTACAAAATGTACTTTTTATATGAGTTTAAAATTTTCTTTCATTTAATTGTAATATAAGCGGTTTATCGTAGTAGTTTTTTATTGTGTATCTCATTAACCGTAAAAGGTAGACAGTAAAAAAAATCACAGATTTTGTATTTCTATTGCTATAACAATTTACAATAGAAACCATACAAGAAACGTGTCAGCGTTTTTTGCTCTTAATGCGGTACGGAACCCTTCGTGGGCAGTCCGACTCGCACTTGGCCGGTTTTTTATATAATTTTTCCTCTTTCAATAATACGTACATAAATACGGTAAAACAATGACATACTTTTAATATATCTCTAGGCCTTGTATCAGCATAGAAAATATATCTATGAAACTACTTGTTTATTAATAAAATATAGCTAATTCATCTATTAAAAATAAACTAGGCATTTGGGTCATATCAAGTGATTATCTAGTAGCTATTGTTAGGTAAGGTGATTTATTTTATTCAAATTACAGAAGAATTTATTCACGTTTTGAATCATACGCATATTAATAGGAACAGGTTTATTTCCATGTGTTTATTGTTCGGGATAAAATTAAGATCTTTGGCTGTGGGTTTTACCCATACGCAAGGAGGGTTAATTAGTTACCTTAAATATTTACCTTGTTGAACACAATTTAATTTATCACAAAAGTAATAATTTTTCCAACAGCTCTTTATGTCAAGTCATCTGCTACTTAGGTACCCTTAATTTCGCTGAATTACCCGGGTAATTCAGAAAGAAGGACGCCTATCCGGATAAGCGTCTTTCGCGCTTTATTTATTACCTCCACCAACACCCACTTAGCAGATTAACGGCAGATTTCATCAATTAAACTGAACGCGATCAGCACATTTAAACCGCGTTCAAGAGCTGTCAGTGTCAATATGTCACAACAATGATGGCAATGACAGCTCTTGAGCAGCTCAGCTCAATGCGGTATACATTTGTGCTGATCGCGTTCAGTTTCATTGGTGAAATTGGCACTAAGAAAAATCTTTTCACATGATTTTTCACAGCTTGTAACAATTTTCTAGACAGAAGTAATAAAGCATTAATGCATCAGCTGCGTCCCCTAGTAAACTTTGTTAGATTCAACCGAGCAAAATAGGTTAATAGTATCGTAGGCGACGCTCAAGCCATTTGTCTTATTTATACAGTAAGTGGCATTTTTAAATGAGACTCTTAAATATTCTGTTTGGCACCACTTCTTGTTTTGCTAAGATGCTCTGCAATCTTAATAAAAGTGATCAAATGCCAACGAGTAGACAAATAATATAAAAGGTAGTATGTGTAAAAAATGCTATTATATGACCTTCACAGCATACACTTTAATCCTTGGTAAAGCGCACCGAAAAAATCGATCGACCATTTTGTTTCACAGATCCATAATGTAATAAGACATAGCTTTAAAGATTATAGGCCACTTTATTTAACCACTATAATGCCCATTCAGCATATGTAAATCAAAAGCGATATAAAACATGTTAAGGCGTTAGAGGTCAAAACTCAAATCTTCGTATAATCCGATCCTATCGGATTAACAATTAAAAGTGACGTGTGACATACGTCGTGACAAGGGTCTACCATAACCATCAGATAAAGTATCATATCCTCAGAGATCGTCACGCTAATCTTACGCCTTGTTTTGTAAATGTCACTGTAAGTTTGAAATACTGATAATTGGAGCGCGTGACAGCCGCGAACTGAGAGCATTTTAGGGTTAAGCCTTATTGCCCTTTGGTCGTTCTTTGATTAATGTATATCGTGCAGCATCCTAATTTTACGAGCTGTAGGGGCTATGTAGATGTAAATCTCTTATGATGAAAGATCATATTATACTTACCTAAACAGATAGACACATGATTAAAAACATTGTTTTATAATATTTGTTTCCGAGCAATAATAAACAGCTTCGCAATAAATTACTATTGTAAAATTATATTCGATACGATACTACACAACAGACTACGTAACACACCAGTAACCAAGAACATATAATTATTTTAATTACAAATTTCATCTACCGACTTACGAGTCTTACGACCACACCAGTAGTTATATAGTAATTTCGAACTTGTTATAAAATACTTGAATCTCAAAATTAAGTCTCCATTTTCAGGTCGTTACCTACCGCATAAAATTATGAAAGACTGTAAAATAAAACCCTAAGCTATATTACGTATAACACAGTATTGTGTTACTGTAACCAACTGACATTTTGCCGCACACTCACCTACGTGGTAGATATTTTTATTATTATTTTTATTTATAACCAACAGCTTTTTAAGTTCAAGATTAAAACAGCCCATTTTTACTTTTCATTTACATTAAAAATTATAAAAAACATCATCAAACAAAATGCTTATTATGCTATCGGTAAAATCATACGATGTCTGACCGATTTTTCTGTCCAGCTGTACAAAATAGTGATGTAATTTCTGCGTATGCATTTGTCCGTTTAGACATGCTGGCTACATAAATGTTCGCTGGTCGTACGTAATACAAATGAAAAACACACCTGCAGAGAATTAATGAACGGTGTACTTCGTTGATAAATTTAAGCGCATCTCAAACCAATAATAAGTGGCCGATGGAACATGAATTAACCAAAGCACTAATGCAGTAAGGAGTTCTATTTGCAGACTTAAGAACACTTCAAAAATAGATCGCGGATAACGTAGAGTGAGTTGAACTGAAAGCTTCAAAATGAAGCATAAACGTAATCAAACCAATAACCGTAAAGCGGCAATGGGTGGCGGGATTTATAAAACAAAGCTGTTAGTGAGCGACACGGTCATCGAACTTTCATTCTAAATTTGTACCTGTGCCATTTTGCCCACCTAAAATTGACATTTGATTGCGAGCGGCAATTTTAATTCATCACATAAATTACCTGTTTAAAGTTTGACTATCATATCGTAAAAGTACTTAATTATTGCCTAAATTTATCGCTGGAAAGTGCAAAGTATAACGATCCTGATTCGCTTATCTAATAAGCTCAATATTTGCTCAAACAATCTTATCAGTTAGTGCAGAAAAGGCGCGAATCTGTTGATCTTGGTGACGCGGACCATGACGTAAAGCTGACACTTGTCGGCTGAGGACACGATCGTAAAGTGATCGTGCCCATTATTCACAGAAAAACAGACGCTGAAAACATTTTGATGTTACTTTTCTAATTTTCTGTGAAAATGAGAAAGCCAACAATTTCTTAAAATGGTCACTTAACTGTAATGTATTTTCGGACGAAATTTTACAGACCCTTACATTCTATTGTATTATTATTTGCCATAAAATTAGACGAGTTTAGTCACAAAGTAAATAGTTACGCATCTTAGTTTTTTACAGGAAACTATTATTAAGACGTTTGTTCTTGTCACATCACACATAATACCTTTGTTTGAACACTCTGATTATGAACAATTAAGGGTGATGTAACACACTTTTATCGCCTCACACAAATTATTTTTGTTGCTCAGGAACTTTTAAATGGGCATAGTTTTACGCATTTGATTCGCTTTTATAAAAATTAATGATGAAAACTAATGTCAATTATAGGTTGCCTTGACCGAAGACCCGGAATATAATGACGATCAAACCAATATGGAACCAATTCTGAGACGCGAAGATTAGGTGCCACTAGACTGGTTCCTATCCGGTATTCGAGCTTGATGAATAATAATTAATTTTATTAGATTATATCCTTATTATAACCACAGGGGGTATTCGCGTCTAGATAAGCAGGGTTCGATACAAATTCTTTACAAACGTGGTGAACAAATTAATTTCTGGGGCCTCGTATGTGGCGTCCTACAGAGATAATAACTTTACCTATCTGGGTTGCCTGCCTACGTTAATTGAATGATATAGTGAACATATACAGGCATAAAAGTAATTTACGTAATCGATCTATCGCAACTCATTCGCAACACATGTACATAGAAAAGTAGGTAATTAGTTTTAAATTTATTCCAAACTTGTATAATTACACATGATTTCGCTAAACGAATTGTCATGTTAGCACAAACAATTTCTGTAAATTATCACGATTCATGACGAAATTTTATCAAACGCTCGTAAAGAAAATAGACGAGATATAAAAATAAAGGGGCTATTAAGTCCACCCATTCATAACATAGTGATGTGCTCTGGTGTCGCTCGGCAGGGGGCGGTACCTACGCACAGTAATTACCAGTAATTGCAGTCACGCATAACAACAGCGTCGGTGAAATAGTTACTCAGCCCACGCCTCTCATTACTAACACTAACATTATTGGTTTTAGATTCATATCATGCATGCAGTCTACCTACTCGAAGATGTAGCTTACGGCTACTTTATGGAAACTCGCCCTATTATAAATTCAATAATGTACACTTGATGCGATGATGACCATAATAAAAAGATTGGGTTTCATTACGATTCATTAATAAAAGATCGTTTCAACAATTAAGAATGGCTACTTTTAATTTCTAAAGTTTTTTTTAAATAATAGTAAATTTTTACATGCTGTATTCTTAAAATTCGGATATATTAATAAAATTCTGGTTTTCGCAAAAAAACTCGCGCAATTAAACATCATCTGAGCAACAATTTTCAAGGCAACTTCTAAGAAAATTATCGCTCTATTAATCCATTTATCGTCTGGGGGAGCACTTAAACCAGCTAAGGCTTGAACAATTGCAGTTTTTACCTTAATTAAATTCATTTATGTATGAGCTTCGGAAGACTAATAAGGAGTGAGAAAAACACGAGTAGCAAGTAGAACCTGTGTGGCCTTACCAGTCAGCGAGTGTCGAGTGACTAGCGCCGCTCCGTCGCTGACCAAGCACACAGATTTCATATGAAATCGTTCATATGATGAGTGATAAGCTAGTAATTATGATTATCTATGAAAAATTGAACATATTACCAAGAATTTCGTTGTCTAGGAACGTGTCAGGCCAGCGCGACACGGGGTTATGTTACGGTCTGGTAACGCCATGGATAATTGTGGGACATGCTTACTTCACGAATGTGAATCATATTGACTAAAGAATGCAGTGTTCATTTACAAGTTAATTTCCTATACGATTGCCCCTGACAAGGAATAATATTACTTACACGTACCCTAAAATTTAGGACGATTGAAATGAGAGTTACCATCTTCCACAATCATTTCCATTACTCTGTTATCTTAATTGGAGGTAAGTCCTAAGGTACGCCGTAAAATAAAAACAAAATATTTAATGCATGGAATGTCATCATCATTTATTAGAGGAATGTCTTTGGTGTATAATTAAGGCGTTAATCGCTATGAGTTATAAAAGTACGAGTGCAGTGGCGCCCGGAGATGGCGCCATGTTTAGGATGCAGGCGCGGGGAACCACATTACTTCATAAATACAATGCCATTAAACCCCTTGGCTTGTTCTAAGTGAGGAGTTGTTACCGTTCCATTGTCTTTTTATTATATAAAAAAAAACTGGGATCGTTTATTGTATTCATTTAAATAATTTATTTAACAAAATTGAAATTTAGTTTGTCATAATTATTCAATCCAAAGAAAGGTTAAATGTCAAGAAACATCCTGTAAATAATAATTAGGACATACCTAATTTTATAGCCTCTAAAATTAGATTTGTTGAGAAAATGCTGAGCGAAAAAAAGGTGTCCTATTGCAAGTATGGTACGATTTTTTACTTGCATCAGGGCACGTACATACGACATTTATTTATTTACTACCGTCAGCAAAGCCGGTAGGTTATTGTCTTACGTTTTTGTTTGTTGAATTTCCGTTGTTGCTGGAAAGCACCGTCATTATATCCTCGCGCGCCGAAACAGCAACGCCGTCAATATTATGACTAAAATCTAGGTTATCGCCGTTAGTTTTCAGAATGTATGATGCATTTCGTTGAATTTAGCTCGAAGAGTTAAGTTGTTAATTGACTCTTATGTAATCTTTCATCGGTTGTGTCGATATACAAAATTATAGAGAAAATGAAGACTTCTTCATTACAGTAGTCTCATTAGCCCGTATCTAAAGGCGTCTTTATATGACTGTTACTGATATACCACTATATTGTATAAACTACTGGTAAAACCCATACGTACATACTTACTACAATCATTATCACAATAAACACTTTTTATTTACGTGCGTAATCCTACGTATAACCCTTTCATCGTTAACGCCAACCGTTACTCCAACAGCTATTTTCATCCCAGTGCGTAAGATTTACAAACACAAACAATTCTGTAATAGCTTTAGTACGCATAGGGAGTACATATAGGAGTACATTATCATAATTTTTCTTATTTGAGTGTACGGCTAAAAGTCTATAAGCATCAACTGTTTCAAACAGCATTTTAGACTAGACTAGTTGCCATCCGGCTCAAAGGACCAATTTCTTTGTAAAGAAATCCAGACCACTTTGCCACATGGTTTGCCACGTAGTCGTTTCTTATTATCTGGTTTCTATAAGATAAATTTTTCTACAGGTATCTACTCCCATCGACACCTGGACGCGTCGAAAGTTCAACTAGTGCACCCAGTGAAGGTGACAAGGCACGGCGAGCTGGTCTCGCACGCCGTCGACCATGCGCATGCACATGGCCACGCGCGTGCTAGAAGGGATCTTCATCACACGGAGCAGTATCAGCCGCATGTCGTGCATTACAACCTTACCGTAGATGGCCGAGAGCTCAGGCTGGACCTGAGGTAAGCATATTAACTATTAAGCATATTTGATTTACTAGACTTTACAAAAATTTATCACAGCATCAACGTAATTATTTGCCTTTAGCCATTAGCAGCCTATGGCTGAACATAGGCTTTTTCAATGGCACGTCACTAGGACAGATTCTCGGCCAGTACCATCCATCAGTTACCAGCAAAGGTGCGGAAACGGATCGAAGGACAAATTTATTGTTATCCAGATTCATCTACCCTGAAACCTGCAATTAAATAGGTATATAGAAGGGATAGGCAGTTGGACAATACATCAAAATCATTACGAGTAAAGCACCACAATTTATTTACAAGTTGGAAGTTAATATCTAAGTTTGCAATAACCTTTGTGTTCTTTCCTTAAGAACAAAGAAAAACAGGGATAAACCACCGAAAGATTAGCAAGCTGTCGGTAATAAAAAACACTAAATTAACGTGCAATGTTAAACATTCCATATTTTTGCAAAAATTCACAGCAAACCAAACAGATGGCAAAAATCAAACCATTCTTTTAACTTTTGTAGTTACTTCTATTACTTAAATAGATAAGATTATGTCTGTGACAGTATCTGGAGTACACACAGATACAGCTGAAGTTCACGGGCATTGGGCAAGTGATATCAAAGAGTACATTAATCGTACAATGTTTACTGCCCCGTGGATTCACTCGTCTGAACGCAAATTGTTTTGGTAGTTGCCTTAAGGTGAAAAGACCACAAAATGGTCCTTTAATCGATTTTGAATTTGGTGTGGTCTCTAATTATTAACGTAAACCTTTTTGTATGCTTGAAAATCAAAGGAACAGAATTCTGACAGGGATCTTACTGTTAGGTACGTCGATGAATTTGACAAAAAAAAACCCAAGGTAATTTTCGTCTTATTCTTAACATAAAGCAAGTGCAACGGTGCATAAAAATGTACAAAAGGGTGATTGATTAGCCGCTTCTTATAAGAATAAAGTTTTTTCAACAAGAGGAAAATCTATTTAATTATCCTAGATGTTTTTGTCTGTAAATATTTAAATATTACAAAAACCTAAACCAACGTTTTTATTTTATATAGTAATGTTACATGATTCGGGTTGTCGTATCTCGCAGCGATAACCCAAGCCATGTGAAATTCGGGCATCAGACGTTACAATAGATAAGAGAGTAAGCGTGCACCCGCGCCGCTCTCTGTTGTCGACTGGACTGACATAGTTTGTTTTTTGCCTATCGCGTATCGACCTTCTCAAATATTTGAACTTGGCTTCGCTATCGTTCTGGGCCACATCGACGTTTATCTGCGAGAACTACCACGAATGACACATTATCTCCCTTATCACTAGAGTATTTCATTATGCTTTCATGTACAGGTAGGTTTAATTCTATCACCTGATTGAATTCTTGTTTTGTTTTTTACGCCCACTTATCTCAATGGCTGTAAAAAAATGAAGTTGAAATAATCAATCATGTTGAATTATTGTCATCTGTAAGCCGGTATCGTTCCTATTAAGAAGCAAATATTTATTGTATGAATTTTGATGAGCGTGAAAACTAGTCTACTACAAATATTAGCTTGTTAATTTTGTAACCATGTTAACTTCTGTAAACATTATCTCTATTAGGAAGTCAAAGGAAAGGGTTCATTTAATGGAATATAATTTTAAGGAATGAATCGTGCCTAAGGTGTCTACACTACAGGCGCCCACAATCTAAAGCACCGATCTCGAAGCGTCTTTGCGAAAGTCCCTGTTAATTAGGACGTATTCAGCTTAGGGAGTTCGACAGGACACACACAGGATCAGATTGGTTATAGTATTTCAGATCAAATAAGATTAGATGTTTGGAAGCTTTTAAATCATAGTAAAGAAAGATTAAGACCTGTGTAAAATTGCAAAATGTTTTGCAGGTCTGTAAAAATATATATATGACAGTATCTTCTTCGTCTGGAATTATGTGATTTTAATAAGTATTGACCTTGAGACGGTCTGAGCCCGTTTCCGAGGAGTATGCACATAAATCTTAGTAAATCTGCCCGTTGTTCTTTTGACGCAGCATTAATACTGTTGTCGCTACCGGCAACAGAATCACTAGTAGTTAAACAAATGGCTCTTTGTTTATTTTAGTCTTTATTTATTTAATCGCATTAACAATCTACAGTTATAATAGGACGTTTTTAGTATTTATTTGGCTCGTGTTTTATTTAACTGTCGTAACAGATTTTGTTGTCTTCTGCTCAGTCTTGAGATCGAATGTTTTAGATTAGGTACTATAAATAATTGTATCAGCTCCTAAACGTCTACCATCGGACATCTGGATCGGTGAATCACAATATATTTTTTAGCACACATTTCTTTTTCATTTTGCTGCTTGTAAACTTGTTACTGTTTTGACTTTTTTGACCGTTGAACTCACTCTTTTTTAGGGGACCGCCATATAACTGAAAAGGCCAAAACCAAAATAGATACTTATCTAAAACTAAAGAGCTAAACAAAACTAACTCTACCCCTCCAATCTTTGGACTCACTAGGTCTATTATCTGTAAAAGGACCAATAATGGAGTGTGAAATTAAGTCCGAACGGCCGAAGTCGATCACGGCTGTTGGATACAAGATATTAATTTCGGACATGTATTTGGCCCCGCGCCTAACTCACCGCACGCACTACTTACTAGAGCTCATAAATTTCGAAGGCTATTTCCGTACATTTTTACAGCAAAACTTGTATCCCAAACACTGACTAATGCTTAGCGTTAGCGATTTTTTTTAATAAAAGTAGGATGCAGTGTCAGATAGTCGTAAATACAAAAATGTTGTAACAGACTGTGCTAAGAATCTAGCCAATGTAGGTCTTTCTGTCACAATATAAATCACAAGACAATTTCTTATCTTAATTTAATTAGTTGTAATAGTTCAATTTATTGGCTTTGTCGGACAGGCTATAAATCACAAAACGTATATTATATTCCGGCCTTTCGCTCGCAGAAATCAACATACGACATTCTGTGTTCCTTGTTCAACAATCGTTTTTTCTAGACTGTTTTTGCTAACTGGTAGTAAATAATACAGTCATTAGAGACAGTGATAAATCGAGAGACAACCAGGCAGGTGGCGTGACTACTAAATTCGTACACTTATATTTTAACTAAATAGACGTTTAAGGCTTTTACATCTTTACTAAGATGTAAAAGACCACGATTTGATCTCAGTTGATTACTCCTTAAGATAATGTTGCCGTAATAAATCAATAACTACTGTTAGTGTTACCAGCCGCAAAATAATGCTTAGTTTTCCTAATCGAGCTTAAAGCTTGTTTTATCTTAACTTAGATATAATGAATTCCAAATCTGGAAGGCATAACAGCATTCTTGTGCCGAATAGTGTTAATAATTTATGAAACACTAGATAGTTAATAAAATAAAATTTGTTCGTGAACATGTACTGAGATTATGTAAGTACTTATTTCCCGGGGAATAAGTTTACGATAATAATTAGGTACTTCGTAATGTTCTCAAAATCGTACTTATTTCACAATACTTATAGAAATGGTCAATCAATCTGCCTATAGCCTTTTCCCAATTATGTTCGGTTCGGCTTCCAGTCTAACCGGATGCAGCTGAATAACAATATTTTACATGGAGCGACTGCCTATCTGACCTCCACAACCCAGATACTTGCTAATACGATATCCCTTGGTAAGACTGGTAGTCAGACTTACGGGCTTCTGACGACCCGTAACGACAATCAAAGATCCACGGTCGACGAATGACAGCCGAGACCAACGACTTAGCGTGCTTTCCGAGATACGGAATGGGTCTTGGTATGTAAAGATGGTCACCCATCCTTGGACCAACCTCGGCAAGCGCAACATAACCTGATCGATTGACCAGTGCAGACCCCTCCTTATAGAAATGGTATAAAATCATTTTAATTTACTTATTTGCCTAACGTATTGAATATAATTTAATGTAGTTAAAAAACGCAAGTAGAAAATTAATTATCCGGTTATCCCTTATCCAGACCAGACATCATTGATATACTCGTACATTCAAAAATCATTTAGTTTTTTGCATTCATTATATTCATACGGAAACAGAATCAATATATGTCTACAATATAATATATTAGTTTGATTAATTAAGGTGGTCGTGCTTACGCAATACACTCATACCAGTAATGTCGCCATCGACTAACGCAATCCCAAACGTAGGCTATGCACACGGGATCAGATACATGAACCAATCATTATTTCTTTCGAAATAGATAAACCCTTGCTCACTTGCAGCGAGACCAAGATTATTATCATTTATTGCTAAACTATTACATCACACACTTCGACATCTTCAGGTTTGCGACATCAACCAAAAAGATGCATATTGTTAAAATTGCCATATCCCTAAAAAGAAGACTGACAACCTCTTTTCCTTTTGGCCATTTCAAGAAAATTGCATATAATTCGAGTTCTGTGTCCAATCAATTTATAGTTACCGATAAGGAGTAGATAATTATGCTCTTATAGCTATTAAATTTGCGATTTCATAAGTAGCCTGTCGTATTGATTTATGGCCGCACCGAGGTAATGAGACAAATCTAATTACAAAGAGAGGCTTGTGCTTTAAGTAGAAGCAGCTGGCAACTGATTGCCATAAAATAAGAATAATTAATACGTATCTTGTTGTTGTTGATCAAAGCTGCGCGGACGCATCGTGTCGCGTTTTCGCCGTGCAATAGTTTCGCGGAAGCGTCGCTATCACTCGCACTCGTGTGAACGCAACACTAGCTAGAAGCTGTCCGTGCACTTTTTGTACCTACGCACACCGACTCCGTTGCAGCCTACCTTTTTAAATAACTTTCTAAATAAATAATAAACAATCCCAATAAATACCTATGACGGTTTCTTTTCGGTACCGTTTCATTAACAATAAAAAAATACACATGATCACCTTAATGCAGGCAGTTGTCACCAAACTTGACAGACTGGGGTGCGGGCCGCGTGACCTCGCCGAATATCTTCTTATTCAGCAACTGGGACGCTGGGCTCATGCATTTTTAATGTGCTGGGGACAAAAACTCGACAGTTTGAAAGTTGCTGTATGGTCTTCGAAGTTCAATTCATACATATTTATGTGGCAATTATTGTAATACAATGAACGATGAATATTGCAAGGATTGCACAACGTGACCCTACGTAGCGGGACCGTGCACCGAATATAGTAATACCCAAATAAATGAAAAACGACTGTTTAATGCAATCTGTCAATTATATTATGTGAACATACACTGGCTCACGAAAGGATCAGCTAAGGCCTACTTTACCCTTTTCTAGAAATTTAATAATGAATAATCTATTAGAATTTCAAGAATAATTTCGGTAAAAATCTCATCCATGATATATTTTCCAGAAACAGCTAAAGAGATGCCTTACTGAGAACTGTAAACATTACCGTTAACATATGAAATGACTCTGTTACTCTTGAACTGGATAATTATATGAGTAAGGCCAAGGTTAAACATTGTTTATGTATACAGCGATCAAACGCCTGAACTACTTTTGTATACATAATGTAATGCTTACAGTTACCACATAAAGTCTTACGTCAAACAGATTTCCAGTATGATTAAACAGTATGAAGATACAATTTTGTCCCGGTGGTATCTACACTACATATTAGGTATTTTGAAGGATAGTCTTCTGTTTAGACGTCGTCCTGCCTTAAGTTGAATAAAAAAAATGTAAATGGTGAAAATAAATAGAATGAGTGGCACAGTGCGACTCAAGCCTGAGTTAGTTATAATGCAAAATGCAAAAATAAAAGTGCTTAGCGCCTCAGCAATCAATCAAGATCGCAGCTCAATGATGCATAAAATCAAATGATCAAATCTAACAGACCCCCCATGGAGTGCTCAATAATCTAATATTCTTCATTATTTAATAATATCTTTTGTCAGGTTTACATTGCCTATAAAGTTTCAGGATTTTGTAATAACTATAAACGCGCAATATAAACGATATAGGCTTTGGTCCTTTCACCCTACTAAAATAGTTATAGTTGTCGTAATTTCGAATTTATATGCAGTCCATTAGGTTTATCGAATTATAAGATTTTATAGCTGCGAATTAAGATTGTGAACAGAGAATGCTATTTGCCGAACACTTAACGAGTGATAATCGCTGATAATTTAGTTGCACCGTTGTTGTCGAGGGAGAACATTTAAGGGTACAAGAGGAAAAATGCCCGAGTAATTCGACCACGTACAAATAAACGCCTTATTGGAACATTTTATGGCTTAGTAGAAACTTGTACCAGTTGCGAAGGTTATTTCGAAAATTGCGCCCGTTATCGCCTGCCGATCTGCGGTTAATATTTTTATCGTGTAAAATTGGAAAAGTGATCGCTCCAAAGCGGTCTAATGATTGTTGTAAATTTCATCGGTGTTGGTAAATTGGGGGCATCGGTAATACATTTTCGCATTGGTAACATCGTCGACACGGCGCGAGATCAGACTGGTTCTCCGTGCCAAGTCGTTAGGTTCAAATGATTTGCATAACAATTTGTAGGTATTTGTGTAATTGCCACGAGATTAAAGCTTTTATAGTGTTCCTTATTAGGAATATCTTTATGATTTATTTGATGTTTGAATGTGTTTATTGAAATTAGATATTTTTGTTATAATTAATTTATATGTTATTGATATGATTTTAATCCTGTCTTCATTCGTCAAAATGTTAATTTTATCTTATTGAATACACATAAGACCCACTTGGCAGGTGCCGCCTATAGCTGCGTAGGAGATTTCTATTTCGAGAACTAAAATGAAGTAACAAAATGAGTCGCAGGCCGCAGATATTATTACAGTTTCACATTGCAAGTTCAAGTGCAAGGAACTCGTAAGAGGCTGTAATAAAATAAAGGTTTCGCACGGCAGGGCGCCGAAACCACAGGGCTCTGAGAGATTTATATCTACACACGCTGTATATATCACCGTGCGATACCCGATACGATGCGAAAGCAACAGCAGAGTCAAAACAATACGCTTTTAGTTTTACCCTTTTATTTTCTGTCGCTAAGGGAGCTTCGAAACGTTTCTCACTTACTAAAAGTATTACAAAAGCTAACGCCTACTGCCTTTACCTTTAATTTTGTAATGCTTTCGCGTTGACATTTTACGAATATGACCTATGGCACCTGTGAATGTTAAACATCTTGAAATGACACCTATTGCGGAATTTAAAAGGACGATGTTTATCGTGTTAATTTATAATAGACGACGAAAATGTTCATCAGAATACCTTGTTTTCTGAGAAAGTCTCTTACCTACACTTTCTTCTGAAAACGCTCGTAAAAGTTCTCTTTGATCGTGTATAGCGTAGGTAGTTAGATAAAAAGAGTTGTGTACGTATATATAATACGTGAAAGTTGATAGATAGATAATGGGTAACTACATGTAGGTACATGGATGTTGTTAAGGAATAATGTTGTATCAAATATCCCGGTGTAAAGGGTGGTCCTCCACGGAGGCGATCGGCGGCGGCAATCTCTCGCGTCCGGCCCTGGTTCAGGCCATGGTTCGGCGCGAGAGTGCATGGGAGGCCGTCACCTCCTTCTGCGAAGCAGTTATGCTCGCGAAGGAGGAGGCGGGGCGCGCGAGGGAGATGCAAGCTGCACGCCCTCGCGGCCCTAGTCGCCGCAGGAGACGCCCCGGGCGTCGGGAGTCAAGAGCCGACTTCCGGCCACCGTAGGCGCGGGCCTGCGGACGGTGAGCAATGGGCAGCTCGCCGTCCGATAAGGACCAGGCCCGTGTCGACGGCGCGTTGTGTTCCACGCGCGCCTCAAAGAGATGTCAGCATCAACCGACGGGGTCGAAAGACCAATGCCTGCTGGGGTTGCGGGTTTGTCTGAAAGGGATATCGCGGCCCCGGCACACAGGCAACGGAAGGAACACGGGTGGGTTTTAGTCAGTAAAAGTCTGACACACCCTCTCGCTCTGCCCAGAGCGGGAGAAGTCATTTGATGATTTCCCATCCAAAAAAAAAAAAAAAAAAGGCTGGTCCTTTTTGCCGGGGTCGCGGGACAGTCCGAAACGGATACCGTGGTCCCTGGTAACGAAGGAAAATGAAGGAACACGGGTGGATTTTAGTCAGTAAGAGTTTGACACGCCCTCCCGCTCCGCCCAGGAGAAGTTATTTGATATTTTCACACCATAAAAAAAGGGGTGGTCCTTTTCAATATACGATTTACTCTTTGCAAAAGAATTCATCATAATCAGCCTACAGCAGTCCACTGCTGGACAAAGGTCTCTCCAATTGCACGCCATTCAGCTCGATTCTCGGCAACACTCATACAGCTGCTTCCACTCACCCTGCATGCGAAGATCGTCGCTCCACCTAGCCTGAGGGGGTCCTACCATACGGTTGCCGACAAAACTTGCTGTGTGCTTTCTAAAGGATTTATAAACGCTATTTCTCGTTACCCATCGCAAAAGAGCTCATCTGTTAGTATTCCTTACGATACCTGCAGAGAACTGTAGGTGGCCTATACTACAGTCGGCAACCACACAGCAGTATCAACATTAGGTGGTATAATGATAGTATTTCAGAGATATTTGCATATTAATCGCTGCTATTAGGCGTCTATAGCGCGTTTATCTCGTAAGTTCTCGCTTCGGCGCCTATGTTGCCACATATAAGGATACACGTATACTTCAAAAACTGGTCTAATCAGCTTAAACCAGCTTTTAAATGTTACATAAATTACCCATTTAGCGCCATTTTTCTAGATATTTGATATAAAATAGACATTAAATTAATTTAATTATATCATTATTTCCTTGTAGTGAATGAAACACACCTTTTGAATCGAAATGGCGGCTTCCTATAGATAGTGAAGGAAAGTAAGGCTCCACTGGAACAATAGCGATCGTGTAAACACTTATGTGTGACTGATTAATTTGCATGCAAACAAGTAGCATCGCACGATATGACTTGTTTGACTTTGACAAGTTACATACATTATCTTTAATTGAGGACGTGCATTCATTAACAGGTTGGCACCTCTGTTATAAAAAGCAAGTATAATGTATATTTAACAATATAGAGCCCAAATATTTGGATGCTATCAGACTGTATCGGACTAAACGATGTTGACATGCAAATCGAGCATTGTAGTCAATCCGTTAACCTTTCAACAATGTTACACCATAATGCACGCAGTCCCTTACCGTGTGAGACAATCAATCGTCAATTAAGACAGGCTAGTATATCTAATTATGGAGTATGCACAGGCAGACACACACAGACATTTGTGTCAACACGTATCTGGGGCGACTGTGTTTACCTCTATTAATTGCCATAATGAGCCTTATCTGTGTGCTTAGTGCCGTACTCGCCACTTGAACTGTTTGCTTCTGATCGACAGCCCACGGCCCAAGGCTGATAAAGTGCACAACAACTAAAAACAACAGCACTTGTCCTGTGTTAGCTTAGTGGCGCCGAGTGGACGATACGCGCAAGTGTGTTACCATGTTTCATTGAAACTTACGTTAATTCAGCAATTATTATCCACCGTTACGTAATCTGCAGGTTGTTGACCGAATACGATCCATAACATTATACAAAACCAATTACTGATTCATAAATTATTGTCACTTACAGTCAATAAAATAGGATATAAAGGTCGGTTAGTTACAAATACAGTGAGCAGCCGTATATCCTTTCCTTTTTCTGCGCTTAATCTATCGTTACATTCCACAATTGCAGCATTCTGCCCGGTATCTAAGGCCGGTCCATACTGTCCGATAAATCTTGACCGTGTGCCAGTGCGAAATCTACTTTTTATGGTCGTCGCGGCCGTCGCCGTAGTGGACAGATTCCTTGGACGATATGCGATTAAACCGCAGTTTGAATTTATAGCTATCGACTGGAGTTCTTCAATGTTCGATTGTTAGTTGAACGCAAATAAAACAAATCGTACGATCGACACGAAAATAACGATACAACCGGAGCTCTACCGGAATGTTAATCACACTACTTAGTTTCATAGACAATCGAGAATCATCTGTTGTCTAAGTATAGTTTGCATGTACCTAATTTATTCTTGTTTTATTTACGGAATAGTCACATAGTTGTGCGGCGCGCGCAAGAATCCGGGGCTCTCGGCGTTGAGCCGAGAGCTGCTGGTAATCTGCCTGGACCTCGTCAAATAAGGCGCGCCTTCCGGACGAGAATCCCAATTATGTCGTTATAATCCTACAAGGGCAATACATCAGTAAAGTAAAAACGAGGAAACCTGCAAATATTTTACTGTAGGTATTTGAACTATGCGAAATACTGGAATTGTTGAGGTCTAATGAGAAGATCTCATTAATGTTCCATTTAAAATAACATAGCGCCTGCATTCTCCAAGGGCTTCGGCAGATGTGTATAGTGCAGTTTACATCTATATTTGGCGAGCCTACCCATCTTCTCCATCCAACATGCCATGAAATCACACCCTTCATAAGTTTTTTTTCTACATTGATGAAACACTGATTTACACGGTGCGATTTAATTCTTTGTGGCATACCAGAAGTTGCAGCAACAATAAAATTACCACCGTCTAAACAGTGTTTAGCAAGTCATTGATTGCTTCAATTTTATTGCATGTCACAGGCAAGAAACTTGCATCGGGACTTAAATACTCGTGTACAAGTGAAACCATCTAATAATTGCTCTTTGTTCCAGGCCATCAGTAACGTTCATAACGCCGGCAATGGTGGTGGAGCGCCACAGTGTGGGCAGTCGGACTCGTGACCGACCACACCCTGACTCGACTTCGTGCCACTACACTGGTTCTGTCAGAGGACAACCCGCGTCAAGTGTGGCGCTGTCAGCTTGTGATGGACTTGTGAGTATCCTAGCTTTATTTACTTCTGTGTGTGTCAGCCTTAGGTTTAGTGGTAGCAAATTCAACAGCACTCATCATTCTGGCCGTAACAACAATCCAACTTCAATAAACAGGGCGAAACTAAGACACCACTCTTAGTGGGTGTCAATTTGTACCAAACCGTTGCTAGGCGAATAAGGAATTAAATGTATTTAAGCATAATCGTTTCCTTTTTTATCAGATTGCCATGAGAGATTAATCACATACCTAACACTGGAGAATCTGACTACCCTTACGTCTGTAGTTAATGCTTAGACGTTTTTACTGATGAAGGTAGGTATTCTGCCCTTAAAAGCAAAAATCACCACCGATCAGCATTTTACTTTTTGTGTTTTAAGTTCATTTTTACCGACTTCAAAAAAAGGAAGGTTATCAATTCGACATGTATGTATGTAATATTATTAATACCATTTTCGATTTTATCTGAAATTACCTACCTTGATCCTTTTAGAGGGATTTAGGCTTTAAATTTGTGCCTAAGTATACAAAAGTTATTGGCTCTTATCAGTGTCCCAAAATAAAACATGACTGCGCTTACCTAGAAACGAAACTACCCGGCTAAGTTAAGTTAGCTGTAACTTCGAGTTTGAAAAAAGTGCTGTCTGTCAAAAATGGTTAACATTTATTTAGATGCAGTAAAACAAAACCAAAGTTTAGCCAAATAATGCGTCAACTAGTTAGATGTCCAAACTTTTTATGTCTACAGCTAAATCGTTAATTTTATCGTCAGATATAAATAAATGGAATGTAAGATAAATCACAAAGTCTGTGGCTAAGCAGCGTGAGGTGGTGCAATAAAATATATTCGACACAAAACCGATCAGTACCGGGAATTCACCAAATCAATCAGCAAACAAATTAAATTATCTGGGTACCTACAACCTATACGTAGTTACGTACGTCGTACCTTGGCATGTGTGGACCGTCATCATGGTCTTTTTCCTTTGTGCAAGATTGGAACCTTTGATCCCGGCTTCATTGTATCACTTCTTTTTTGCCGTTCGCGTTGGTTCTAAACTGAGCTTCAACAGAGGGAATTAGGTGTGGGGAGTTACGGATTAATATAATAGCATATTCTTTATTATGTACACCATATAGATATGTACATTATATACAATCTAACTAATATTATAAATACGAAAGTGAGTTTGTTTGTTTGTTACGCTTTAAAACGGCTGAACGGATTTGAATGAAATTTGGCACTCGGGTAGACCATGACCTGGAATAGGATACTTCTTATCCCGATATTCCCACTGGATCGAGACGTATGCAGGTAAAACCGCCGGGCACAGGGGTGCTACAAAAAAGTGACACAATGGGCGGTCTTATCGCTAAAAGCTTTTTATACAGATTAAAGATTTATATGCAATACTTAGTAGTTTTTGGAGACCGCTCTTCTACATGCTCCTGTTTACTAATGAGGAAAGCTTACGGTTTCATCTTTATTCCGAAAATTGGAAATATGATATTTGTCACTTATTTTCTTTCTTACTTACATTAGGTATGCCTTACGTTTGCGTAAAGATTTTCTCATTAGTGAGCCGTCCTAATAGACACGGCACCAATTTTATTGATACCGTTTAGTAGGTATTGGGTCAGTAGGTAGGTAACATAAGTAGAAGCTATGATAGCAAGTTAATGTGAACAAATGAGGCGCCAGATGTCAGAGTTCATTCGCCGATAAGTATTTTTGGTTTTTCTTTTGTTCAGAATAATTATTTTAATAAGTTTGCAGTATTATTAATAGGAATAAAAAATAAGAAACGATATATTTTGATCTCGACAAAACCGTAGGAAAAATTTGTAAACTAGAAATTTCCTGCAATTGATTAGACAAGTAGCAGTATCGCCTTTTTGTCACAGTAATGACGTGCCAGCAGCTGCCGACAATTTCTGTTTTGTGCTCGTGATTATATTTAAATCTATTGTGTTTTATTTTTTTTTTTGACTCGAGTTAATTATCTTTTTCATGCACGTGTTCCTGTGACAAATAAACTTATTTTTCTTCAATTTTTTTTCTTATAAGCGGTCCTTAAATTCAATATTAGATGAATGAAAATCTACATTGTATATTTTATACTATAAATATTTTTTGTTTCCTAAGACTAATGAGTTAGTAGACAGGTAAATGGAATAATAGGTATCAAGCATTTATATTTTTTTAATATAATTTAATTTATGTAAATAGATCTCTGGTAAAATATACTTATTTTATCGTAAAATAAAATTCAGATTGAAATACATTATTTCTGCTGTAAATTCTTAAAATGATTATTGAATTGATATTTACATAATGACATTATACTCGTACCAGCCCCTTGTTTTAACTGGAGCTACAAATACATAATTTAGCATTTTTTTTTTAAAGTAATAATAATGTTAACAAGGCCATTTTAGCTATTATAAAAATCTAGATTTTTGTGGTTATTTATGGAAATTATAGACTTTACATGACCAGGTAAATTACCTTACTTGTACTACTTTGAAAGTCAAGAATATCATGGAGCCTTGAATTAATAATCATAACCATTTTCTTTCAAAATTGATTGCGACACTTTATCTCAGTGTTTTTAGTGCCTCACCTGAACCTCATGCATCTTCGTGGTTTTATAAAAACCTAAGTTCCTTTAAGAGCGCTTTTCCTAAAATTGGCAACGTCGCAAATAGCTGTCAAATATTTACCTGTTTTTATTCATTTGGCAGTATTACTGTGTAGAAATAAGAAATATGGCTAACTAATGAACTATAATATCAATAATGAATCGCAATTATAACACTGAATTTGATGTTGTAACCGTTTTAGGTGTAAAACGGCAAAGGTAAAAGGTTTCCAAATACTTTTTTTTACATCTAAAACGAAATATTCGGTGTTACGATATTAATTATTGCATTTTATAATCAATATTTTAGTTCACTAGTTAGCCATATTTCATATTTCCATACAGTAATATTGCCAAATTAATTAAAACAGCGAAATATTTAGACACTAGCGTAGTCTTTCATTAATTATTTCGTTAATTTCATTCGAATCCATGTAAGAATTAAGGTTTTCAAGGTAAACGTTCCTCAAGTTCACAATAAAGCTATGTTGTACATGTACTTTCATATCTGACGATGAGCTTGATGGAAAGTGAAACTATGATTTAGTGGCGGGCGGTCAGTAGCGGGTTTCGAAAACTAGCGTTTGGTTAATTGCTTTTCGACGATTACCCGTTTATTGACAAGTATAAAGCATAAATTAGCAATAAAACATGCTTTATTGATTGGCCTGTTTATGTCTACATATGATATATCAACACACTTATTTTAATCTGGGTAATTTCATCTAGCCTTGCATTTAACGCAAACCTTTGAATTTATAATGTACTTTAAGTGAAAATGTTCATGTTCTGAGACCTTTGGGTGGGACTTCACTATTTTTTATCAACCGGCAACTCAAAACAATATTCAGGGAACAGATCATGCTTCTGAGCTCAAAATCACAATTTCAAATCCCCAAACCTCCTAAATTTCTATTAATTCAACACATTACAGCTCCATGTTTACATATTCAGCACGCTTCAGTATGAATTGAATCCGATGACAAAGAAAAATCCTGGTGCAGGCCTCTATCGTTTGAGACAATTAAAAATATACTTCGTCCATTAAAAATAGTCGGTTGATGACACCTAGTCTAGTATTATTAGCTAGTGGGTCATCGACAGATGACTTGTAAGCTTTTGATGCCGCGGGGGACAGATCGCCAGCATGGCGGACAGGTGCGCACACGCGTCGCACGTCATCTCGAACTAAACGGTTGACAAATAGCCAGCGATTTGAATACATATTAAACCCCTAATGATACCTCCTTTGAAATATTCAAACGATTTATTGCTAATAGACTACATACTATGATATATCGCGGCAAAACATAAAAATTGTTTGTTGCTTAAAATATTAAAATTTGTTTATTTTATGCATAGCTAAAATACTTTATGACCCACTACCCAGCCTAGACTTGAGCCGTGTTGCAAAAAAATTGCATAAATTAGACGAGTTAGTGGAAATTTAACTACCGAATGACAGTGGGCGTCGTTTTTGGCGCGATTACATTATTTATATGTTTTGACATTGTAATTAGTACTAATTAGTATGATTGTAGACACATGTAGGTAGAATTATGTAAATGATTGATCGGTCAGAATGTAAGTGATAAGAGTACCTTGTCATGTAATGTAAATCAACATCGTCGTATGGCTCCGCTCGCAAATGATGTCAATTTTCCGATTACTATTTTTTCGTAGCACGTAGGCAGTGTCGTAGCACGACGTAGCACGATTTAGATAAATGCAATATTTGTGATTTCTGAGAACAAATAATATGTAGTCTAATATGTAGGTTACGATTTTTTTATTCTGCAATTAGGACAGTCAAAATTTATATGTGTCAGTTGTCACATTATGTTTTTTTAAAGGTACAAAGTTTGATTTCAACTATTAATCAATATTACAATTAAACCAAATTAAATCGACGTGTCGGCTTAATGTATAATTTAAGCCATTCTTTATAGTTCACGTGCTATGTAATAAAAAACTAATTGCTTGCTACGCACGTGGGCGGGTAATATAAATTTATTCTTCTTTGAAACAAACCTTTTTGTAAACGATCGAGTCGATAAGAAACATGAAATTATAGCTCCAAGTGTACGCGATCGAATTAAGATAATATCACGTAAACTTTACTGCGGAGCAATATGTATGCTTAGTGATAGATGTGTAATAAATCTTAAAATACGATAAATCTTGGACAAAAAATATTTCTGCCTACACAAATATTAATTCTGCACCTGACTGTGATTGAGATCCTGTATTTTTAATTCCAGTGTGTGTTATAATAAATAAACAACTGTCTAAATCATCAGACTAAACTCATGTAGTTACAGCTTCATAGTGAATATCTGCCAGTTACCTTGCTTTATCTGATACAAGTACACACATAATTATAATATTAATAGTCTGCGCTTATTTTTTACAACGACCAACAATAACTGAACAATTACGTCTTAATAATAAGTATCTAATAGAGTAGATTTTTCTTGTTTTACAACTTAATAGCCTCGCAACGGATGTGCTTCATTATATCCAAATAGTTACCAAACAGTTTTTATTTTGGTCCAACCTACACGGTGTTTGTAAAAAATTCGCAGTCTTCCTGTAGTTGCTAGCTTAGTTGAACTGCTAACAGCTCTACGTGGAGGCATTTTAAGTATTTTATAATATGGACAATCTTCTTGGTTATTATCCCGATTGTAATCGGAATCTGAATTCAGACGAGGGTGTGGCAGTGAGTCGGGTTATGACATCATGACGATCAGTCACCTGAAATAATTTTGAGCCCCTAATTTGGACAGACGACAATCATCGGGACAGTTTAGCTTCTTATTCAAATCAACTGTTACAATTCGGATTAAAGTACCTACCGCGCCGGCGCAGCTTTTCTGAAAAGCTCTTATATTGCGATTATGCTGTAGGTATGAATTGCACAATATTTATTCAAGGATACTCGTAAGTTTTTTTTTATGAACTTAGAAACATAATATATTAAACAGCCAGACAATAAAATAATACTTGTAATATTATTTTTATTGCGGATTTTTGGCTATATTATTAAAATTATGCTTATCTTATATTAATTAATATAATTTTATGCAAAACACCTACACAATGACTTTCAGAATGCTTATTAATTAGCCAGAACACGTCCATAATGTTCAATCGTCTTTAAATATCAAGTGTTTGACGTTCGATTTCTGTGCAAACTATTAGTAATAACACAAATGTTTTGATTTGTTCATCTCCTTTATTTAACGACTGTATGTATGAAGACTTGTAGTTTGCTCAAATAAATCCCCGGTCAAGGCCTATAACCGATCTAGTACGCAAGATAAGTACTCAAAACACAAATCAAAGAGCTATCGCGATATTTATAGAGTTTTCTATCCACCAAACACTATGATACATGCCTGCTACTAGGGATTAGTAAGGTACGATAATACAAACTTATCTATGGACACAGTATGTAGGTTTACAAAACAACATCAATCTTTAAAATCGTTAGGATGAATGAACCGTGACATGTGAATGAATGCCCAAGTTAAAGGGGTGTCAAACACATGATATATTAAACTCGTTCATTTACAAGCTATCCTTTGTGTTTGTTAAAATACCGGTTAGAAATGCCTGGAACATAAATTAATGTTCGCTTCTTGTAAAATATGAAAATGTTCGCAGCAAACCCATTTATTTGCGAGAGCAAAAGTTAAATAAATTAATAAACCGTGAATGCTATCATAATTACGATTCTGAAATATGTTTTGCGGTTAAAATTAAGTGTGCAAAAAGAAGCAGACGTAAACCTATGACCCTACAATCGCGAGGAATTCAACATCTCATTAATCACATCACAGAGCATCATTTTGATAATGCCAAGATTTTTTATTTTACACTATCAACAAACTTTTAGGTTCATTTAATTGAAAAAGGCGGACACTAAAAATAAATTTGCCGTTTTTTTTATGTTTTTTGAGCGGAGAACACGGGTTTCAAATTCCATAGAGACCATTTTTTTATTTAATTTCAAATAATGGTTTGTTGCCTGATTAAAGCGGGTTGGATTTCAAATGATCAACCTTCCTAAAACTTTTTAAACGAATATCTTTTTGATAGGTGCATGATATAAGTATTTAATGGTGCCTGAAGTGTTTGATGAAGTGTCAGATGACGTCACATGACATTCGCTAATTTCAACGCTCCAGTGCACGCGCTTTACATTGAATACAAAAACTGTCCGGATTGCAGTGCATAAATTAAAACCTCATATTTGCAACCAATATCCAGTAATTTGCATATACACATGTTCGTTTAATGGCTAATGTATTTATTCAAAGGAAAGTTTAACCAATGTTTCGGACTACTTAGACAAACAAACACAGGAAATGTCTAAAAAAATGTGCTCGAACTTCAGTGAGCGCCGGCACATCTGAAGGAGCTCGCGGCCACTTGATCGCGCAGCTGGACACCTCTAGTGCTCACATCCGCATGACCATGTTCACTTTCTACCTAGAACCGTATCGCCAATATAATAAAATTGAAAGTGATACCGCTAGAGGCCAAATAAGAGTCCCTCGTAGCAGCTATTCCAATGAACAAGTACGATTTCGATTATTGAGATCGAATAAATGAGATCTTAATGTAAAACAACGTTTGGTTTTATACGCTACAAAAAGCGCGAGTCACTTAACGATGTATTCGAATTATGTAAAAGCTATTTAATAGCAGTTAAGCAACGTTTGCATAAGTTATACAAGATAGCGTCTATAAAGCAATTTGTATGAATATCTTGCGATTTTCCGATATTTTGCTCGGTTTTACTTTATTAAAAGCCGGAAAACAGCTTTCCACCAAGAGAGGGTAACCACGTAACGGTTTCAGTGACTCATAGTGCATTCAAACATCTAACGGTCCCAAGTATCTTAAACTCAAACCGCGATATAAAGTTGCGGCAACAAAATTAAGACAGCTCACTATCAAAGTCACACCACCTAAGTGCTATTAAATAAAAATTTACATCAATCAATTTAATGAGTTAAATTGCGCAGTCGCAGTACTTTCGCGGACGGCCTTCTGGCGGCAAGGCCGGCGACACACAGGCTACGCATACCACTCCACATAGTTATACATTACTATAAGATCTCTTTAGGTGTCTTTAGATTAGATGTGCGATTTCGCAAGAAGTCTATGACGTGACTGACTACACGATCATGTGCTTATACTAACTGTGTAAAATACATAATTGTATGTTGGAAACTATTAAGTTTAGAAATACATTTATTGCGGCAACGGCACAGAATAATTCTAGTTTATGTGAAAGTTTCTTAGTCATATTGATGCAGCGGATAAATCAGAAATATTGCTTCAAACTTGAGACACATTTCTCACTTTTACAAATTATTCAAAAATATTATAGCAAACAATATTGATGTCAATAAAATTATTGTAAAGTCAAGGGTCGTCAAAACTATTTGATGTAAGCAAATCAACGTGGAAGTGATTTACTAAAATGCCGAACAACACCTTTGCAATATTAATTAAGAACATGTACTTATAATTGCGCGCCTAAAAAACTCGTTGTATTTGATTATCAAATAATTTTGAACGTTTACATCCTAATAAGTTCTTAAGCATATATGTTTTGACCTTAAAATCAAAGCAAACAATTAATCTGACTTTATAATTGATTATTACTACGACAGGTAAAGTTAAGAGACGCGTGAATATTTTCTTAGATATACAAAAGCTCATCTATTAAAATGAAATTCGTTTAGCTGATTATCTATCGAGAATAAATCATGCTACAATCTTGCAGACCACTAAGTTGATCAAGATATCCGTTCAGATGGTACAGTTTCCATTAAATTTCGCGCAAAGCCGCCTCTGGTTCGTTATCAATCAATTTATCTAGCTTTACTAGCAAACATGCCAGATTTGTTGACCCACTACTCGCGCGACCGGTTTGAACCTCTCAATGGACCGTAGGCCATTCAATGTTATTTAGATGTAGGTATATTATGCTGATCGGTAACCTCTATCGTTTTTTTAACTATTTAAATAAATTATCTTTTAATAAATCGACTGTACAATATCCGACAACATTAAGTATGCAACGTTAATCTCCGGATCATACTTTTCAAAGTAACCTTCGCAAATAAGTTCCCAGTTCTTTGATATTTTGAGAGTATCATCATAATGCTTTATTATTATAATAATATCATCACGCCATCGCCATGACGCAAGTTAGATAAGCTGTCATAAGAATACCGAGGTTACCAACAAGAGACTCAGACGTTTGTTACCTTAATCAAGGTGATTTATTTAATGGGTACCCATTTTTGCACGTACAGTGCGGTTGTGTTGTAATTTATCTTGTGTTATTTATTACACTTTTTATCTACAGGCGGGTCTCTTGAGAACGGAGCAGGGAGAATATTGGATTGAACCGTCCAAACAAATCCCTAAAGATAGTTCAGAACCAAGACCGCACGTTATATTCAGAAGATCTGCCGTTGACAAAGTTGAAGCGTGGCATAGAGCTAAGAGAGAAGTAGACAGTAGGAAGAGAAACAACACTCAAATCAAGAGAAATAATCATGAGAAGAATACACAACAACAATATTATAACAAACGAACACGACCAAACGCAAGACGATATCGCGAAAATAAAGAAGCAATGGATAAACGTAGAAGGGATTACTTGGAGCAGAGGCGGAGACGAATGGAAATGATGAGAAAGAACCCTACAGAATATAGAAGACATCAAAGTATCCTTCGCATGGAAGAAAGAAGGTTACAGCAGCAGTCAAACTCTAAAAGTAACTCAATGGAGAGTAGTAAATCTGCAGATCAGGCGTCATTGGAAGCGAGAAGGAGGAACCGAAATAGGTTAACCGATGAGCAGAAGTTGCGAAGAATTAAGAACAGGCGACGAAGACGAAGATCGAAGAACTGCGCAACGAAGCAGCCGACGTACTTGTGGCGAAAACAGAACATGCTTACAGAAAAAGAAGCAAAACGACTCAATAACGAACGTAGTAATAAGGTAAGCATAAACTATACATGTATCGAATATTTGATATCTTTGAAAACATTGGTACAAACGAGAGTCACTAATTGAAGTTCTGATTTCGATCCTCAGATCATCGAATCGAGGCATGTGCAATTTGTTTCATGAATTTCTTTTGTACACAAACATCCTCATGTTATTGAAAGCCCATTACCAACTGTTATATTTAACTTTGTTTACCTTTAGCTAATCTATACAATATTATAGGTGCAGAGCCACCCTCGTTACGGGCATCATCACAATCCGGCGCAGGCGCAGCACGCACAAGATGGCGCAAGGCGTAGAACGCGCTCCGTGAGCAAACCGCGCCACGTAGAAGTTTTATTGGTCGCCGACAAATCTATGACCGATTTCCACGACGGTAGTTTGGAAACTTACCTGCTTACTATTATGAATATGGTAAGTGAAAATAAATCTTTTAATTGGTTGAACTTTCGTGTTTTCTCCCGTTCCAGAGCCCGTTTTTATGTAAGGCCATGCCGTAAAAGTAGATATAACAATGATAATGAAAGTTCATTCATATAAATGCCTACAAAGACCATAAAATCATAATGATGTTCTTTGAAGTTACTTTAAATATGTATTTTAGCCAATTAAGTGTCCATAATGTCTTACTTGCTGTCTTTCGAAACAGGTATCCTCACTCTATATGGACCCTTCAATCGGTAACTATATAAAAGTGGTGATCGTGAAGATCATCCTGGTGGAACAGATCGAAGCCGCCCCTGATCTAGAGGTATCGGCGAACGCAGACATAACCCTGGCGTCTTTCTGTCGCTGGCAACACTTGCTGAATCCGGAGGACGACGAGAACCCTCACCACCACGATGTTGCCATCCTCGTGACCAGGCAAGACATCTGCAGCCAACACGATGCCCCTTGTAGGTACGAAGTTTCTTCCAACACTTTTTATTATTATTATTGCTTTTTAATTAGTAACTAGCTGTGCCCGCGGTTTTGCTTACGTGACAATGTAACTAAAATAGCCGTTCTTATACAAGCCTATTCGATGTCCAGACTTTTAGGGAATATTTGTGCAAAATTTAACAGAATCTATTCAATACTTTTTGCGCCAATCCGGAACATACATCCAGACAAACGGACAAAAACTATAATTTAGGCATCAGACTCATTCCCACACCTCGTAGAACTAACTTTTTTTTCAAAAATATTCAATGTTTTCTTTACTATTTTATTATGTGTATAGATAACTAAAGATATAGCGTTCGGGTAAAAAAACAAACACGAACATATCGCGAAACGCCATCTGGTCTACCGGTCACAGTGCACAAACGACGCTACGTATAACACCCAGAACACAGCATATTAGCATTTCTTTTTTACTGAACGCCGAGACAAGGTCAATGGCAGGAGCAGCCGTCTGTTAGCAAAGTAAACAGAATCACGATGAGTAACTGACGCACAAATAGAACACTTTCAGATCTCAACGCCGACACCTGGATATAGGTGTCTAAAAGTTTCTTAGGCATTTCTACTCATTTACGTCACAAGTAGTGATACTTGTTTAATTGAAATAGTGTTATTCGGTACACGCCTACATCGAAAAAAACTTCATTTAAATGAAACGGAAATGTTCGCGTTTATATAAACGATTTTTTATTTAAAGCCAGTGTTTTGACTTACAGTGATAAATAGCCGGCACATTCTAGACCAACTTATTTCTAGATCATGCGTTTTTTTGCCGATTGAAAACCACTCGATGCATCAATCTCAATGAAAGTGTGAATCTAACAATTTGAATTATAAACATGTTATATTAAATCATGTGTGCAAACGGAGGAGATCCAAACACGACTGGCTTACATTTGAAGGCTTTGTTTATATATTTTGAGATACGCGCAATAATAACTACACCTAGTTCCCGGGTGGATAAATGTAAAATTAGTTTGTAATTAAAATAAATCATATTGTGTTGCATTTGGTTCTTGTCGGTAAGAGGCCGCTGGCCTGTATACGCCGCACATGTTGTATAACCGGCCGTGTTTAGTCTGTACGCTATTTAGTTTCAACGTTTACTTTGTCGATTTAATCCGCAGAACACTCCACGCTCAACACTCAATCAGATCGGCACCACTATGTCTAACCAAACACACTTGTCATAATATTCAAACATTCGTTCCTTATCAACACTTACTTTCATCGTGCAATATATGTTTCTATTTTTAAATAAGATAAAAAGATTAAGATACGTTTACGCACAACACTCGGTGCAATATTTATTTTATCTTTTACGCAAACCGGGTTTTCTAGAAAGATTTGATAGCGTACCATTTGACATTGAACGATTGCAGTTCAAACAGAGGTGGTGAGGAGTAACATTGGCCTCTTAAGTGTACTTAAGTGATTTACTGAACTGCACTTAAGTCAGATGTGCAAACAGACTAATGACATTAATAGAGCTAAGAAAGGCAGTAGTACCGCGAAAAGCTTTAACACAGTTTAAATAAATACAGCTGCAAATAAACGCGTTTAAAGAATGCAAAAACAATCCATCAAGTTCACAGTTACGTACAATGATTGATAAAAAACGTTTCCAAAATGCTGGACCTCTCAACAAATTGCTGTTTACATCATTATCGGTTTTTTGCGTATATTTGCGAATCGCTAACGGCGATGTGCCGGCCCGAGCGGTCACATCAAAAACGCCGACATTAAGGCCAAGGATGTTGGGTGGCTACAAATTGGGCATTCATTATTTTAACAAAAGCCTATAACCATATAGCGTTATATAATTACAAGTGCAATTTTTTGGTCATGCGAAGTTTTGTATGTTGCACAAGAAGACTTGTTACAGACGCTTGTATAAGGCGTTGATTTCAACCGCAGAGATGAATTGAAAACTAATAAGGATCGTATCAATTAGTTTAAATGCGTTGTAGATACCACCACGCTATTAATGTTTTATTTATATGGATCATACATGTTCAAAAAATATAACAAAATAATTTAGCGTTGAAATATGTGGGTTTAAAAACAGATTTTAATTTTTTTACAAATAAATTACGTTTCTTATAACCAACACTGAAAAAAAAATATTCAAGGAGGCACTTCAATTGGAAAGTAAGACGTTAACAATCCATATTTTATTAACAACGAGACATAATACGCGTATCCCAGGCCTGGATACTATTAATGAAGTAAAGCAGACCTGTCTTACGTAACTTCCCCCAAAAAGCGTATAATATAGTGTTTAAAATCGGATGTTTTTCTACATTCATCTTCCTAAGTTCATAGAGATTTCTTAGTACAGCAACTAGTCAATCAAGTCTTGTATAAATGATAAGACAGTTCACAGTTTTTCACGTCTCGTAAGTCTTAGCAAAAAGTTTTTATACCTGAAAATCACTTTACTGTTTCTTTGAAACTGGGTGCACGATTATTATTGTTCATTTTAACAAAAACCTTTCCATCAAAGAGTGAAAACAGTGATTTACGTAATACTGACAAGGAAAACGGATGTCGAAAGGCAATTTTATTTACTATTGTTATCTCGGAACATTAACCAAATAGATAACACTCAAGTAGGTATTTAACTCGATCAAACACTGTTGTTTGCGATTTTACGGAAATTAATTTAGCATGGGCTTAATACTTTATTATTTTTTCTGGTGTTGTCCAGAAAAGGAGTCGGAAAACCATTCTGTAATGTTGAAACCTTAAGTTTTCAATTTGAATTTTCAATACTTTATTTGAATTCTACAATGTGTACTTATGTGGTAAATTAAAATTATATGTGACCCTGTCGGGCACAGCAAAATAGTAGGAGACAGGAAGCTTTGAGAAACTTAGCTAAGCAGTCTTCTGATTTTCTTTTGGACGCTCGAAAATTTCTCACGCTTTTAACCCCCCAGTCACCTTAGAGTATACAGGTGCTTTAATAAACGATGTTGTCCATTACACGGCGTTAAAGCGAGCCGACAGGTCGACAGCGGCATCGACTTGTTAACTACATTAATTCGTATCCAGAGCACGCATGCCCAAAAACCAGTGTTTAATGAATGCAATGAGGAAGCTCGCTGCGTTCGGTAAACGGTACAAACGAGTAGTCGAATGTTCTGGGAAGGCGGCAATCAAAACACAGTCGTCGTAACGGTGTCGATGCGAGCCCAGGGCGCGGGCGGGCTGAATGCGCCTGCCGCCATGCATTATGCACGCCGCATAAAAATTGCAATCATCAATAAGTTAACATCTATGAATATTATTAACTTTTTACTTAGCCGACAACGTGCTTTTAATTTAAGAACTTTATTATGGGTTATTTATATTTTACACAGCTATAATTTAAACGTTGCTTTCTATTTGTCTTGAAAATCGACTAAATTTAATTCAAGAAACAGCTATAACCGTAATAGGACAAAATAAACTTGGTAATCCAAGTGAATTGTCATAAAAGTACTTAACATTGTAATTATTGCTTGACACTGCAAATAATTAAGAAACAATTTTACCCTCTGCAGCCTAGTAATGGTAATTAAATATGCACATATAATTTAATCTTCATTTCGTATTCATATGCACGAATCGGCCATAAATGATTTAATTTTAACTAAATTACGATCTTAAATGGGTGTCTTAAACAATTTGCTTGTAACGTTCGGTGGCCGGTGTGCCTGTTTATTAGAATGTGTTTTTAAAATTATATAAACATAGTTTATAGTTCAGTTAACTGCAGTTAAACCTCCGGGTGCTCTCGTTACGCATAAAAACTTCCTTAAACTTATCATCTAATCTCTTCAGGAATTAATCTCCTGCATAATCGAAGTCGCATTTCTGAGTAGCGGCTGTTGGACAAAGGGCGCTCGTTAAAAATAATGATGTCGGTTAATTTTAATTCGTAGTTGTGTCGTGTCGACGCCACGCCGTCTCGGGTGTCCGCCTGACCGCCGGACCAGCCCGCGCTTATCTCTTCCGCTACACGATCACTAATCTTATAATGTGCACACTTTAGATTATACCACCTATTGATCGGCGGATATTATTGAAATTGCCTTTTTATGACACATTTGGATCGATAAAGCAATAAATGATTAAAGATGGATGGATTAAACATCCTTGTAGCAAGATTAAAAAATACATAAATAATTTGTTGTGCACGTGTCGAACTAAACATAAATCTGTTCGATAAACACAAAATAACTATATCTTGACCCTATTCGATGCAATTATTGACCAAAAATGGTATTGTGGCCGAAACATTTATGAATTCACAATGCGACTTTCTCTGCTTGTATGACCGTGCCGCCTGAAGCAAACTCTCCGACGATGTCATGTTCGCGTTCAATTAGCATTTTTCACTTGCGATGGCTGATTGCCCTAGTGGTTGTAGTATTTGAGAAATAAGGGCCTGGGTTCGATTCCTTGGTTGGTCAAAATATAGCTGGAAATTTTTGGAAGGTAATTAAAGAATTAGGTTCAGATTTTGCTCGGAAAATAATAATAGCAATTTTCTATCACAAAAATCCTATAACTAGCTCTGCCTATTACCAACCTTAAGATAATTCTTTGTGGGTTAGTGGTTGTAAGTAGCTCCCTCTGGGGGCGAATGTCGAATCTTTACCAAACTGCTAGACAGAATGGCGCGTTGCCAATGTTACGCATACATTGAAACAGATATTTAGCACCTACATGCTACACGTCAGCTTTGTATGACATAACAAAGAAAAAGATCGTGTTATCGGAAAATTGCACAGAGACTCATAGACGGACTTTGATCCTAGGCAATTGTGAGATGTCATAATTTGACTACCGTTAGTATTTCAACAAATATCCTATTCATTTAATATCGTATAAATAAACCTAGGAACCAGACAGATAAACAAATTCAAAGTCTTAGATCCGGCCTAGATACCAATATTAGGCCGCATCTTGTACTTTAATTTTCATTTCCGCAGTAAATTTCTGTAAAAACTGCAAAGCGGTTTCTTTCATATTTCATACATTATCAGAATAACACGACTTGCCATACATACAACCATGCCATAAACGTCGAGGGAGGCGCCTATTGACTGAAATCAACGGTCATTTAATTTCTCGTTAATGTCACACCAGCTTTAAAACAAGTGAACAATTAACGAAGCGGCATGATTTATGTTATGAGTCTTCACGTAAAAGGATAATATTCATCAAAGCTTTAAAGTCATTAAAATGTGATTACATGTTATTGCGAATTGCATTACAACCGCGATAAAACGTTCGGTGATTTTATCGTTACAAAGCTGTTAGTTACTATACGGTTCTAATATAAATTAATTACTAGCCTTGCCCTTGGCTGTAACTATTACTGCGGAAATAAGCTTTGCTTTTAGGAAATATAACTTTTGAAATAGATTTTACAATTCTAGTATCAAAATCCGTTCAACTGTCAGAGTCACTGCGTTAATTATAAACTACTAACTGCGCCTTGTGCATGTCTCGAATATCGGGATAAAAAGTATCCTATGTCCTTCTCCAGTTCATGGTCTACCCATGTGCCAAATTTCATCCAAATCCGTTCAGCCGTTTTAGCGTGAAAGCATAACAAACAAACTCACTTTCGCATTTATATCTTATCGCATTAGTTAGGATAGTTAGGATTAGGATACAAACAATTAAAACTGCTATATTTTCAACTGAAAAATAAACATTAAAAATCAAATACACCATGATAACAAAAATACATATACCCAAGATTCATATTTCATCATTAGTAGCGAACCTCTCTTCATTAATTGAGTTTTCTTTTTTCAAAATTTCGGTGTGGCAATAGTCGCCCAAACTAAACCCACGTTTAGCACTAGCGCTGGTTAATGATCCAAATTGTGGGCAGTTGTTGCCTAGAGACCGACAACCAACAACACTGCGCTGACCTAAATCTCAAATTGGAGTTTTATAGCACGCACTGAGACGTTCATTAAGGATAGCTCAACATTTTACAGTCTACGCTGTAATTGGACAACTCGTTTTTGTTTATGATTTTCTTACTATTTTAGTATAGAATTTTAATTAAAAATGTTTGTTATTGTTGGTACTTTTGTTTCTGTTTTGTAGGCTACTTGTCTTAAGTCTATTCGATACAAAAGACATCAACGCGTTACATTTAATTGTAATGAATATTTACTAAATTATTTTTTATTTCTTTAAATTGAGAACACATGTCAAATCAATTTTATCGACTTTTAAATCAAACAGTATAAATCTTCGGCAAAATCACAATTACTCTAGTCTCGATAATAAAAATCGATGCGAAAAATATTTTGATAAATCGAGTCTCGGAAAGTCGTTATGCCGTTATAAATAAACAAATTAATGTTAAAAACGTAGTGTATGAGTATATTGAATTTATTACAAGGAATTTATAGAGCTTTTCATCGGCTTCCGCGTGAGTCAGCGACGCACTCGTATTATTAGCAGACTATTCCCGTACGCGCCGACATCAAAGAATAAATAGACGAGTAGATATGACAGCGTTCCCTTTCTAACTATTGTAACTTAAATTGAATTTCACTTTCATTACTATTCATAATCTTTATTATGACGCAACGATCACATTTCTTTGAAGACTTTCCGAATTTTGAATGTAGTCTGAAATCGATTTATATTCACGTAACCGGAAGAAAATGACAATGAATGACAACTTTTACTTTTTTGTGATATGATGAATCAATAGTTATATCTTGTCACGACTCACGAGTTCGATAGATTTGCGCTTGCGCCGTCCAGCGCTAGCTTTAATGAAGTCCCGCCCCCTGTGTATCTGTATAATTAGCAAGCGATTAGGAGTCGCGACTCGCATTCTTTATTAGTCTCTTAGTCGCTAATTCATATGTAAAACAGTAATTATTTTCTAGTTTCCCGTGTGATAACTTTACGTGACAATTATTTAAGTACATACAGTTAAATATCTTCATAAGTAACTGACAGCTCTGAGGAATGAGACAAACAATGTTGTTTAAAATATGGTTATGAATATGTAACTGTAAATACTAAATAGACAGTTATAACATTAAGTATTATTAGGGACGGACAAAGATATACACAAGTATGTCATAGAAAATAATGCATATTTATTACATTTACATTATGCAAATGATAATTTACGAATTCGCATTTTTAACGGAATTAAACGGAAAGAATAAAGTTGAATGAAATTCGATACATACTCCGTATAATATTTTCAATACGAGACGATAGTTTACAGTTCTATTCGTCTATGAACTGGGACAAGGTCATTCAATTCGTTTGTGTTAATACAAACAGAAAAATATTAGAGCCTTTGTGATAATCGTCTTTACGTAAAAACAATGTAATGTATTGGTAATCGTTTGAAATGAAATTTTATGACTTTTAGACGTAGAAAAATATACAGCAGGACACAGGACAATATATGCAGGGACATCGACACCTAAGTGTTACCATGGATTCAGTACATGATTCTGAACAACCCGGCGATATTCTCCAAACTGCTGTTCCATACATTTTGACCGCTAAGGTATTGAACTTTTCTATGAACAGCAGCTTAAAAAAAAAAACCGACGAACAATTTCAACGCTGGGGGGTTCCGAATCATGTACTGAATCCATGGTAACAGTTTTCGCGTCGATGTCCCTGCCACCCTGTATAATATCTGTAGCATTTGAACCGATTTGGATTTATTTTTGTTTAGGATCCTATTTCTGTATCGAATACAATTATTTATTTATCGGTTGCCCCTTGCCCTATAGCACACAAACAATATTAGCGTATGCTAGCTGACATGTGGCAAAAAAATAAGTGTTTTGTATTTCTTTGTATTGTTGCGTTAACTACTTTGCATACTATTGTATATAATCAAGTTCTTCTAACTGAACAGACAGTTGTGCTGCTGGGCAGTTTGTTGCGCCACTTCTTCTTCCCAACTAAAGCAGTAGAAAGTGGTGTAGGTCGGGCGTTTCGGGTGGCTGTCTTATGTGATTTTGATGTTCAAAAAGCGCTCATTCTCAATCTTACTTGAATAAATTATTTTAATGTTTTAAATATTGAATACACTCTAGCCATTGCCTAGTAACAGCTAATGATTTAACAGAACTTTCAATGGCTTTTGTAATATATTTGCAAGTAGGATATTCTCTCGTAATACGATATCTAAATTGCTAGAACAATATTGACTAATGAGGTACGCCTAATTAACGCAGGTTTCTTTTTAAATGTTTATACCTATTTACCTATATTTTTTATTTAATTAAGAGAAATCATCGTCAGCCATTAAGAAAAGCTATGCTAACAAAGGGGGATCGGTAGGCCGGTGATCAAACGTTACCGAAAGCAGAGAAATTAGTAGCAATTATTATTTTTATATGTATATTAATTAACATCTATTTGCTATTATTTAAAGATTCATAGTTGCATACATGTTCACGTCTACAAGTTAAAATAATGTGTGTACATACTTTATTGTATGAATAAACTTTACATTTTTATAACTTCGTCTTTAGTTGTATATTAATTACTAACTGTGCCCTGCCATATAAAAACCTGCACATAATCATGACAAATATCTCTGAATTATAACAAAAATCACGTATATCGGATACGCAGTTCTCAGTCACGGAGAGATTCACTACGTTGTCTTTTATAATATATACACCTATATGTAATGTTTGTATTACTTTGTATGAACGAAGATTTAGGCGAGACGCAATACAAATATTACATCTATACAGGGTGGCAGGGACATCGACGCGAAAACTGATACCATGAATTCAGTACATGATTTTGAACACCCCAGCGTCGAAAATTTTCGTTGGTTGGGGACCTACGCGGTCAAAATGTATGGAACAGCAGATTTTTTTTCAAATAACTGACGAAAAATTTCAACACACGGCGGTTCAAAATCATGTACAGAACCACCATGGTATCAGTTTTCGCGTCGATGTCCCTGCATTCGGCAATTTACGGCATTCATTCATGCGGCTAATTAATAAACGCTACATCTATAATAAATATTCTTAATTAAAGACGCTTTTTGTGTCTGTCTGTGTGAACGCGTTACTCTTCTAAACTGCGCTTTTGGTGCGGTTTTTACCATAATTTAGAGCATTTATCCCGGAACGTAAATATACGAAGGTATATCATACATATATATAATAAACAAAGAAATGAAAAAAGAGAAAGAAAATTAAATATTTTGTCAAAATATTTTGTCAAGTCGTTAAAGCCGTGTGAAGTAGGGATGGGTCGCTATAGTCTACACTATAATATTATAATGAGAAAATATTTGTATGTTTATACTTTTTTTTTGTAATGAATAAACTCAAAAACAACTGGACCGATTTAAAAAATTCTTACACCAGCAGAATGTTATATTATCACTGAGTAACATAGGCTATAATTTATAAAGATATCACGCAGAAAAAGCCGCAGGCGGAAGCTAGTTAAATATAAATGAGTAGTTGGATGGTACAGTTAACCGGATGAATTTTGCAGCACGCTGGGAGTCGCGCACGTGGCCGGGATGTGCAAGCCGGACCGCAGCTGTTCCGTCAACGAGGACAACGGCATCATGCTGGCGCACACCATCACACACGAGTTGGGACACAAGTGAGTTAATTATTTTTATTTCAATCTACACTATTGTTTAGGAAGTGATAAGTATAAATGTGGCTATGAGAACAGAGGAAGACCAAAGTAAAAATAGATATACAGGGTCAAATGAAATTACCTACATTACCTAGCCAAACTCCGCAAACATGATGGGTTCTTTTTTTGGAGTCAACGACCGCTCGTAGTGTTGTGACTTGAAGTATGAGTTGATATTTTTTTTTTAAGTTTAACATCTTTCCTTTCGCTTTCCTGCAATCTATGGGAGCGATTTCGTGAAAAGGGACGGAAGAGTGTAACAGGAATCCGAGGAAGCGCGCGCGCAGTGCTAGAGTTGGCCTTCAGACGGTACCAACCCATTTTCCGAGAGGCTGGTACTGTCAGCCAAGATGTCAGATGTTCCACATCATATGCCACTATTGTAAGGCTGGCTCGTTTTTGTTTATTTTATCGTTTTTGGATATCGATACCCGTAGCGTCTGCGGAGTTTTGCTAGATAATTTAATTTGACCTTGTATTGTGTAAAAATGTTTTATTGTTAAGATCTTGTTTTCAGTTTAAAAACCGGCCAAGTCCGTGTCGGACCACGCACAATGAAGGGTTCCGTAGTTGGGATGAGTTTATCCCGAGAACAAACTTAACATTGTAGTTGAAAAACATGTTCTCCCATACGGAATGTATGGCAAATTATGTTTTTCAAACCGCAAATTTACGTTGGTTGATTATTACTCGTTAACCTGTACAGCCTACTTAGCTCTCATAGTTTTCCTTTTAATTTCGTTATATATACTACTGCTGTGAATTTTTTCACAAGTTCAAGTACAACCATTTAGCTAGAAGGGGGGGGGACACTTGGCTCTAACAAAAATTTTCAGTTAAAAGCTTAATATTTCGCAAACGGATCCCTATATCCAATTTAAAAATGGTTTTCACAAACTTACAATATTTGAAAATTTGAACGACCTTTCTAACCCCACAACATGGGGTAGACGAGTAAAAAAAAAACATCCCCACTTTACGTGTAGGGGAGGTACCCTAAAAAAAATCTTTTTCTTGATTTTATTTTACCAGTTTGTCGGTATGATTAATATGTATATATATGCCAAATTACAGCTTTCTAGTACTAACGGACAGACAGACGGACAGACAGACAGACAGGTAGACGGACATGGCGAAACTATAAGGGTTCCTTGTTTACTATGGAACCCTAAAAAGGACGTATTGCTGGTGTCTCAGTTGGTGTCTCATAATTGCGATATATTCTTAATTACCTTAAGTAGGTACAAGAAACAACGTTCTACCGAAGCAATTTATAAGTAACCGCAACAACATTTATTTTCTATCTAAATGGATAAAATGTGCGAGCATTCTTAGTTAATTACGGGTAAAAGACAGACCTAATTATATAAAATGCTAACAAAACAACTGTGTAATTAGACATAGATAAAGGATAAACGCAATTACGTGTTAATTACTTAACAATTATTGGTGTAACTGGTTTTACGCAATGGAAAACCCCAAGATCCGAATTTGGGCTCCCGCAGACAGGCGAGAGGTGACAGCGCGACGGGACTGTAGAACAGTCGGTCGATTCTGTAAAAATATTAACGTGAGCTGTCAATAGTGTTAATCCCTAGCATCCTGCCGGTCGATTCTGTGGCAGTGACAGCTCACTTCACGCTCACTTCACCTAAGTTTCACGGTGATATTTTTACAGAATCGAACGGCAGTTTCTATGAAAAAATCATGGAAAGTTTTCTACCAGAATCACGTCTCACCGTCGCGTCGCACCTGTCTGCTCCAGCCTTTAGGAACACAAACAGACTCTATTCAGAAAATTTAATATCATTGACTGACACATGTTAAAATATCACAGTCATAATAAAGAATCGCCTTTATAAAATACGGCAATGATAAAAAACCGTAACGTCATTTTTATCGGGGTGATGATACGTAATTACCTAATTAAATCTTTTTTAATAATTATAACGAAGAAAGATAAAGTGAAAATAACAGTTCACAAGTACTAGAACGCACGAATATTTTTTAATTCAACGACTCTATAAATCTAGGTACTTACTAATACACTAAATGTCTACTATTTGGCTGGGACATTTGGTTACACATATTTTTCTATATTTATTATGTTCTTTACAAACAACACAACAGTTTTTTTTCTTTTTTTTTAATCTCGAAAACCTTCTAAACAAATAATAATATTGAGAACATTCTTGTGTCATAGTTTGGTGGTACCTAATTGTCTAATTATGAGTACTATGTACCGACTATAAAGCTACCATTTAGGTACTAGGTATGTCTTTCATTGACTTGAATGTGCCCTGGCGGCTGAGAGTATATCATGCTCACTCTAATGTCGCTGACGGTGGCGCATGTGTTTGATCATTTAGCTCCCTTCAAAATGGTTGAGCTGAATGGTGCTAATCCTTGCGTCATGTTCGTGAACGGGCGCCGTCAGTAGGGACTGGTCATCTCTTAGCTACCACGGCTTATTTTAATTTAATTTAACTTTTGTATTGTTACTTTTTTATTTCTGTTACGGACGCTTTTAACGTTTTGCATCGTTCTCACATGTATAACTTCAACCATTTACCCACTAACCCACCTTGCCTTTAACCATTTTTTGTGTATTTTGTAACCATATGGTTACAAAATATTGGTTACATAATTCATGATTTAAAAGAGTGTCCGTAGAGTTTCTTGCCCGTTCTTCTCCATAGGCACCTACTACGCTTTGGAATTGGCATCTAGCGTCTTCTTTCTGACTGACCGACCCCTTGACAATTCAAAAGTGCCTGTAATTTGTGTATATGAAATAAATGCTTTGGGTTTGAGTTTATGGTATTCGATTTAAAAATTACGTGGAAGGTGTCTAAAGATTATCTGGTGGCTAGCCAGCATCCATCAGAAAACTTCATGAATTTTGTAAGGCGTGTTCCTACAAAAGTCGTCTGAAGGCAGTTTTCCAGCGCAGCATCGAATACAAGATTGATTACGCCCTTGAATTACAGACTCAACTTATTTATAGATTACAATGTGATTAATTTCCTGAAAATCTTTTCGATTAGATGACTCACCCTCCATCGCACTATTGAACTAGTAATATTAATCGCAATGTAAACATACGGCTTACATAACGCGTAATGTACGGCTGGAGTAGTTACCACTGTGTTTGGATAGCCCCACAGTACACACCCGAAATAGATGTCTTCAGTCCTCCATAAATTCGCCATAGATCTACTGATCGTTTTATATGCCATAAAGAATTTAATGTCGGGTTAGATATGAAAATTTATTTAAACCATAAGTAAGATTTATGTTAACAGCATAGCATTATCATATCTGTAGTAGTCACTACTGAATCGATGCACAGTACCCAGGAATCATAAAATACTAATAGGCACTAATATATCTCCTCATATCTTTGGTTGGTTTACGTCGCACAGAATTTTTTATTATGATTTATCGATTTATCGCTCAAGCTTTGGGCTAAAAACATTTTTATCACCCATTACTGTTTCTGCATAAACAGTGTGGAAATTGTGAATATTTGCCGCAATGTACGTCACCACGAGGTGATTAGTTTGCAATGCAGTGCATATCAGTCCCAGATAAATAGGTTACACAAACATCGCCTCAATGATTACTCGTGATCACTTCGGCCGGTCCAAGTTCATGTGAGGTACAGTCGGCTTGTTCCTTCACCTTGTATTTTTCGTCCATGTTACCACGCTAGTTTTCATTCTTATTAACTTGGTCTGTCCTTGTCTATAGTCGCCTAAACCGCAGATGGCATAGCATCGTAAATCTACGCAACTTTATGTAAATTCATTTAAGTAAATAATTAATAGCGCTATTTAGGTAGGTACACCGCGAATCGTCTTTTCATAATCCATAGGTACCACATCAAACGTTCGACTTTTTCTAAAATAAACAATCTTTCAATACGACCGTATCATCTGATTTCCGGGCGACCACACACTCTTATGTATATTTTAAATTTATTTTAAAACAAGTATGCGTAATATTGTTAGTATTATTTTGGAAATAAGTGCTAGTTTTATTTGGCAACGGTTGCCGAGTGCTTCGGTTATCGGCATTGAGTCATGTTTCTGTGCCGAGATTACCGCAAGGACGTTGCTTTCAAGATAGAAAATTATGAAACACTTACCTACTTGCATTGCACCCGAGGATTCCGAGTCCGTTAGTTTGTTTGTATTATTTAGTACAAACAAGGCGTTGTCACTGGGATAAGACAACGCCCACAATCATAATACAAACGCAGGTTATGTAATGTGCAAACAGCGCGACTCAGCCATTGACCTTCTTGTAGACATGAATGCATCATTCGCCGCGTACAATGCACCCGATGCATTGTCGCCGTTATCGGCCCACACAAGTTCATTATTTTTTCACGGCGTTATCTTGAATAAAGAATAAGGGGTTTAACGATAAATTTAACAATTTGCAGCGACAGACGTGTATACGGGTCGCGAAGCTTGACTCTTGACATTTGCGTTCATGTCGTATGCAACAAATACGATGCCCTCATCGTCGATACACTCGGAGTTTATTACCGAATGCAATGTCATTTTACTTTAACAAATATTTTAGATAAACATTAGCTGTTTAACATTTCTTTAAATTAAACCCGATGCGGCGCATCTTGATAAAAATTAATTGCGACGATATTTTTCCTCCTACCAAAATACCGAATTAACAAGTTTGTAACCTCGCGTGCCGACACTTCCGGAGTTTCAATTCGTCTGGCTGCGAGAAGCAATTAAATTGATATTTTTACACACGATAGATCCGTTTCAATTTATTTAATCTCTACAGATTTATTTGTACTTAATTGAAATATTGATATGGAGCCCAAGGTGCCGTAATATTTTTTTTTGCAATTGCAATTAGAAGCAATGAAGTGAAAATCCAGTGCTTGACGCTTTCCACAGGCCAAACGTCCATTGATTCGATATTGGACGTGTGCCAATAATTTTTCATACACATTCGCGATAAACTAAGCGTATAACGCCCTGTGTATCGTCACAGGTGGCAGTACGACAACACAACATAGACAATAGTGATGGGAACCAGTGCCAAATATCACGGGGACTGACTGACTGACCCAGTGTTTTATTTTATATGTCTGGTCGTACCGTGTCTGGGCTACAAATAGCCTGGGCCTATCACTTCCTATAAATGTCAAACTATGAAACGTTACCTCGTTAAAATTATGTAGGTATAACGGAAAACATACCAAGATTTGGGGATCTACTCAGTTCTGCGTAACCATAGCAACACGCGGCAGTTATCTAAAGTACATACATCTTTTATGGGGTACTGTGTTAAATATTACAACAAAATACCTTGTGATGTATTACAATTAAATGAAAGAAAATTTAAAACTCATATTAAATGTACATTTTGTAAACAAGCATATTATAAATTAAAGGATTTATCCAAGATAAGAATGCTTGGAAACATGCTGGTCCTGCTCCATAAGATAATCTAGAATCTAAACAAAATCAAACTGGTTGCTAATTTAAGTTGTATAAATTATTTTTTATTATATGACATTGATTTTACATTCTGTGATTACTTCCTCACACACTAACTTATTAACTGTAAAATTTTAGGAAAATCGTCTACTTTTACGATGTTTGTTAATATGTGAGAACCATGTATCTATCACATAGGTAAATAAATAATTTATCTGTCGTTGCTTCTTTTTTAATTATTTTTACCTATTGTGGTATAGTATTTTTTTTTTGGTTTTCTTCACATATAATTATATATAACCAATGTACCTAAATATACAAAATATTGTAAAACATTTTAAAAGAGTAACGCTGGAGTTTGTTGCATATTCTTCTCCATACGTAAACTACCTTTTGGAAGGGGCGACTAGAATGATTTTTTTTGTAAATTTTGACGTTCAAAAGTGCCTTAGAAATTTTGAAAAAAACTTGCCTATTTGAAACAAATGATTTGACTTTGACTTTAACAATGGATTAGACGATATTTAGTAGGAAAAGTTAACCTTCGGGCTGTACACATCATTTGTTTCGGGATTTAATTATCTGAATAGGTAGCGGCATCTACATCGCTACATGCGAACTACGCATCAAAGACCTGACGTCACACAACATCCTGACGTCACACAAAATCCTGCATCGCGCAATTAGAGTTTACCGCGCAATAGACATATATACAAGCTTCCCGACTTCAACCTCTGGGCAGTTGCCCGCCAGACACCCGTCTGGTCGGAGGATCCTCCCTTTTCTATGGGGGATAAGTGAACTTTACACCCTGTTCCTCATACCCCTAAAGGTATTAAAGTTATTCATTAATAACATTGGAAACATACTCAACTTTGTTTACAATCAAGTTTCCAGGAATAAACTAGATAGACCTAACAGATTATTAATTAAGATCATTTATTTATAAATGCACGTCTACTCGTCATTGACGAGTATAATTTATAATAATATACAACATTATTTATAACGAGAGAGATAACGTTTGACTTTAAACCGTAACCTGAGAACTTAATGAACTTGCTGACAGCAATTACAATTAACTGTTTCCGCTTTTCCGAGACTGAACACAGCACGCATGCTTCATGAAACAATTAATATATTTTTTTTTGTCTTATTTTGTTATTACTACATGGTGTACCGGTTGACGTCATCACGTCAACGCCAGCTATCGCTGAAAACAGCGCTGGGGCTCTGTCTCGCATAGGGTCGCAGCATTATGCTGAGCGATGGCCGTTTTGCGTGGACGTGACGCATATTTTTCCCCAAATTGTTTATTTTTGTGTTTTGTTCTTACCTTGCGTCATGTATACCGCAAATAAACGTATTTTCTTTCTTTCTTTCTAACTTGCACAAAAAAATAACATTTGTGTTAGACTTTTTGAAGTAAAGACAAAAGAACAACCAACTCTATCCATAATAGATTTTGTACGGGGATTTCCTGGGAAATTCTTCGTATAGATACCTAAACCTGAGTGCGTATTGCCTTTCAAAGTGTTAGAGATAGATAGAGATGAGCGGTTAGAGAAAAAGATTTCTGACAGGCGTGTTGTTAATTGTTTCATGATGATGTGCTTTTGTTATCACACTAACTTCTGCCCGCGAATTCGACCGCGTCAAATTTCGGCCTCGACCCACCGTGTCGCATCCCATCGCTCGACCCCGGCATTACTTCGTTTTCGCTTCTTTCTGACTTTTTGCTCGGCTCCTAAAGGTCGTAGCGTGATGTTATTGGCCTATAACCTTCCTCAAGAATTGGGCTTTTCAATGCTTAATTCAATTTTTCAAATCCGACTAGTAGTTCCAGAGATTACCCCCTACATACAAACAAACAAATACCTCTTTAGAATATTATTATACATATAATTATTATATTATTTGTTTGTTTTTTACGCTTTCACGTTAAAACGGCTGAACAGATTTGGATGAAACTTGGCGCATAATTAGACCATGTCCTGGATTCGGACATAGGAATGTTTTTATATTATATTATAAATATTATTATTATTATATTATAAATATTATTATTATATATATTATAAATATTATTAAGTATAGATAAGCCAGGCTTTCACGAATCTACCATGACAAACATTTGTCCTAAAGTTTTGTTGAACCACTCATGCGTGAAGCATGTCACTGTGCGCGGCTTAGGCAAGGCATACATCAGTTTTTAATAATGACTTTACGATCAGCTGTTGTGGCCGTGCCTTTACAGGAGCGCCACCGTTCATAAGATAACGATTACGAACGATGCTAATAGAGCTATTAAGATTAACTTGTTGCTACACTGCCGATAAACGTCATTATCGTTGCATTAATAACGTCCCATGAATGATATATCATGCATAGATGATCCATCTGGGCCTTATCGATAATAACTAATAACTATTAAATTATTAGAAATATCGATGGCTCTTTACAATTTAATAGTGGCTATTTCGTAAATTGATTGTGATGCAATAATCTCGATTTATTAATTTTATAATGTTTTGTGTTATTTACATAATTATACAATAATTGACAGCTTTGGTCACAACATTTTAAAAACATAATATTTTATTAAAATTAAACTAAAAACATTTGTTCTTCGAATGTCAAAATACCAATAAACCACCGGTCTTACGCTTATAAAATAAAATACCTACATAATTAAATCTTTATTGGACATTGAATGTAATATTATATCTTTGAAAAGTGTAGATACGGTTATTGTTGTTAATATCCATCTATACATCTCCTAGTAGAATGCAAATGGACTGCAGATACCGCTCACACTTTATACCTTAACGGAGTATACAAAACTGCAAGAGATACCAACCTCCTACTATCTAGATGGGCACTGCTTGAAGACTTGTAATGAGCCCATTCTGGGATAACTTTATCGTTGTACCGTACGATACTACTCCACCCCCTACCATGAAACGAAAGAGACTGTCTTGAAAATCTGTGAGAAAAAACAATAAACTAACTGAAAAAAGACAGCCTAAATCATTGATAAGAATGATGAATGTTTTTTAGAATGCATGATAAAGAATATTTGTTGCACCTCGACTCTTGAGGTGGTTTTATGACGACAGGTTGAAGTTTGTATGAGAACGACGTCGATGAAGTGGTGCCAGCTAACATATCTACTTATTAAAACCTTGTCCCAAATTACCAGCTAAGAGTACAATTAAAAAGCTTGTTTCTTTTGTCCTCAGCTTTGGGCTCTACCACGATACAGAGAAGATAGGGTGCCATCGACGTGAAGGATCGACGCTGCACATCATGACGCCGATCTTCGAATCAGATACGGTTCAGGTCGCCTGGTCTAGATGCAGCAAACGAGACGTCACCAACTTTTTGGAGTAAGTGACCCTTTCCTTCATTCATTCAAGATTTATCTACCTGCTTATTGATTGATCCAAAGTAATTATTGTTGATTAAAGAACCGGGGCAACAAGTCAGTTAATTACCATGGAATCTGTTACAATTATCGAGCATTTATTAGTTTTTAAATTAAGGAACGTAAAACTAACGACTTTTTTACTGTTTAAGTTTTATCCTCCGTTCATCCTTAAAATCGTTGACTTATTCAATAATGTCTGAAGCGTAAATTGCGAAAAGCTTTTAAGTTTTTCGTATATTTTACTTTACTCAGTAAAACTTAAATAGCGGCTGATAATAATACATGGGTATACGGCGATCGCTGCATATTGAATGCTCGCCTACCTAATTTAATTAATGATCAAGCCTCTTCCGTAGCGGTTTCATTAATGATTTTAGAGTTAAGTATTGTGACCACTCCGTTAATACAACATCTTAATTTATTTCCGACATCATTTGCACATGAAAGTGGACTCGTCTTTACATAATTCTGTCATTACTTGCAAACTACATAAAATGGTTTATAGTGCCAATAAAATTGAAAGCAGAAATCCTACGCACACATAAATAAAAATTTAAATCGTAACCTAATACCGGATGTCGTTTTATTCGATCTCGAAAAATTAATTATTAAATGTCGCAACAGAATCTATATTTTCATTCACACACGCGCCCAACTTACATATTTGTCATCATCAAGCATGCAGGCAGTATCGAATTATGGCGCTTCTTTAATGAATTAAATTTGAAGCATTCCGTGATGAATAGAAATATAAACGGAGGCTGTTAAAAAATTGATGGATCTAAATGTGACATGTTTATTGCACGTCTCCGCTGGCCAAGGACTGGGTGGTTGTGAAACCGCGCGTTTATAGAGGCGTATGCGCTATTCGTAGTTTCGTACGCACAAATCATTGTAAAGTGTGTAAACGCGCTCGTAATTGTGCGAAATGTGCTGAAATGGATCCAGTAGGCGCGCCCGCAGTTCTGCTTCAGCTGTTATTTGCTCGGCTACGTAGAAAACGTATTGTGCTACAATTTTATGGTCGACTATTTCCTAATCCAGCTGGAATGAATTTAACGCTGAATAACTTTGAACGACTTCATACATCTCTACATTTAATAAACGGAACGTTTGTTTGTTTGTTTATGACTGAGTTTCTGCTAAACGGATTATAGTGTCGTTTAGTGTTATGTAGGCGTTAAGTATAGTATTTAACTAGACTTATCAATTAATTTTGATATCATCTCTTTTAGTGCGGGATTGGGCGAGTGCCTCAGCGATCGACCATCTCAAGAGCCGCTTTATGTCTATCCTAAAGTTCCTGCTGGTAAGTTTTATAATTCAAAGCCTTCTGAACTTGTTCCTGAAACTTCAAAATACATAGATATTAAACTGTTTTTTTTTTCAGGTGTAACGTTCGATGCTGCGTACCAATGCCACTTGCAGTTCGGCGCAGAAGCGGTCGTGTGTTCTAAGCCAACAGAGCTGTGTGAACATCTGTGGTGCCAAGTCAACAACGTGTGCAAGACGATGCTGCGCCCCGCCGCACCCGGAACCACTTGCGGACTCGATATGGTGAGACATGCAGGAAACTCATTGAGCTTTTTGTATAGACGACCATTCTAACATGTGTTTTTGCTATTGCTTCATTGGATGATATGTTGTGGTCTGTGGATCGAATGATGATTTACTCGGAATGCAAATACATTCCGAGTAAATACACAGATCCGTTATTGGAAGTTAGGTACTTATATCATATTCCCCAAACTCATAATCGTTGGCTCCAAAACTAATATTAACTTATAATGCTTGTGGTGAATGAGTTATAGTAAGATACCTTTATTTGCTGAGGCCAGGCACACCGGAGGTGTTTCCTCCTTTCTTTTCCCTTCAGCGGTTAAACAAATCTTTGACTTCCACAGTGGTGTCAGAACCAGACCTGCGTCCCTCGCACGCCTTCTCCAAAGCCTCGAAACGGCGAATGGGGGCCGTGGTCAGAGTGGAGCGAATGTTCTCGAACGTGTGGCGCTGGCGTCTCTACACAGTCGCGCGAGTGCAACAACCCAGAACCCAACAACAATGGCAACTACTGTATTGGTGATAGAAGCCGGTAAGCACTTATACCTACTATTCATTCGAATTTCGGTTGTACCGTTTTTAAACAACTTAATTTCTGAGCCTTTGTGTTGTTAAGCGAAGTCTGGATACTGCTGAATTTAGGTTGTATGTTGCGAGTATGTCAGAACAATTAGCTTTATGAAACATACGGACCGTTATTGAACGTTTAGTTTGATGGCGAGTCTTTAAACTCTCCACGACTTGCCGATGAGTGAAATCTATGTAACATTTTCTAGATACAAGGTCTGCAACACCGACCCGTGCCCTATCAACGAGCCAACATTCCGGGAAGTGCAGTGCTCCAAACATAACAACATGACGTATAGAAACGAAACTATATCCGAGTGGATACCTTACTTCGACCAAGGTAAGTTTAGGAAGAAATTATTCTTAAACTTAATTTTAATACCTACAACAAGTTCCAGTTTAATTAAAACAAGCAATCAATTCAGTTCTTTTAATCAAAAATGATTACCCACATATATAAAAACAGAATATATGTAAAATTAAAATAACAAAAACCTGATATAAAATGCTAAGGCAGAGTAGATACCAGAGTATCTAATACCTGTGTCTATTTTGATTATTAGACAACTATAACATTTGTATTTCGTTTCGTTGCTGTCCGTACCAACAACATTTAGGTACGGGTTTTCCGAAAAGAGTATAATAATTTTAAACGAATTCGAAAGTTTATGTATCTGAAACCAATGTGGGTACATGATCAAAACGTTGATGTGGTCATAAAACGATGTACGTTGTTACAGACAAACCTTGCGAGTTACAATGCGTATCGCGCGACGGCAGCGATGTGGAAATGCTGGGCGGGTTCGTCGCCGACGGCACTCCCTGCAGGCAGAGCGTGGGGGCCCGGGACATGTGCATAGCTGGTAAGAATATCACTAGTATGATCACTGTATACTTAGAAACACGCATTATAAGATGATGGTCATCCTATATTGCATGAAGTTTAAGGTATTAAGGAAGGAAGGCCAGTAGGTTGGGTCTTTCGGTCTCTTTAAGCTGATGATGTAGAAAAATAGGAGATAGATACCATAGGCACTATATTATTGTATGTAGTGATTTATGCATTACCAAGGAGTTGCTTGATAATAACAAAATAAAAGTCTTATCATGCTGAGCTTCCTTTTGCATTTCTTGATTTCTTTTCTAACATCCTTTCCACCGTACATTTGTATTAAAAGCCAATCAGGCATTAGTACTTACCTTGAGTATCGTATAAAAGCGTCACAAAACAGCAATTAGGGCGCTGAACCGATTAAATTTCTTAATCGCTCAAACGTGCCCAACGTGGACTCTATAAACCTGTACTAATCCAACCGTTGCCAAAATAAAATAATGATGTCTGTTACGGTTTTCGGTAAGATGGTAATAAGTACCTACTCTCAGAAAATCAACCTTCATAAACCACGGGTCTTAGAAACCCCGAAATAGTACCTAATCCTTTCGGTGGCAGCAGTTTTTAAAGATAAGGTGATTTTTCGCAGGCGTATGCTACAAAGTCGGATGTGACTGGATAGTGGGTTCAGAAGCAGCGGAAGACAAGTGTGGTGTATGTGGCGGCAACGGATCGGCTTGCAAGACGGTGCAGGGTATCTACAGCAAACCCACCACCAAGCAATCCGGATTTAGTGAGGTAAGCATACTCTGCAAAGAGTGTACCACCACAGTGGGAGACGGAATCGGTAACCTTTAACCCTTTTTGCTTGTCCACAATATGAGCTAATCAGCAAGGTGCTACAAAGGGTGACCTAACTGCCCCTGGAGGCTATTCTAAAGAACCCCTTTCAATCTCACAAGCAGCAGATCTTTGGAGTGAGCCGTAGCTTACGCTACTCCTACTTTTAAACAAGTTCTTCAATTAGATAGGCCATAACCATAAACTTGTCATACGAATCCTAATCACAACTACATCAACAGGTTGCAGTCATACCTGCTGGGTCAAGGAATGTGAAAATAGAAGAGAAAGTTAATCCAGGCAATTACATCACTATTAAAAGCGCCAAGTCTAATAGAATATACTTGAATGGAACACGGTAAGCCAAGCAAGAAAATTATTTTGTCGAGAAACTGTTTCTTTGTGATCTGCCATTTTTTAACCTATTACAAATTCCATTACAGAAATGCTACTTTGACGGAATACTTTGTAGCGGGAACTCCAGCTATTTACGAACGCGACCGTGATTGGGAGAAAGTACGAATTGTGGGACCGCTCGCAGAAGACATCAAAGTTTATGTAAGTGAAACAGTACAATAGTATCTATTTTACGAGTTAGAGGCATTTACCTAAATATTTGATGTTCAGTTTTCAGTAGGTAGTACCTACCTAAGTAGGTAACGGAGGTACCATCGCGTTGTGAAATTCACAAGAAGCACGGCTTACCAATGCGCAATCCTTTGGTTATGATCCCTATTCTTACCGATGTTGGAGATGTCATTTCCGGCCCCAAAACTTTTAGAGAATGTTTTACAGTGGGATTTATTTCATAAAAGATTTAACTCCTTCCATTTTAGCATACAAGAAAACTCAAACGATCCTCTAATAAACTGACTCGAGCCTCTTCGTGCACGATATCCGCCGGCTACTGTATAAGGGACCTAATAACCTTCCAGATCTTCGGGCTTTCTTTTTCATCGTTTTTTTTTTCCAGCAAATGATCTACCGTGGCCGACACCGGAACCCTGGCGTGACCTACCAATACACTGTGGATAGACAGCGCATGAAGCATCGGTTCAAGTACCGGGTGTCCGAGTGGTCGGCTTGCTCCGTGTCCTGCGGCCTCGGCTACATGCGAAGACATTACGAATGCGTCGATGAACATAATCGTAAGTTGATGCTTTACATTCCAATCTATTTATGTAAATAAAAATATAATGCTGTTCGTTAGCAAGCCCAACACTTGAGAACGGTTGGGACCGATTTGTGCTTTATTTTTTTAATGTTCCTAATTTTTAATTAATTGGTATTATTATTAATATTATTAATACTATTTAATTGGAAAATTTTGGAAAAACTGGTGTTGTTTATTGTGGGATTTTTAAATAATAAAAACAAATACCCTGTAAGAAATCGAGACGTTTTTACCTCTCAACGAGGCAACGGTCAGGATAACAATCAGGATGACGATTGACTTGTCGCGAACCCGAACATGGCGTGTTGCCACGCCAAGCACTGGACGCAGAGTTTTTTTTGACTCTTTAGGAATAGTTAAACGGAATAGGTTACTGAATTATTGAAATTTGGACAGGACAACGTCTGTCGGGTCAGCTAGTGTATAATAAATGTCAGTGTCCGTGTTATGAGTGTGTCATCACCATTATCAGCCTGTGAGAAGCCCATTGCTGGACAAAAGCCTCCCTAAACGCAAGTCATTTAATTTGATCCGCGGCTACTTTCAAACTCAAAGCATTTATTATTTGAAAACAAATGCTTTGAGTTTTGAGTTCTCATCCAGCTACCACCAGCCACCCGGCGAACAAGCGTTGATCAATTCTAAAGCACGACTTCATTTATAAGAAGGTAAGGCAAGAGAGCAGTGGTGGCGAATTACGAGTTGTAGGTCTTACGGTCGAACCCTGACAGGCCCTTTACTTTGTGTAAATTATTTCATCACCACTGCTAGCAAAACGGTGAAAGAAAACATCGTGTGGAAACCGGTATGTCCTCTAGAACCAAAAATTCGAAGACATGTGACATCTGCCAACTCGCACTGGGCCCGCGTGGTGGATTAAGGACCACTCCCCCTTATCGATTGGAGGCCTGTGTTCCAGCAGTGGGAACATTGTAATAATAACAATTAATATTAATAAATGTTATTCTAATTATGCTTATGCTTACCGAAACCGCGGGCCCTGTCAACGTCATCCGAGCTACAAGAGATCCTTATAGCAGTTTATAATGTTCGTATGTTGCTCCATAGGTGCAGTCGAACAGTCGCAGTGCTACCACATCGAGTCGCCGCGACACGAGGCTCTGATGCAGCAGTGCAAGCAGCCCGCCTGCCCGCCACACACGCTGCGTACACACTGGTGGGTCGGCGCATGGAACCCTTGCTCCAAGCCCTGTCACATGCCGGTACGTACCACGTGATCGTAGCTACATCATTAACCGGCAAAAATGTAAAGAAGTAATAATAACATAAATGATTAATGATTTTATTTTTGTAAGTAGGTTTGTACTAACACATTTACACGTCAATAATATTTAAAAAACTAGATGAAGTAGCAGCTTCTTATCCTACTACTTTGAGAAGAAGCACCGAAGCAAACTGAGAGGTCACACTCAAATGCTGTCTACAATAGAAGTATAGAATAATTTTACTGTCAATTTAAGGCTTGTGCAGACCAGCGCGACTTGTCGCGCGACGCGACGCGAACAATAGAATTTCTAAGAAAACTTCACAGTATAACAATGACCGGTGTCGCGTCGCGCGACAAGTCGCGCTGGTCTGCACAAGCCTTGAGATGATGTGTAAAAGTAGCAGTGTTAATCGACTTTGTCGCTGACGGTATCTGCTCTCACGCAGCACTGGAAATGGCAAATACCTTCCCTTGATACGGTTACCACTCAAAAACATACAGTGTTACAGTACAGTTACATACTTGTACAAACCTAAATTTTGTTACAGGGCGAGGAAGCCACGAAGCAACGCGGCGTATACTGCGTGGACAAAATATCGAACAAAGTGATAGACGACTCCGAATGCGACGTACTCATTAAACCGATGAGCACCATCAAATGCGCAGACGTACCAGCATGTTAAAGGGACTACATAACACGCCATGGAAATGAATCCATACGGTCATCGATCAACGCGGTTTTATGATACAGAATAGTATCACACAGCGACTTTCAAACATAAGTGTTCGCAAGTACACTTGTATATATATCAGCCTCGTCGACACCCCGGACGACGGCTCATACCTGCAACCAGGTACAGCAGATATGCATCTGCACATCATTGAGCGAAAAAGGGTTCAGAAAGGAACGCAGAAATATGGAATCGAGACAAATGCATTTGAATAGGCAATGGTTGAAGTGAAATGTGAAGTGATAAAAGTTAATGTAGGACTCTAAAGAGCAACACTTGAATCGCGGAGTTATGAGTGACTATGAGCGCCAGTGTATTGTACTTGTTACGTATTCTTTGCAATATGAAATAACCCATCGAATAGACATAAATCAGTTACGTGTAAGTACTCGAATAGTATCCCTACGTGGTGACGTGCGAATCTCGCGAGTACGTTCAACAATGCTCTGCAATTACCACTTACTGCCATATTATAAGTAACTAGTTATAACATAGTCTTCGCTTAGTTATTAACTACTAATAAATAATATTTTATATTCTGTAACATCAGTATTAAAGTGGTGTATGTATTTCTATAAAATAATTCAAATTAAAGTAATGTGAACGAGTTTAAGTATAATATAAATTTTTTGGACCAAAAATATTTTAGAAATCAAATTCACGTTGCCATAATCACTCTTACTGCCAATATGACACTTGTATGATATAAGTAGGTATTTACTTAAGTTCTTATCATGAATGATTCTTTTTTTTTTGTACAAATGAATTATGAGTATTGTGTAATATTTAAGTGGTTTAAAGGAACACACATTGTCACATTGGGTATCCATTATGTTAGAGCTGAAATCTGTTTAATCGCTTGTATTGTATACCTATAGACAATAATTAAATCAGCTAGTCAACAACTTAGGCATTTGTACACCAGGCTATACACAGTTGTATTGTGTGGAAATCCATATGTAATTCGAATAACATAGAGTAGTATTAGAATGTAGAACCTCTTACACTATACAGTAAGTACCCATAATATTAGAAATGTTCGTAAGGTTAACTTGTAAACATGCCTCCTTTCGATTAATAATTTGTGTGTATGAAAATATGGACTATATACAATTGTGCCTAATTCTGGAACAAATGAGCCGATAATATTTATGAATATTATTTTAAGAAGCCTTGTTTGTGTCCTCCTTTATGTGACTATGCATAATTTTAAATATTAGTAATACTTTTATTTATCACCTATCTATTGTAAGGTTAATAATATCAATGTAAATGAGTTTCCAGTTTTCTGATGTTTCGGTTCTAAGATACATCAGAGCGGCGTCGATCAATTGATACACAATTTTAATTCTAAAATAGAACTGCTTTAGAAACTAACCCTTCATTTATATTACTTGTAGTGACATTTATTATACTGTTGTACCAATTATAATTGTGTATGTAATAGATTTGGCAATAAAATCGTGCATTGTTTTAAATAATGTTTTTATTTTTGTCCATACAAAAATTATAAACTCCTAAGTAAATCCATTTACTAAGAATATAAATCACAGTGAAAAATATTGGTGAAATTAACACAGTTTATGCACCAAATAAAAAACATCTTACAATCTGGACAGTAATCACAAAGTAATCATATGTAATCACATAATCAAATACAGTACAAAAAAAATATATCAAGAGAATCCCATTTTAAACAAGAATACTGAAATAAATGGTTGTTGTTCAACCCGACAATAAAAAAATTAAAGGGTATTAAAATAAAATGCAAACAAGGGGTGCAACTGCAATATTTGTTTATATAAAACTGACCACGTGTCTTAATTAATATGAAAATAATCATTTTCAATTATTTTGTGCTTGTTCCGCAGACAAAAGGCTAAGCAAAGTATGGGCAGCGTCTAATTTACATTACTCGCTCTGGCTCTACATTACATATTTGTAACATACAACATCAAATTATTCTGACAACAATCTGAGTATGATACGTCGACAAAATAATGTTATAGGCAAGTGCATAAATAATATTGTAATTGAACCAAAATAAACTTTAATTATTGCAGATAGGCAGTTTAAATAATATGCATTTCTTGGGCTCCCATAACTAATTTAGAAATGTTCAATTGAGGTACTTGAAATGATTTTTTTAATTTAATCAATTTAGTTTACATAAATCTTTAAAAAAAATACTGAAACATACAATTTTAAAAACCCCATAAAAATATTTTTGTTCACTTAAATTGACGACTCTTAAAATAATTGAGATTCATAATTTGAGTATCATCTAACCTACAGGTACATCTACAGTGCAAATAACATCCATTTAATGCTATAATTATCTTTAATCAGCATCAGTGTCTTGTAATTTTGTTTTGGGATATGATATTTTGACGGCCACAACATAAAAATAGTCTTACATTATAAAGAATAAAAATCTCACAGATCATTTTCCGTTTATTTCGGTTTTTATAACATTAATTAGTTTTATTAAAAATACGTATAAATCTTTTAATTAACCAGTTCCAGAACTTGATTCTTTTACCAGTAATGCTTCTGATGAAACGTCAAAACGTATGTTTTTCTTTTTAGTGGTATGTTTCTGTAAGAAAACAAAAAGTCTCAGACCTTTACAATATTTACAAAATATATTGATAAATTAAATTGTAGCTTTGAGCTTTAAAAAAAATGTTTTAACAAAAGCCTGTTTGCTCATATTTGTTTTTAGATGGGCCTTAAACTCCTCCTTTAAAGGGGCAGTCGTTGTTTGCTGCAGCGGGTTCTTGCAAGTCTTTACTTTCGTATTTATGAACTTGTGAACAGATCGTTACGTAAAAAATTATCCGTTTTTTTTTTAAATGTAAACCATAAACTAGTAAACATTCCTACCTTGTCTTTGTTGGCTCTAGGGTCTGTGTTCTTGGACCGTTCCTTCTCTAGGTCTGTGTGTAGTGACGCTATCTCTGCCGTCAGTTCTGCCTGCACCGACCGCAACCGCTCCACCTCTATCAGCACTTCAGCTTTGTCCTTCACTGTAATGTATTACAAGTAAATGAGTATTAACCTGATGAGAAATAAACTAAAATATGGAAAAACACAAAAATTTCACATCATTAACATACGCTATAGGAAGAGGAGCAGAAATGTATGGTACCTGTCCCCATCTACCAATAACGGCCAGACATAGGTTTTTGATTAAGCTATGACTTTCTTCTCAAAACGATTTGAGATAGACTGCCTTGAGGCAAGATTTAGCCAAGTTTCACGCGCCGTGCGTGAAACGTGCCATTTATAGAATCATAAAAAACTGTTTTTTTTTTTAATCTGCACCATTCTGAGTAGGACGTGCGCCCTGAAGGTTCCGTCTCAAAGCTATGCTTACTCGGCTGCCAGAATTTCTAAATCTGGATTTAAGGACAAACTTAACTTTTCAATTTTTATTTTTTATTTTTTTCTTGCTTATCCTGCAATCAGTTTACAAAACTATGAGCAGATGAGTTGTAGGATGATCTGGCAGGGGAGAGCTATTCCTCATCAGGAGCAACTCTCTTATTAGTCAAGCAGCTCTCTACAATTAATCCAATTGTAGAATGTTACGTCTTTTGAGTCTGCTGACACAATCTGGTATTGTGAGTTGAGCGAAATTTTTCAATTGAAAAAGAACTTTTAATAAACTCAAACGCAAAGCATTTATTTCAATTAAACCATTTACAGGCACTTTTGTATTGTCAAGGAATCGTTCAGTCAGAAATATGAAGCTAGTTGCCCATTCCAAAGCGTAGTAGGTACCTATGGAGAAGAACGGGCAAGAAACTCCATGGACACTCTTTAAAATGAATTGTTACAAAATATTGGTTACATCATTCATGTTGAAATTAAACATGTGAGAACAATGTAGAAAGACGTGCACGTTAGAAGCGTCCGTAATAAAAAGATAAAACAAGGAACAATTCAAAAATTTAAATCAGCCAAGGCAGCTAAGATTTGACCAGTCCCAACTGACGGCACCCGTTCACGAACATGACGCATGGATTAGCACCATTCAGCTCAACCATTTTGAAGGGAGCTAAATGATCCAATACACGCGCCACCATCAGCGAGACATTTGAGCGAGCATGACATACTCACAGCCGCCAGTAATAATTATTGCGTAAAGTTACTTAGTTTGATGTACTTAATGCTTGGTTGACGGCTTCGTTAAGGGTCTTGTCACATCCTGTATAACTATATCAATATATCAGGATAATTATCGTGTTTTCTTATACACAAGACACGGTTGTTTTATTTCTCAGGAACTATCCCACTGATCAAGTGTGTTTCTATTTACTTGAGGTACTTTTTAAGTACAATTTTTTAGTGTAATTACATTTTATGAGTAATCTTTAAATAATTAAATATTATAGAACACCCGCCATCTTGATGTCAATATGGCGGGTGTACCTTAATTTCGAATAATTTCGTTCTGAATGAGGTACAGATTTTTTAGAGCTAGGTACAAAATAGTATATTTTAGGTACATTTGTTTGGTAATTGGTATAATTTAATTAGCTATGGTACACCCGCCATTTTGACTCTCACCCTGGGTTAGGACATAGTATACTCTGAATTCCGGTAGCATGTTCCTGTGGGATATTTTCCGACATCCACGCGGGCGAAGCCGCGGGCAAAAGCTGTAAATGAGTAGTAAATTAATCCTTCAACTTACTCTCGCCCTGTCCAAGTATATTACACAACTTCTTATTTCGGGACTTGACTGTATAAAGCTCATGTTTGAGGGTAACAACCTCTTCTTTCAACATTACTATTTCTCTATCCTTTCTCTCCAGGGCGTCGGCAAATTGTACTCTGGTTATAATTTCATCAGAAGCTGGTTGACGATTCTTTACTCTATCATAGATTTTGTCCTTTAAAAGTTCGTTTTTCGTCTCCGATTTCACTCTTTCGAAGAATTCTGTATCTTTGTCAGGTGATTTAGGATCTTCCAGTTGACATTTTTCATCAACATGGTTGACTAAAAAAAAATTAGTTTTATAAGTCACAAAATAAAGCAGACAAATCTTCATTAAATAAATCAAAACTGAAACGTAACTGGAATCTTACATTTCATATTACTATCTTCACCCACATTCATCATGTCATTAAACTGGTCGAGACTCATGACGTTTTTCTTCTTCTGTTTCTTAGAGCCTGCTTTGGCAGTCTGTTCGATTACCTTCTTCTCAATATCGGCGTCCTTCTTAGTTTGCTTGTAGACATCTTTCTTTTCTTCAAAATCAAGCTTTGATAGTAGAATAGCCTGAAAACATATTTTTTATCATTTTTCACAGCAGGTATAGGTAGATGCATAGTGTGGAAGTGCTACATAGGTCTAGTGGCCGCAAGTACCACTGCTGAGCATGGGGTCCTGGGTTCAATCCACAAATCAGGGAGTGTTGTTGGGATTTTCCAGTAGGGAATAATTAGCAGCAGTCTGGATTTGAGTGGTTAATTACCACTTAGTATTAGTTGGCTTATTTGGGCAAACAGTGCCTATGTGCATGTATTTCCTTCCTCCATTAACATATAATAGCCAATATCCTGTAACATCATTATTATGGAATAATTCACAAAATAATTATATCACAAGATTCTAATGATTTCATAATTATTTTTTACTGTATTACGTTTATGTACATTATAATATGTAATTAGTAATGGGGTGCTTAGACTTGTAAAGTAATAGTGCGCTCATTGTTGAAGAGCATAATAAACAAATCAATAATAGTTAGAACGTAAACATTAAATACTGACTTGTTGCAGTTCAGTCTCAAAGTTGCCATCAACCATTTCTTCATCCTTCTGCTTCCACAGTTCCCACTGGTCGGCTGAGACAGGTTGTTGTTTGGACTTCTTCTTCTTGGGTATGGGCTGATACAAATTATACATAATATTACAGTACAGTTATTATTACAAAATGCTAAAACGTCATACAACCTATATATACATACTACTGAAAATAATATTATTTCCTGTAGTGTAGAGTTTATTGTCATTTGTAAATGACAACGAGAGAATAATCATTTGTAAAAAGGACGTGGCCCAACATGGGCATAGGCATGTCTTGGGTTTAAGTATAGTAAATTGTTGTTCAATGACTACTATAACCTTCTGTAAGTGGATTTTAGATTGCCATCATCGCACACTCACTGGTGAACAATCATAAGAAAGACTGAAACTGTGGGGAGACAGTGCTTCCTTACCCAAACCATTTGTTCCACCTGCTGAAGATCTCCTCCTGGACATGAGTTGCCTTGGGTAACCTGGAAGTCTTTAGACAGACTCGAAACCCAGGTTGGCATGTATAGAATGAGGAGCACTGTCTGTCTGTTTACATTTTGCTACATATTCATTGTATAATAATCTTACAGATGGGACTCGGGCCTCCTTTCTGTGAGAGGAACCACATTTAGCTAACTGAAACAAATGACTTGACAGAAAACCTCAAGTTACGTAGCAAGCTACCTAAAATAGCTGTAAAACAGTACTTGTTATTGTACAAAGAAGAAAGCTGAAAACTTTTTACTGATCTCACCATAATAGCAGTACACAATAGTATTTATGTGGACAGGACTTTCCTTCCTTTCAAAAGAATTCATAGTACTTTCTGCTGTGTAGCTACAAAATAGGGTTTCAATAAAACCAACAAATAAAAAAAAACTCAAACACAACAACAAACTGGGTACTTAAGCTATTATTTTTTAAACATAATATTATGGATACATTTCATAAAAATAAAAGTTTTTGTTTTTCTACCACAAAATAGTACGTATTCATTTAAAATAGGTTTGACAAAAATAACATCAAGCAATGAATTAGGAATTTCCTTGAAAACCCTTGGATTGTGTGTAACACAATTAGGGTGCTGTACTATGCACCTCTGGCTACTCCATAAGGTCCAGAGGTGCATAGTATTCCCACTTGGGTGTGCTTGATTAGACTAAGAGATAGACATGTACACTATGTTACGCTAATCTGGAATATGTGTTAGTAAAAAATGAATTCAAGAATATCAAATTCTGGAACAACATTAATAAGTGATGCATCAGTGTTTACAATTTAATTTGTGTACCTTAGTACCAATTTTTATTGGTTTGCTATTAATTGTTATCAGCTGCAGTTATAATTTATCAAATAGTCCTCGAACTGAGTTTTACCTGGGGTTTAGTAATGACGGTTTTTGTTTTCTTAGGAGGCTCGATCTTCTTGGGAGTGTTTATTTTAGGTTTTTTCGCCTTCTGGTTATCGTTAGGGGGGTAGTCGTCATCCTCGATCTTCAGACCGGCAAACCGGGATTGTACGACCAATGCAGCCATTTTTTTGATAACGGATCTGTTTGTAAATAGTGAAAATGAATATTGAACTAATGATTTGCGTACATTTTTTAAATAATACATAATTGATTTAGCATCTTAGCGTCAGACTACATATAATTTTAACATCCTTTTAACTGTAGTAAAAAAAACTTTAAATTCATTTCACTTAAATATACCCCCTGTAGCAAATATTAAAAAAATTGTACTCACCTATTAGAAATGTATGGGAAATCGATTAATCTATTATTCTTATCTGTTTCTGTAATAAATAAACTCCCAGAAAGCGGCGATAAGGTATTCAAAGGAATAGACAGCTGAATGTTATTATTGCCAGAGTACAAAAAATCAATAAACTATAACAATAGAGTGGGACCAACTGGGACTCAGCATTCACAAATGCATTCCATACAGTAGTACGGAAACAGATGTGAGAATATCAGTACTTATTGATTTGTGGATTCAAGTTGATTGATATAAAATAATTTTATTGTTTGATGCCCAATGAGCTCGTCCTCGTAAAGGCGCGTTATCTATTAATATACTCTACGGCCCTAGTGGGGACGCGCGACATGTTGAAATCTCTATTTCCAGTCAAACACGGAAAATTTAAAGAACATAGAGATTTCAACATGTTTTGTAGTGAATGTTTCGCCATTGCAAACGCACAGTTGGAAAGGAAGTTCCGTTTTGTTTGTTAGGTTGGTATTGATATTGGTTTTTGACATATTGACACTGACATTGACAACATTAAGATATTCACTCTTGAGTTTTTTTTTTTTTTTTTTCTTGCGAGGGTAGTGGTGAAGGCTTCACGTGCTTTATTTGTGCTACGATTTTTTTCGATTTTAGTGGTTTTATTTATGTGAACTTTTATTCTTTGTGTTTGTGTTCTTCGTGTAAGGTTAGTTTTATTTGTAATTGTCCCGCTTTTTAACCATTATTGTGCAAAATGAACTCCAAAAAGCCCCCTGACCCAGATCCTCCGAATGAACCTTTTCAACTTTCCCCTGTTATAACTGTCACCCTCCCCCATGAGTCCCAAATGCTCACGCAAGACCCCATGATGGATACAGAGACCTCAAACCGAAAAAGAGTTGCTGGCTCACCCCCTACCATTTCTAATATCCCACCTAAGATAGCAAAGAACGTAATCGGCAGACTAACCTATACAGCCAGGGATAATCCGCCGTATATTGTCCATGTTTCCCTTAAGGATGATCAAACTTCAGGCACTGTGTTACAACCGGTTAAGTTTGGTATGTTTTTGACGATGAATAATGTCAATAACATACACCTCGATGGGATCAAACGTTTAGGTAGAAATCGCGTCTCAGTCGAGTTTAAATCGCACTAGGATGCAAACAGTTTTTTAAATAATAACATTTTAGTACAACATAATTATACTGCCTCCATCCCGCAATTTATTAACACAAGAATGGGTATTGTTAGAGACATCCCTACTGAATGGACAGAGGAAGAAATTATTAAAAATATTAAGGTTCCGGAAGGATGTGGTCTGTTGTTAAGACTAGAAGGATGAGCCGTAAGGTGACATCCTCTGGTGTAGCTGTGTGGAAACCTACGCAGACAGTAGTACTAACTTTTGACGGACAAATTTTACCGAAACGTGTGTATTATTTCTATTCAGCTCTTCCAGTTGAGAGGTACACATACCCAACAATACAGTGCTATCACTGCTGTCGCTTTGGTCACTCACCCGCCCTATTTGCCGTTCAAAACCTAGGTGTTTTAAATGTGGTGAAGATCATCCTGGTGATGGATGTGAAATCACTGCTGAACTAGGTCTGTCTTGTTCTGGGAACCATTTCGCGAACGACAGTGCTTATCCTGAATTGGGCCGACAGAAGAGCATCAAAGCTCTGATGGCGGAGAAATCGATCTCATATGCGGAGGCAAGTCGGGTTTTTCCCCCTGTTTTCAGATCGTATGCCGATGTCTCAAAATCTTTCCCACTAAACAATGTTATATCTAATACACCGCAATCTCGATCATCAACCCCAATTCCTGTAACCCAAAAATCATACTGTAAAACGGTCTTCTTAAACCCTAAACCCCGAGTCCCCCTTTCACCTGGCTATAATAAACAGGCCCATCAAGCCCTAACTCAAAATTTCTCTTTTTCCCCCTCCAAAAATGGCTGTGCCTTCCCAACGGAAGACAGTGAGCCAACGATGTTTAAACAAGAGGACAAATCGAAAAACATATTAGACCTCATTACCAATATGTTAATGGCTGTTCTTGTGAATCCAACCCATTCAATACCTGACCACGTTGCCCTAAAACTGACCTCAATATTAAATTATATCAATAATATTCCATCCCCTGACATTCCTTCAATGGAACGTGAGGAGTATTACTCCCAGGAAACCTGATCTTTCCTTTTTAATTAATAAATATAAACCATCAATCTGTGGCATTACTGAGACATGGCTTTTACCTGAAAGGAATTTCAGGATGCCTTTTTTCGGCAGTGTTCGTAATGACAGACCTGATGGATATGAGGGATGTGCTTTGCTCATCAATAGCAAAGTATCATCTTCCCCAATTCCTCTACCCTCTGTTGACAATAACATAAATGTTATTGCTGTTAAGGCTGAGGATATAAATATTTTTTCTTTTTATATTGCGCACCCCACAACTCGAATATCTTTCGATAATTAGAAATTTGTTATGCAGTGTTAGCGGTCCAATACTTGTTATGGGTGATTTTAATTGTCACCATTATCGCTGAGGATCAGATACTCGTGATAATTTTGGCATAGGCTTACTGGGTATACTGGATGATCTTGATCTCTGTATCATCAACGATGGCAGTGCCACACGCAGGTCTGCTCCAGGGCAGAGTAATAGTTGTGTTGACTTGACGTTCTGCTCATCCAGTATATCTAGTCTACTCATCTGGCGTCGCTTGGATATGACTTATGGAAGTGACCACTATCCCATCATGATTGAATTCCCTTCTAAAAATGTTCCCACTAAAGTATCCCCACCCCTTTTAAAACACCAGCTAAACTCAGCAGATTGGGATTTATATTCAAAAAAATTAGATTTAAGAATATCTTCCCTTCCAAAAATTAACAGTGATAATGCCCAGGAATGCTTTGTGTCCTTTTCTTGCACCGTTTCTTCTACAGCAGATGATTGCTTCCCTTCCAAAAAACCCCAATCTGATAGAATGCCCACAGAAGAACTGGGATACCAGTTTTTCTCAAAAATTGCTCCAGCTTATGTTCCAGGTGTAGAGGACAGTTGTGTTGGCATCGATGATGTAGACGACACTAACGATCCTATGAACATGCCATTTAGCTTGGAAGAATTAAAAGCTGTACTATCCCATGTCAAAGATTCCCCACCAGGGGTTGATGGATTCCCATACTCCTTTATTTCTAAAGCTGGTCCAAAAACGCAGCAATACTACTTGGACTTGGCAAATTTTTGCTTTATTTCTGGTTACATTCCCACAGACTGGAAGGTTCAAGTTGTCATTCCGTTATTAAAATCTGGCAAAGATCCTAATGATCATTGCTCATATAGACTTATCGCTCTATCGTCCATACTAATTAAACTTTTAGAACATTTAATTAAAAATCGTTTAGAGTGGTCGGTGGAGAGCGAGAGGCTGCTTCCGGCGACTCAGTTCGGCTTTAGGAAAGGTCTGGGCACTACTGATAGTGTGGGTATCCTCACGTCAGCGGTCCGGCTGGCCCTCAGCAGGAATGTGTCTGTGGTTGCTGTTTTTCTTGACATATCGGCTGCTTATGATTCGGTTCTCCTCCCTATTCTCATCAGGCAAAAGCTGAAAGAGCTGAGAATCCCGGCTAGAATCTGTCGTATCATTGGTAGCATCTTTACCAACCGCGTCATTCAATTAAGAATCCCTGGGGCTGACTCCGAACAAAGACCAGTCTGGAGAGGGCTACCTCAAGGATCCGTTCTTAGTCCCCTATTGTATAATATATATACAGCAAACCTATCTTCTTCTCTAAATTTTTACTGCAAAATCCTTCAGTATGCTGACGATATTGCATTACTGGTCACTGGCAGTTCCATTCAGGATGCCGCTCTGTCCATGAATGTGTCTCTGTCCTCACTTAACCAATGGCTTCTTAATCACGGGTTATCTTTAAGTGCGCCAAAGAGTACAGCGGTAATTTTTACCCGCAAGCATTCTGTTCCCCAAATAGATTTAAATATAGATGGACAAATCATTCCAGTCAAGGATAAGGCTAGGTTCCTGGGAGTTACTTTAGATTCAAAATTGTCTGGGGTTGACCACATTAACAACACTCTCAAAAAGTGTGAACGCTCCGTGTCGATCCTTAAGGCTTTGGCCGGAGTGTGGTGGGGAGCTCACCCCTACACCCTTAAACTGGTCTATAATGCGCTGACCAGGAGTGCTTTGGACTACTGTTGCTTTCTTATTGAGCCCTGCAACAAAGAAGCACTTAAGAAGCTAGACAGCATTCAAGCCAAATGCTTGAGAATTGTTATTGGAGCCATGAAATCCTCTCCTATGAATGCGCTTCAAGTCGAATGTGCAGAACCTAAGAAGACAGTATCTGGCAGATCGCTTCCTATCCAAAATATTCTCCCTTTCATCCCATCCTTTAATCCCAATTTTAGAGCAAATCGACCGCTCTTATAATTATTCTCCCTATTGGAACAATAAAACAGTTCCTCTATTGCTAAATAGGTACAGAGAGCTTAAACACCTCTCTGCCCCTATTTGTCAATATCCAATTCTCCCCGTTTTTTCCACCGCATACGAGACAATTCACTTCGAACCAAAAGCCGTTTTGGGACTAGGTATACCAAAGAATTCCCAAAACGCAAGAGGTGACTTTGAGTTAGCTCTCAAGCGTTACTGGGAAGGATGGAATTTCTTTTTCACTGATGCATCTAAACTATCTCAAACAGACTGTACAGGAGTAGCAGTTTATTATCAAAATTCAAAAAAATAGCTTTACTTTATCAATGTCCGCCAGAAGCATCAGTTTTTACAGGAGAGTGTATTGGTATTTTAGAAGCCGTCCACTTTATTAAATCTCACCAAATTAAAAAATCAGTCATTTTTTCGGATTCCCGTAGCAGCATTCAGGCCTTAAAACAAAACCAACTTAGAAGCAAAGTTCATAGTCAAATCATTGTAAAAATTCAGAACTTATTATTTGATTGTTCCCAAAACGGCTTGGATATCAAGATAGCTTGGATCACTAGTCACTCGGGTATTGCTGGCAATGAGTGCGCTGATTCGTTAGCAAAGTATGCCACATCAAATCCAGTTGATCGGAAGCACTACTTAGCTCATAACTACGATTTGCGAAATGGTGCCAAGCCCAAGTTATTCGACTCGTGGACTAAAAAATGGAGGAATACTTCAAAAACCAAGGGCGTCTACTTCGCAGCGATACAGCCCGACATCCAACGCAAACCTTGGTTTTTCAAATGCCCGAAATTGTCCAAAAGAACTGTTTCGTCACTTTGTAGACTGAGACTCGGACATTGTTGTAGCCCAGTGTTCCTGAACAAGATCTATGTTCGGGACAATTCCCGACACGCCGATCCCGGAGAATACCTACTTGACTGCGTGCAGTTGTATACACCGCCCCAAGGTCGGAGAGTCCCCCACCCACATATCAGTCATATCAGCCATATCAGTCATCCCAGCCACATATCCTCGGTTCAGGGGGGGAGTGAGGTGCTTGACCCTCCCACGACGTTTAAGAGGGGCGCGCGTGCAACACTTCGCGCCGCCACCACGGGTCCTGATGTGTGGGGCGACGGCGACTGCGTGCATTTGTATCCACCGCCCCAAGATCGGAGAGTCCCACCCACCTGTCAGCCAACGCTCTCAGAATGGTGTTGGGGCTGTCGCGAACACAGCGTAGCAGAGATGCGCATCTCTTGCGCATGATGGCCGAAAAACTAGCAACGTCCGCGTCGGCAAACATGCAGGCGCGCTACAAAAACGAGGTAGCCCCATCAACACCCGGAACATGTTGTAATATTGTGTGCGCAGGCCAGTATATGCCCTTTGCGTAAAGTCCACCCACAGGCTGCACGTGTACAAGGATTGGCAGTATGCTTTGAAAAGCGTCACCTTAACCCGAGCCGTACAACGCGCAAACCTGCGGGCCAACATCCCACATCGAACAGCCAGTGACCTGCGCTCCCGCCTATATCAACATTATCTTTCTAAACGTCTGAGACCCAATGACCCAGATATTTAAAATTTGTAACTCTTTTTAGAGGTGTGCCGTGCCACACAGCATAGGTATCTGGTGGAATTGTGCTCTAGCATTAACTGCCTTCTATCAAGAATTCTCTCTTCGATGCATTATATTTGAGCCCATGGATCTCAGCGTACGATTAACACACGTTAATCAGTTTTCTTATTGCCCTGTTGAAGGGCTCAGCACTACTCAGTAGAACCATATCGTCTGCTTATTATACCATCAATATGACAGCCAATTCCGGTTCTACTAAGCTCATCGATCAGATTATTGATGTACAGATTAAACAACGCAGGCGAGGACAGCCTTCTTACCCCACACTCAAGCCTTTATTCGGCTGAAAAGAAGTTTGCCCATCTGACACGATTCCGTTGATTAGCCTACCAAAATTTAAATATGTCTTACTTCCTGGGGCACATCCGCCTCATTCTGCCTTAGAGTATATAACACTGGAGAAGCCTTACGAACACTTCCCCTCTATAAAAGTACAAGAACAAATGTTCTAGTACGTTCATAAAAACTACTTTCAAATCGATTCTAACGAGTTATCTATCATAAGTGCGAAAAATATTTGACCGAATTTCATTTAACCTAAAACTTTTTAACTATTATCCTTTCTTTTTTTTACTTTATCGAAGTCACGTCTGCCACTGTATCGGTTGACCTATTTATCAATTCGATTTTTTTCGTTACTCCGACGTTTCATTTGGTCGAAAAACTTTTTACCGAAGTTCCACTTAGCCGAAATAACATTTGTTCGAAGTATTATGTTTCCGAACATTTATTATACCATGAGGTATGAATGGGTGAAGGAAGGATGCTTGCTTCAAGCATGCAGCATGCAAGCAGGCATACAGCATGCAAGCAGGAATGCAGCGTGCAAGCACGCATGCAGCATGCAAGCAGGCATCTAGCATGCAGGCAAGCATGCAGCGTGAAAACAAGCATGCAACATGCACGCAGGACGCAGGCATGCAACATGCAGCAAGCATTGTTTCTGTCACGGCTCCGGCGCACTGTGAATCGAAATGAGGCTCTCGACGACATTGGATCTTAAATTTTAAAGTGTCGATTTTTTGCTTGAAATGGCTTCTAATAGCCAATATTATGCAAAAATATATCATAGGGTAGGTACAGTCGCCTCAGCCGCGGCGGCGGGCCTTCAAACCACCTGCTCCTCAGCTCGCGGGCTGCTTAAATTACACTCTAGGGGTAGGGGAGATAAGACTACGTGGAATCGGTTTTGCAGCGATTCGTTGCTGTCACAAAATTTTGTACCTAGCACAACATATTGACTTTTTATGACACGCTACCAAGTAACCAGCTATATATTTGCGACTAATAATATTCCGTAAAATATTGTTTCGGTGTGGTCAAAATATGGCATCTTTTGAACTTTTTTCATTTGGCAAATGATAATAAATCATTTGCCAAATGAAAAAAGTTCAAAAGAGGCTTCGGCCAAAAGCAAAAAGTTATTTTGTAAATCGGCGAAATATAGTTCGGTAAAATAATACCTATGACACTTGATTCTTCGATGATCTAAAAATATGTCAAATAATGCTTAAAGCAAAAAAGACGTAGGTCAATAGTTTTCGGTAAAATTAAATTCGAACAAAAATAATTCGGAAAAGTGATCGGTTCCCATTCTAACGCACTTCGTAAATCGTTTTAAAGGCGCGCGGAGCTCCGTGAAAATGTCTAGTTGTGCTCAGTGCTGATAGATTCTGTAAAAAGCGTTCAAATACGTCAAATTTACCTAAAGAACTAAATAACCTTCCTTAAGTTGACATTTTTTTATAATATGTAGTCATGTTTTTATTGAAATTGAATATTCTAACCTCATAATACATTTCGATTTTTCATTCGATTCGATCCATGATTCAATATAAAACGTAGCATGAATCGAGTATTTCCTCACATTGTTTCTGTGACGTCACCGAGTCTCTCATCATCGTCATCTCGTTTTTATGTTCATAAAGATCAAAATACTTTTCTTTTGCATTAAGAAAATATACGTCAAATCAGCAAAACTTACACGCACTTGACATGCGATTATGTCCTTTAGCAAACATGTTAACGAGACTACCGTAGGGTTGAGGTTATGTTTGAAACCAAAATTGGCATGACGATAATTATGTACGTTTGCCCAGCACGGCCCCTCAGAATTTGCATTTATGGTGTACACCATTGCAATGTACTCGCCTCTAGCAGTATATGTACCGATTTCTTTTTCAATGTACCTCTATACTTTTGAAGAAATATGCAAAAAAAGGTGGCCGTGCCAGCCAAACGCTTTCAGCACGGCCCCCCATGTAACTTGAATAATACATACCGTATTAACAAATGTCTATAACTCAAGAAATGTACTCTATTAATACGTTATATGTGCCGCAACAGTTATTGTGAATTCATAATAACAAATAATATATAGATGTGGATAAGGGGCCGTGCTGGAAAAAATCATTTTAAGAAATATCTAAAAAAGACAAAACATACTTAGCCAAAAACTATTAAAAAATAATTGAAGTTTAGCAAGTAACATATGTACCGCATTGATTTCTCATACAACTTGTTATATTGTGAAAAATAAATCTATTTTAGTTCATTCAGCACGGCCCTCTATAGTTGCCTATATCTTTTTAAATAAGCCGTGTATGTTTACAAAATTCGACTTCCTGAATAATATATAGGAGTACATTCCTTTCAACTAAATTGCAATTCTGCTGTATCAATACTTTAGAAGATAAATTCAATCTAAAATATACATACATTAAAACTGATGGGGTGACCATGATTTCATATATTTGGTAGGTAGGTACATAAATGTTCTATATTTATGTACTTATATTAATTAAATTATGTGACTACATTGAAATAAACATTCTTTTTACCCGACTGTACCAGAAGGACGGTAAGGTTTTTCGAGTGAATGAATGTAGATATGTAGCAACCTTCATTTCTTTGGCACGCTTTGTAGTCTAAACGGCTTTATTAATTTCAACTTGAGAGATGTCGTTATATTCGTCTTAATTGTGAGAATGACACAGGGTAGGTATAGGTACCCATCAAAAACATTAAAAATAAAAATAACTGATTCTTGGCGTCAAGTAATTAATCGTTTTCTTTTCCTCAAAGCCTATCTAGTGGGATAATATATTAAATAAACGAATTTCTAAGTGGACTAGCTTTAACTTACGGTTCGGCTCGCGTGGTAGAAATAAAAAATATATAAAGCGTGCTTATAACCTTCCCCTAGAAAAAACACAACTTATAATATGTTTAAATAAATGTTATTCAGAATGAGAAATGCTAAAAAAAACAAAATATTCAATGTTTCTCAAAGTTTAAAATTTGTCCGCTATTGGGTAATTTATTTAAATAATTATGTGTTTATTCATTACATCTTAAAAAATAATCATTAAGTATAATAATATATTATCAGTTAATTTTGTCGTGTGCGATCGCTATTAGTTCACTGACGCTACCGTAATTTTTAATGTGGCGCTGGTGTCGCGGTTACTTCATGTTGCGCTTGAGTGTTTATTGACAGTCACATCTCTACGCGCATAACAGACAGTAGTAAATATAAATACTGCTCAAATAATATGAATATTCATGGGTCGTGTGTTTGTGCAGTGAATTCTATTTCAAGGACGAAAATGGATTGTTAAAATAAACGGGTAAGTAAGTTTTAAGTTATAATATAATTTATTTGTATTTAAAAAATAGATTTGATGTAAGTATATCTAGGTAAGTGCATGTAGGAATTGAACTTGACCCTAAAGAAGATTGCGTAAATATTAAAGTTACACGTTGTATGCACATAAGATAATGCAAAGCACATTAAATCAGTATGCTAGATTTATTTAATGTTATTTAAAAATACCAAAATGTATGAAGCACCTGCTTACGACACAAATCTTTGCAAATTTTCTTTTTTTACAAATCTTTGCATGAGTAGTAGACATGCGCATAACAGTGCATCGAAAGTCAATGCCATATGATATGCACCGGTTCCAAAGTACATCAACTTTTGATATGCACTTTAGTACATATCAACCGGCCATGAGGGCGGTCGATAAATACGATTTATACACTATGCACTGCGGTTGATAATAGCAACCGCAGTATATAATATATACTGCGATTAATAGTACATAGGGCATACCCATGTCACTTACAGACATGTGTATACACTATGCAGAACATCACTTCTTGAGATATAAACTGTAACGCAATGGAATAGGGTTCATTTTAACTTGTTGTGGCTAAGCTATGCTTCGGTCTCATTCACTCTCATTATAATTTGTATTAGCTGTCGCGGGTAATGCGTTTCACGTCAGAGTTGGCGAGCCATACATATTACATGCACTCTTTCTCTCACTCATTGCCCGTGTGATACGAATGAATGCGATGCCATAGTCAATGCGGTGTATAGTACATATCTCAATATCTCGGGCAATGCGAGTGAATGTATACACTGCTCAGTGAATATGTACTTTGTGATATCAACCGCAGTGCATATCCATGTCTAATGAGTAGTTCTATTATTAATTATTTCTTACATTAAATTTATTTTGCTAACCATAATATATGATAGCAAACTGTGTAATGAGCCTACGATTATTATGTTACCTTACATAATTAATCATAGTTTTTGTTTAATTGTGTTCTGTTCATTTACAAGCAAAACCCAAGAGTGCTTCGTAGTTATATAAAAGAAAATACTTGTGTATCTAGTAGTATTAAGCCTTTACAATTATTAGGAGTTACATTTCTGTTGATTTTACGCCCAGAGTCCATAGAAATTTACCTACCATCTTTTAAAATTTTAAGGAACTCTTCAATATAGTGGAAATATACCTACTTTACCCACTATACATATATAGAGTAGGTAAATGTGACACGCAAAAGTTGAGATATACAATTTTCGGACGCTATTTTAAACTTAAAGCGGCCCGTTGGCAGCATCGTTCATTCATTCAGCATTTTTCACTTAAGAATTGGTGTAATCATACTGAGCAGTAATTATAAAAAATGTTGAATAATTAGGGTATCAAAAATAATTATCACTTTATATTAACCGTTATTTATTAATATATTTAGTAAATAAATAGGTAGCAAAATTATATATAAATCTAAAAAGAAGTTACGTAATTCACTATAAATATTTGTACAGATTTTTTTTTCTTCAGATTGATACAATTAATGGTGAGGATGGGCAAGAAAAGTGATGTAGCATTAGATGTACAGAAACAACTATTTATGAAAAATCGACATCAGCTCAAAGGACCGAAATATGATAGAAATGTGTACCAGAAACTAGCTGAAGAGCTTAATTATGCTATGTCTCCGAAAGCATTGTACCTAAGTTATAAAAGAAATTTTCTGGGCACTAATGACCTCACACCGGAGCCAACAAAAATTGATGACAAACTAGGAAACATTAGTGTTGGAACGACACCTTTGAATTCGTCTAAGAAATCGACACCTTTGCCTGAATCATCCGAACATAGTAAAAACGAAGATAGAAATAGAGTTATTTTTAAATTTCCTGTGGATATTCACGAGTGGAAAAAAATACAGCCAATACGCAGCACTTTTCGACGAAACGATAAAAAGAAGCCATACCTGAGATATGAAACATACAAAACCATTCCTAAGTATAAATGGTCCTGCCTTTTGAGGCAAAAGCTTTGGAAACATTTTAAATTGCCATGTACAATATCTTTTAAAAATTATAACATTAATAGCAATGGAATTACCTTCCACGGAAAATGTACTCAGTGCAACGCAAAAGTGCGTATTCATGACACCGAGAAGACAGACAAGGTCGTCGAATTTCTTTGTGAAATTATCAACTTAGATAATAACTTTAAGCATGACCCACGAAAGAAAGTTCGTTGTACTCCGTACTTGAGACGAAAATTATCAGATAATTTAAAAGAAAAGCCAGCAGCCGTTGTTCATAAAGATCTGGCACGTCGCACAATGACATTCGGAGATACAGAACCACCTACATTGCCATCTCTTGGAGCACTCAGGATAATCCGTTATGAATCTAATAGTCAACATTGGTATCACAAAAATGAATTAATGTCTTTGATAATTTTAGCTGAGAGCGTCGAGTTCTCTAATATAATTCAAGAAATACTTATAAAACCAACATTTCATGTACACTATTGGTTAGAAGAACAACTCAATTATTATAGACACTATTCTAAAGTAGTTGACAGAATAACTATTTCCCTAGATGCTACTGGTTCTATTTATAAAACTAACAACCTAACCAAGAAATTATTTTTATACGTAGTAATGTTAACTGCTAATAATAGCTTGAAATCTGTACCCGTCGCCCAAATGGTTAGCAATTCCCATACCAAAGAAACTATTGCGGATTGGTTATCTAAATGGGCAAAGAATATCACTTCGCCCGCAGAAGTTATAACTGACGACTCATCGGCTTTGATTGCGGCTGTAATTAATTGTTTTACAAAATTTAACTCAACCAAGGATTATTTAGAGGCTTCTTTTAAAGCATTAGAAGGCAACTTCATTGTACCTAATTTATATATGAGAATTGATACGAGCCATTTTATTAAATCTATTCGTAAAATTTCTTTAGAAAACGCACCAAAAAAAGTGAATTACTTATTTGTTCAGTGTATTCTTTACATTAAAAAAGCAGAAAATATTAATGTCATCAAAAACATCATCGATAAACTGCTAGCTATAATCCTGTCTAAATATCATTCCAAGCATTGTACTGAAGCCCAATATTACCTGAGAAGTGTACTTCAAAATGTAAATATTAAGGAAATACATGATAATATAACTGAAGATGACTCTTTATCAAGTGATGACCGTTACTGTTTACATGATGACGTTCATGTTGATACAACGTTTAATGAGCTGAATTTCGCGAAGTGGTTTGAGGAAACTGTTACACATCATAAAGAAGAAGTTTGTGTAACTGGCCCTCTAAATGATTTTTATTATCCGCCCTTATTAACGACAATAAAACGACTACTGCGAAAATTGCCCCTGTGGTCGAATGTCATGATGCCATTATATAAATCAGATAATAAAAATCCTTCGTCGAGTGCATCAGAGGATCATTTTAAAACTTTAAAACACTTGCTGCTGAAATCTAAAATAACAAAACATAGAATTGACGTTTTCCTGCAAAGACATATTAATTATTTATTTATTTATTTAGAGTTAAATATTGCAGCGAGTAAATTTCATATAGAACCTAACACTGTAAAAAAAACAAATCGCAGGACGACAAAACCCATAAGTAAAAAACAACAAAAACCGAAACGACAATTTGTTCAAGACTCAATATTTAGCGATCAACCAACATTTGTAGAAAATTGGGGAGGTCAAGCAGACAAGGCCGTTAATGTAAAGCCACATACCGGTATAAAATTTATAAAAAATGGTAACATGATTAAAAATTCAACAGTCGTTAACACATGCGGTTTTGATGCAATAATGTTTTTGATTGCATTTGGCTTTCAGTCGTTTTCTAATTTCAAAATGGAAATTGAGTCAAAAGATAATAAACTTCGAGACTATATAAATCTCATCTTAAATGAAAATGTTGACAAAGGTACTGTGTATGAAATGAGAAATTACGTTTGTCATGAATATTTTGACCGGCCAGCGCATGTAAAGATAATAACAGATTGTGAATGCAATGTCGCTAATTTGTATGAGCAAATGTTTACCAATTTATTTTACAGTGCTCAGTTTATAAAAGTTTGCACAAAAGAAGAATGTCAATATTATGTAGAAATCATAAGACCTTTTATAGCTTTGAATATTAACATAATTAACACGTTTGGTATTTTGGCATTAGAAGAATCACTTGCTATCGAAACTACTTCTCAAATTTGTAAAAATAATTGCGGTGGAACTGTCATTTCAAGTTATAAATTACAAAGGATTATACCTTTGATTTAAATGGAACAGATGCAATAGTTTTGTGTAATATCCCGGTCACTATTAATATTCAAAATCAAATTTATGGTGTCGTTGGTGCCATTGAATATGTAGGGAATTCAGAGGGAACTCTGGGCCATTATAAGTGCCATACGCTTAGCCATGATCTGTGGCTATGTTATGATGATTTGGCCTTGAAAATTAACAACAGTACAGTGGAGTCGATATTTTTACACACTCTTACTTACGTTTTAGTGAGTGATATGTGATATTTAATACAACTAAAAATAATAACTTTTACGAATATTCCGCTTTCACGTCGGAGCGGAGCTCAGGGTTTGCTGAATATGATCCTATGAGTGACGGCTCTGGTAATTACAGTGAAACCAGAATATGTTTTTGAGCCATGGTTTTTAAATACATGTATTTTGTAATAATTTTTAAAGTTAATTTTACACTATTTAAGAATCTGGTAAAGACTAGTTGCTAAAAAAATGCATATGAAACTGTGAACTGTTTAATAAGAAGTCAATACTGTTGTAATGTCATCTGTGATTACTTTTAATAAGTTAATTTATGTACTAGTTTTTCTATGATTATTCCATAGGTAACATAATATTAGTAACATAAACGAACAATATTCTAATTGTTATAGTCGTTGAAAAACATCTGTGATTACGTGGATTTAATTAATTGCCTGTGATTATACCAAATAATTAAAGCGATTCATGCAAATTAATATTAGTGTAATGTAAGGTTCAATCAATATGATTTATTGAACGCGTATCTGTGATTTTTTAAGATTTTTAAGCTCTGTAGTGTTATTGAGACATAGGTTGTTATTCCATGTAAACGAACTAATTTGTGAAATGTAATGAATCTGTGATTTTATTGTAATGTATGATTTTTAAGACTTTGAGCTATGTAGTCTTAGCGACACTAACTTGACACTTGTACGATTATCGACCTATTATGTATAAGTACCTAGTTATCGTTTATATAGTTTACCATATTGTTGATTTGTTTATTTTAATACAGATTTACTCAATTTAAGCAGTATTTTTTATCCTATTTTCATGTAGAATCATGGTCACCCCATCAGTTTTAATGTATGTATATTTTAGATTGAATTTATCTTCTAAAGTATTGATACAGCAGAATTGCAATTTAGTTGAAAGGAATGTACTCCTATATATTATTCAGGAAGTCGAATTTTGTAAACATACACGGCTTATTTAAAAAGATATAGGCAACTATAGAGGGCCGTGCTGAATGAACTAAAATAGATTTATTTTTCACAATATAACAAGTTGTATGAGAAATCAATGCGGTACATATGTTACTTGCTAAACTTCAATTATTTTTTAATAGTTTTTGGCTAAGTATGTTTTGTCTTTTTTAGATATTTCTTAAAATGATTTTTTCCAGCACGGCCCCTTATCCACATCTATATATTATTTGTTATTATGAATTCACAATAACTGTTGCGGCACATATAACGTATTAATAGAGTACATTTCTTGAGTTATAGACATTTGTTAATACGGTATGTATTATTCAAGTTACATGGGGGGCCGTGCTGAAAGCGTTTGGCTGGCACGGCCACCTTTTTTTGCATATTTCTTCAAAAGTATAGAGGTACATTGAAAAAGAAATCGGTACATATACTGCTAGAGGCGAGTACATTGCAATGGTGTACACCATAAATGCAAATTCTGAGGGGCCGTGCTGGGCAAACGTACATCGATAATTTCGTAGTAAAAATTACTTGGTAGTTTTTTTTGTTAATTTTTTTTGATTGTTTAATGTTCTATAACTTTTTTATGTTCATTGAAATGGGTACACATTTTTTTTTTTGAACTTGTCCTAATTTATTATTGAGATTACTTACTTATCACAAATTTTGTTAAGTACTTTTATTTAATTGTAGTTATTTTCTCTTCTCATTCAAATGTAACTGTTTTATTTCATGGATTCAAACAAAATTCCGAATAAATATCGATATCAATAAAAAAAAAACTAATTGTACGGACTTCTCTATCCGGTATCGCGTCCCCCGCTAACAGTGACAGACTTTTTGTTCGGAATATTGTGCATAAGGCAAAGGCTTCTCCAGTGCTAAATACTCTAAGCATGCTGCAGTTTACCCCATATCACATTATAATGATACAAGGTCAAATGCTTTTGACAAATCTAGGTTAACGCAAATACTGCATTGCGTAATACACGATCAATCAGACTGAATCGTTTTGAAACAGATTGTTAATCCATTGCTTCATATGTTCGAAAAAAAATCAGCTCAATAACGTAAATAACGCAATGAATGTTGTTTTACTGTCAAAATGAGACAGATTAGTCGTGGTGGTGTTTAGCAAATAAAATTAGCCATTTAAATTATGTTTTGATTTGCTTGACACCACTTGTTTTATTTATTTTTTATTAAAAAAAAAAAATGTGTGCTGGGACACATAGTAGAAGTGAAACGTCAACCGACAAGTGGAAAATCGAATCGCAACGGACAAGTGGCAAAAGGAATCACAACAAAAAAAAAATGGAATTTTACGGGCAGATTGTAAATGTACCGTGTGTATTGTCCAATTTGAAAACCTGCCTGTAAAACTTCAAGTTAAAATTTTGTTGCAATGCTAAAAATCAAAAGTACTAATTTTTTTTTGGTAAGCATTGCCATTTAAAGTATAAAAAAGAAAATCCCACCTCGATCTTAAAAAAATATTTACTGTTGAGCTGCTGAGCCGCGGTTGAAACCCCCCAGGCGCTCCAATATTATCTAACAATGGCCCGGAATAAACTTACATCACTGCCATGAAATGTCCCCTGGAATACGTAGTACCTTTTCGAAAACAAAACTTGATGTCACATAATGCAGCACCAGAGCCCAGTGAACATAGTCCATGGGAATTTTATATTGGCAGTCTTGTAGATTTGGCACCTAAAGTTGTTCTAAAACATAAGTTAAATTATGCTCCTAATAGTATACCTTGGACATTAGTGGAGTAGGTAGATAGTGCGAATATGTTTGTCTGTGTTGCACCAGTAGTAAACAATACATTTTACATAAATGAAGAGTTTCAATTAAACGACTAATTCAGAGTTGTTTTTGTTGTTTTATATTAGGAAAAGCACTGTTACGTTCCAATGCTATTTCTGTTCACCTAAATATTTTAACAGATGATTTTTAACTGTAATCTTATTGAAACAATGAATTATATAATAAGAATAAAATATTTATTTAAAACATTTTGTTTTATATTATTAATTAAGACCTTCAAGCCTCCAACTGATATCTGGAATAACTGGGGCTATCCTTATGTGAGGTTCTGAAAAACGAAAACATAATATAAGCATTTCATAGTTAGGACACATTTGGATACATTACTGCCTCTCTTACAGCTCACTAGTAGCTATCAGACCCTTAACTAAAACAGGTTTGCATCTAAAAGCTTGTAAGGTCGATTTCATGTGGAGAATTATTAATTTTAACATACCAAGAGTGGCAATACCCTGTGGTATTATGCTTTGTCCTTCTGGTACATTCTGGGCAGCAATGGTCGCATTAGTCGCTTCTAGTACAAGCTCATTCGTCCAGATATCTTTGAAACTGTCCTTCATTTCTTTCAACACTTTCTGCAAAGAACCCTGTAACATAAGATCGTATTTTCTATCTATGTATTTTCCATTTATAACGAAGATAATAATCGACAATAAACCGCAAGCGTGGGGTGAGTCAGATGGGTGGGACTTCCTCAGGCTAGGTGGAGCGACGACCGTAGTCGCAGTTGCAAGGTAGCAGTTAGCAGCTCGATGGGAGTGGGCGGGGATAGCTAAGTGACGTGTGGACAGCCATAGGCTAATCTTGAGGAATGAAGATGATAAGATCTCAATTGTGAAATTCAAATGGATAAAAAACAAACCGGCCAAACAATGAAGGGTTCAATTAAAATAAATATCAAATACGTAGGCAGACCTACGTATTTGATATTTATTTTAATTTGATACCTCCGCGCGTTCCTGAGAAAAAGGGTCTTGACAGACAGACGGACAACGACGTGATCCTATAAGGGTTCCGTTTTTCCTTTTGAGGTACGGAACCCTAAAAATAGTATAATAGTTTCATGCGGACTGCCTATAGAAATGAAAACTTAAAACTTTGAAAACAGTGTTTTTTTTAAAATTAATTGTTGTAGCTATCCAATTTTTTTATGTCTGACTGGTTTTCACATCTATCGGCACTCCGGCAACAACAAGGTCAACACTTCGTACTCATAGCATAGTTAAGGTACTGATAACATTAAATTTAGCATTAACCCATAAGACATAGCGCAAACTCTTAGGACATAGGGTGAACTTATAAGACATTCCTCTTCTACCATCGCTCAACGCGCCTAAAGAAGTTGTCACTTCAAAAAACGCATGCGGTCGGGGGATTCCCGTCAGGAACGAAGTTCCTTCTCACATATCATTTAAAACAAAATCAGCCGCCATCTTGAATTTACATTTTTACGTCACTATCGGCCTTTATCACCCTTGAAAACCATGAAAACGACACCCATGTCGAAATATGAACAATTTCGCAGCCGCCATCTTGGATTTCCATTTTGACCAATTCTATTTATTTTAGAACAAGACCGTCGCAAGTATGAACGCTTTTTCGCGTGACGATTTCTGCCAGTTTACTCCTTCCGCAAGCGGCGTTAAAGAAAATCGTTCCAAAAAAAACCGGCCAAGTGCGTGTCGGACCACGCACAATGAAGGGTTCCGTAGAAAGGATGAATTTATCCCAAGAACAAACTTAACATTGTAGTTCAAAAACATGTTCTGCCATACATTCCAACTGCAAATATAAGTTTGTACGCACAATATTGAGAGATTTACCATGTTATTTTAAAACCTTTCCTGTAATCTATGAGTAAAGAACCATTTTCTATATTTTTTTGGTGGTCAATTTTCATCAATTTTCTTAAATATCTTTAAAAAAGTATTTATTTTTAAAAAAATATTGAGATCCTCGTAACAAGCCCTTTCATTTGATATGTCACACGGTACAGTTAGCAAAGTATTTTTTTAAATTTTCTTATTTATCCCCCAAAAGTGACCCCATATTCAAAATTAATTTATTTACTATTACCACAGAAATACATAATATGTATACCAAACAACTTAATCAGTCAATTCGATTCGGAGCAAATTGGCTGTGATAGACGGACAGACAGACAGACACATGAGTGATCATAAAAGGGTTCCGTTTTTCCTTTTGAGCTACGGAACCCTAAAAAAACTCCACTTACTGCTACTACAGCATGTCGGCGCAGGCATATCGGTGACGTGAACCCATAAGTTTTTCGCCTACCTAAAATCGCTTAAAGCAACTAAAGAAGTTTTCACTTCAAAAATTGTACAGGAGTGGATGATAGTGTATCTACATGTCGGGTGTGGATGGACCACGCAAAATAATGTACATTTTTACCTGTAAGATGTAAGCTTCTTTGTCCTTATTGAAGTAACTCAAAGCAATGACTATTTCTTTCACTTGCAATCTCAAATCGTATGTAGCAGTAACCAAAGTGTGTAGAGCCATTACTAGGGCAACATCTTCATACTGAGAACCTTCTTTGAGTGATGCCACTTTGCGCTCATGTTTTCGTCTGTTCTTACTCGAACGGAAAGATCGACTGAAAATGAAGTAAGAGTCTGTTTAATGAAGTGAAAGTTGAAGCGAGAATTTGTTGAAATCCATACTTCGATACTAATTATACTCGTATAAATGCGACAGTAATACTGTGTGCTACCTTTTCACGCCTAAACTAATGTACCGATCGTTATGAAAGAAGCCTGGGACCTGAAGAAAGACATAGGCCACTTTTCATCCTGGATATTTGCATTAAAAGATGATCAAATATAAAATACAGGCAGACGAAGTTGCGGACAACAGCTAGGTCGTTTCTAAAACGAACTCGAACGAGTTATCCTTTGTGGTAACGCTAATGACTTTGAAGATAAATATCGCGCAAGCTATAATAACTATGTGGTTTCCTCTCTATCTAACTTAGCCCTTTGACTGTTTCAACCACGCCATTTTTTTGAAAATCTACTATTAGAAGCAGATTTTCTCCATGGCTTGCTGCCTAAATTTATATTTGTTGTATAACTTCCCGATACAACAAAAATAATTAAGTAAACATTATCCTGTACAATTACTCGCCATAGGCGTTCCACAGGCAACAATTCTAGGCCCTGTTTTTGTTAGTTTATATCATTCATATTATCATTCTTACCTTGAACCCCTGGACGAAGAAGCAAGTGTACTTCCTGCATCAGAATATAAATCACTGTCCTTATTGGTATAAAAGTCGAATGTATCCACTGGGTGCTTAGTTTTATTTTCTCTTACAACTTGTAGACGTTCACGGTGCCTTATGAATGTCGCCCAGTTCATCTCAATTATTTCTTTCATATTATTGTACTCTTCTAGTATAGCGGGCTGAAGCTTTTCATCTACAAAGAACAATCAACTAATAGTGTTATATTTATGTAATTGTATATTTATTACATTATCTGTGTGTAATTATTGATCCTTGTAGTTGTATGGATTTTGTATCTGGCAATAAAAAGATTTCATTTCATAACTATAAACTAAGCCAAGCTTGACATTTTTAAGTAGTAATGAAATATAAGTATCAGAACAAACCTTTCAGATTTATATTTTTGTATTGGGAACAAAGTCTTAACGCAGTTTTATATTGTCCACATTCAATGGCATAAGAGATTGTTAGTTCACAGTTACCATAAAACTGATCTAAAATTGTTAACGCTTCCTTGTGGCGCTTGTCTTGTTTTAGACCTTCCACGAGATCCCTTAAGAAATAAAATAAAAGTTAAAAAAATTACATGAAAAATATAACCTTAATTATTTTCTAACAAACCAAAAACATACCAACACAAATCCTTAAATTGTTCTTTAGGCCATGAATTTGCCAAACTTATTGCTAATTCCCATTCCAGAGCGTCCTTATAGCATTCAATAGCTTTATCAATACTATTTGCTCTTTCATACACTATTCCAGCTTCTGTGTATTGCTTCTTCAACTTTAAGTAGAGTCCAAAGTCATCTGATATCTCGTCGAAAATAGCATCGTTTGGAGAAAACAGAGTCAATGCTTCGCGGTACAGGCTATGGTATTTTACAAAAGTTTTTAACTCATTATGTTTGCTTGTGCCACACATCACAAGACTTTCTACTGCCCTCTCGAACCTTTTCAGGTGTTTGTTAATTGTAAATCTCTTGTAATTTTCTTCCATTTCATTCAGCTCATCAAGCATTGGAACATATTCCTTTGGATCCTTCTGTGACTTATAAGCTACTAGCAAAACTAAATCAAAATCATACATGCCAAGAGCAACATCAAACAGTTGATTTACATCAACCATGTAGAGTAAGTACTTCAATGCTTCATCTGATCCAACTGGCAACTTTATTCCACTAGATTCTTGTACCTTCAGTTCTTTGATGATCAATAAAGCACTTTCGAAGTCTTGTATTGTATTCTTCTTTACAAAAGTTGTGAGTAATGGCAGTATTTTAGTGTCGCTGTCTGGTCTCTTTTTCAAATGTTCTCTTACAATATCACATATCTTTTGAACTTTGGCATCTATTTCACTTTTGGGTTTATCTGGCTTTTCAGCATAACTACTAGAGTACATAGTCTTAGTTACATCTGAATTTTCTAAATCAGATAGGAACAGATTCAACCATGAAATGTTTTGAACAGATTCCAAAAATATTTCAATGTGCTTTATAAAATTTTCTGGATCGTGGTCATAAATCAGATTTAAATTAATTCTCTGTTTCCTCATGAGGTCAAATGCCTCGAGATACTGAAGACGATCAAGATATTCTCCAATAATCTTCAATGATAAGGGCCTTGGCTGGATGGTTTCAAGATTTCCTCTTGGCATTTGAAACACAGCCCTAGTGTCATTTGGTACTACAGTTACCAATTTAGCTCCTCTTTCGATTTTCCTTTTATACACATGATTTGATTCGTTTTTCTGATACTCCATAATAGCATCAAGGCCTGGCTTAGTTAATTCCGTGCACAAAAGCACATGTTGCAATGTTGTTAACAATAGAAAATGAGTGTGAATAAAGAATGAACTCACATTATTCATTATCAATTTTTGATTGATATACAGATGGCCTTTATGTGACAGTCCAATAAAATATATTTCAGTATCAACTTGGAACACATCAAATGTTGGACATGATACTCCAAATGACTCATCCGGAATTTCTAAATCTTCTCCAAGTTTGCCTTGTACAATATCACCATCCTGGAGTTGCAAAAATATAGTAGAAGGCTCAGTGGGGTGGGATTGAACCCTTTTTACAGGTGCAGGTAGAGCAGTTTCACTTGTGTTTTCTACTTTATCTGACGTAATTGAATACTCAACTAAATTGCTAGTGTCATTATTATGGACAACATTAGCTATGACTGTATCAGCACTAACCCAGAACCAATTGAAACATTGAAATGGAAAATCATATTTATCAGCTTGAACAGTTTTAAAAACTTCATACTGTAGAGGAAATTTGACAGTTTGTTTATAAAATACCAACTTATTGTCTGCAGTATAGACAAAGAAACAATTAGGATTGCAGTCTTCTTCTTTCTGTTTTTGTGGTGCAAAATGAACAGAGTTAATATTGGCATCAAGTTTGATTTCAAAAGCAGACATTGGTGGGGGCATAACAGTTTGTCTAAAGCCTGTCAAGAGAAGTTTGCTCCCATCAATAACTGCCACCACTGCATCATCTTCAGGCCCATACCCTCTACTGTGATCTGCATTCCAAATCCAGGTGTAAGAAAAATGTTGCCCATTGTGTAAAAATACATGAAGTTTTTTGTTGTTGGCTATATCAAAGTCATTGTCCCACATTATCTTGCTTATGTCCTGATCACTATTAAATGTTATAGTTTGCTTCAGATACCAGTGATAATTGCCAATTGTGTAAAGAAGTAAAGTTTGTATATTCTTTTCTGTGTCTCGGCATTGTAATGTCAATACTTCCGAGTCATAGCTCCAAGTGATGTCCTCTACTACGGTGTTGGTATTTACAGGAACATCAAATTCTCCATGTTTTAAGCCATTCTTCTCAAAGAAAGACACAAGATATTTGTCATTTAGTTTTTGTGTAGTAGCAATAAGATTTCCACTGGGTCTCCAAGACAAGTTGGATTCTAAACCTTGTTGTTTTTCACCTGTGTATTGTAAGTTTCCCTCTTTGTCAAAAACTTTAAATCTTCTGATTCCATCCATTATGAACCCAACAGCATACAGACTGCCATCTCCTCTCCATGATATTTTTACTGCATTGTCACCTATTGTAGGGTCTGAAAAGAAAATGTTTTATTTTTAAATATTATCGATTTCATTTTTTAAAGCAGGTGACTCTGTACTGTGTGACAGAATAACTATTTAATGCAATAACACTATTAAATGTTTTCTATTAATTAAATATTGTAATTACCGGCAGTGACTTCATTTTTCACCTTGGCAGCCTGTTTACCAGCAGACCCGTGGAACTGAGTTTCCTTTTTCCCCCATCCTACAGTTATGAACTGTTTCTCTCCAAACTCTTCGTTAAATAAACTAATCTCATGGATGGGATCAAACATATTCATCAGAATCATTTTCATGTCTTTGGTAACTAGTACCAAAAGTTCTTGATCTGGACTCCATTCCATTGCCTGGAAAGTTATTATTAAATGTGCATATTGCATAATTATTATTTAATGTTACTGTATGAAAATAAAAATTAAGTACTTATTATTTAATTGCATATGGCTAACAGCTGTGTCTTGATCCAGGTAATCAATAACTTTACATCTTTATAGTTATATCAAATAGTTAGTTAAATGAGCGCGTGTGCGTTAGTTAGTTTAATGTAAGTATAAAGTGTTCGAACTTACCAGTAATCCATTTTCACAAACTCCAGCTAAGTCTAAAGTATTGCCATTGTTGCTGATGGTTATGAGTTCTCCATTGGCAAGTCCCACACAGAGAGTGTTAGTAAGTGTAAGAAATGTAATGTTTATAGGTCTATTATCAGGAGAGACAATATCTGAAAGAACCTTGGTCCATTTTGCTTCATTATTTGCATCAAAATTTATCACACTAAGGTTATGTGTACAAACATATAGTTCGTTGGAAGAACTAACTTCATCATGACCATTACAAACTATAAGTTTGTCTTCTGACGCCAGATTAAGATCTCCTACGGAGACTTCCCAAAGATTTAAGTTTTTCATTGTTTGTGAATAAGAAAAACTACGAACATATACACGTTTTGTATTCCGAACAAATCCGAATTGTAATTGAATAACTGTCAAATGTCAAAATGTAACTTGTCAGTGTCAACAAGACAGTGACATAGGTATTCTTTTTTTTTAGAATAATGTCTGGTCTTTTTTTTATCATGCACACTTGTTTTTCCAATGCAATTAGACATTAGCAGAACAGTCGACATCGGCTTTGCTTGCGATTTTTATCATTTAGATTCCCATTTCTTCAGCTCCTTGCATAAAACAAAAAAACAAAGAAGTTTTCACTTCAAAAAAATAAAGTTCAGGGACGCAATTATCTCCTACCTCGACCCCTCATAAAACGAAACAACTACAAATACAAAAATCAAAGTAGCAGATTTTTGGCGCCAAAATAAAATAAAAATTCGCAAACATAATGGGGTATCGAAACGAAGGCTAAAGCTACAGTTTCCTAGCGTCCGCAATTTACGGACGTCACTGAAACGTTGATTATGAAGGTAAGTGACGAGTAAACGAAACAGAACCGCATACGGTGAGGGCAAATCTAGCAATTTAAATCTTTGGAGGGCGGGATCAACAACGCTCTCTAGGAAATCACACAAATAGATCCTAATACCGTATCTGTGACTTTGTGGCTTGTGGTGACTTTTGTTCATAGTGCATAATCTGTGGTAATATAATTGTAGTCTGTGGTTTTGTTTGTTGATTTGTTTGGATTTCTTGACTGACAGCCAGGCGACAGAATCACAGAACCTATGTTATAAATCTAATCTGTGGATCCTATTTCTCTTTATGAGTTACTTTACTCTTTGATCCTATTCTCTTGTTTTGGCGGGTCCGGGTTTGTTCTGTTTGTAAAATAGGTAGTTGTTTAAATAATTTATCATGAAATTGCAATGCCAGGTAGATGTAATCAATAGATATCACAGTAACATAAACATAGTAGGAAGTGGAAAATATTTAAAATCAACTTTAGCACTGGGAAAAGACCCGAAAGCTGAAACAGAATATTTCATTCTTCATTTCTCATCTGTTAACAAAAGTGGTACAAAATACCGCGTAAAGTGTATAAAACAAGTTTTTGTGAAGTGTATAAACGAAGGCAAAGCAACCATACGTTTTGAAGAACCATCTCATGACCTATGTATAAAAAGTGAAACCATACAGCTGAAATGTTTTATGAGACTGTTGAAATCATGTGTCACCGGTGACACAAAGAACATACAGCTTGCGCCTTTGGCAAGCTTAAGTGTAACACACAAGGATATTGCTCCTTCAAAACTTGTAATACGTAATCGGATAGAATATCCTATCAAAGGTCTCCCAAGAACATTACAATCCCTTTACATAAATGGATTGAGACTGTGTAACTTTAGAAGAGACATATTGTTATTAAAACAGCTTGTTGTACTTGATCTCAGCGATAATGCCATTGAAAAGATACCTCCAGAATTTGGTATGAAACTCAAAATAGTTTTTTTGTTAGATCTTACTAGCACCAGCTTTTATAAACATAGTTTGTCTTTCAGGACGAATGCCGAATATAAGTGAATTATATCTTTCAAACAATCATCTTGGTGTGAAAGGAGAAGTGGACTGGAGATGGTTGATGGGGCCCCAGGTATGTTTATAACCCGCACTTACATTAATTTGACATTATTTAACTCTGGAATAACTTCTACACATAATAATGGCTGAATAATCTTTTGTATGTATACAAAACTTGAAATTAACTAACAATTATTTTATTTACAGATCACTAACATGCTCAAGTTGTTGGATATAAGTGGAAATAAGTTAGGATACTTACCAAAATCAATATGGAAATTGCAAAAATTAGTTACTCTGAAGCTGGATAATAATATGCTAGACAAACTACCAACAACACTGGGTCGTATGAGCAGCCTAAGGTAAATTATTTATCCTCAAATGTACCTATGTAAAAATAAATGCTTTTTTTTTCTTTATTAAAATTACCAAATTAAAATTCTGAATACCAACCTGAATAAAATTTACCAACAGTAGAAAGATTGAAATTTTTCCTACAGTGACTACACACAATTTTCTTTCCAAACCTTCATTTAAACTTTACAAATGTGTGTCCCACCAAATCCAAATTTATGCAACCTTTGTTTTAACTTTTATGGCATCTCACAAAGGCTATCATCAAAGAGTTTCTAAATGTTACCAGTTTTGTTATCTTTAAATTAAGTTATTGATGTGAAGTTTGCGCAACAACTTATTATGAAAAAAGTAAAATCTGTGGTGTTGTTTTTGGGCCTAAACACGTAGCAGACGGCCTCACGGATCCGCCATTTTCGTATGTTCAACCGTCTGCCTATCACCCTGTATAGCTACTAGCTGCGCCCCGCGGTTTCACCCGCATAAGTCTCGATCCCGTGGGAATATCGGGATAAAAACTATCCTATCTCCTAATCCAGGTCATGATCTACCCATGTGCCAAATTTCATCCAAATCCATTCAGCCGTTTTAGCGTGATCGCGTAACAAACAATCTCACTTTCGCATTTATAATATTAGTTAGGATTAGGATGATGAATTTAGGTAGTTAGGTATATCATGAAAAATCATTTTCTTACAGGTATCTAACAATGACCCAGAATGAACTTACATCCCTGCCAATCAGTTTACTGCAATGTCGCCTGGAATACGTAGACCTTTCCGAAAATAAACTTGATGTCACAGAAGCAGCACCAGAGCCCAGTAAACATAGTCCATGGGAATTTTATATTGGCAGTCTTGTAGATTTGGCATCTAAAATTGTTCTAAAACATAAGTTAAATTATGCTCCTAATATTATACCCTGGACATTAGTGGAGTTCCTAGATAATGCGAATATGTGTGTCTGTGGTGCACCAGTAGTAAACAATACATTTTACATAAATAAGGAGTTTCAATTAAAAGACTATTTCAGAGTTGTTGTGTTCAATAGTATTAGGAAAAGCACTGTTACGTTCCAATGCTATTTCTGTTCACCTAAATGTTATAACAGATGATTTGAAACAATATTTTTTTATGAAACAATAAATAATATAATAAGAATAAAATATTTATTATAAAATATTTTGTTTTACTGTATTATATAGGTACATATTATTAATTAAGACCTTCAAGCCTCCAACTGATATCTGGTACAACTGGGGCTATCCTTATGTGTGGTTCTGAAACACGAAAACATAATAATATAAGCATTTCATAGTTAGGACACATAGTAGCTATTAATGCCTTATCTAAAACAGGTTTGCATCTAAAAGCTTGTAAGATCTATTTAATGTGGCGAATTATTAATTTTAACTTACCGAGAGTGGTGATGGTATTATGCTTTGTCTTTCTGGTAGGTCCTGGGCAGCTTTAGTCGCTTCTAGTAAGTACAACTCATTCGTCCAGATAACTTTGAGACTGTCCTTCATTTCTTTCAATACTTCTTCCAAGGAACCCTTACAGGGTTCTTTGGAGAAAGTATTGAAGATCTTAGTGACGAATCGAAGAGACAGTATTTTCAATATATAACGAAGATAATAATCGACAATAAACCGCCAGCGTAGGGTGGGACCGGCGTCCCACCCTACGCTTGAGGGTGTCCTGGACGCCTCATGCTAGGTGGAGCGACGATCGTAGTCGTAGCCGCAGGGTAGACGGTAGCAGCTCGATGGGAGTGGCTGGGGATAGCTAAATGACGTGCAATTGAAGAAGCCTATGAACTGTAGTGGACTGCCATAGCTATAGCTAGCTAATCATAAGGGAATGAAGATGATAATTTGTACAAGAGTGGATAGTATATCTTTATGTCTGGTGACTGAATGGAGTACGAAAAATAATGTATTTAGGTAGGTACATACTTGTGAATCACTGAATAACCGATAAACTTTGAAAGTCGGGGAGAACTTCCGAATATATTTTAAGTAAGTGTAAGTACATATATCAAATAAAAATGTCAAATAATAGTGTTTGTTTTAAATACGTAGGTAAATGTCGTGATGGCCCAGTGGTTATTGCCTCGCCGCGAGGTTGTGGGTTCAAATCCGGGCAAGTACCAATGTGACTTTTTCAATTCATATGTACATTGAGTTTATCTTGGACATTACTGACATCGGTGAAGGAAAACATCGTGAGGAAACCTGGACTTATATAGTTAATATAATAAAGTTTGGTTTTACAAAGGGTCGTTCAACTACAGATGCGGGCGTGGAATTACTGAAGAGCATATTCGAGGCCTGGGAGGAGTCGCAGGATGCTCTTGGCATTTTCTGCGACTTGTCCAAGGCCTTCGATTGCGTACATCATGATACACTCATCAAGAAACTGTACCACTATGGTATGAGGAACAAAGCTCTCGACCTTCTGACTTCTTATCTGAACAACAGAATTCAGAGGGTCGATGTTAATGGCAAGAGATCTGCAGGATCTGCAGTCACCATGGGCGTTCCGCAGGGTTCAATTCTAGGTCCTTTCTTATTTTTAATTTATATAAATGACTTACCTTACCACATAAGGGATAATCACAAGATCGTATTATTCGCAGATGACACTTCCCTTATTTTTAAAATCAAACGTCAGTTAGTTAACTTTGAACAAATTAACGATGCACTCTCTAAAGTTGTGCATTGGTTTAATGTAAATAATCTTCTTCTGAACGAAAACAAGACTAAACTCATAAAATTTTCAACGCCAAATGTCAGGCAGCTAACTACCAATGTTCAAGTTAATGGAATAGAACTGGACCCTGTTGAGTCGACAGTTTTTCTTGGAATCACTATTGATAGTAAATTACAATGGGGCCCACACATAGAAAAATTATCAGGAAAGCTTAGTTCGGCCGCCTATGCTGTTAAAAAAATTAGACAGATAACTGACGTAGATACAGCCAGAATTGTTTATTTTAGTTATTTTCATAGTCTTATGTCATATGGGATTCTTCTCTGGGGAACCTGTGCGGACATTAATACTATCTTTGTTCTACAGAAAAGGGCTGTTCGAGCCATTTACAACCTAGGTCCGAGAGATTCCCTTCGAGGAAAATTCAAAGAAGTAAATATTCTAACTCTTGCCTCACAATATATTTTTGAAAACCTAATGTATGTACACAAAAATATATCAAATTTTAAGAAAATGTCTGATATTCATAGTTTAAATACCAGGAATAAACACAACCTTGCTGTACATCGCACTCGTCTCCACAGAGTAGGCAACTCGTTCATGGGTCAATGTATACGCTTTTACAACAAACTTCCCATTGACATTCGAAACTTACCCATTAAACGATTTAAAATTTGTATTAAAACCAAACTTTGTAAAAAAGGGTACTATAAAATTTCAGATTATTTAGAAGATAAAAAAGCTTGGGATTGAGCTGCTCGCTCTGCTAAACCTTGTGATAAAACCATAAAACTTGACATTAGAATTATTTAGTAAAATCATTAAAATATACCAGTTTTATTTAAACATTAAAACAAAATGACATGATTACTTTGTAAAGTATAATATTATTTTAATTACCTATTGTGAATGTGAGGACTATGTGGATATTTTTTTAATTTAATTTTTTTTTTCTCATTACTCCTTTTTTATCCTCTCTCAGTTAGTTTTAATGATGGTCTGGCAGTTTGAGTAGTTTATGCGGCCTACCCAAATGTCCTTTCTTTGGTATTGTTCGTCGAGTTGAGCTCCTTTTGTTCTGAGTTGAGCTCCACGATTACTGACAAATGCTTGCACTGACTGGACAGGTCCACTCAAATCTGTGTGGTTCTTTTCTCAAAAGACCATTTCAGACATGAATCTACATGGTCCTCATATGGCTTGACCAAGATTATGTCTGGACTTTAAAAGAGACTGTGACCTCTGAGTTTGTTTCGGCCTTTCTTCTCAGAGTAGTCGGATAGGAAACGCCGAACTCATCTAGCAAAATTTAATATATTTTTAATATGACGTGTAAAAGTGATTCATATATCCTATTTACAGAATAAACAATTTCATTTCATTTCATTTCATTTCATAAGTTTGAAATCACCAACTCGTCTTGAGCACGCGTGGTGATCAATGCTCGTGCCTTCTCTGTATGAGATGAGGCCTTTGCCCTGCAGTGGGACAGTAACAGGCTGGTATTATTATTAAGTATATCAATTGTAGAAAGTTTCAGTACTTACCTATTTCTAGCAAGACGTGAATTTATTATTGAATGTTTGTATACGGTCTTGTATAGGTAAGTACAATAAAAACAGCTTGTACCTACGAGATTAGGATGGCCCTGAAGCAGCTCACAAACAATAAGGCGCCGGGTGTATTACGGCTGAACGCCTAAGGCCGGCAAACGCCCAGCCCCGGATCTCTGGGGATTTATGGGGTCGATGTGCTAAGGTAGCCCGTGAAATTCAAATTTTCTGGAAATGAAAACGTGGCAGCAACGTATTAATCACATTTTATCGATCGATAATGCCCGAATCCCTCAGGGGCGCCAAAACTGTTGAAAAAAGAAACAAATTGAAAGATTGTCCTGCGCCTCTAATTTATTTCGAAGTTGCGGTGTGCTGGATGGTGCACTTGTCTGCTACGATTGAATTTGGCGCCCGGGCCCACACATGCCCCGGTTTGCCTGCATACTGCTTAACCTGCCTCTCTGCTTAGCGTTTGTGGAGTACTTACGAGAAAGCCTTCGATTCGATCGAGACATGGGCTGTACTGCAGTCTCTTCAACGAAGCCAGATCGACGATCGGTACATCGAAGTGCTGAAGTGCACTATGTCAGTCCGACTCCAGGACCAGACCTCAAAACCTATCCTTCTGCAGCGAGGTGTGAGACAGGGAGACGTTATCTCTCCGAAACTGTTCACCGCTTCCGAGGTCAACTATCAACATCAATGGCGAATACAATCACCTACCTTCGGTTTGCCGACATGGTTGTCATGGCTGAGACTGGAGGACCTCAGTACAATGCTCGATGACTTCAGTAGAGCTTCCGAAAGAGTGGGTATTAAAATGAACATAGACAAGACAAAGGTCATGTCAAATGCCCATGTAACACCTACTCTCATGAAGATCGCAGACGATATAACACTCGAAGTTGTGCACGAGTATGTTTACCTAGGACAGAATATCCGGTTAGGTAGGTCCAACTTCGGGAAAGAGGTCAATCGTCGAATCCGACTCGGCTGGGCACCGTTCGGGAAGCTACACAATATCTTTTCGTCCCACAAACTGCAGTGTCTCAAGAAGAAACTCTTTGACCAGTGCGTGTTACCAGTCACGACTTATGGCACTGAAACGTGGTCGCTCACAATGGGCTTTATTAGAAGCCTCAAAGTCTCCCAAAGGGCAATGGAGAGAGCTATGCTTGGAGTTTCCCTAAGTGATCGAATCAGAAATGAAGACATCCGCAGAACCAGGGTAACCGACATACCCCGCAGAATTGTCAAACTTAAGTGGCAATGGGCAGGGAACATTGCTTGCAGAACAGATGGCCGATGGATCCGAAAGGTTCTGGAGGGGCGTCCGCGTACCGGAAGAAGGTGGACCGATGACCTTATGAAGGCCGTAGGATTCCGCTGGATGCGGGAAACTCAGGAACCGGCTGAAGTGGCGGTGCTTGGGGAAGGCCTATGTCCAGCAGTGGACGTCTTTCGGCTGAAATAAAGATCCTAAAAAATAGGTACTTCTATAAATTAAAACACGCCAGCCACTAGTATTTTTATTTATTATCTCTATAAATTACAGAAACGCTACAGTTACTCCTTATTTAATAATTAAACTTTAGGGTAATAAGTTGTGGCGAAAATCTTTTTGCTCCTAGGGTATGGCCGCAAAACTTTAGGAATATAAGCAGGCAGATGTTCATCCAATCTTCTATTGAAGGGGTTGATACCAAGTTCAAATGGCCTTCTTTTTGCTTCAAAGAATCTAGTATTGAATTTAAGCTTATAAATTTTCTCCCACAAGTATGTTTCAGGAAGAAGATCGTGCTTTGGCCTATTAGACACTATGTGTTTGTATCTGGATTCCAGCCAGCAGCGTTTGTTATCATCTTCAATATCTGCTACAACTTGTTCTTCCTGACCTAAATATGGTTTCATTTCATGGTCTCGTTCTTCAGGGGCATTTAAGTAGAACTGAACAAGCATCTTCAAAACATTTTCATTAAGTCCTTGGACTTTTCCATTCTCTATGCTATCATATAATTTCAAAGGCTTTGTCCCAAAGCAAATGTTGCTTTTGGGGCTGTCTATCTTGTCATTATGCATCTCGATTGTATTTAATTGGTATGCATACAGTGACCACAGCTGTCCATTTGTGATAACAGTTTGTGTGACCAAAGGATAAGTTATGTCATTGAAGGTAGTAAATCCTTGGTAATTTGCCTGAGCTAATAACCATCCGAAACTAGCCTTCATAGCTTGACAATGTATTGCTTCAAGATTATCTTCAGGACCAAATGATTCTTTTCTTGCAAGGATATGACCACGGCCATGATACGACAACGAGCCAAATTCATCAAAATCACCAGGCCAGAAACCTGAAAAATGCAAGCATTATGTATGAAAAAATATACAAAATAAAAATTAACAGTTGGTAGTACACAGTACACAGAATAGTCAATAGTCTACTGCTACTAGAACATTCAGAAATAAAATATACAGAGTAATTAGTTAACGTCGGGAATGTACAAGAAGTCATTTGCAACCAAATGACCCCTGATAACCCCTATGCCAATGTCAACCATTTTCAAATGAAATTAAAATATAAAATGTCAAATGATTCGGAAAATTGTTGACATTTGTGTAGGAGTCAAAAGGGGTAATTTGGTTATAAATGACCTCTCCTAAGTCCCCTTAATGGATTGCCGACATATAACTAATAACCCTATAGATTGTTTTTGCAAGTATATTACCTGGTACATTAGTACCATGCCTATAGTCTTCGAAATATCCAACTGTTTTTGGTATATCTGTGAACATTGGTACTTTGATGGCAGGATTGTCAGCTTCACTGAATGGCACAATAGGCTTCAGAGGTTGGTGATTTCTTATAGTTAACATTGGAGTTCCTGTAGGATAAAAATAATAATAAAAGTAAACAAACACAATTATGTTAAACAATATTCAATAACAGAAACTATAAAAATGTTAATCGTAATAAGCTTACGCCTAGCCCATGAGTGTAACCATAAATAAAAGTTTGTACTTTGCACCTGATAGGAACAATTTGTTTTCGTAATAATGTACCTAATAATGCTATAATTACCTAAATACTGGACTGGTCTGTCAATGGGCTCATACCAGCGATCCTTAAGGCCCCCATACTGCTTCCTCCATCTCACTAGTTTATGTGGGGGGTCAACACCACCAATAAACCAGAATGCTTCATGACGGGGATCATAATCAATCTGCAATAATTTACAGCAAAGTATTGAGACCAGAGGCCCTAGTGTGAGTTTATGTATCAACAGCATTGGCAGCCGGCCAGCCTTCATCAGCGAAGGGTCAATTGGAACGCCGAACGCAGTCGATGCGTAAAGTCGGGATGGTTAAAAAAAACACACTAGGGCCTCAGGCATCCCTTGCTGTGTATAGAGTCAGCAAGGGATGAGAAGGCTTGTCTGGCCTGTTAATGATGATACCAAAGTTCAAAACTACCAAGTCCGTTTACAGAACTGTGCACTGGTACCTATGGGTGCGTAGTCGCAGCGGAAAAATTTCGAATTTCTTCATTTCAGTTTAGCAGATATTTAGTGCATGACGTCGTGTAATTGTGTATCGTAAGTAAAAATTTGTGCATCCAACCATTGGGGACCTATTCAACAAAAACTGTTTCCGCCGGAACTACGTCATCTCAGCGGAACTTTTTTTTTCCTATGGAAAAAAAATACATTCAATAATTAGTGTGTAACGAGAGGTAAATGTGTATGTTTAAATGAAATTTGTGCGTCCTTTATTTACCAAGTTATTCAAGTTTCCGCGGCGCTGACGTTTGGCTATTTGATGAAAATCATGGTCTAATAAAACAAGGTCTGGTATTCCGGGACCAACACATGCTTACGTCACTATCCAGTTGCCACTCTATTGCAACAAAACACGATTAAGGAAAGATTTTCAGAAACCAAAGCTTTTAAATTGTCGTTTCGTGTGTCTAATCAAACGAAATAATTCAATTTAAACATAAACCAACGGAATTGTTAATTAAAACCTCATTGTTTTATCGGATTCGCACAGGTAATAAAGGTGGTTGGGGAGTTATTATTACAAACTTCTGGTAACACAGATGTGATGACGTAGACATGTGTTGCCCACGTGACCACTGTGTTTCGGAATGCCATACCTGGCGAAGTATATTATTATACCATGATAAAAATCATATAAAACTGTTTAGTGCAGAGTTGTAATTTTTTACGCACGTTGCTCTGAATTTGTGTGTAATGTGTGTGAAAACAGAATTTAAAAACAACATACCGTTCAGAAGATATACACGTAAAAGTAAAATAAGGTTATTAGATCCAAGTACTTATAATAGGAACTCTAGAGCCTAACTTATAACGTTTATTTGTATCTTTTAAGGGTCTACAATATCCTGCCAAGTTTCATTTATGTGCTCTTAGTAATTAACGAGCAATGGCATAATTTACTACGACTGGACCACTATATTTAAGACATCCGATTGTAGAACTTTTTAATAGAAAAGCAAGATATATTTTCTTGCCAATATTTAGTGTATTAAAGCAACTATTCACATGTAAAATTTCAGCTCACTACATTAAATAATTAAAGAGATATAATGAAAATACTAGAACAACCGCAATCCATGGATAAACCGACCAAGTTTGAATGGCTACAAAAAAGCGGCCGTGCAGTATAAAGAGCTAACGTTCTAAAATTTCCAGTATTGTACACTTATTGGACTGGTACAGGTGGGCACACAATTCTTGAACAAGTAACTTTCGTGATAAAAATAGTAGGTCACTTGTTTTTCTCTTAAACTTATGAAATTATTACAATAATAATTGCATCTGTATAAACAAATGCATTTATTTGTCTGAATACATATTACAAAAAGTTGTTACAGGAGGTAATTATTATATCCTTAATATTCTGCTGCTTCCAGCGTACAAATATTTTGATGTTATACGGTACAATTTTATTAAATAGAAATACTAATAATAATTAGAAAAAACCTACCTTCACAATTGAGTCAATTATTACTGATCTGTGATTTTATGACATATTTGTTACTGTAAAAGCTCGAACGAGAAGACCAACTACCGACAGTTTACTAATAAAACCTAAGGTTTACTTATATCTCCTCTCCTCTCTCCTCACTTTTCCTCTATGGACTTTTACAGAAGACAATATATTTGTTATTTATATTTAATAAAAAAACTGATTCTTTATATCAATGTTATTATTACTTTGTTAATTATGTTGTTTTTTTTCTTTTCATTTTAATGACATTAACTAATAAATACTTTTAAGAGTACAAAGTTAATGCAGTTGTTTTATTTTCCGCTAAACTATTGTGTGCGCACCTGTGAAAATATATCTTGCTTTTCTATTAAAAAGTTCTACAATCGGATGTCTTAAATATAGTGGTCCAGTCGTAGTAAATTATGCCATTGCTCGTTAATTACTAAGAGCACATAAATGAAACTTGGCAGGATATTGTAGACCCTTAAAAGATACAAATAACCGTTATAGTTAGGCTCTAGAGTTCTTATTTTAAGTACTTGGACCTAATAACCTTATTTTACTTATACGTGTATATCTTCTGAACGGTATGTTTTTTTTTAAATTCTGTTTTCACACACATTGCACACAAATTCAAAACAACGTACGTAAAAAATTACAACTCTACACTAAACTGTTTTATATGATTTTCATCAAATAGCCAAACGTCAGCGCAGCGGAAACTTGAATAACTTGGTAAATAAAGGACGCACAAATTTCATTTAAACATACACATTTGCCTCTCGTTACACACTAATTATCGAATGTATTTTTTGTCTTGTACTTCCATACGAAAAAAAAAATCCGCTGGGATGTCGTAGTCCCAGCGGAAACAGTTTTTATTTAATAGCTCCCCAATGTTTGGATGCATAAATTTTTACTTACGATACACAATTACACTACGTCATACACTAAATATCTGCTAAACTGAAATGAAGAAATTCGAAACTTTTCCGCTGCGATTACGCACACGGTACCTATAGCTCTTTAGAATAGCCTAGCAAGGAAAAACTAAAGAATTCCGTTTTATTTTTTACATTAACCACATAAAGGTATACATTTCGTATATTAACAAAACTAACAAAGTATTTTTTTTCTAAATCATCATCATAATCATCATTTCAGCCAAAAGACATCCACTGCTGAACATAGGCCTCCCTCAAGCACTGCCACTTTTTTTTTTTAATAAGAAAATTAGAACATAAACTTGACTAGGAATTGGTTTTTTAGTTCCTGTAACTATTTCAGTTCATGAAGTTACCACCCTAAGTAGCACCATAATGATTTATTACAGACATTACTTTTTATAACTGTATACTTACTTGGGAAGTCAACACATGTTCCACTTTGTCAGTCAAGTTGTTTGTAATAATTCTGTTTATCTGTTTTACTATACATTTAGCAAAAGCATCCTCTTTTTGTGAAATTTCTGGCTTTTCATTAATAGTAGGGAAAGTTCGGCTGGAATAAAAAACATTAAGAGATAAATTATGATAATTTTATATGAAACTAGTCTCCGCACGCGGCTCCGCCTGCGTTTGTGTTCTTCCTCAGAGTTCAAAATATCCCCCATACTAAATTTCATCAAAATTGGTTCAGCTGTTTAGCCGTGAAAGCATAACAAGCAAACATACAAAATATCAAATCTTTTCTCTTTTTATAATATTAGTTTAGATCAGTTTTTTTCAACCTTTTTCATGATGCGACCCCCATAGCACGATTTTTTTTTTCGCGACCCCCTACCCTCCGCTGTTTATAATCTGTATATTATTATAATACAAATATCAAATACGTACAACTTTTTATTGTTTTTTATAATGACGTATCGGCTAATTACATAATTAACAGACATAGTACATCGCCAAACGCCTCCATGGAAAAGCGATACCTACGATGATTTTTTGGGGACAGCGTATCCCACTCGCATCCTATCCTAAGTAAATTTTAGTCGTTTAATTGATGCATTTATGAGGATCATGGCTACGAGCGATTTCCCAGTAGAGTAATTACGTTTTTAAATGCAGCTATAGATGAGGCAAGTTTGGGAACCAACCTAAAACCAAATCTATTGGAATTATCTAAAGCAACAATACAGTAACCGGCACGAGTCGTGAGCACAAACTGACACCTGCGCAGTAGTTAATTTTTCGATCTCTTTGGTGGAATGAAGAAGCCGGGGGCGCCGAGCTGCACGCGATTGGTTCATCAGTCGATGCTCATCGTCTATTGGACTCTCGGGTGTCATTCGGCTACTGTACACTTACGTGCAATTTTAGTGACTTACGTTTTCGATTTTAAAATAGTTTATTTTTGTTATCTCGTTTTAGACAATTGTTTTTTTTTTAATTTTTGGTTTTAAAATCGTAAAGTCACGAACTCTTCAAAAATGCCGAGGAGAAAAAATACAGTTTTAAATAGACAGGCAAGGTAAATGGTGTATTCAGTGTACTGTTTTATAAAGAACAGCGCTTTTAACAACGAGTTAGGTAGTGACAAAAGTATGCTGGAAATTTATAAAGACACAGCGGAGACGACTAACACCTCAGTAGCAACTGTACGGCGGATCGTTAAAGAAGCCAATGGTTCAGAATTTCTGATCGTATTCAGAACACCAGGAAAGAAAAGACCAAGAGAACATCCTGTCACAGATGTGGATAGTTTTGACCAGGGGGTTATTAAAAGGTGTATTCATAACTTCCACCTCACCAATAAAGAAATGCCCACCGTTGGAAAACTACGACAGAAGTTACGGGAAGACATAAATTTTCAAGGATCTGAGCGCAGTCTTCGCCGTATAATCAAAATGTTGGGTTTCAAGTGGAGGAAGACTGAGAACAACCGGAAAATTTTGATTGAACAATCCAATATTCGCTTTCAGGTACATACATATAAATGTATATAATGTTCACCTTAATTTTTCAAGTCACGTAGTGTTGCTGTTAAAGCTTTAAGGCTTGTGCAGACCAGCGCGACTTGTCGCGCGACGCGACACGAACAATACAATTTCTAAGAAAACTTCACAGCATAACAATAACCGGTGTCGCGTCGCGCGACAAGTCGCGCTGGTCTGCACATGCCTTAAATAGTCACAAATCTTAGGTATTGCAAGGAAATTAATTTTGTTCCAGCGAATAATGTATTTGCAAAAAATTCAAAAAATCCGAGAAGAGGGAAGAACAATTATTTATACGGACGAATCATATGTAGATTCGACCCATTCATCGTCTCAGGCATGGTCAGATCATCTGAGGCTTTTTTAGGCCTTTTGTTGTGCCATCTGACTCAGATGGCACAACAAAAGGCCTAAAAAAGCCTATATCAAAAGGGCAATGAATAGTAATAGTCCACGCAGGAACTGAGACAGGTTTTGTGCCAAATGCCCTACTCACAATTAAAGCAGGTACTAAGTCGGGGGAATACCACGACAATATGAACTACGAAAATTATGAAAAAGAGCTTCGCACGCAGTTAATTCCCAACATTCCTCCTAAATCTGTTTTGGTAGTAGATAATGCATCCTACCACAGCAAACATTATGACCCTGCACCAAGTTCAAATGCCAGGAAGTCGGAGATGCTGGGATGGTTAAGAGAAAAAGGTATTCAACATGAAGAAACAATGCTGAAGCCCCAACTACATCATCTAATAAAAATAAATAAAGATCAATACAAGAAATTAAATATAGATAAGATTATGGCTGAACATGGCCACGATGTAATACAATTACCTCCATACCACCCAGACCTCAATCCCATTGAGATGGCATGGGCTGCAATAAAAGGCTGTGTCGGCAGTAAGAACGTGACCTGGAACGTAAGCCGCGTCACAGATCTTGTTAAGGAAAAAGTAAATTTAATGGGATCTAAAGAATGGACATAATTATGTCAAAAAGTAAAGGAAGTTGAGAAAGAATATATAAAAAACGATCACATAGTGGATGAAATGACAGAAACATTTATAATTCACGTTGGTGACGATGACTCCGAGACCAATTCAGAGGATGAGGACAGTGACGATGATGACGAGATTAATGATCAAGTTGCTTCTACCAGCACCAACGCGGACTCTAGTTTTATGGAAGGCATATTACCAATTCCTCCAGATTGAGGCGATTTTATTTATTTTTTAATTATATTTCAATAATAAAAAATAAATAGTTTGATTTTCAAGTACCACTAATATGTTAATTATAATTTGTGTACCTATCAATAATTTTTAGTAAAAAACTCAATAAGTTTGGCCAAAAGTGCATGCTTGCCGCCACTACTGTCAATCTGTGCTCACAACTCGTGCCGGGCATTATACAAAGTTAGAAAAATATATTTTTATACTTTTTTTTTTCTTACCTGAGGCACAGGTTGAAAAACACTGGTTTAGATTATAGGCATGCTTTAAAATTTTAATAGAAATCCTAATTAATATGATAAATGCGAATATGAGTTGGTTTGCTTGTTTGCTGTTTGCTTTCATGCTAAAATGGCTGAATGGATTTGGATGAAATTTGGGAAACAGATAGACCATGACCTAGGTAAGGATATAGGCTACTTTTCATCTGGGATTGCTTTTGTCATGGGCAACAGCTAGTATAATAAAGTGATTTGACTAAATGTGATAAAATTATTTCAAGAAACAAATAAGTACCGATTTACATCTAGTTACCCCGGTACATAATACACTTCTGCCACCCCTTTGTATAATACAAGTATGATGTTTATGTCATAACCAGTGATCGGAGTAGGTAGATTGATTTTTAGTACTTGTATCATAAATGCACACAGAAAGAATAACATGGATAAGCCATTTTTCCGGAAAGTAATTCCGGTATTTCCGGATTCAATTACATATTGTTAATGTTGGTAGTGATATTATTACTACTCAATTCAAAATTTAAAGGAAGGTATCAAAACTAAATTAATTCATTATTTATCTGTTGAATAATAAAAACAATCGAATTCCGATCGAAGCTTTAATATTTATTTTTTATTTTTAGCCTAGGATAGCTAGATAGCTAGATCTTTTATAGATAGATATAAATTGTTGCACTTAAATTTAAATATTTTCCTACATAAGTTCCGGTTTTTTTTTAATAATCCACCAATTCCGGAGGAATGTCCATAGTAATATATACGTTTCGGATCAATGACCCCAGTTCAATCTACCTACTCCGATCACTGGTCATAACACTAAAACATTTACTATAATAAAGTTCATGCTGTTTATTTAGCATTCTTGATACTTACTCCACTCCATCATTTTCTATAAGAATAGCTTCTTCAATAAGGGCCTTAACTTCTTGAACAACAGCGTCTGCTGCCTCGCTTGTTTCATTGTAGTATTCAGGGAGCTTATCAACAGGAACGAAATGACTTCTTGTGTAATACTGCACTAGCGGCATAGCATTGTACGGGACTTGATCTTCGTTTAACATAACACACTTCCAGCCGTAATAGCGAGGCATATTTAAAGCTATTTGTTTCTCTTCTACGGTATTTATTTCCTTAATTTTCTGATGAAGAGCTTGTCTTTCTCGTAACTTTTTGCCCTGCAGAGACATATCCAGAATTGGTGGATATTCTGGTGTTTCTGTGTATTCATTTTGTTCTGACAATGTTGCTTGGGACTGCGGTCTTGTAATTAACTTTTTTAATTTAGGAAACGTTCTATGAACTCTGTTTAGATACATTTTGTATACACTATACAGCTGGAGGATTATTTCAGAAATTATTATTTTGAGGTTATGTTTCGTTCTGTAACCGAAATGTCAAAATATCAAATGTCTAGCAAGCGTGTGTGAATTTGTGATTTTTTAAAATTTACCTTAGCCAATAACGTGATGAATGACAACTCATGAATATAGTAATATTATCGATGTATGTTTTATATTTTAACAACAAGCCATTTCTTCTACAATTCAAAATAGTTCTTGAGATTTTTATTTCAGTATTACGGAACGTTAGGTTTCTAGACGAAATAGACCTTTTAGCTGATGCAACGTTTTGACATTAGCCATAGCCTGATAGCCACCTGCCAAATTATCTTGAATTCTAACCATTCAGCTAAATATTTAACGTTATTTAGCGATTAATTTGAAACGCAATCATGGACGACGATATGGTATTTGATCCGTCTTTAAAGAAGAAGAAGAAAAAGAAGACCGGTTTCGACATAGACGCGGCTCTCGCAGGCGAGCAAGGTGAGAGCACGAGCGTGGAGGCACCCGCTGGGATGGGTGACGTCGACTTGCCTGAGGATGATAACCTCGATTTGGACAATTTCGGAAAGAAAAAAAAGAAAAAGAAGAAGGGAGTGTTCAACATGGAAGAACTCGAAACCACGTTACCGGAAACACCCCCGGCCGAGGAGCCGGAACAACAGGAGGACGAAGTTATTGACGACCTGGATCTAGACATTGACTTCTCAAAAACTAAAAAGAAGAAGAAGAAGAAAAACATTGAGGAGCTTGTCCTTGAAGATGATAGTAAGGGAGAAGACCAAGAAAATGTGGAAGATGTGAGTGGTGACTTGTGGAGTGGCACAGACCGAGATTACACGTACGACGAGCTGCTCGAGCGAGTGTTCGACATCATGCGTGAGAAGAACCCTAGCATGGTATCTGGCAAAAAACAGAAATTTATTATGAGACCTCCTCAAGTTGTCAGAATTGGTACTAAGAAAACATCCTTTGCCAATTTCACAGAGATCTGTAAAACTCTCCATCGGCAGCCCAAACATTTACTAGACTTTTTATTGGCTGAGTTGGGTACGAGTGGGTCTGTGGATGGTAACAGTCAACTCATTATAAAAGGCCGTTTCCAACAAAAACAGATAGAGAATGTCCTTCGTCGGTATATCAAGGAATATGTTACATGTCATACATGCCGCTCCCCTGACACCATCCTCCAGAAAGATACTCGATTATTCTTCCTTCAGTGTGAAACATGTGGATCCCGTTGCTCTGTGGCCAGCATCAAGTCTGGTTTCCAGGCTGTGACCGGGAAGCGTGCTGCCATCCGTGCAAAGACTGCATAGAGTATTAGTGCTTAGTGATAAACTAATTATACAGTCATGGATCTGGGGTACATACAGTAATAGTCCTTATTTATGTTGTAAATTTTTTTTGAACATTGTCAGCTGTAATCTGGTGCTGATGCTGATCATTGTTATTGTTGTGCAATTATAAGTAGATAGAACATAAATTCCAGAGGTACATTATACCTTGAATATTTCTTACAAATTGTACCTATGGGTATTATTAAAAAAAAAAAACTGAATTAGAATGAACTAATTTTCCTCAAATTTTCTTGTCAGTGAATTTCAGATGCATTCTGCAGGATTATGAAAAAAATATTAGTGATGTGCTCAAACATTTGTGATTGGTTGCATGAGGTATTGCCTGAATGTACCCCATTCTAACCCCTATATTTATGTATAGCTCACTTCTGTATTATTCTCATTGATACACAATGGTTTTATAAATTGTTGTTTTATTTCAGATCTTAAATAAAACACATTTTTATCATAAAAGTTGTATAATTAACAAAATAAGTATGTGTATTGTATAAAAACTTCTAGTTTCATAATGCATATTAATGATTTTTAAAGTTTACCTTAGACTAGTTGCTATTCATAAAAATATTTTGAGAACAGCCATAGTTCACAAAAATGTAGATAACAATAATATACAAAAATAGTAACAATATCATAGTAAATAACATTCCAATATTTTTTAATTAAAATAGAAGATATTTCATCACTAAATTCGAAAATTGCACATTTTTTTAAATGCAAAACTAGCAACAGGGTCACAGAAGAATTAATTATTGAATAATTTGACGATTAAAATCATGCTTGACAGCCTTGTTGAGACTATCAGCATATAAATCAAGGCGCTGAGTCATTGTGAAACCCCATTTATCCTTAATTTGCCGACATAAATTCAGATCAATCTGTGCTATCAGTAAGCCATCTTTCACTCTAGACAAGGATGGAGTTCTGGTACCATCTGGAGCAGTCACATAGCTTGACCCATAGAAGTGGCCAAATTCCTTGTGGGCTGGCTTCCCATCTCCAGAAGTAAATTCATTAGGGAAGGATTCAGTTCCCACTCTATTTATAGCACAAGTGAAATAGCTGTTAGCTATAGCTGCATTTCTGGCTTCAACAGCCCACAAATGCTCACTGAGTCCTGCAACAGTAGCTGAGGGGTTAAATACAATTTCAGCTCCATTGACTCCAAACATAAGCCAGTTCAATGGGTGATGACGGCCATAACAAATGTTAATAGCTACTTTGCCATACTTTGTATCAAAGACAGGGTGTCCAGTGTTCCCCTCAAAGTAATATGTTGATTCATTGAAATCTCCAACCCGGGGAATGTGGTTCTTGCGATGTTTGCCAATGACCTTGCCTGCCTCATTAATGACAACAGCAGTGTTCCAAATGGTGTCCCCATGAACTTCATCTCTTTCTAAAATGGGTGATACTATAACCATTCCATATTTGATGGCAAAATCCTTTAAGAACTTAGTGCTGGGCCCATTTTCTACAGATTCTGCAAATTCACACCAAGGTTGTTTCTCTCTAGTGCAAAACGCAAAAGGCATGCTCCAAGCTTCTTGGAAACAGAGAACGTTGACACCTTCCTCTCCAGCTGATTCTATGATGTTGCGCATTTTATCAAAAATAGCTTTTCTCTGTTCGACTAACGGTCTATCAGTGGACGTAGCAATAGAATGTTGGATAACTCCGACTCTCACTATTCGTGGACTTCTCGTTTCTTCTTTCTTGGTAGGGAAATCGTAGGATGCGACATCAAAGTTATTTTCATTTGCACATTCCTGGCTACTATTTTTTACATTTAGTTCATGGTGATCAGTTCTTCCGTAGTGAATTCTGTTGTATTCTTGTAATTCACTGCCTGATAAGGTCTTTGTTATAAGTAAATCTAAGCTTGGGAGTTCCGAAGAAGCTGCCATTATACTCAATAGTTTTAAAATATTAATAATCTTTCTCCAAAGTACCTACTACTTTGACTGGCGTTATCACTATATTCTGTTTGTTAGTGTTATCTCCTACCAGAAGTTGCCACTTATGTAATTTGATCACAGAGTACTTTTTATTGACTCTGATGATGTTAGTGTTGGGTAGGACATACAAGAGGCACTTCAAATGTCCCATACAAAACGATTGAATGTCCCAACACCTCAAAAAAATATTTTGTACCGCTTCACTGTGACATACGACGCGAGGTGAGTGAGCGATTGTCGATTGTCGGTCGAATAAAGTCAAATTCGAATGTCGTCTGTCTTTTGTCGCAGTCGCACTTCTCCCTCGCGAACGAGGTCGCGTGTCATTGGTTCATCTTCCAGTACAAAGCGAAGTGCAGCGAATGAGCGGGACAGCGCGGTCGCACGAATGTGAGCGGGAGAATAGACCTTATATTTGAAACACAATATTTATTTGTCATACTTAGAAGCTAAACTACAGTGCGTTTGTTGTAGTCATGCATGTCTCAGTAATATGATATTGTCCCATATTATCCCTCATACCTCATACTTCTAAACTCATCTCAAAGCCTCATTATGTGTTAATAGTGAAATGTGGTGGGACAATATGACATTAATGGGAGAGATGTGTCCCTCACTCATGAGGTGCCTCGTTTGAGGTACTCGTGATCGCAAATTGAAAGAGTTACTCGAATTTCAACATTGAACCAACTCACTCGTTCACGCGTCCTCACTTAAAAATTGACATTGACATTATTGACGCGAGTACTCGCGAGTGAGTATTGAGTGAGCTTAGTGAGTGAATGAACCGACTTTCATAATTGTACAGAATATACAGAATGAGTTCGGCTCGTGAGGTGAATACATCGACGTACGACTCCTCGCCTCAAATGAGGGGTACCTCTTGAGGACCTCGCGAGGTAAAATGAGCTACTCCCTCAACCTCATATAAAAATGATGAGTTACCCATCACTATTAATGGGACATTGTCCCACCTCATTTGAAGTGGTACAATGTACTACCTCACCAAGCTAAATGAGTTACTCATACAAACTCATCAAAATTGCTTGTCCTACTCAACACTAGATGATGTGTATATTTGTTGACAATTGAGAAAAAAGGAAGATAACATTAATTAACAGTCAAATCATCAAGTGATAAACATAAATGAATGAAATTATGAATGAAATGAATGAGTCAAAATAACGAGGACGAGGAGAGTGCAGTGCATTCAGATAGAAAAAAATATTATTTGAAGAACTACTTATTTCACAAACACAACAAACCCGGACCCGCCAAAAGAGGAGAATAAGATCCACAAATTAGATTTAGATCATGGTCATGATTTAGATATCATAGGATCTGTCGTCTGGCTGTCTGTGAACCATACGGGAGAGTGGGACACGCACGGTGCCTCCTTGAGTCCCTGTGGTTTGCTCTGATTTTCGTTTTTTTCTCCGTTGCTGGACACTTGCAATGATTGCCCACCCATCGATTAGCCATCTAAGCCAGCCATTTGTAGGACTAATATTATACTTGAGTCTGCCATTTCTAAGAGAACTCAGAGATAGTCTTGAGAGAGTATACAGGGTGGATTTTTGAGATGGGGCAGTAAGGGCAGCTACCTTAACCGTTGTAGCAACAGGAAAGCGGTCTTAGGAGACAGTCCTTAACTTTTTGATCGTCATTCACAGAATTTAAAAAAAATGTAGACAGATTTCACAAACAGTTTTTTTTATACCAATCGATTATGTTTCCTATAAGGATCAAAAAAACTCTAAAAGACCAACTGAGGTTTGAGTACTAGAAAAGTTAGATCTCGCAAAAAACTTTTTCCATACTTTAGGTAGAAAAAGAATTCCTACTTACCTACTTATTTATGACAGACTAGCGAAAATAAACAAAACAATTCAACAACGAATACGCGTTATAATTTTATTTGCTTTGAGAAGAAAATAGTATGTAGCTTGTGAATTCCGACGTTCTGAGAAAAAAAAGTCCGTTACAAAAGTCAGAAAACGCAAAAAACTAATGTATGGAATTTTTTTTTTTCAAAAGCAACAAGATTTTGTTCTCAAATCAAATCAAATTATAACGTGTCATTTGAAATACCCCTTTTTTTCTTTATTTTCGGGCAGTCTATCCATCGTAAAAAGTCGGTTGCAGTCTTATTTCCTACGAAATGTATGGGAAAAGCTTTTTGTGATTTCTGACTTTTCTAGTACTCAAACCTCAATTGGTCCAATACAATTGATCCTTATAAGAAACAGGATCTACTGACATCATTTTTTTTTTTGTGAAAACTGCTTATTTTCATGATGACTGTAAATTTTGTTCAAAATCTGTGAATGCAGATCAAAATGTCTCAAAAAGTTAAAGACAGTCTTCTAAGATCGTTTTCCTGTAGCTACAACGGTTAAGGTAGCTGCCCTTACTGCCCCATAATGTCGCGTAATGTTGTGTATAAAAATGTCACTAGGAGTAGCACATAGTGTTCTGTGTCACATACAAACAGATGCACAATAATTATTATGTGGGTGTACTGTACGAATGAGCCTAAATTTTTGACGATTCTATGTAGCTTTCTTAACTAAAATCAAGCAACCAATTAAATTATTATCTAATGTGCGTTATTGTATGACCAAGAATAGCATGACAGCAAAGGGCCAAACAGTGGAATGCCAGGGGCCATCATCAGCAGATTGCAGTCAGCAGCAGCACCCTTTTCCATCGATTACTAAATACTACGGACTAAGGACAAAAACCGGCAGGAATGCTAATTCCGTTAAGAGCGTTTATTCTGAAGGTGGGCAACGTCGCGAATAGATGTCAAATATTTCACTGTTTTGATTAATTTAGCAATATTACTGTGTGGAAATAAAAAATGTGGCTAACTAGCGAACTAGAATATTCATTATGAAATGCAATAATTAATATCGTAACACCGAATGTTTAGTTTTAGATGTAAAAAAACTATTTGGAAACTTTTCAAATGCGTTTTTTACACCTAATATGGGTACAACATCAAATTCAGTGTTATAATTGCAATTCATTATTAATATTCTAGTTCGCTAGTTAGCCACATTTCTTATTTCTAATCAGTAATTAATAATGCAATAAGAATCAAAACTGGTAAATATTTGACAATTATTTGCGACTTTGCCAACTTTTAGGATGAACCCTCATAAAAGATCGCCATCTTTCCATAGTTTAGAAAATGAGTTGTTTCGTTTATCCATCCTACGTTGGATTCACGAAAAAGTATGTGCGTACGAGAATCCACCCTACTCCGTATTGAGATTATTGCAGATGTCTGTGTGATACCAACTTTATAGCGTCTGTGTCTATGGCCGTTCAAATCATAGACTTAAAAAATATATTTTCTATCTCAATGGTTCAAATAGGTTCAAATGCTGTGAGCGTGCTGTGAGTGGTTGTATTTACATGTAAATTTATTATTAGGCCGCTTTCCGAATAAGAACGTAATCGCTCACAGCGCTGACATCAATAATTGCCGTTCCGAGTTAGATATCACGATTATGACAGCTGAGGGCTATCATCAATTCGGAACGCCCGTGAACGTTCTCACTAGTGATGGGTAACTCATCATTTTTATATGAGGTTGAGGGAGTACCTCATTTTACCTCGCGAGGTCCTCAAGAGGTACCCCTCATTTGAGGCGAGGAGTCGTACGTCGATGTATTCACCTCACGAGCCGAACTCATTCTATAAATTCTGTACAATTATGAAAGTCGGTTCATTCACTCACTAAGCTCACTCAATACTCACTCGCGAGTACTCGCGTTAATAATGTCAATGTCAATTTTTAAGTGAGGACGCGTGAACGAGTGAGTTGGTTCAATGTTGAAATTCGAGTAACTCTTTCAATTTGCGATCACGAGTACCTCAAACGAGGCACCTCATGAGTGAGGGACACATCTCTAGTTCTCACGGTGCTCGCTCAACGTCAAAACTTGCATATCATATTTCTTTGTGTTTATACTACACATTTCTTCTTCTTCGTTGGTTAGGTGGCCACGGTAGCCAGAAGCACAATTTTGAAGATGCCACGTTTGTCTAACGATATGATGCGACTCAAAACAAAACAGCATAACTGTCATCTTTGACAGCGCTCACGGTGATATTAGTAAAAGGCATGGTCGGCGTTATCGCAAGATGGCGCATGTCATGACGTCATCTATGACGATTCACAATACATCGTTATCGCGCTAAGGCTTATTCGGAACGGCTGTTCAAATCGCTCAAATCGATTACAGCCTAACTCGGAATGCGGGGTCGGAATGCGGGGTTTGTAGCTGTGTATCTGTCTGTCACTGTCAGGCAGCAGTGTCATGTAAAATTATTGTAAACTCAAAATTGTCATGTCGATATACTCATCATAATTTCGTTTCATAAAAATATAAACTGAAATATTTGGTTTACTTGTGTTAAACCTGTTTCTGCGGCCTTACCTACTGCTAGATTGATTTTTTTACACCTTCATATTATCACATAACAACCAAATAATATTGTTTTTTGCTCTAAAAACTTCGTCAAAATGAATGTGCTTCCAGCCCAACCCGTTGGGATACAGAGCACAGCGGGTGCTGTTCCCATTCGAAATGAAAAAGGTAAGTTCTTTGGTAAACCTTGTTGATGTTTACCGATAATTGTTCAGGAATAAACCAAATTAAAAAGAATTTCAATTCTCTTTATATGCATAACCAAATGTATTTTCGTTTACAGGGGAGATTTCTATGCAAAAGGTGAAGGTTCAGAGGTACATATCGGGTAAAAAGCCAGACTATGCTCAAGGTGCGTCATCAACAGACGAATCAGATACTGAGGACTTTATAGAGCAACAGAAACCAGACCGTAGGCAGCAGACCTTACCACAAGTCATCAGCAAAAAAGAAGAACATCACAGTGATTCTGAGAAAGAAGTAAGTATAACCAGAGGTTTTGTAAGATTAAAAAAAGATCATGTAATTATAGATTAACATTTTGTTTCAATAATCAATATTTTATTTCATTTTACAAGGTTGATGATCCGCGTTTACGCCGTTTACGACAAGCTGCACAGTCACCACCGAGGCGTGCAGAACACAAGCCAGAGATTATTGATGCTGAACCAGAAGAAGAAGTAGAGAGTAGTGTTGAGGAAGTGAGGGATAGTTCCGAGAGTGAAGATGAGCTTGATGAGGAAGAGATTGAGAGGCGCCGACAGGCTCTCAAAGCTAAACTTGCTGCCAGGTATAATGTTCAATATTATATAATTAGATGTTGTCACTAATGCAACATTTGGTTAAGAGCATAACTATTTGTTGAGCAAAACTTATCAATAAACATGATGCTGCCTTTAGCTCTTTCTAGTGTTTCTTTGTCTTGTCTGCATATATACGAGGAATATAGATAAGAAAATAATATTATGAACATAGAGTGAATTTTGTGAGTTTGAAAGAAAGAAAGAAAGAAAAATTGATTATTCTGCACAAAAAAAACGCACATATAAAGATAAAAACACATAAAATACACATTTACAAAAGTAGCCAAAAGTCTCGTGTTCATTCAATAAATAGTTAGTTAGTTTGTGTATATGTGGACGGTAATCTCGAGAACAACGGCTTGTGACGTCATGTCAGTGGCCCATGGGCAGGACACGAAAAAAAAGAGGCTCATTTGAAAGGAAAATTATTCCAGATGGACAACACATATAATGTAAATATATACAAAAAGAAGTGCTTAATAATACAAATTAAATGCTATCTTCAATTCATGCAAGCCTAGTACTTTTTGTTAGGTTGCTGCTCAGAACTTGTGCAAAATGTATCACCCGGGGTGGGTCGTTCACTAGTGATTGATAAACTCAATACTCACACTTGCAATTTTATTCTGTTGCTATGAGCTCAGTAGCAATCGTAGTTCTTCTACTTTATGTTATAATGATAGTGTACATTTGTCTTCTCAGGGAAGCAGAGAAAGAAGTTCTCGGTAGAGATGATGATGAAGAAATGGTGGATGGTGATAAAGAAGAGAGTGGCTCATCAGACACCGAGTATACAGATAGTGAAGAAGACACAGGTATAGTTATAACAGAAAATTAATTATTATTTGATGATTTAATGGCAATTTGTTTCAAAGATACTATAAGTATTTTGCAGTAGTAAAAAATATAAAAAATTATCCTTAAAAATATCCAAAGGCGTTGTCTCCTTTGGACAATAACTGTAATTTTTCTTTTTTACTTGTAATTTTCTTTATGTTACAAACAGTTTGTCAATTTATTTTTCTGCCTAGGACCCCGGGTGAAGCCTGTATTTGTAAGAGCATCAGACAGAATGACCGTGCAAGAGAGAGAGCGAAAAGTTAAGCAGCAAAAGAAGGAAGAAGTAGAAGCAAGAAAAGAAAAAGAAGAGAGGAGAAGAGATGCTTTGAAACTTGTTGAAGAGACCATTAGGTCTGAACAGAGGAATACACAGGTTTGTTTGTTCATTTTATAATCTTGGAAACATACCCAGCATTATATTCCCAACACCCGCTGGCGATGCTCCGGAAAAGTTATGTTTTGTAATTCGTTTGGGAAAATTATTATATATCAATAATGTACCAATAGGGATGATGCCTGGGTAAAAAAAAAGAAATTCTAATTAGTCCGTCAGTCAGATAATAAAAAAAATATTAGACACGTATTTTTTGCTATACAATAAAAATACTTAGATAAAATGCATTTTAAGTTGGGGAGTGGGAGTTGCTACGTCACAAGTAAGTATAAAATCTACATACTCGTGACGTCATGGTACATTTTAACTCAATGTACCGCGCCGCGCGTAATCTTTAGATTATGTAAAAAAAGAACGTGTCCAATATTTTTTAATAATATCCACGATGGACAAAAAAAAAATTGTCGTCATCCATATTGAAATAAGTAACTCAAATATTATGAAACTGATAAAGGAGAAATTGGTTAATCTGTAAAGTGTCAATTTTCTTATTTTTTTTATACAAACGACATTGAATTTCTATTGTCCTTGATCTGAGGTGTAGTTGAAACTTTGGATTAATTACAGGGTGAACTTAAGGAAGGTAATATCAATGACGTATGTACTGACGATGAAAATGATGAACTGGAATACGAAGCATGGAAGCTGCGTGAAATGAAGCGCATCAAACGCGACAAGGAGGAAAGAGAAGCGTAAGTATTGCACTACAAGCTTCTTTCGACCCGTGGCCATAATCGGAACTAATGCCGCCATCTTGTTATTTCAATACATTTCACAAAACATTATTTGCACAAATGTTAACTAACAGCGCCTGCCTATCAACGTCATTTGAGCGCCAAAAGATCCTTGTCAATTTTACTAGAATATTCTGTCTTAAACAGCCTGCTGACAGGCAGCTGTAAAGCTACGGTTTTCTAGAAGAGTCGTGGCCACATTTAACGGCCGCAGCCGCAGTGACGGCTGTCGTGAAAATGATGACAGCGGCAAAGATTTAAATCGTTAGATTTTCCCTACCGCGTCAAAAGATAATCGGGTTTCTATTTTGTTTTGACAACTCTGATACAATAACGCAGTGACTACACTTGATTGTCATGAAAACGCTTTTTAATAATGTGTGAGCTCACTCTTCTTAGTATGGACACTTTTTCTTGTGACTAAGTATGGTGAGGGCAAATCTAGCGATTTAAATCTTTGGACGAGGTTTGACTTAATATCAAATACTGGTGAAAATGACATATACTTCATGGCGGCCGTTATAATATGACGGAACCGCTTTCCTAGGAAACCAACGTTTTAGCCTGAATATAAGCCCAAACACTTGATGACTGCAGTGTGCATCCCCTATTTTCGGAAGCTTGAACATATTTCTGACCATTAGTACTACTGAATGTCTTGTTCGTTGTTGGGATTAGTTCTTTAAGGCTCCGTGCACGAAAAATACCCTCTTTTCTCAATTACTAATGTTATTGTAAGAAACCTTGAAGTAATTGAAAGATTAAGTCTGTCTGATTATAAAAGTACAGTTTTCATGGTGCTAAACCATTCGTATCAGTCACAGAACATGTTAATAGTTGCATCACTTTTGCGCTCTCGAAAATATTTAAGATTTACTTTTAATGAAGATATTGTAATAAAATAAAAATTGAATTTCTTGATATGGTTTGCTAAATAACAGGAAAAAAATACATTACTGACTGGGTTTAACCCCTTGTGTACCCCTGGTTTCGGTCGGCCCGGATACATTAATAGTACGTGGCCGGTTAAAAAAAAGAAGTTTTTTCAACATTTCTTTTTCAGCTATATTTTTTATGGAAGTTGATAAAAGTGGTTCAGCCACATGCAAGTAGAACATATAATGTTGATGATATTTTTTAATTATCAAAATCAAAAGTAGTTTCTTGTAACAAAATGTCATTTTTCGGAAAACTTTTTGCGAATATTAGTGATTTCTCATGATTTCTTCATTTATTTAAAAAAAACCGTTTTTCAAATCACTAATAGTTTTGTTTAAATTCTTTTTCCCTTTCTCAAATCAGCTCAAATGACAAATGAACAAATTTTATCAAAATCAGTTGATTTCGTGCACGGCCTATTAAATACAACAAGCAATTATGGTGTTAATAATATAAGATTTTATAACAGATTTAATGAGAGACAAGCCAAATTACCTGTTCATAACAAAAAAAAAAAATGTATCAGTAATTTATTATTATTAAAATCATGTCTTTCTTGATTTACAGTGTAGAGAAGGAGTTGTTAACTATTGAGCGTATGCGCAATATGACGGAAGAGGAACGTCGTGTGGAACAACGTCTCAATCCCAAGCTCGTCACCAACAAGTCCGTTAAGGGCAAGTACAAGTTCCTGCAGAAATACTATCACAGGTCAGTTATTTATATTGCTTGTTGTTGTTTGTTGTTTTTTCTTGATTGAAGATTATTTTTGGTCGAAGTTCGTCTTGTGATGAGCTCATGACTAAGAGCTCCATTAGAGTTCGAAAATAAGATATAAGACTAAACATAATTATATGATGTGTATAAAGTTTAATGATTTAAGAAGTTTGCTGAATAATAAAGCTATATTTTTCCAACTTATTACAGGTTGATTGACAAAATCTATGCTCATAGTATATCGGGATCATTGACGTAATTTTTATTTTCAGAGGTGCCTTCTACCTGGACAAAGAAGAAGAGGTGTTCAAACAAGACTTCTCTGGTCCTACTCTGGACGATCACTTTGATAAGACTGTTTTACCTAAGGTAATTATATCTATCTATATTTAAATGTACTTAAAAACTGTAAGTTAGACATGAGTAATTGCCCTAGAAAATTACAAACTAGCTATGGAAAGAATCTAAAAAAAAGTAGATAACAATTCTAATAACTGCGACAGTAAACGTAATCTACGTTCGCAATTTATTTGCCAAATATGTAAACAAACACGAGTTTTAGGAAAAACAACTGGAATGCCTACATATAAGGTTCAGGTTTGCGCTACAACTTAATATTTTTTATGACTTTTCAACAGTACTAGTCAGTCTAAAATCAACTTTATTTACACTTTCATAAAGTTGATGGTTGTTTAAGTGGAAATAATATCAATTGGAAACAAGGATTTAAATAGACCTTAGCTCCCGTTGCTGAATTTTGGGCCTGCAAAAAATATTTTTTATATTTTTGCCATTGCCACGCTTAGAAGAAAACAATCCCAATAATCTTTACCTTTGCTGCGCTACCGTAGACGAGTAAAATTTTCCTGCATACCCTATTCTTTAACGAAAGCTATACTATCCTGAAAGACAATCATTTAACACAATCTTTTATCCACAGGTAATGCAAGTAAAGAAATTCGGTCGGTCTGGTCGCACGAAGTACACGCATCTCGTCGACCAAGATACGACGGAGTTTGACTCGGCTTGGAGCAACGAAGGCGCTGCTGCCAGGCTCGCAAATTTCAGGGGCGGCATGAAACAAGTGTTCGATAAACCTTCCGCTAAGAGGAAGCATAATGTGTGATAGTAAATCTAAATTGTATTGCTGTACAAGGATCTTTTGATGCGTGGTCAAAATCGGGACTATCGCCGCCATTTTGTTTTTTCAATACATTTACCAAAATGTTTATCAACAGTGCCCTCCTGTCAACGTTATTCGAGGGACAAAAGATCCTTGTATGTAGCAGTATACTTACTAATAGGTACGGTTTCCTAGAAGAGCGGTGACCGCCCACATAGTATCCGCAATTTACCGGCGAATGACGTCACTGAAACGTTGTTTATGAAAGTAAGTTTGTGTGTTTTCCTAGAGAGCGGTTTTGACACCGTAAAGTCAAACCCGCTGCCCAAAGATTTAAAGCTCTAGATTTGCTCTCTTTGTACTTAGTCACGCGTAAAAGTGTTCATACTGAAAAAAGTGAGCTCGCACATTGATATTGACATTTTACATTGAGTGGTTAGCTTGCGTGTACTGTGCTGAGTTCACGCAACGTGTCGTACGTCCACCCAATAGAACTCGCCCAACAAGGAGCGCTGTCCCAAATTAGACGCATTATTAATTTATTATACATAAAACAAAAGGTATTTTAATAAAACACGTATACTAAAAGATAAGTAATTAAATTATCTTTAAAATGGTTAAAGTTTCAGAAAAATACGCTTGACAGTTTTTGCGTCATTCTCCGTTTTTTATCCGCGTTAAAGATAACTTTACAAATATAATTACACTATATAAACATAATCGCAAATATTAATAGATAAGTTATTAAGAAAATGCTCTAATTTAACATATATTTTTGCCAAAACATTAACACTACTCGTTTAGACGTGATCTTCATAATAAAATAATTAAAAGTCGTCGCCTTAAATAGCGTTTTCATGACAATCAAGTCAAGTCACTGCGTCATTGTGTGTCAGATGTGTCGTGTGAAAACGAAACAGAAACGCGACTAACTTTTGACGCGGTAGGGCGAATCTAACGATTTAAATCTTTGCCGCTGTCATAATTTTCATGACAGCCGTCACTCTGTCTCTCTGTTATTTGTGCGGCCACCGCTCTTCTAGGAAACCGTAGCTTAAGTCACACGGGCGTGGCCAGGATTTGATTGATTTACATTTTTTGATTTGTGGTACCCTACTTTGAGTGACCAAATTTTTGTCGTATCATCAGTCTGGGTCGCTAAATAACTCTATCTACGAAATTACTAATTTTGTTAGGCTGTAGATTTTGATACAACTTACATGCACATGTATCTAAACTCGACTACAGTGCGTTAATTATAACTTGAAGCGTGACGCGATTGGTAACACTGAATTTTGCGGTCATGTGATTGTCAGTACTGTCAGTCGCCGTTTTGAACCATAAAGCCGCGCGCACTTTGGACACGAATTTGCATCGTACGTAAACGTACGATCGTAGTCGCACGAATTGAGTAAATACGAATACGTTTTCTCAATCTCTCGTTTTCTTTTTTTTTTGTTATACGTTTTTCTCTGTCACATAGGTAGTGTTCCGGTGATATTGGATTAAACGAACGAAAAATCCCAACAAGTTCGGATTGTTTTTGAATGTCGGGAACTATACGTACGACTAACTCGCACTGTCTGCGCGCTCCCTTAGTACTTGGAAGGTCGGAATCGTTCGTGCGTGTTCGTATGTGTTCGCACGAGTAAATTTCATACGAAAACGCGTCCAAAGTGCGCACGGCCTTTAATAAAAATAAGATTGCAAAATTTAGTGCTGCCAATCACGTCACGCGTCAAGTTATAATGAACGACTGTTAACATTATTTGAAAAAATTATGTTAAGCATGCGTTTTTGCATTAATTTGCATATTTTGTCTCGGATTGCGTTCTACGTAAAACAGTTTTATAAAAATAGCTATGATGAAATGAAATTACATGAATTGGTTCCTCAAATTCCTAGCTTCGCCCGTGTTGAGTTATTTGTTCATTTGACTGTACTTTGGCGTATGTTTGAATGTGTGTACCTACTACGTTACTTGTGAAGATGACTGTAAATAGTTAAGCATAAGACCTTAGTATTAAGTTTTGAGAAAAATAAATAGTGTAAAATTAGTTTTTGTTTTAATAAAGTTTTATATTTCATACGAACTACGATGAAACCAATATCCTTAGTAATTTTTTTAGGTTTCTGTAGTCAACAAAGAACCCTTAAAATGTCTTAAGTTCTCTCCAAATTTTTTTTGATTGACACACTGAAACACTGTTTTACTACACGTCCGGCCGTCGAAAATATGCGTTATGGCACCTGTCAGTTGGACAATTTCTACTACTGGTACTGGTTTCTTGAACAATAAAGTTTGTATTATTTATTTATCAATAGGGATCAAATTCGCAGAAAAAATATTCGTAGTATGAAACTGACAGGTGTCAAGAACGCACTCTCTCGACGGCCGGACTGTATCTTGTTTCATTGTGTTTATATCTTCATGTAATTTCTGTGTAAATGTGCTTAATTTTTTTATGGATTATGCGCCAAGGATGTGCGCCGTACTGCTTATCAAATAGCGAAAGTAAATAATATCCAATGGCTGCTATCAAAGTGAAATTAATAGGAAATTAAGAATAAAACCTTTTTAGATTGAACTCAAGCTGAATTTGTGGTGTTTCATTGTGTACACCACTTTTTTTTTTTTTTTTTTTTTTTTTTTTTCAGCGCTCTTTTTCCATAAATATTTGTTATCGTTTTCGTTTTGTTATTATAAAAAAAAACCGGCCAAGTGCGTGTCGGACCACGCACAATGAAGGGTTCCGTAGTTGGGATGAATTTATCCCAAGAACAAACTTAACATTGTAGTTGAAAAACGTGTTCTCCCATACATTCCGTATGGGAGATCATGTTTTACAAACTGCAAATTTAAGTTTGTTGATTATTTCTCGTTAACCTGTACAGCCTACTTAGCTCTCATAGTTTCCCTTTTAATTTCGTTAGATATACTACTGCTGTGAATTTTTTCACAAGTCCAAATACAACCATTTAGCTAGAAAGGGGAGGGGGGACACTTGACTAACAAAAAATTTCAGTTGAAAGCTTAATATTTCGCAAACGGATCCCTGAATCCAAAAATGGTGTGGACAAACTCACAATATTTTTGAAAGACGTTTCTAACGATACCCCACACAATAGGGTACATGCATTGATATATAATAGTAGATTATTAACCAAGGGGATAAAGCAGTGTCTTCTGTCGCGGGTGACGATTTAAATCACGAGCGTAACGAAGGACTCGAGGTTTACTCCCGAGCGTAGCGAGGGTGTTAAATACTTAAATCACGAGCGAAGCGAGGGATTTAAGACGAGTCCTGAGTGTAGCGAGGGATTTAAGTTCACCCAAGACTAAGACAGCTTTATCACCGAGGAAAATACTCTACTTTTCGCACCATTTGCGAAAAAAATACATAAACACAATAATAATATGAGATAAGCATTTATTAAAAATAATGACAATTAAAAGTAAAAGTTAACATTCGAAACATTGGTCCAATTATTGATAGAGAGAGTTACATTTTTGTTTGGTACATTTATTGTTGATGAGTTGATTTGAGTATTTCTCTGTTCTTGCGTCTGAGGAACTTGCGTTTCATTGTAGATAGTATACGTCGGAGATAGTGGTGGTGGTGCATCGTGAGTTACGGACGAAGATAAGATGCCGAAGTTGATGGTTGTGGCTCTGATGGATTAAGTTTTATATTTTTGTTAATTTGACTGCTTAATATGGTTTTATTCGCCATTGAGCTTTCGATATAACCCTCAGCTACTCCATCAGAGCTCCAATCACCGTGTCTTTTTATTGACGTAATTTCCGCCCCTGAATCCGCCAAGAAAGTCGCCGAAGTTCTTCTAAAGCAGTGACCGGTGTAGAGTTCAACATCTTTAAGTTTTAAATATTTAGCAATTTCCTTCGGCATATTGCTAATTTTATTTTCGCCGATGGCTTGTCGAGTACATTTCCTATTCCGATAGTTTATAAAAAATCTATTGTTTTCCATGTTGGTGGGACGTAATGCTTGGTATTTATGAATGATTTTAGTATATTGTCCTTGTACAATGAATTACCGATTTTTCTTTGTCTTAGTTTCCTTTACATTAATCAGCAGCAACTCATTAGAATGATTTTCAACGTCCTCCACCTTTAAGTTTACAAGTTCACATCCGCGGCAAGCACCATTGAGTCCAAAAATTAAGGCCACCTATAACAAAGATAAAAAACAGGTAAATATATAGAATAATTACCATTACTAACATACGAAATATTCATAGTTAAATCATGTATACTTACTTTTGTGGCCAGAAAAATTTCGTCAGGAGCTTCATTAAGAAATTTTTCCACATTTTGAGTCGTAAAAATTTTAGACTTCTTTGCGCAATTCCCTTCTGATTTTCTTTTTAAAAAAGCCAGTTATTTCGTGAATCTATTTATTTCAATGCTGTGTTTGATGCTTATTGTAGCTTTCAGTTTTGAGTATATGCACCAAAGTGTATTCGGATTCTTTGTCTTGGATAAATAATCAAAATAGACAAGAAGTACTGATTCTGAAATTGATAGGCCATTCGCACTTCTCCACGTTGAAAATTCTTCATAATTTTTTAAATAATTTTCCTTGGATTTTGTTGGAAGCAAATTATTTATAATTGCGGCAGCATTTGCACTGATGGAATCCGACAATTCACTGTAACTGTCGCTTTGATTTAACATCGTAACGTATTTTTAGAACATTAACTTATTTATAAAAATAAATTAAAATAAACTTAACGTTTATGTATTTGAAGAAAATAAAAACGCGGCAAATTCCTAGACTAATATTTTTTTGTCGGAAAAGCAAAGGCATCAAGCTCATACGGCCTCGTCGGTTTTCGTAATTTTATTTAATAATCATAACTGCGTAATAAATGCGTATTCCTTTTTCAAAAAGATGTATAATGCTATATATACAAACTCAATGGTGTAAACACAGATGTAGTTCAGTATAAATTTCGGTAAGTATTCCAAATTTAAATCACATTCTCCCCCTAGAGGATGAATGAAATACAGTACAATTTTCTTTCCCTGTTTTTAACAGGTTAAAAATGACTATTGTTATGTTCGCTTTTTGTGGCATAGAATGTCACTTTTTTGAGCAAGTGGCACGAAAAGGGTTTTTATATATCAATGGGTACATGAGAAAAAAGAACATCCCCACTTTACGTGTAGCCGAGGTACCCTAAAAATTTTTTTTCATGATTTTATTTTACCAATTTGTCGGCATGTTTAATATGCATACATATGCCAAATTATAGCTTTCTAATACTAACCGTCTCTGAGCTAAGCCACGGACAGATAGACGGACAGACAGACAGACACACAGACGGACATGGCGAAACTAGGGTTCCTTGTTTACTACGGAACCCTAAAAATACGAAATCTAAATTATTGTCACCAACCGACGTCCAAAAGTTTACAAAAGAAGCTCCGGATTGTCAGTACCTGGCAACTAAGGTCAAATTCAAATTTAAATTCAAATTTATTTATTTGCCAGAATGTAGGTTTACAAATGTATGATCTTAAAACTATAATGGCCCCTTTACATTCTACCATTACTTATGGTGTGCAAATCTTTAATTTTAACCTATACAATTACATTCCTTCAGTCAGTTGAACTTTAAATTTATCATCTCTATAGTTCCGTTATTCTAGCATAAGTTCTTACAACAAGTCTGCTTTTTTCCTCGTATGTGTGTTGAAAAACGTCATATGAAACGCGTGTGCATTCATCATTACACACTCTGCTACCTTGTCGAATAAGACCGCCTTATGTGTAATGACCAACACAGCACACTTGTATCATAGTGCACTATTAGTTAACAAAGATTTTTGTTTTATATATTTTAATCTTACCCCAGAGGGAGAAGATTGAAGACGAGGTTCTCAAACTTTCCACTTTAATTGCTTAAGGTTATACTGAAATTACATCACTATCAATAAAATAAAACCTTTACCTTTACTTTATCCTAATATCGAGATATTACAAAACAAAATATGCATTTTTCATCTTAGACCTTTATATGTTCTTCTTACCCTTGGGTAAAGACGGAAAATTGTAATAAATCCTAAAATAAGAAAAATAGCCATATTTTGATGTAATAACGCAACTAAGAATTAAAAATAATGAGTAAATGTTCCAATAAAACAGTCGTACCCAAGGGCGTCGCCAGCCGATCACCCAGGGGGGCAAGTTGATATAGGGAGGATGGGAAAAGTATGTAATGAAATTGTTTCTTTACATACTTTTCCCATCCTAATTATCTGAAGATTTTAAAAACTATCTTTGCATTGTATAAATTCAATCTCTTAACATTGTGTAATTGCATAGCACATGTGTGAGTACTATGTACCGACTATAAAGCTACCATTTAGGTACTGGGTATGTCTTTCATTGACTTGAATGTGCCTTGGCGGCTGAGAGTATGTCATGCTCACTCTAATGTCACGCTGACGGTGGCGCGTGTGTTGGATCATTTAGCTCCCTTCAAAATGGTTGAGCTGAATGGAGCTAATCCATGCGTCATGTTCGTAACGGGCGCCGTCAGTGGGGACTGGTCGTCTCTTGGCTGCAACGGCTTATTTTAATTTAAGTTATTTTTTTTTTTTATTTTTTTTTTTGTTACGGACGCTTTTAACGTTTTGCATCGTTCTCACATGTATAACTTCAATATGAATGATGTAACCAATATTTTGTAACCTTATCATGATTTAAAAGAGTGTCCGTGGAGATTCTTGCCCGTTCTTCTCCATAGGTACCTACTACTACGCTTTGGAATGGGCATCTAGCTTCTGACTGACCGACCCCTTGACAATTCAAAAGTGCCTGTAAAACCAATTACAGGCATAAATTTGAAATAAATGCTTTGAGTTTGAGTTTGTTTATTTTGTAAATAGGATATTGGAATCACTTTTACACGTCATATTAAAAATAAAAATAAATTGGTAGATGAGTTCGGCGTTTCCTATCTGACTACTCTGAGAAGAAAGGCCGAAACAAACTCAGAGGTCACAGTCTCTTTTAAAGTCCATTCATAATCTTGGTCAGGTCATATGAGAACCATATAGGTTAGTGAAATGGTCTTTTGACAAAAGAACCACACAGATTTGAGTGGACCTGTCCAGTCAGTGCAAGCATTTATCAGTAATCGTGGAGCTCAACTCGAACAATACCAAAGAAAGGACATTTGGGTAGGCCGCATAAACTACTCAATCATTAAAACTAACTGAGAAAGAAATGAAAAAACAGTACTTAAAGAAAAATTAAAAAAAATATCCTCATAGTCCTGACATTCACAATAATTAAAATTGTGTATTACTTTATAAAGTAATCATGTCTTTTTGTATGTAATATTCAATAATGTCGGTATATTTTGATGATTTTACTGCCAACACATAGATACGAATTACGTCTTCGGACTCTGGCCTAGACCTCGTTTAGAATATGGAACTTTAACAAACCAAATAAAGGCTTGTGCAGACCAGCGCGACTCGTCGCGCGACGCGACACCGATTATTGTTATACTGTGAAGTTTTCTTAGAAATTGTATTGTTCGAGTCGCGTCGCATTAGTCTGCACGAGTCGAGTCGTCCAAATAAATAAAATTGGCTTTATAGATATGTGATTTCTTTATATTAATATGCCTTTTTTTTTGGATCTCTAGGGTGGGGCAAAAACTGCACTAATTGTGGCGTTATGGATGTCTTTTTGTGTTACCCCATTTTTCGTCTTCCCACCACTCACCTGTTGTAAATAGCCAAAAGGCTACTCATCTTTACATCACGAGCCTTGTGACAAGGAATTGGTTGTTTATGATTCAACATTAACCAAGTCCAAATAAAAAAAACTGTTTTTTTTCCCCTATGTTATTAAATAGGGTACTAGGTTTTAATAATAACCCACGACACAACTATTGTCGAAGTGGATTCTTGGCATGAACCCTGTATTCATCACCAAGTCGACTTCGAGCGGATTTAACAAGGAACTTCTATCGTTACCAACTTTTATATAACGCGCAAGTGGGCGACGACATAGGAGATTTTATTTGATTTATCTCTTCGAGTTTTTACAGCTTACGAGTATCTGTTGTGGCGAGTTATCCAACTTAGGTAGGTACCTTAATTGACCTTATAAAGTTCGAAGGGATTACCTCAGTTTTGTTACACTGCTGGAGGCGCTGGGTAATTAAGATTGGGTGTAAAAATATAGGGTAGGTAACAGACGTCAGGGTTCCGTGTTCGTTTCATACCGCAATCTCTCACATAAAGGAGCTTGGGGGTAATTTTTTTAATGCAGTTTTATTGTCTCGATCGCTCTCGTTTATATTTATATACTAACTTCTGCCCCCGACTTCGTCCCACCGCGTCGCATCCCATCGCCCACCCGCACTATTAATAGGGATGATGACCAAAAAATTTTTTTAGTGCGTCTGAGATTATAAAAAAATATTGGACACGTATTTTTTATTTTTTTACGTAATCTAAAGATTACGGCGGTAAAATGTGCCATGACGTCACGAGTATGTAGATTTTATACGTACTAGTGACGTATCGACCCCCACTCCCCAACTTAAAATTATTCACTTATTAAATTATTAATTATACTCCCCAATTTAGTATTTTTATTATTATTCTTTATTATATTATATAGATAGCAGATTTTTTTTAATAACCGACGTAAAATTTCAACGCTGGAGGGTTCAGAATCATGTACTGAATCCATGGTAAAAGTTTTCGCGTCGATGTCCCTGCCACCCTGTATATATAGGGTGGATTTTTGAGATGGGGCAGTAAGGACAGCTACCTTAACCGTTGTCGCTAGAAGAAAACGGTCTTTGGAGACTGTCCTTAATTTTTTGAGACATTTTGATCTGCATTCACAGATTTTGAAAAAAATGTACAGTCAGCAAGAAAATGGGCAGTTTTTACAAAAACTTTTTTGATGCCAATCCATCTGTTTCTTAAAAGGATCAAAAAACTCTACTAGACCAACTGAGGTTTGCGTACTAGAACAGGCAGAAATCGCAAAAAACTGTTCCCAACCATTTCGTAAGAAAAAAACTCCGACATGCTTTATTATGATAGACCAAAGAGAATTAGAGGCTATATAGTCATTGTGATAGACAGACTAGCCAAACAGAAACAAAAAATTTAAAATTCGAACGAATACGCGTTATAGTTTTATTTACTTTACGAACAAGATAGTTTGTTGCTTGTGATGGTCCGAAGTTCTGGGAAAAAAACCAGCCAAGTGCGTGTCGGATCACGCACAATGAAGGGTTCCGTAGTTGGGATGAATTTATCTCAAAAACAAACTTATAACATTGTAGTTGAAAAACCTGTTCTCCCATACTTCGATATACTTTACGGTCAATTCTCTGCAAGTGTAAGTTTGTAAACGATTTTTATTTGTGTGGTAAAACTACAAATTATCGATTTTCGGAATTTTCCCTTTACTTGTGTCATGAGAACTTGCTTCTTGCCAAATTTCATCATTCTAGGGTAACGGGAAGTACCCTGTAGGTTTTGATTTCTTTGCGAGTATCAAAATAATTACTTATTTCGTATAAATGGCCGTGTTCTTTATTGCGTTGACTTAGAAGCTTGATTTTTTTAAACTTCAAGGGACCACAGACCTACGTATTTGATGTTACTTCAACTTGATACCTCCACGCGTTCCTGAGGCTCGTGAGAGACTGACGGACGGACAACGATGTGATCCTAAAACGGTTCCGTATTTTCCTTTTGAGGTATGGATGTCTAAAAATGACCTCAAATTATTTATAACTTTCAGACTTGTTTGGAAATCGTTAAAAAAGACTGTCCTCTACAAAAGACAGCAATTGCAAAAAAAAAACTACCCATGTAAAAAGTTTTTTCAAAAATAACAAAGGTTCTACATTTTGTTCTCTATTCGTTCGAAATTTGAAGTTCAATTTGTTTTAGTTTAGTTTGGGCCAGTCTATCATCGTAAAATAGTAAGTTGGAGTCACATTTCCTACGAAATGTATGGGAAAAGTTTTTTGCGATTTCTGACTTTTCTAGTACTCAAACCTCAATTGGTCCATAAGTGTTTTTTGATCCTTATAAGAAACAGGATCGATTGGCATCAAAAAAAGTTTTTGTGACAACTGTCCATTTTCTTGCTGACTATAATTTTTTTTTCAAAATCTGTGAATGCACATCGTAATCTTTCAAAAAGTTAAAGACAGTCTCATAAGACCGTTTTCATGTAGCTACAACGTTTAAGGTCCTTACTGCCCCATCTCAAAAATTATTAAGTATTTTAAAAAATTAAATTATTAATTTAATTTTGTATTTCATGTAATCCTATTGAATGACTATTTCATGAAATCATGACATTTGAGGATTACATAATAACTTAACTATATATTCTAAAACTTATATTCTAAAAACTTATATATTCTTACTTAAGGATTTTGATTGCTGATTCCAATGAATATAATTCTGTAAAGCCATATTTGTTACGGCCATGAATCATATTTTATTTAATCAACCCATAACCTGACACTGACCTGCAAATTGCAAAAAACGTAAGAAAACTTGAATTTCGCGGGCTACCTTAGCACATCCTCCTTATGGATGTAATTGTAAAGTAAATCTTAACGTGACATAACAGTAGGTAGGTACTTAGGCATACAAAATCCAGGGGGGGCAGCTGCCCTCCCCTGCAACTGTGTACGCGCATTCGTATTGCATAATTATTACTTGCTTCAAAAACGTGAAAGAAAACATCGTGAGGAAACCTGCCTGCATGCCTGAGAGATATATCTCGATGGCATGTAAAGTAAGTAGAAGCCAAGTCAGAGGCCCATAAAAACTCTGACACCAGGTTAGTCACTAACCACACGAAGAAGAAGAAGAACGGAATTTTAAAAGACTTTGGAATTAATTTAACGCTAATGCTGTAATTGCCAATGGTGGCGCTTCTCCTCTCACACAACTTAAAATATTATGTTAGTTTGAAAGATTCCGAATTTGACCAAAAATTTTTCACCCAAAATTTTGACTGTCTAAAATCTGACAATTTTTAATCGCGATTAAGAAGGTGTGGAATAAAATTAGTTGTCATGAACTAAAATTCAAACACCTCGATTTCAGGTGAAAAAACAGTACTGTATCTTTTTTTTTTGCTTAAATCTCGAAAATGGTGTGTCCTATCGCAAAACCAACTTGACTTGACATTATAATTATTTAGTAAAATCATCAAATTACACCAGTTTTAAACATTGACATTATTTAATATTACATACAAAATGACATGATTACTTTGTAAAGTAGGTATTATATTATTTTAATTAATGTGAGGACAATGTGGATATTTTTTTTAAATTTCTTTTATTTAAATTTTTCTTTATTTTATATTTTTCTTTTTTTTTTCTTTACTCTTCCTTTTTTTCTCCTTTAAGTTTTATTGGAATCACTTTAGTTGTGTTAAAATTATTGCGCGCCAAAAGATACTTGTACACCTATACCCCCTTAGAGTGTTTTCACACTGTCTTGTCCGATACGATATCGGACGCCGGTAGCTGAGATCCGATATCCGATACCATGTAGTATCTTTACAGTCCGATTCGACCATTTTCTCAATAGCTTTGTGTGGGCGGGCATGTGGTACTTATGGCAGACTTAGAAACTTTATTTGCTGTATTTATTATATTTGAGACGTAAAAAAATATCTATCCGCAGACAGTATTGGCTATATCCTATTGTGTAAGCTAGATATACAGAGGGGGCATTTTATACTCTTTTTAGCAAGCTAGAAAATGCACCTCGGGCGTTTTTTTATTAATTTCGTATAATTGAATCTACATTTGATTATTTGCTGATTCACGTATGAATAAACAAGAACACATTTTCGAATAGCTGTGTGCCCTAAAGAAATACTGGCTGTGACATTAAGGTGTAAATGTAAATGATGACGACGTCATGTTTACCTGCAAAAAATGGCAGCCGCGCCACCCCCCGCCGCTCAGTCAGGCACAAAGAGAAAATGTAGGTACACGTATAGCACACATACAAACAATATCGTCCGACAGCCCACGCGCCTTCCGATGGTGCCAGTAATGTATTGGTATCGGATCCGATATTGGATCGTATAATGTGAAAGGCAGGTACATAATTCATACATTTTAATTGCCACGATATCGTAGCGGCATCCGACACCGATATCGTAACGGATAATGTGAAAACGCTCTAAGCCGCACTCTCGCTCTATTGAAAAACCAGCCCGAAAGGAGTAAATACTTATTGCAACAGTAAGTTGTTTTTGATAAACAAGTCATAATTCAGAAAAAAAAAAACAAAAATATTCTGAAGTTTTGAGACATTCGAATAGGACGTCGCTTTTATTATTTTTTCTACTTAAAATTTTATTTTATTTTAATTATTATAACTACACAATGCCTCTTGTGGACATAAATAATCCAGACATGATAAGGTTTCTTGTCGAAAATTACGAAAAAACTACAAAACTCCGTATGAGATGGAACAATATTCATAAGGAAAAGTTAAATAAAGCTGCCACCCTACAGCGCGAAGAGAAAGGGTATAATCAATTAGATGTTATTAAAGCAACTATGGAGTCAGGTATGCCTGCAACAACCAGAGATAATACATCCGGTGCGAGAAACAGACGACTAAAACCTATCAAGGACCTTTCTATAGTAGAAGGCGTGGCTCAGTTGAAAAAGGGGCATTCTATCGTCGATGTTGGTCTCGGTGATCCTAAAATCGACCCTAAACTGGGACGGCCCGACACAGACTTGTCCATCGATCCCGTAATGCGACCAATTGACCCCAAACAAAAGAAAATACTTTTTAAAGGCAGACCATACTTTGGTCGTGAAGTGTATTTGAAGAAACGGTATGCGGCAGCTCCGGAGGGTAGATATTATTTTGCCGAAACTGCTGGATGGTACTGTGGCTGGAGACTTAAAGACAGTTTCTTTGGCAAGCAGAAGTCAGAATACGGTCGTGTGTATCGTTTAGCTCGCGAACAGAGCCGCAGCGGACCCCACCCAGATCCCAAACATTACAAAAACGCTGGTTTTAAAGCAGGCACATGTGTATTAGAATAATGAGAGATTTTGCTTCTGATTATGGTTTATTTTTAATAATGATGGTTTATTTTTAATAATGTTATTATTTAGTTACAATATTAACTATACAATAAACTTTTATAATCCAATACTTTTTAAACTTTATTTACCGTTCCTTGTTCGCGTGATAGGCTTCATTCATAGCTATTGTCTCAAATAACCTACGGTTCTGAACTTTACCTGGTGGTAACTAGAAGTGAATCCTTGTACTTGCCTATGTAGGTAAACCAAGGGTCACACACATATAAGAACAAAAAAGTCTAACGTCAACGGCAGCCCGGTAGTAAGAATAATAATAAACGAGGAATCAAAGTAATCGTATGTCGTGTATGTGGCTTTGTATCATTAAAATTGGCTTTTTGCAAAAAAACGTTATCTTGATACAAGACGGTATTCTGTTCACGACACGTTGTGCACAATTTCTGAGAGTAATCTAACAGAAAGTTACAGTTGCATGAATCCAAAATGGTTTTACAATCATTAGTATTACAACCATTAGTATTATCCCACTAATAGATTTGGGCACACAAATAGTTTTTATCTAACAAAAAGTACTAGGTTTGCATGAATTCACGTTAAGTTTGAGTAGGTACATAAAAAAAAATGCTATCTCTATTTAATCAACTTCATCTCAGTGTCCGTGAAAGTGTTAAAGCTGTAACTCGAAGTCACTAATGATAAACTAGGATCATCGAAGTAAAAATATATAAACAGTTAATTACTAATAACAATAACAAACCCATGGTCAGCAAGACGACCAGTAACCACAAGCAGCACCCGTTCACGAGCATAACGCAAAGATCACCCATTGACTTCCTCACCATATTTGAGGAAGGAAGTAACCCGATCCCCAATGCTACCGCAAGCAGTTACATCTAAGGGAGCATGCCGAACTTGCTGCAGGTTGCTCAGGCAAGAATAATATGATAAATTATCGAGGTCGCTAGCTAACCACATATTGCTATAAAATTCATAAAAAATATTGTAATGAGTAGATTATGTCCATAATAAATGAGTCCATAACAAGCCTTTTTGTCGTAATAACCATATAGATATGAATATCGTACATAGAAACTGAAAACAATTTGGCTAAAATCATTAGCGACGGCATAAAATCATTAGAGAAGCAGTATTTATCTAGGAGGAGTGAATATTGATATTTTTATTTAACGATTTTTATGTTCCAAAGATTTTCACATAAAATCGAGGAGGAGTCTAAATGATAATGATAAATGATTTTATTTCTGTAAGTAGGTTTGGAGAAAACACTTTTACACGTCAATCATATTTTTTTTAAACTAGATGAGGTCGGCGTTTCCTATCTGACTACTCCGAGAAGAAAGGCCGAAACAAACTCAGAGGTCACAGTCTCTTTTAAAGTCCAGACATAATCTTGGTCAGATCATGTGAAGATCATGTAGATTGGTGTCTGAGATGGTCTTTCGAGAAAAGAACCACACAGATTGAGAGGACCTGTCCAGTCAGTGCACGCATTTGTCAGTGACCGTGCAGCTCAACTCGGAGTTTAAGGAGCTCAACGATTCGACGAACAATACCAAAGAAAGAACATTTGGGTAGGCCGCATAAATTACTCAAGCTGCCAGACCATGTTAAAACTAAATGAGAAAATAAAAATAAAAAAGAATGACCCACATAGTCTTCACATTCACAATTATTAAAACAATATAATACTTTAAAATCGGTCTCGGCATACAACCTTAATTTTGTTGTCCATGCGGCTACTACACAGAAAAAATTATACCATGTCAATTGAGAAAAATATGAATGCTTGAAATATTATTAAAGCCATAGAAATAAACAAGTAATCCTATTATTAATTTCCCTATTAACTGCCCCAACATAAACGAATTTGGCCGCGCGCTAGGGTTGCCAGGTGTCTGGCTTTTAAGAATCGTGTCAGTCGAAACATATACAAGTTCGGCCTGTCCGGCTTTTGGTTAACCCCTCCCCACCAAAAGATGCACAACGAAACCGCGCGAGCGACTCAAGCGGACACGCATGAGTCGTTTTAGTAAGAAAAACATGTGATTCAGAATAACATATAGTTAAAGAGAGAAATCTCAAATGGCTAACAGTAATAAATACACAAATAAAAGTTTTTCTTTTTTTTCTTTTGAGAACCTGGGTGTCAGGCTTTTAGGGCAAAACGTACGGCTAAATATGAATCTGTGTCCGGCTTTTCTATTTTTGGGCCTGGCAACTATCGGCGTGCCAAAACTTTTTTGTACAGCTATATCAAACTTTAAAACTCAAACTCAAAGCATATATTCCAATTAAACCATTTACAGGCACTTTTGAATTGTCAAGGAATTGGTCAGTCAGAAATATGAAGCTAGTTGTCCATTCCAAAGCGTAGTAGGTACGTATGGAGAAGAACGGGCAAGAAACTCCACGGACACTGTTTTAAATAAATTGTTACAAAATATTGGTAGCTTCTCCCGCTCTGGGCTGAGCGGGAGGGCGTGTCAGACTCTTACTAACTAAAACCCACCCGTGTTCCTTCAGTTGCCTGTACGTTGCCAGGGGCCACGGTATCCCTTTCGGACTTTCCCTCAAAATCACATAAACAAAAAAATAAAAGTTTGAAAATGGAACACATTTTTCAGCCAGCCGCATTGCGATGGACAAAATAATTTACGCGTCTTTCGGCTCAGGATACGGCTCGATTTGTTGCATACAACCAGGTACCTACTAATTACGTATCTCTATCATTTTATCATGCACTTAAATTATAATGGGGAAATGATGCGTACTTCTCAAGTGGGTACATTTATTAGTAATAGGTACTTATGATAATGTCAGTTGTATGACAGCAATGTCAGCTTTTCATTTTTCTGAACAAAATTTCACATCAAATGTTAAAATTCATGGTCTTCCTTTTATTTGTGACACTATGTTATTTAGCAAAAAATAATCCTTATGATGAAGCCTTCATTCTGTCTGTCAGAAAAATAATCAAATAAAGCTACAGGCTTTATCATACCTCGATCGGTATGATAAAGCTATGATGATACATACAGGATGATTATTTTCCTCATGTAACGGGTTCGATTCCCGGTTCAACCATGTAATTATTTAAATATCTATGAATGCAGTTTAAATTGTTTTTAAATTCAAATAATGTCTTCATTCAGTAAAATGTTCCATCTACAATATTCAAGGTACTTTCCCTCCATGTGGCATATCATATAACAGTTCAAACTTTACTACAAAATATAATCTTTTAGAGATTAACTTTTAAATTACTTTATGGTAACTTTGTGATTGATTATTTTAGAACTTTTGTTTACCTTTTGTTTAGTTGAGTCTTTACCTAAGTTTAGTGGGTGCCTCTTTAAAAAAAAAACATTTATCTCGTGAATAAAGATGTTTATTAATCAAAATCTATTACATTCACTCAGTGACACATTCAAATACGTAGGTTTTAAGAGGCTCATAACAGCTTTATGATGAAATAGTTTTCTGAGATGATGAAAAATATTTACGCAAAAAAATAAAGCAAAAACCTATTACGAATGTCTTCAAATATATAGTTAGTATTTATGTTAGTAATTATGAACAATAGAAAATATCAATATTTTAAATTTTTCATAATTACAGAAAACTATTTTATCATAAAGCTGCTATGAGCGTCTTGAAATCCACGTATTTGGATGTCTCACTGAGTGGATGTAATAGATTTTGATTTAATAAGAATCTTTATTCGTGAAACATATTTTTTTTTATAAAAGGGGTACCACCGGTTAACAAAAGTTCTAAAATAATTAATCACAAAGTTACCATAAAGTAATTTAAAAGTTGATCTCTGAAAAATTATATTTGTAGTAAACTTTAGACTGTAATATGACATGACAGAAATATTTTACACTTAGGCTATTAATTCAGCCATTGCTTTAATTTGTTTGGTTATAAAAATAAACAATTGGTCCTGACTTCCGCAAGAAATAAATACTTCGTGATTCATATACAGGGTGAATGGGACATCGACGCGAAAACTAATACCTGGATTCGGTACATGATTTTGAACCATCCTGCGTCGAAATTTTTTGTCAGTTATTTTCGAAAAAATCTGCTGTCCCATATATTCTGACCGCGTAGGTATTGCACTTTTCTATGGAACAGCAAAACAAAAAAAAAATAACAAAGAATCATGTACTGAATCCATGGTATCAGTTTTCGAGTCGATGTCCCTGCCTATATATAATATTTTGTTTCTATTTTATTTTTAAACCAATGGGGATTTATGGACAAGAAAGTTCACAAATCCCTATTGATGGGGATTGTCAATGGGGATTAGTGGAATAACCCGTGAAGCAGGACCAGCATTGAGCTAAGCATTTTTATCAGCGATGTAATCCCCCAACTTATAATATGCCTGCCTGCATAGTGTGCGTTTTATACAAGACTAGCTTTTGCCCGCGACTTTGTCCGCGTAGAAGTCGAAAATTGTTTTAATTGGATTTTTTATTGGTTTTTAACGTTTTCATTTTTTTTGTAACATATAAATTATTATGTTGAAATGTTTGAATACTTATCTATACTTATAATATAAAGAGGAAAGATTTGATTGTTTGTTTGTTTGTTTTTTACATTGAATACGCTCCTACTACTGAACCGATTTGAAAAATTATTTCACTGCTTAAGCTACACTATCCCCGGGTGACATAGGCTATATTAAATTTAAAAAAAAAAATTGGGATCCTTACTAAAACTCCAATAATGTAACCCAAGGTGTAAAAAAATTACCAAAAATTTAGGTAGGTGTCGGTAGCTAGGTATGTACATAGGTAGGGTAGGTAGGGAAGTAGGTGAGCTGTAGATAAGTACTTAGTGCTATCCGTGCGAAGCCGGGCCGGGCAGCTAGTAAAATATAACAATCTTTATTATAGTGTAGGGATTCAAAGGTTAAATAAACATGAAAATAAAATAAAATTTTGTTATATTTTATGAACACGAAGCTCGGCGTTTGATCTGGTGAAAGTTACACGCGGGTATTATCTTTTTACAACGAAATCGACACACTACACCTACCGCAGTATTTGTTTGTAAACAATATTTTTTGTTTTCCTTCGGGTGCTAGAATCACCAGGCTACTCTGTGCGCTTACTCTGGAGCATGCCACATACAACTGACCGTGAGAGAAGCAGCTTTATCTCAAGACTACTCCCGCTATCTTAAGAGTTTGACCTTGAGCTTTGTCTATGGTCATTGCGAAGCAGACTTTGATGGGAAACTGCACTCTCTTGAATGGGTCTTTAAGGAGTAATATGATGAAGTTAGGGGCATCCTAGGAATAAACACAGACCTCTGTAAAGCTTAGCAACCTTCAAATGCAGTACTAAAGTACGGTGACTTTCCAATTATAAAGAGTATTTGCATTGCACCAAACTTTTATGTGAGTTCAACCTTTTTGAATAAAATCGGATTGAGATTTCAAACATGTGTCAAAATAAAATGTAGGTAATTTAAATCAAAAGCACTATAAATATTAACTTCGAAGCAAATCACTCCCAAAATAACTTTCTAACCCTATTTAACCCCGTTAGGGAATGAATTTTAATAAAATACGAAATACATTGTCCATCACTTCTATTAAAGAATATTTATGCAAAATTTGAAGTAGATTGGACCAAGGAATCACGTTGTCCCATACAAACTTAGTCCCCCTTTTTCACCCCCTTAGAGGTAGAATTTCGGAAAATCCTTTCTTATCGGATGCCTACGACATACAAAGAACACACCCTCCAAATTTCAGGTCTCTACAATCAACGGTTTAGGCTGTGCGTTGATCTGTCAGTCAGTCATTCAGGACAAAGCATTTTATATATGTATAGATTTGAATTTCGTCTCATTCAGTTGAAGTATGTAGGGAGGAATTTTATAGTAACATTTTAATGTAACATTTATCCTCTACCGTACTCTCGCTCTATTGAAAAACCGGCCCGAAATGAATAAAGACTTATTGCAACTAAGTTATCTTTGATAAACAAGTCATAGTTCATAAACAAAAAAAATATATTTTGAAGTTTTATAAATATAAAGGTCGCCGCCTTAGGCTTTTTTATTTTTTCTACTTTAAATTTTATTTTATTTTAATTATTATATCCACACAATGCCTCTTATGGACATAAATAATCCAGACATGATAAGGTTTCTTGTCGAAAATTATGAAAAAACTACAAAACTACGTATGAGATGGAACAATATTCATAAGAAAAAGTTAAATGAAGCTGCCACCCTACAGCGCGAAGAGAAAGGGTATAATGAATTAGATGTTATTAAAGCAACTATGGAGTCAGGTATGCCTGCAACAACCAGAGATAATACATCCGGTGCGAGAAACAGACGACTAAAACCTATCAAGGACCTTTCTATAGTACAAGGCGTGGCTCAGTTGAAAATGGGGCATTCTGTCGTCGATGTTGGTCTCGGTGATCCTAAAATCGACCCTAAACTGGGACGGCCCGACACAGACTTGTCCATCGATCCCGTTATGCGACCAATTGACCCCAAACAAAAGAAAATACTTTTTCAGGGCAGACCAGACTTTGGTCGTGAAGTGTATTTGAGGAAACGGTATGCGGCAGCTCCGGAGGATAGATATTATTTTGCCGAAACTGCTGGATGGTACTGTGGCTGGAGACTTAAAGACAGTTTCTTTGGCAAGCAGAAGTCAGAATACGGTCGTGTGTATCGTTTAGCTCGCGAACAGAGCCGCAGCGGACCCCACCCAGATCCCAAACATTACAGAAATGCTGGTTTTATAGCAGGCACATGTGTATTAGAGTAATGAGTTATTTTGTTTTTGAGTATGGTTTATTTTTTTATAATATTGTTATTGTGTTACAATATTAACTATACAATAAACTTTTGAAATCCAATACTTATATAAACTTTATTTACCGTTCCTTGTTCGCGTGATAGGCTTCATTCATAGCTATTGTCTCAAATAACCTAGGGTTCTGAACTTTACCTGGTGGTAACTAGAAGTGTATCCTTGTATCTGCCTATGTAGGTAAACCAAGGGTCACAGACATAAGAACGAAAAGTCTAGCGTCAACTGATGCAACCCGGTCGTAAGAATAATAATAATAAACGTGGAATCAAAGTAATCAAAATAAATTTTACTGTGTATATAATTCAAGTTTATGTAGTTTATACAGCCCGATTCAAATTTAATGGCGGCTCGGAACATGAGGCGAATCGCTGCGCAGTAACGAATTCATGTGTCAGCGGTGGTGAGGGGAGCGGTACTGCGCAGCGAGTGGCTAACTTCCGAGCCGCCATTATTTTTGAATCGAACTATACTTTCAACAGTTTGAACGGGAAGGGTCCAATGCTGACTAAAAAAAATCAATTAAAACACCTCAAACAGTTAACATAAATAAGTAAAATCACCCATAGGTACCTAAGGGTATAATAATAAACCCTACCTATCTATCTACATACCTACCTACCCTTCCTACATACCTACCTCCAACCTACCTACCCTACCATACCTACCTACCTACAGTACTAATATCGCTATTAATAAATAGGGGTTGGTGGTAGAAGAGTGAAAATTTGGACTTGTATGTATTTCATGATGCAAAATCAAAAAAAAAAAAAAAAATTGTATCCAAAAAATAAAAATAAAAATTTTGGGGTGGACCACCCTTATCACTTAAGGGTACGAAAAATAGTTTACGTCCTATTCTCAGTGTTGAATATATATACAAAGTTTCATAAGAATCGGTCAAGCCGTTTCGGAGCAGTTTTGTTACAAACACTGTGACACGAGAATTTTTTATAATAGAAAATAGACTGAAGAAGATATAATAAAACAGTAGAATCCAGTGTCTGTCTGTCTATTTTTTTGTTCGCGCACATCTCTAAAACTACTGAACGGATGTTCATGTAGTTTTCACAAGTAGATAGAGATTAATTTGGAGCAGAATATAGGCTTTGTTTAATTAAAATCGGCATGTTGCAAAAAAAGCTATCTTCATACAAGACAGTATTCTTCTAGCCCCTACACACTATGCCGGCGGCGCTGCCGACGGCCCGGCGGCCCGCGTCGCGCAAAACGCGGCGCACCCGGCCTTGCCGCACAAAGGATCGCAAAGGAAATGAAGGCGCAAAAGCCGGGGGTACGTGCCGCGCGGCAATAGCCGGCGGCCATGCCGCCGGCACAGTGTGTAGGTGACATTTGTTCACAACACGGGTACAATTACTGAGAGTAACTTAACAGAAAGTACTAGGCTTGCATGAATTCACGTTTAGTTTACTTTGAGTAGGTACATTAAAAAAAATGTTCAAAAAAATCATCACTCATTTGAGAATGGCTCGACCGATTTGGCAGTTTTTTTTTGTTTAATTCGTAATTGTCTAGACAAGGTTTGCATGAAAGAAAATTTTGGAAAAACCACCGGAAATGTCGGACATACACCCGGGCGACGCCGGGCACCATCAGCTAGTTAAATAAAGAAGTTAGGAATATATTTTTATAAAGTATATTTTTACGAAATAACAAAATACCGCTAGACTACTTAGATCCAACCACACAAAAGTTTGTACTTAATTAAATGAAGCAATACTGCAAATAAACAGCGTACGGTATTTTTTTAAGCATCGAAGAACTTCAATAAACGGAAAAGTATAAACATCTAGTGTGCTATAAGAGACTCGATTTTGGGCAGGCAACTTAGCTCTGAGTAACCAACACAAAGTAAGAGCCCAGCATCGAAGGAAGGAAGGTGCTAACAGGAGCAGCAGATACTATCGACCTAAACGTTTTCTTTATGAAGGCAGAGGAGCCTGTTATGAAACCGGTGGATACGAATGAGATAAGTCTAGCATCCTTTATAAGGAATTGGTAGCTGGTGGTGGCCATAGAGCTTACTTCAACGCGAGAAAGCGCAAGTTTTCAGAAGAGAAATACAATGGTTGTCTAACAACTAGAAACGTCTATGAATGGACGTTGTGTAATAGTGCTGACATATTTAGTGCTCCAGAGCAAACGTATGGCCAGTTTCTTCCGTGACATGGCAAAACTTTCAGGAATCCACGCGCACATAACAAAACCAACCACATCATATGAAACCTGTACGATTTCCGAATAGCTTTTAAAAATATTTTCATTCATGGATAAGTTAAAAACTGCATCAAACAACAAAGTTTCATCACAGTTCATCGTGGTTTTCTTGCATTTGAATACTGTCCTATTATAATTATTATCCCAACTAATATTATAAATGCGAAAGTGAGCCTGTTTATTTGTTACGGTTTCACGCTAAAACGGCTAAATAGATTTGGCTGAAATTTGGTACCTACATGGGTAGATCATGACCTGGATTAGGACATAGTAAATAATTTTTATCCCGACATTCTTTTAACTCTTTTTTTTACACGGTAGGTACTTTATAACAAAGTACAAATATGCTTTTGTAAAACCAGCCGATAAACTTTACAAAAGGTCTCGATAGTCAGTAGGGTAGAAAGTTGAGAAGACGGTAAGGTTTTTAAATATTCAAAATTCATCATAAATTCATTAATATGCAAGATTCTGTTATATTTATCTGCATGCATCTTGCCGGTTTAAGGTAGCTGATATACGTACGATTTCCTGATTCGGTTTCTTGATCAGGATTCCTGATTCGAAAACCTGAATGCTAACCTTACATACAAAATGTTCAACTAGGCGCACACTTTTGTACATTTTCCGAACGGCAAAAACCTGACGTTCGTTTCGGAAAAAACTATTAAAAAAAATCGAACGTTAACGCTAGCCTCACGGAAACCGAATCAAGAAACCGTACGTATACGGTCACTTCGGGTGGTGGTTGGTTGAAAGATCAAATACAGCAGCATCTACAAAGTCAAAGATTCAAAGTCTCTAGACTTTCAGAGTTGTTGGCATTCGTTGAACAAAGTGTGTGGTAATGTTAAAACCTTAGAGCACGGCACCAAACGGAACATTGTCTGACGGTCACAATGGGACAAAAACTTTTATCATCTACCCGCAGTTACCACCGCGCACCGGAGTCCGTTCAAACTTTTACTTAGTCCATAAACGACTGCGTAGATGGTTCATTTCCCCTTAGTATGATCATGTAACCAAGGGGATACATTAACTCTTCAAAAAAATGGAGTTTAATTCTATTACGGTAGGCGGTTTGATATTATATTTCAGACATTTATTTCTTGTGATTCATTAGTGAGATGATAAACTTGACTGTCAGACGACTTGTACCTTGCTTAAATTTTTATTTCATACCAATGTGTCTAATCTGCGTTCGCAATTTATTTGCCAAACATGTAAACACACACGAGTTTGAGGAAAAACAACTGTAATGCCTACTCGTAAGGTTCAGTTTGCGCTACAACTTCATATTTTTTAATGACTTTTTCAACAGTACTAGTCAGTCTAAAATCAACTTTAATACACTTGCATAAAGTTGATGTTTGTTTAAGTGGAAATAACATCGATTTGAAACAAGGATTTTAATAGACCTTACCATGTTTCAACCCAAGAAGTTATCATCTCATTTCCAATGACCTTGCTTTACCAGTACCTACCCACACTAAAAAAAAAAAAAAAAATTAAAGACAACAATGATCCAGTTATGTCAGTTAGTTACAAAAAAAATAAAAGCTATGTTAGTGTGTTATTATATTAGGTACTAAGCTCACAGAAGAAACAATATTTACATATATAAATGTGAATGTATCACATTTCACCGGTTGCTGTAATGAATCACTTCTGCCTTACCAACACCTGCATGAAGTGATTCATTATCGGTGAGTCAAATTTGTCCACTAACATCTTCAGAATGCTATTGGGGCTTGACCGCGTTCTCTCCAATAGCAACGCCGTCTTTCTCCTCACCATTGCGTGGAAGTCATGAACATGCGCCTGCGCGAACATGCCAGATGCACTACAAAAGCGTGGGAGCCCCAAAAGCATTCTGAAGCTGTTATTGTATTGGACCCTCAGGGCGTCCCTTGTTTTCCGCGTGTAGCTGGTCCACAGGCTGCTTGTGTAGAAGGTCTGTCAGTAAGCTTTAAGCAACGTAATTTTAACCTCCTTACTACAACACGCAAACCTGCGAACCACTGTATTGCTTCTCACAGCAAGAGCCCTGCGCTCGCGTTCGATATCTTCATGATCTTTAAGGTCCTCCGTTACGTAATGCCCTAGGTATTTTATTTGTTACACCTTTTGCAGGGGCTGGCTAGCATGCACCTTTTACAATATTCGAAAAGCTCTCTTATGGAGCCAGCCGTTGGACCCAGCAGCACTATATCATCCGCATAACTGAGGTTATTGACGCAAACGTTGTCAATCCAACATCCAATCCGTTTACTGCTGAGTCCAGCCACCAGCTCGTTGACGTAAAGGTTGAAAAGCTTGGGCGAGGCCAGCCCCTCCTGCCTCACCCCACAATCCAACCCATACGCAGCAGAGAGTGAATTATTTCACTTTACATAGTTCACTTGATTACCATAACAGTACTGGAAAACACGTATAATTTCGGCTGGCACGCATGCTTCCCCGAGCTTTTTCTATAATATGTCATAGGAGACGAGGTCGAAAGCTTTAGAGAGGTCGAGGATACACGCGTACACAGGCGTGCTTCTGTCAGTAAAATATTGGACAGTCTGTTTAAGACTCAATACTGCGCTTTCAGTGGAAACTCCAGGTCTGAACCCGAATTGTTCGTCGTTTAATTTCAACCATTTGTTGAGAGTTTTATCTAACAGACTGTCCAACACCTTAGCTAGTACAGAGGCAAGTGATATGGGTCTGCAATTACTTACGTCGGAGACATCACCAGTTCTATTCTTTATGATTGGGGCAACTAATGTGTCCATCAACTCAGGAGGAAGATAAGAGTGACTTAAACACAAAGAATAAAACATGGATAGCACTCTCGGACAATGTATACCCGCATGTTTCAAGTGCTCGATGCTGAGACTGTCATGCCTTGGAGACTTGCCTCTGGCCATTTTCTGTATTGCAGATGATACTTGCTTGGCTGTAAAACGAATAAGAGGGTTATTGTGACAGATCTCAGCATCGACCATTGATTCAGAAGGCTTCAGCAGCGAGGAAACACGAAAGTGGTTCAGGAAAGTGTTCGCTATGTCCACTGGTGTGCTGCAGCCCGCCAATGTCACCGGCAAAGCTGGTTTAAGATCAAGTCGAGATGTCGACTTCCAAAACCGGCTAAAGTTTTTGGACGATCTTTGAGATGTTATAATGTCCATTTTTATTTGTTTTTGATTCTCACAAATCTCGGGTTAGATACCTTCACAGTAGGTTAAGGTCACAAGGTACCTATGGGTGATTAAACTTATTTCTGTTTACTGTTTGAGGTGTTTTAATAGATTGTCCGTATCGCACCCTGCCCGCGCCGATTAAGTCCGATCCTGTTCAAACTGTTCAAAGTACCTATCGAGCAATTCATCAACTACTGATCGCTTGAATTATAGATACAGTAACATTTATTACCTGACTGCGGCGAAGACAATAAAGGAGGGCTTTGTGTTTGGCCTGTATGTATGTATGTTTGTCTCTATGTTCCCTCACAACTACTAGACGGCTGAAGCGATTTTGATGAATGATATGTCGTTAGATTCGTCTTTATTGCGTGAGTGTCACTGGGTATATAACAATTATTTAAATCTCTTTTCCCTATCGAGTGGGGTATCAAAATGAAGGGTTTTGAAAGGTTATTACAAAATATATAGAAATTATATGTTTAAATGAATTACATTTAAACATATAATTTCTAAATATTTTTTTGGAATGAGAAATGATGAAAAACTACAAAGCTGAAACAAACAAAAAATACACCATATTTCAAGTTTTGGTTTGTCCCGCCTGCTATACCAAAATTCTATAGATTACTAGCTGCCCGCCCCGGCTTCGCACGAGTAGCACTAAGTACTTATCTACTGCGTACCTACCTACCTATATACCTACCTACTCTACCAACATACCTACCTACCCTACCTATCTACTTACCTATCTACCTACCTATCCTACCTACATTTCTACCTATCCTACCTAAGGGTTTTATGTATTTTTTAATGCCGAATCATAAAAAAATAAAAATAAATAATTTTGTCCAAAAAATTAAAATATTTTTTTTGGGGTTGACCACCCATAACACTTAGGGGTATGAAAAATAGTTTAAGTCCTATTCTAAGACCTACTGAATATAGACACAAAAGGACATTGCCCAATTTTGTATGGAAGTTGGACCAAGTGCTGCCTAGAATACTCACATAGTACATTTTGTTCCTCAGACCATCACTAATCTGTATTTCAAAGCGCATAAAAATCTATCTCAGGAGTCCAAAGAAAAACAGTCTCTTGTTTTGAATATTTTTATTGGAAAAAATTAACTTAATAACAACAAATGTACAAAATCAACTATTAAACAGATATTGTGCGTTCAATTATAATTGTATTAATTGTATTTTGATGTTGTAGTACATAATTGTTAGGTATCAATAGTTCATCGTTACCGATGAAGACGATTAATAAATCAATTCAATATTATGTACAGAACTATTACATATAAAACATGATCTTAACTGTGGTTGAAACATGTTCACTGTTTCAAGAGGCTAATACGTAAGTTGTATAGATCGATAGTCCAATTCGAAGCCAGGTCGTTGTTTAGATCGATAGTCCAATTCGAAGCCAGGTCGTTGTTTAGATCGATAGTCCAATTCGAAGCCAGGTCATTGTTTAGATCGATAGTCATTCGAAGCCAGGTCGTTGTTTCAAGCAAAATATTCATCATAACACAAAATATGCACAGTCGCGTTCACAACGGATCACAAGTGACGTGAGACTGAGCAAAAAGTAGTTGGGTAACAAAGGGATGCTTATCACCGCAAGCGCACACGATCGCGAGGGATCGAGACAGATAATCAAAGGAACAGGTTTTTGTCTTCGTTCGACGTGATGCGGTACGATGTTATTGTAACTGAAATATATTTTTGAGAAAAAATATCTCAAAAACGTTGTTTAATGCAAGATTATTCATTATCACAAAAACTGGATTTATTAATTTTTCCTGGGACGATTTTATTTTTTATTTTTTTATAGTTCATGTGTATGCTACAGTACCACTAGACCAACTCACATTCCTCGGCAGCACTTGGTCCAAGCCTAGGCAATCTCCTTTCATAAGAATCGGTCATGCCGTTTCGGAGGAGTTTTGTTACAAACACTGTAACACGAGAATTTTATATATTAGAAGAAAATGCGTTTTTATTCTCTTTTTAGTTATGAGTTTTTGCAGTCGAGTTTTTAAGTTTTTTAAATGACTTTTTTTTACTATTATGATTCCTCATTTACTAAATTATTATTCTTACTACTGGGCTGCATCAGTTGACGCTAGACATTTTCGTTCTCATGTGTGTGACCCTTGGTTTACCTACATATGTAGGTACAAGGATACAGTTCTATTTACATTTACACAGCCAAGGTAAGTGCAGAACCCTAGGTTATTTGAGATAATAGCGATAAAAACATGAACAAGGAACGATAAATAAACTTAAAATACTGAATGTAAAAACTTTATTCTAAAGTTAGTATTATAATTATAACAAAATAACAATATTATTAAAAATTAACAGTACTTAGTCAAAAGAATATCACTCATTACTCTAATACACATGGGCCTGCTATAAAACCAGCGTCTTTGTAATGTATGGGATCTGGGTGGGGTCCGCTGCGGCTGTGTTCGCGAGCTAAACGATACACACGACCGTATTCTGACTTCTGCTTGCCAAAGAAACTGTCTTTAAGTCTCCAGCCACAGTACCATCCAGCAGTTTCGGCAAAATAATATTTATCCTCCGGAGCTGTCGCACACCGTTTCTTCAAATATATTTCACGACCGAAGTCTGGTCTGCCTTTAAAAAGTATTTTCTTTTGTTTGGGGTCAATTGGTCGCATTACGGGATCGATGGACAAGTCTGTGTCGGGCCGTCCCAGTTTAGGGTCGATTTTAGGATCACCGAGACCAACATCGACTATAGAATGCCCCTTTTTCAACTGAGCCACGCCTTGTGCTATAGAACGGTCCGTGATAGGTTTTAGTCGTCTGTTTCTCGCACCGGATGTATTATCTCTAGTTGCAGCAGGCATACCTGACTCCATGTTTGCTATAATAACATCTAATTGATTATACCCTTTCTCTTCGCGATGTAGGGTGGCAGCTTTATTTAACTTTTCCTTATGAATATTGTTCCATCTCATACGTAGTTTTGTAGTTTTTTCATAATTTTCGATGAGAAATTTTATTATGTAGGGATTATTTATGTCCATAATAGGCATTGTGAGGTTATAATAATTAAAATATTATTTTATTTTTATTGGCAGAAAAAAATAAAAATTGCGGCGTCCTATTTGAATGGCTCAAGTGTATTTATTGGTATTTATTAACTATGCTCAAAACTTCAAAATATTTGTTTTTTTTTTGTTTCGGAACTATTTCGTGTTTATCAAAGACAACTTAATGTTGCAATAAGTATTTATTCATTTCCAGCCGGTTTTTCAATAGAACGGAGTGCGGCATATTAGGATACAGCTGTGCTAGGATCTTTTGGCCGTAGTCTTTTAGTTATACAGAAGGCAAATATAAAAATGAAAATTTATATTCCATATGTTTAAATACATTTATTCTCATTTAACAAAAAATTAAGTCTTTTGTTTAAATGCATGCATGCATTTTTTACATTTTAGCAAAATTTTATTTAGGTACATTCTAAATTAGTCAGACTTCGTCTTAATTAAACATTAGGTTATCATTAACTGTACAATAGTTGCTAACTGCTATAATGTTCTTTCACTATAGGATAGTCTTTCATGATTCGATGTATCGATTATCGATCAGAATATCTCAACCGGTTGTTCTTTCATTAAATGTACTTTCGGGTAACGGGAAATGGACAGGAGTGCCGTCACCTAATCTCTTGGCCATAGAGTTAATGACATCTGCACTGGCTTCCCGCAAGTCGTATGCCCAGCCAATCCTCTCGAAGAACCTTATAAAAGTTGTGGCGAAGTTCAGAACATCGAAATGTTCAGCTGCTTTGTAGTCGAAGGGAAACGCGTGGTGGTAGTTGTGCCAGCCTTCACCGAGTGTGCACGTAGCTACGAAGCGATTCTCCGCTGGTATTATATTTCTGTAGAGAAAAAGAAATTACAGGTCTAATGAAAAAAAAAGTATTACGAAATTAAAAACGCGCGACACTTTAACAGGCCTATCTGCTAAAGTGTTTCGCTCAAGTTCCTAAACTTGAGCCTCAAAGATATTGGTGTAAATTATAAAGGAAATTGAGTAACATTATTATGGTTAGAAATAGACGTTGCTTAAGAAGACATGAGTTTAATTATACAGAATCAACGCTGTTAGTGCGATGAACAAACATGTAGATAATTATAAATGCTTACTTGTTGTAAGGCCTGTATCCGTAAGCGTGTGCGAGGCTATTGACAGTAAGTTCACTGTGGAACATGCCAAGGAACCTGATGAAGCATTGCCACGCAACGGCACACTTCCAGTCTTCATTCCAAAGGAGAACACCGATCATTGTTGGCAGAATGTAGCAGAATATCAGCTTCAGTGACGTGAAGTTTCTGTAAAAGACATCGAATTTGTCGCATCACCAAGTGGCCATTTGTGACACTTTAAAAAATAAACAGATATTTATAGTTAATTAAACATTATTATATTTATTTATGGCTCCTTGTATTTCAGAAGAGTGGAGAATCTTAATAGAGCACCTAATTTAGTATGAAACATTGAAACAAATGTCGGATATTCCAGTTGATTATAAAGTTTTCATCGGTTTGTTGACTCTGCGGTTGTATTTAAAGTGAAACTCAAATCGACTGCCACTGAAATTAGGTTTTTATGATAGGATAGATAATGAGGAATTTTATGTTTAATTGTCATATTGAAAAAAAAGACCAGCCAAGTGCGAGTCGGAGTCGCAAACGAAGGGTTCCGTACCACCGTATTAAACACTACATAATTTAAAAAATACTTAAGTTAAAAAAAACACGTTTCTTGTATGTAAAATTAAAGGGCCCTTTTTTTTTTTGTACCGTTGCCCTACTCTAAGAATTTCTTCCCGTATCGTGGGTGCGTTTACAAACATAGAAACTCACATACGCTAACACCCAGTCCCGGAACAACTACTTGCAGATCATACAAATATTTGCTCCGTGCGGGGATCGAACCCGCGATACGTTGCGCAGCAGCCGATCGCTCAGCCACTGCGCCAACCATGTCGTCAACACGACACGACACGACACGACACGACCCGACGACACGACACGACACGTGTCTTTAATTTATAACCTTATTTTATTTTTATTATTTGTTGTTATAGCGGCAATAGAAATACACAATCTGTGAAAATGTCAACTGTCTACCTATTACGGTTCATGAGAAACAGCTCGCTGACAGATAGACGCACGGACAGCGGAGGCTTCATAATATTAGTCATCAAACAGTCGATGATCGTCCAGCAGAGGATTACTTGGCACAATTGATTGATTGGTGATAGCTGTATTTTTTTTAACAATGCAGACATTATTATGACATTATATTGGTACGGTTTTTCCTTTGTTAATACTTATTTATGAAATCTACGGGTAGAGAAAGGGTGGCAGATTCCTTTGTAGCCATGCCAAAAACGAAAGCTGATAGGGACAACTAACCTTTCATAAAACTGAATAACTTTATCGTTCTCAATATCGCTCATGTCCATCTGTTTCCCTCGGAGGATGACTTCGCTATTCTTCTTCATCATCAGCCAGCCAATGTGAGAGAAGAATAGGCCTCGGTTTGCGTTATGAGGGTCCGCCTCTGTGTCGCTGTATTTGTGGTGGACGCGGTGATCGCGGACCCAGTGGAGGAGAGAATTCTACCAAAAAAAAATAACATCATAATAAGAAGAAGAAGGACCCAGGAAAGAAGAAGAATTTAACAAAAAAAAGGAGAGAGCGAGGATTCCATGGCAGTGGCCAGAAAAAAATGTACCCACTGCTAGATTACACTGCACAGTAACACTGCACATACTGCACTATACAGTGCACTGTAAGAGATTTTAACCTACCTACTTAAACAAAATGAAACTGAAACTAAAAGCCAACTTAAAAACATCCCTAGAGTTTGGTATAAAATGCAAAATGTGCAAAGTTGAAACGAGTTCTAATAGAGTTGTTAAAATCTTCAAACAACCTACTTCAAACCTTGGCGACATCAGTTTTTATAAACAGACTAGCAAGCCATGCTTCTACTCTCGATTATTTCCTAAGTTTGTGAAGGGTCCGCGAAACGATCAATTAATTATTGCAATTGTCAATTTTACGTGATTGATACACATTGATGCGCAAATTGATCGTCTAACAAATGCAATTGAAGCAATTGACAAAATTACTACAATACAAATTGATGGCAATTGATCGTTTCGGGGACTCCTTATATAAATAATTTCTCGAAATATATAATGAATTTCTCAGAGCTCCTTCGGCTAGATTTTGTGTGCTTCTTCACAACTCCTAAGACTGTGAAAATATAAATTCTTAAGGCAACGAGAATGTTTTAATTAAGGTATGTTTACCTGCCCCGCACTGGAGAAACATAAAAGCAGGAATAGTTTGAGAGGCAGCGTTGCTTTGTAAGATTTGTGAGTCCACAGACGGTGTGCGCCCCCAGTTATTCCGAATCCAGATGCCACGTACATAATCAACGCTGCAAACATAATTAGTTGTTTAATTAAATTGCTAGAAAGTTAATTGAAATATAATATTTAAAGTGGTATAAAGTCTAAGTTTAGGACTTCATTTTAAAACTTGTTTTTCTCCATATTAGGGTACCTAGAATAAGTTAAGGAGATGTATTGAGATAAAATTATTTCTTTTTCTAATGTTTATTGTACGTTGGCTTGTAATAGGGTTTTGCTGTCTGAAAACTACATATAAATTGCATTGGTATTTCTAGAATAAATATCAGTAATAATTTTGTAATAAAAAGAAAAAAGAACCGCCCAAGTGCGAGTCGGACTGGCACATGAAGGGTTCTGTACCATCAGACAATATTTTAAAAAAACCGCAGAAAAAAACACGTTTCTTGTATAAAATAAAGTTAAAAATTACGGGATCCCCCTTTAATTTAAACTTTATTTTATAATATATTGTTATAGCAGCAATATAAATACACAATCTGTGAAGATTTCAACTGTCTACCTATTACGGTTCATGTGATACAGCCCACTGACAGACATTCCTTAACTTTACTGCATAAAATTCAAAATGTGCCAATAGGGATGATGCCTGGACAAAAAAAATCTAATTAGTCCGCCAGTCAGATAATAAAAAAATATTAGACACGTATTTTTTGCTTTATCATATGAATAAAAAATTACTTAGATAAAACGCATTTTAAGTTGGGGAGTGGGATACGTCACTAGTACGTATACAATCTCCATACTCGTGACGTCATGGCACATTTTACCTCAATGTATCGCCGTAATCTTTTGAGTACGTAAAAAATACGTGTCCAATTTTTTTTTTTTTAACTCAAAGATGGCCTAAAAAAAAATTTTTAGTCATCACCCCTATTGTCCAATACGTATTTGGACTTGTCAATTCGCCCACAAATAAATTAACATCGTGGGAAGCTCCCCAAGAAAAAAAAAAGGGCCGTTTCGGACGAGTAAATTCGTGTGAATCAACAAATAAGCCCAGACGGACGGACGGACAGCGGAGGCTTAGTCATAGGGTTCCGTTTGGCACCCTTTGGGTACGGAACCCTAAAAAGAATAAAAACGAAAATTAAGTGCTCCAATAACTATGAGATAAGAAAGGCCTTTGTGTGATAAAACGGGAGATCTGTTTTCCAAGATCTTTCTAAATAGCATTTTGAGGGTCAGGCACACGTTAGTTGAAAATAAGTAAGGTACCAACTTAAGGTCAAGAAATGGGCATTAGAGGCTCAGTGACACTTCATTACTTACCAAATACAAGGGATTGACATTTCACAGGGAAGGCGTAGTGGTAGCACCAATACACGGCAAGCACATGATACAGAGAAATAAATATAAAACTCGTCCACTTTATCTCATTTTTAAATCCTAGTTTTTTCTCCAAATCCTGAACTATTTCACTTAAAGTTATGCCACGCTTAATTTTATTGGTTTCCATATTTTTTTTGACTGTTAACTGTGACCGTCGGATACCCACCGACGTTTGACTATAATGTTATGTTTAAAGCAACTTAAATAAACTTTAGTTGATAGACTGTCTTGCAATATAAAATGTTTATTATGTATTCGGAACATTAGATAAATAGACTAAGCTTGCCACCTATTTATTTACATGCGACTGATATATACAATTTAATTTAGGATTCAGTGAACAGTTCATTTTATTATTGCAATTAGGTATGCTAAAATTAAATCATGCCTGTTTATAATTAGATCTTTGTTAATAGTGTTCGTTTAGTTTTGATTTGATATTTAAACGATTAATTCCACACACTTAATAATTTATAAATAATCTATTACATACTGAAATTCAAATGACCGCACATGATTTGGAATTAAAATGCTATAGTTTGACCGAGAACGCTGTTACCTTAGGAATGCGCGGCGAGGCGGGAGGCAGCGTTGACGAATGAGCGGCGGGCGGGACACTGCGCACCGTGAGCGAAATACGAAGAGCGGCCTGCACCGCCCCCCCGTCTCGCCTAAGGCATAGAACGGTGGTCTTGGTGAAAACTATAATTACAAAGCGTTATCCCTGGTCCAAAACTAGTTTTTACTGAACGTTGTCATTTTGGATAGCCAGTAAGTTGTAGCACAGGTAGACCACGCGCAGGGAAAGCACACAATTCAACTAAAACCAGTGTTTCACTGTAACAATAATTGTAAGGAGCTCAGGGTTAAATAATAACAGCTGCACGGGTCGATTGAAGGTTAAGCTATGCTTACCGCGGTCGGCTCGTGCATTGGTTACCATCCATGTCCCCTCCGTGCCTTGGAAAGTACGTTATAACTGGTGTTTATGCCGTAGGTACCCGCTGTCATGCGTAGATCTGACTGCCGTTACGTGTAGGCAGAAGCCTAAAAGTCTGACAACCGCAGTCTTACCAAGGGGTATCGTTACCCAGTAACTGGGTTGTGGAGGTCAGAGAGTCTGTCGCTCCATGTAAAAATTTGGTATTCAGCTGTATGCGGTTAGACTGGTAGTCGACCCCAGCAAAGTTGGGAAAAGACTAGGCAGATTGAATAATACGAACAGAACCCATGAAGGTCCACTGAATAAACTTAACAAGCATGTGGAACTAATTATCATTCAATCGTTCATTGTGTTCCGACCGTTCTGATTACGAAATGTAGCTCTTCTAAATGTAAATATATCCGGTGTTAATAATTATTCAGGTTAATTATTATACATTTGTTTGATTTCGTAATCGTATTTGTGTCATTTGATGTCAAAGACTTGTAGATATCCAATTTTTGACGTAATATACTATTATAGATTGTAATATTGCATTTTCTGAATTTGCATTATGATAGGTTTTTTTAATTACGTTGAAGACGAGCAGAAGCTCTCAACTTCGTTACACGAATACAGCCCATATTACTCGCTGATAATGTACATAGCTTTCTTTAGATGTAATATTTTTTAAATCGGTTAAGTGTTTTTTGAGTTTATCAATTACAAACAAACATACTTTATAATATCTGTTTAGAAGGACAACAAGATGGAATATTGTTTTGGTAGATTTAGGGTGAAATGTAGGTAGGCATTTAATAAGAAAAGTAGGTAATAATTCCTAGTTCTAAAGGCTTGTGCAGACCAGCGCGACTTGTCGCGCGGCGCGACACGAACAATACAATTTCTAAGAAAACTTCACAGTATAACAATAACCGGTGTCGCGTCGCGCTGGTCTGCACAAGCCTTTATAAGACAAAAAATAATCTTACACATTATAATAGAGTTCGGTAGGCCGCGCCACGCCGCGCCGGTACGCCAGACACCGATATATTTCTCTTAACACTTTTTTCAGATGAAAGAACTTTCCCACGATTCTCCAAAGAGTAAGTTACAATAATCTTAGAAAATCTGTATTAATGTTGCGGGTATCGAGTATAAACGCGGTTTCTTAGCGGAATTTATAGCCTCCCGTGGTGTTACTTATTACCGAGCTACGCTCAGAAAAGTTTCAAGGTATATTTTCTTTTTGGCTTTTCTAAATCTTTGTTCTTTACGTGAGTTCGGATTTTAACACTTTTTGTTTTGTCTTATTATTTTCGTTACGTTTTTTTCGAGAACTTTTCTTTTGTGCACAATTTTTCTTTGTGTTGAAATGCCTTAATTTCCTGTTCTTATCTGGAATGGAAAAATGGGCTTAGCGGCTGTTCTTTTTCATTCATCAACATAGCCTAAACAAAAATTAACCTTGTTTTTTCTATACTTTTAAAGTTGAAAGTTTATGTGACTGTTGTGAGTTGTGATCATGTTGATCTAATTACGTTCAACATCATTAATTCACATTAGTAATCTGTTTCAAAACGATTCAGATTCAGATTGTTTATTATTGTATATTAGTATTATATGTGTATTACGTAATTAGGGTATTGGTTGTGGTGTATAATAAATACCTACCTACTCATTAACCGTTTTACAACAATTAATAAGAATAATAAGAATAATTTTTATTGGTCCATTGTTACAAAATAAATTTCAAAAATAATGATATTGTATGCTTACTGTAACTAGAATATTTAACATAGTATTAAAACAGTGGTCCCCAAACTAGGCAGCGCCTGTATCTTGGGAGCCTGAGTTGCGTGATCTTAATTTTAACTCGAAACATTTTTGCGTTAGCTTAAATTTTATTTCAGGATGTTTGAAAATGGACAGAATAGTTAATTAAATAAGGGTAGCGAATTACCAAATAAAATAAATTGAACAAAATAAAATAATTCTAAATAATATTATAGTGAGTGTGTGAGAGTGTGTGTTAGCGTGTGTGTTAGTGTGTGAGTGAGTGTGAGTGTGGTGGTGAGTTGCTGGTGTGAGTTTTGCGTGAATGTCTGGCTTGTGTATTTTAGTGTTAACTCACTATATCCTCCGTGTCGTTGTATGACAGGGAGAGAAGCCAACTTTTTATCATTCTTTTATACGAGTGGGTGTTAAGACCTTTAGTATTATAGCGCTTGCTTATTTTATTGTAGATATAAGTGTGTGAGTAAGAGGGGCACCGTCGGGCCAGAAGACTGTTTGAATTAGGAAGGGGGACGTGTAAGATACGTTTTGAAAGCAGGCTTTGGTAGTCAGCAGTCTAATTACGCAACACATTTTATTTCGGTTTACAATTCTGAATCGAAAGCAAGTCCAGTTTTAAACGCATACCATATTTCGAATTACGATAAACAGTTTTTATCAGTCGACCGAAATTGGATAGGTTGTTCTAAAAAATTGGCTATAATTTATTTGGATGATGTGTTTTGTTACACCATATAGGAATGATTTATTTCCAAATTATTGTGCTATAATTGTTTTTTTTTTATTACAACTGATGCTCTACTAGTGCTTATAAATGAAAATGTACAATGATTGCCGAAAATATTTAAAACCAATTTTTAAAACACTTTCTACCAAAAACTACCATAATTGAAATACGTAACAAAACGTTTTTCTTTTCACGTTTTTGTTATCTGTGGCTAATGTCAAAATCGTAGAAAAGCAGTGTTGTCAACTTAGTGGGATTTCCACTAAACCTGGGGGTTTGGACACCCCTACAGGCGAAAAAAATTGCTTTCTGTGGCCGGTGGTTTTGTCTAGTGGTTAGTTAAATTAAATTTGTAGAAAACAATACAATCAATTACTAAAACTTTGACTCGAGAAAATATTAAAATAATACGATGATGGCATGTTTCATTGTTTGTTAAACCTGTGTCAGTGATTTTTCCATTTATTTCTTTCAAATGCCAAAACCACTGTGGATTCGAACGCTGATTTGGAAAGACTGACACAGCATGACGAATATATTGAAGCCACACAGAGGCTCCGCCCGAGTGGAGATCGAGAAACAACGTCATTTCAAAAAAAATATCCATCGCTATAAAAGTCAAAATCGGTTGAACGGACTGTAAAAAACGTCTATTTAAATGTCTAATACGCTTGACTCAAAACTACAGTGGGGTCCTCACTTAACATCACTTGCAGGGCGGCTAAGTTCAGCCGCTTACGCTGTTTGGAAAATCCGCCAACTAACAGACGTGGATACCGCGAGACTGGTCTATTTTAGTTACTTTCATAGCATCGTGTCTTACGGTATTTTGCTGTGGAGACGGGCTGCAGATATTAATTATATCTTTATTCTGCAAAAGAGGGCTGTCAGAGCCATATATAACCTCCGCAGACGCGAAGCTCTAAGGGAACTGTTTAAGAAAATTAACATCATGACGGTACCTTGTAAGTATATATATGAAAACATGTATGTTCGGAAAAATCTTCATCTTTTTAGTAAGATAAGTGACAGGCATAATTTTAACACTAGAAATAGGAACAAATTAGATCAACCACGTTTCAGATTGTCTAAAGTGCACACTTCTTTTATGGGGTACTGTGTAAAATGTTATAATAAAATACCACTCGATATTCTTGAACTGAATGAGAAGAAATTTAAAACATGCATTAAACGCACACTATGTAGACAAGCAAATTATAAGTTGGATGATTATATCATAGATAAAAATGCTTGGCCCGTTCTTCTGCATAAGATCTACGTTTTGGAATGGGCAACTAGCTTCAACTTTCTGTCTAACTGACGCGACTATTTGACAATTCAAAAGTGCCTGTAAATGGTTTAATTGAAATAAATGCTTTGAGTTTGAGTTTTAAGTTTGAGTCTAATCTTATTTTATAATCCAGTATAGTTTATTTCTGGTGGTTTGAAGAACTGTCGCTAGTGGACTAGACATTGGCGTTTTGGATTTTTACGCAAACGGTTAAATATCCTATTTCAGATATTGAAATCGTTCTCAAATTCTGTTTTTAGAAATCGATTTCAGGAGAGGCTCCGGCTTGCAGTTTCGATCGTCTCTAGTAATATTATTCGGTTATATATGCATCGATCAAAACTATTCAAATATAAACAAATACTTGCTTACGCAAAGCTACCCTTGCCGTGGTTTTGTGAAATCGCTTTGTCTAGTTCGGATAATCGATACTTTAACACTAATCGATTTCTGATTGAAATCGGATTTTATAATTCGGTTTGATGTATCTGATGCATGTCTATAGTGGACTCAGGGAAAAAAATTGGCAGCACTGAGTAAAAGTTGAAATAACGTTACGTGTTTAGTCGAATTTAATGCGAAATATTGCGTGCCTAAACTATACCTTTGCTGCTCTAACTTTATCAGTGTGTAAGGAAAAGAACAGGAAAGGTATAACATCCCATGTTAAACATTGGAAATAATCTGCGCTGGAATGATCATTATTTGATGTCTGTGGAGGATACGCTATCAATCATGGCGATGCTTTGTTTACATTTTGGTTTCATTAATTTCGGTAATGTTTTTGTTCAAGCATTGTTTTGCCTTGAATGCTTTATATTTTTCAACATTCAACATTAAATTTACTATTCTCTTACAGAAACATGGGCCCATGCTAAGCAGTTTTGGAACATTTTTCTTGTGGCTCGTCGGAAAATCTTTGGAAAATTCTCTCGTTCAAGACAGTGCGTACTCTGTTTACGTTTTCTACTGGCTGCACTAAGACTTACTTAGGCTGTTTTGCTCAATAGCGAAAAGTACCTAAGTTGATATTATCACTACAAGTAAGTAAGTCAATTTATATAGGATTATCGTGTGTAAGAGAGTACCTTCGTATCTCATTAGATTATTGTAGCTGTAGGTACATTATTTGTGAATCTGCCTATGGACAATCATTCCTTTGTTGCGTAGACACAAGCATCCTACTATCCTACAACTATTTATTGTGGTTAAAATAATGATTAATTATAGTTACTATGTCCGTCAACCTCACATTCGAACTGAAATAAAATTGTTAATTGATATTTATGTACTTATGTAGATGTTGAAATAAACTACTACCTCTAACCAAATAACTAACTACAAAACATATTTATAATATTTTCACAGATGGTGCTAGAGCTGAAAATACAAGAATGGAACGCTACCCAAAACCAATCTTGTTGAGCAAACATGGATTGGATAACCAATCTTCTGTAATCATTGAAGGTAAGCTTTTTGACACACATGGTTAAGAATCAAGCGTAGCAAGTCACCTAATTATAAGATTATGAATATATTTCCTTGGCCGAACTTACTACATAGACACATCATATATTTTGTGAAACCTAACTAATGTTTACTATTATAATTTAGTATTATTAAATATCTTGAGCCTGCAATATCAGCCCTAAATAAAGAAGAAATTATACAACCTGCAGCAGTGACTAGGCTGATGGCTTTTGTCCAGGCATGGGCCTAATGAAGGCCTAGTTGATATGCCTCCTTTAATTTACCACAGAATGTTTCAGTACTTTATTTGAGCAGAAAATAATAAGATTTTGTTTTAAAACTGTAGAGTTCGTGGGGCGTTTCACCTATGAAGACATAAAGGCAGCATGAATGATGTCGCCCATGCTGCGTTGCTCCGTTGCTCTGCTACTTCAGTTTTCAAACTTCTCAAGAACTAAAGTAGAAACTGAAGATTGTTAATGAATCATTTTTTTTAAAACTGTTCAGTCTTGTACAACAGCGATATAAATGTGTGTTCATATTTTGTTAATTGATAACAGTGTAAACTTTAATAAAGTGTTTTAATTATGAACTATAGAAGTACGAATAAAAATAACTTGTTATGAAATATTTAAGAATTCAATACTTTTTATAAACACAGCCAATTGATTATTATAATGATACTATTTAGAGGTACCTATTTACCTAAATTAACTGTCATTCATTAGGTAACAGTAAATAGAGAGAAATAAATTATGGTAAACAAAAACGACTTTTGTTATATCTTCAATAGCATTTATTCACATTATTATGAAATATTTGGACATGGGGCAAAAAGAAATTGGAAGAAATATACTGTAAAGATTAGTGGAATTTGGGATTGTCTTTCTGTGGCAGTCATCATGGAATAAGTATGTACTGCTTGCTAATTCTTGCTGTAAGCACTCATGAGAGTTTAATTTTTTCCTGAATAATGTAGTTGAGCCTGACACCTGAAATATAAAAATAATAATTTAAGTAAATGCTCAATATATTCCATGAACCATTACATCCATCCACAAAGTCTAATACGCCTGTCCTTAAACACTTCCATGCACAATCTATCTACTTTATAGAACAGCAATATTCTGCTATATACAACAATTAGGTGCCTACAAATGACTTTATTTAAATGTATGGTACGTTTACGTTTGATGGTGCATTTCGTATTCACCAACTAATAATAAGATTGTGTGTAAAATTGTTGCTGTGCTAAACACACAATCAATGTTCAACTCTAAGAAAGAAAATAATATTGATATTAAGTAGGTACCTTAAACAGACAATGATGTGGAAATAGATCTATGTATGGTGTGGTGAGTATGTTCATCGATGTCCTTCCAGAATTCATTGACATAAAATGCTTCAAACTATATTATAATATTTGTTCTTCCTCTATTATATTTGTTTTTCCAATGAAGTTCAAGTTCAACTGGGTTGTTAAGCTTGTGGCTTATGATAAGTTTGATACGGTACGAGGTACGAATTTGTCTTTCCTTTAAAATGCCACCAAATACCTCGTTTCTGAAATATCATAATATATATCTTTAGTTTAGGTTGTAAGCACTTGTAACAGAAGAAAACTTTCACAATTATTATTAAAAATCGACCTCGCTGCTTCGATATTTTACAGACCACTAATATTGATCTATCATTGAGGTTTCACACAAAAACATATTCACAATTTATGAAGACGACGTTCACTTACATAATTTTGTAATAATTAAGGAGATTATACGAGTAAATCCCGAAAATATTGCAAAGAAAATTGATTGCGACTAGCAAGCTGCCTTCTGGTTCAATTGACAGGACGAAACCAATTCTCTTTGTATTGAAACAAATTTTCAACTGTCAAAATGGTTACGTAATTCGAATAATAGCCTTTTTAGACGATTATCGTTCACTCTTTAGCGTCTGAAACAGAGTGCAGTTGATATCACAGATTTTAGAGTTACGTAATTCGAAAGTTGTAAACTGAAAGCAATTCTAGTCGAAACGAAACAAATTTGACTCAATTGTAAATCGAAAATGTGTTGCGTAATTAGATAGCAGGTCTGTTTTTAGTAGATTTGTGTGCATGCAGTGCGGCACTGAGTATGTATAGTTGACGTACTCGAAGAACCGGAAATTGGTTGTATAGCAGATCTGTCGGGAACCTAAAAGGCTTTCTAAGCATCACTTTAATTACGGCTCTTTGAGCTCTTTCTATTTCAATAAATATGCTTTTCCCGGCCCTGCACCAGACGGAGATTCCATACTGGAGTATTGACTGACAAAGACCTAGGTATATTGCTCGGAGAATTTTAATAGGTGTGCAGTCTCGTAGTTTTTTCATGACGTAAATTAGTTTTCTGACGCGGCCCGCTAGCAAGTGTATGTGAGGTTGAAATGATAAATTTTCGTCTATTGTAATACCTAGATATCTAAAGGAGGAAATACGGTCTATAGGAGTACAGATACAGTTTGTGAGTGGTGAATTGTGATCGTTGCGGCATGTGTGGAATTTGAGTGTCAATTGGCGAGGCGAATTCATAGTAGAGTTGCCATATTATTTCAATACTTACTTTGTCTTACCACTTGATTAAACTTTTGCTACGACCCTGAACGGCATTCATTAGCACTCGAAATAAAAACGAATGGTGCATTAAAATATTAAATAAAAAATCTCAGCTCCAGTAGTGGGGCCTTTTAATGGGTCCATTATCGGAAAACGTTTCGTCACTTGGGGCTGTTATTTACGCTCTAAATGCCCCATGATTGTGTATTTGCAGATATTATTTTATAGACGACATCGATAAGAAGGCGCGACTAATTTATTTCGAACCCTTCACTTTTATCGAGGAGATCATGGTCTAATAAAACAAGGTCTGGCATTCCGGCTACGGCGGCTACGGCGACTAACACAGGCTTACGTCACTATCCAGTTGCCACTTTATTGCAACAAAACACGATTAAGGAAAGATTTTCAGCCACCATTCTGTTAAAAAATGTGTACAAAGCACTTAAATTGTCGTTTCGTGTGTCTAATCAAACGAAACAATTCAATTTAAACATAAACCAACGTAATTGTTAATTAAAACCTCATTGTTTTATCGGATTCGCACAGGTTATAAAGGTGGTTGGGGAGTTATTATTACAAACTTTTGGTAACACAGATGTGATGACGTAGACTTGTGTCCCCCACGTGACCACTGTGTCTCGGAATGCTTATACCTGGCGAAGTATATTATTATACCATGGAGGAGATATTCATGACCTCGTAGGTCTCGTTGGTCTAGTGATCGCAAGCGCGACTACTGAGCATGAGGTTCTGGGTTCGATTCCCGGGTCGGGCAAAGTGTTTTTTGGTTTTTCCATCTGGAATTTCTCAGTAACAGCCCAGAGTGTGGATTTGTGTCCGGTTGATCGCAATAGGCTCGCCCCCTATTACTTGGGACTTAAACATAACTGGCGGAATGTAGGTGTACTATAGGTTCACCTCTGCCTAACCCTTTGGGGATTACAGGCGACATGTATGTATATTCATAATATTTTGGTTAAAGTTTAAAGGAGAATGAGCAAGTTGGTCTACTTACTCAACACTAACAAGCCGTACATCAATGGAAAGGAAATTGTTTATACTTTATTTCTTTGTATGACCACAAATGTGTAACTTATGGGGTTCTTTGTGAAAATGTCAAAAATAATAGTAATGTAGGGTTCCCCTCCCTTTTACTCGCCAGCAGCTCACCTGAATAATGTCATTATAGATACTAGCATCATGTAATACTGCAATTATAATAATATGGTAATAAATCACAGGACTATTTTGTTCTTCTTTTATTTTCTCTTTTTCTCATTTCTGCCAGCCCGTAGTACTTTCACACTATTTGTTATTAGTTTGATTAGATATAATCTTTTCTGTAGCATATATGGCGTTAGTGTTGAGTAGGTAGACCAATGTTTATATATTTTTGCCCATTCTCCTTTACCATAATGGCTTGCTTTTCGCGTCGAAAGTGTGCTGAGCAGTGAGCACACTGGGCTGGCTGCCTCAGCACCGACTTATCCCACGGTCTGACCAAACGGTAGAAGAACGGGTTCTTTTTATCATCCTCATCATCCTAAGAATTTGGGTCTACTATGAGAATGCTATCAAGATTTATGAGCCCCGAAGTTTTCTATACTATCTTGATCGCGGAGATCTAAATTATTGTAGTATTGTAATACTTCATAGATTATTTTGATATCGGAAATTCAAATTATTGTAGTATCGCAATACTACACAGATTATTTTGATATCGGAAATTTAAATTATTGTAGTATTTGTAATACTACATAGATTATTTTGATATCGGAAATTTAAATTATTGTAGTATTGTAATACTACATAGATTATTTTGATATCGGAAATTTAAATTATTGTAGTATCGTAATACTACATTGATTATTTTGATATCGGAAATTTAAATTATTGTAGTATCGTAATACTACATTGATTATTTTGATATCGGAAATCTAAATTATTGTAGTATCGTAATACTACATTGATTATTTTGATATCGGAAATCTAAATTATTGTAGAATTGTAATACTAGATTATCTTGATCGCGAAGATCTAAATTGTAGTATTTTAACACTAGAAATAAAACGTAAGTCAAAACCTTAGTTCGGCAGTACCTATTAACCGAAGTCATACAGCAGTACTATAGTACAACTTAGGGTTGTTATTATAGGTAAGGAAGCGTTTACGTAAGTGGTGTTAAGTTTCTTCTACGTGTGTTAAGCGTCGACATTGAAATTTCAATATTGAAATATTTGTAGGTATTGGTAGGTACCAATTTTTTCAAGTTTTCAGAAGTATTTTCATTAGTTAACCCAAATATTTAGTTCATTACCACCATGTTATTGAAACAACAGTGATAGAGAAACAGATCAGCAGCGATAGCCTAGTGGTGTGACCGTCGGACTGCCAAGTTATACTCGTATATATATTTATATAAGTGTAGGTCTTGAGTTCGAACCCAAGGCACGTACCTCTAACTTTTCGGATTCATGTGCGCATTGTATAATTATCACTTGCTTCAAAACCGGTAAAGGAAACTTGCCTTAGGAATATTTCTCGACGGCCTGTGAAGCCAAGTCAGAAGCCTATGGGCGGCTTTAAAACTCTGAAACCAGGTTAGTCACTAACCACACGAAAAGAAGAAGAAGATTGAAACAACTATTTCGTTTGCTGTTCGTGTACTGAAGTACCTAAAGCATTTTAGTTAACAAAGTTTCGTTCAGAAACACAAATAAATTAAGTAGGTAAGTACCTACTAATATTTTACGACCACTGTAAAATCATGATGTTAATTATATTCACGATTATACTAAAGGAATTTTTAAATGGTAGGCCATCAGCACATACCTTCTTTATTTAAAATGTCTTTTTTTTACTATTTAAAATGGCTGCGTAACGCGATTTCTAATTCAGCATCACTTCGTTCTCATCGGCCAGTGTTCATGCATAAATGATCTATTAGCCAATTATCTATCGGTTGCGGGTGGTTGCGGCGAGAGAACCTTGTTATACACCATTACCTGTAGTTTGCGGCTTTGAGGGACGACGGTCAAAATGTTTATTAATATAGGTTTGTCCTCTACAAGTTGGATGCGAAAGTTGTGGTTGTTTCAAGTCTTATTTAGGTACTGGGAAAGTTGATACCTAACTATTTATCACTAAGAAGGAGAAGTTTAGTCTAAAACAGTAAAGTGGTAAAGACTTAAAATTCTGTTCATGTAAGTAATTTCTTTTTGAAAATGATAAATCAGTAACGTGTATTTTTCTTTTAAATTAAAAACTTCTTTTGTACGCGACATAACACACTTTTTTTTTTTTTTTTTCAAGATGGGAAATCATCAAATGACTGCTTCGCAGAAGGAGGTGACGGCCTCCCATGCACTCTCGCTCCGAACCATGGCCTGAACCAGGGCCGGACGCGAGAGATCGCCGCCGCCGATCGCCTCCGTGAGGACACGGCGGTGCTCCGCCCAAGACGGGCAGACCTCCACCGTGTCCTCCGGGCGATCCACACAGTGGTGACACCCGGGCGTTTCCTCCCGCCTTACGCGGAACAGGAACCTCCCGAAACAAGACATAGCACACTTGCTATCTATCATAAATCTTCTAAATTAGTACTTAAGTCCGAGTTAAGAAATATTGCATAATAAGCCTATAATGTTCCCACTCAGGCCTCCTCTCAGTGAGAGGTAGGCGTATTTCCAATCTATACAAGGCCAGAACGCAGCCATAGGAAACTGCTCGCGTATACATTGTAATGCTATTTTTAAATCTGTGATTACAATGTAAACACGATTTTTACGTACTGCTTGTGTATAGTTGGTAACGTGGAGGCGCGCTTCCTGGTTCCAAACTATACTATGCGTACATCACTTACGCTTGACATGAGTTTTAATAATATAGAATAAAAGATAAAAATAAATTGAACTGGGTGAAATGGAACAGCTAACAGATAACGGAATATGAAATGGGTTAGGTTAGGTTAGAACTGCGACCACCGCGCGCGAGCCGAGCGGACGTAGTAAGCGGTGCCGCGGCAGCGGCGAGCGCTACTTCCAAGTTGCTCCCAGCCAGGCAGGCTATTTAGCGCAAGGTGCATTACGTCGCAAACAAGTTGAATACCAGTTCACAATTTGTCGCAATATATACACGATTAGTCCGTATGCGTACTGGCACTGTATATTTGGAATAAGGTAGGTAATTAGGTTACCACGAAGTATATGCGAGTATTTGCGTACTACTCTTGTATAGATTGGAAAAAAGTGATTTCCAATCTATACGCGGTTAGTTTCACACGAATGGAAGGACGCGAGAGGGAGTAGTACAAGTAAGAAAGACAGAAGTGATAATTATTATAAGATACTAGCTTATAATTCGAAAATTATCCCACGGGAACGTATTACCGCGATAAAATGTATCTTTGTCCTAATCCAGGTCATGGTCTACCCAGGTGCCAAATTTCATCCAATTCCGTCCAGCCGTTTCAGCGTGAAAGCGTAACAAATAAACAAACTCACTTTCGCATTTATAATATTAGTTAGGACAAGATATTTATTTGTAAGTAGTTACACTCAACTTCCTACCTACATGATAAAGCTTTATGAAAATCTCAGTCCCAAAGAACGTAACCATAAGGTTATTACAGTCCATAGATGAGCGGAGAACAGCAAGTGACGTGGATTTATGTGGCTACCATACACGTCGATAAAGACATAAACACGGTTATGAAGCACCCCTGCTGATAATATTTGCTTGTTATTGTTTCCTATCGCTTTTATGTCTCTAAGGACCTTTTAGACGTATCCACGCGATAACGTACTGGATATTTAACGTTTTTGTTGGCTATTGCATTATTGCAAAGTGCAATAGCCAATGCAAGCACAGCGTTGAGTATTATTCTTGGATCAAGTTTTGAAAAAAAAAAGAGACTTATTGGTTTTTGCAACATGTGGATAGAGGTAGCGTCTAGCGACCATAGTAGGTACAACCACATTAAAACCAACGACATGTTCTTTCAAAATAATGTCGAAGAGACACCATGTTATCTAGACAACTCATACATAATGTACGTATATAAGTAGGTAGGTACCTTAACTACATTTTTGCTCTGACCACAAACCACACACAAAGAGCCTTAAAAGACACAACAGTCAATCAACCATTGGTTTCTGGTTATGCTTTTCTCCTTGACCTTACAAGGTCATATAAAGTGTGTCTGAACAGCCTTAAGGGCCGTCAAACAGTATAAAAAGCAGATAAGACGCAGTAACAACAGAGGTGATTTTGATAATAAACTTGCAACGAGCTTGATAAATCGTTCGAATTAGATTTGGTCCGGTGCTTCGAGAAAACGTATGGTATCTTGTGAATTTCAATTTGGTATTATGCTGCGTGAAATTACATGAATTGATGTCGCAAAAATCGTTATACTTTGTATATTTTCGGATACACGTAAAAGTAACTAAAAGTCACTTCTGACAAAATTGACAATAATTATTCACGTTTCAATGATTTATGCAAATCAGTAAATAACGAAACAATTAAAATTAATCAGATAAGTAATTAATACAGCGGGAGAACAATTATGACTATGAGGCATCAATAATTTATTTTGATCAGTCATACCATCCGGATGTTGGTTGATTGATTAAACACCTCTTCATCAGTAGCTAGTTATTTTTATGTTAAAAACTAGCAGCTTCACCCGCGTGAATGACGGAAATCATCGCACGGGAACGTAATATCAGATAAAAAATACTGTATTTGTTAATCCCGGTTATAAACAATCTGTGTGCCGAGTAACAAACATCCAAACATCCAAACTTTCACATTTATAATATTAAAGTAGGATTCGTAGTTTAAAAGAACAACAGACACAGAATCATACAAAGTACCTGGGTGTAGTGATTGATGACGGACTGAGATGGTACAACCAAATAGATAACACTGCTTCGAGAGTCAGAAGACTTATCTATATTTTTAAATCTCTGAGACATTGCGCAGACATTAATATCCTAAAAATGGTTTATCTAGCACTCTGTCAGTCCGTTATCACCTACTGCCTCCCGGTATGGGGAGGGGCCGCTAAAACCAAGTTTATTGTAGTGGAGCGAGCACAGAGAGCTGTCCTGAAGGTTATGCTTGGTAGACCATACAGATTCCCTACAACTAAATTATATGCAGACTGCAAATTACTTACTGTGAGGCAGCTCTTTGTCCTTCGAGCCACTCTCAGAATGCATAAATATACTCCCCCATCAGGTCCTACTAAGCGCAAAGCAAAAAATGTATGCCCGACAGTAAGCCACAAAACTGCATTCGCTAGGCGCCAGTTCTACGTTCGAAGTACATTAATTTATAGGAATATACATAAAGCCATTCAATTAGCTGGGCTAAACAACCACGAAGTTAAGATTAAAGTACAAAGTTGGCTGCAGGATCAAGACTACGCTCGAACAGAGGAACTATTGCACCACCAGCAGTAGGCCTGTAACCTGTTTTTACTGGTGTTTGCAATTTTTCTCTTCATTTTGGAACATAATTATCAGCAGTACATATACACTACATAATCTTAAACATTTCAACACACCCTCACGCAAACGCTAAATACTACTAAACACACTCTTACTTACACACCCTCACATACATCCCTCATTCTAACATACACATCCTTACTCTAACATACACACACATATACACTTTTAAGAAGTCGTTTTCAATATCCTTGTACCTTCATAGTTAAATTTTATAATTATACATAGTTACTTTTACTTTTTTAATTTTTATATACTTACTTTGTGACTGCTTTTGTAATGTTGGAACACAACATAAAAGGTTTCTAGTATCACAGTGACAGCAGAACACTGACTCCTAAGTCACAGGATCACCTAGTTTAGGAGTCAGGGTTTAAATTATAAGTATGACCTTTAACCAAGTTATGTATCCTAGTTTTAAGCAATGTCTAAGGTTTTTGTTACAATAAAGATTTTTATTTTGGGGAGTGTTTTTTTTTTCTCAGCTCTTAGGCTGGTTTTAGCTACATTTACGGGCCAAAGCCAAGTAAATGCAGCGTATGGTGTGATTAAGATGAGGGTGTGTTTTTTTTTATTATTATTATTATTAGACTTCCAAAAAAAAAAACACTAAAATAACTTTTTACAAAACAAAAACCCACCGAATTGCAAAAAAATACACTTAACAGTGAAAAATAACTTAAATTTCAGAAGTCGGTGGTAAAAACGTTTTAATTTTTACCTTTTTAGTTGTGGTACCTACTTCACCAAATTCGTATACCAATCGAATAATGGAAATATGTACCAAAAAAGATTTTTCAACAATTAACCCCTTTGTGGGTGAAAAGGGGGGGATTCAGTTTGTATGAAAGATCTTATTCATTTGGTTTATATAACGTGGTCTAAACTTATCTAGGTAATAATAAAGGTAACGGGACGTTCTAGGTAATGTTTTACATTTTTCAAAACTGGCTTGAAAGTGTAAAAAGGGCGTAAAAAGTTTTTTTGCATCACAATGCAAACACACAATACATACAATTTAACAGAAATAACATTTTTGAAATTGAATTACAGTCCTATTAAAATTGTAAATAGAATAAGTTTATTCACGATATAACATTTAGTTTTTGTTTCATTTCAACCGTCTCATCCAATAAAAAGATATTCTAATTTAAATTTTTCAAAGTAATATCGTAGGATGATTTGATCATTCGAATTTTCGCGATTGTAGCCATGTGTGGTTTTCTTCATCAATTTCACTTCACCAAATTATACTTTCTAAATGCAAATGCTTAACTTGTTGTTGATAATAGAAAAATCGCTATGTGTATGCCTATAATATTTGAGGAGTTTCCCTGATTTCATCATGGATTCCCACCATCAGAAATGAATTTTGATAAAAATGGGATCAATCGGAAAGTCCAAATCCATTCAAATAAAAAATAAAAATCCAATTCGTTTCGTAAATGATGAGAGTTCGTAGAGTTATGAAGTAACAAACATTTAACATTTAAAAAAAATACAACCGAATTGATAACCTCCTCCTTTTTGGACAGTCGGTTAAAAAGGAGAGCTCATTAGCAGTCAATTGTAAATATAATATGGGTGATTATTATCAAAAATCATTTATAAACCCACAATATTATAATACCCATTTGACCTGACACCCTAAATAAAACAGTTGATTCCATACCAATAAAAAGGTACTTAGTAATTCAATACCATTCATTTTCATTTGTGCTCCACAAATCAAATTAATATTCGCCATGTTGTTATTATAATTGAGCATTATGTGTTGGCGAAACGAAATTACCTAGCGCCAAATTTGCCTAATAAATGCATAATTATGTAATGTGTTTCATACAGAAATTCCCGTTCTCGCAGTAAGTAATTATGAAACAGTGCATTAAACTTAATCAGCGTCAGATCTACGCTACGAATAATTAGTTCTGTTGGTATATTTACATCTCTGTATAATTGTTTAGTAATAGAGGGATGTCTAATCTAGACTTAAATAGTATTTGTGATTCAATCATTCTGTTTTTAGAATTAAACTAGTCTGGATATTTGATATTTAATGTATCGATCGTGAGCGACTCCTAATCCAACGTGACCTCAACCTCATCATTATCATTTCAGCCGAAAGACGTCCACTGCTGGACATAGGCCTCCCCCAAAGAGGGGGTTTGCCATAATTGCCACGCTTGGCAAACGGGTTGGCGATCGCAGAATGGTGTTAAAATGCGTAGAGAACGCTGCTGCCCATTCTCTAGTAAGTCCCTTAGTCGCCTTTTACGAGACCCACGGGAAGAAATGGGATGGTACTATTCTTTACGTCCGGCACCACACGGAGCTCCTAGCTGTTTAGAGAAAAAGATTGTGGTCACGTTGGACTAGGAGTCGTTCACGATCGATACATGAAATATCAAAACCATATTGCTATAAGTCCATAGACCATTTTTCCCAGTTTCCTTTGGTAAGATTATAATATGCTCGCACACAATGTGTGTGAAAATCAGCCTATCTACCTCAATTAGGGTTGTGGGGATGCCCACCGTGCTCACAATGGAGGTGGATCCGCACTTGAAACTAGTATATTTTTAAATGTGCTATGATGTAACTTTACTTATCACCGTGTTTCTTGTGACCGGGTTTTCAAGACCAAAGGTTTTGCAAATCATCAGAGAGTTCACGAAAGGAATGAAAATTATTCGGGACACTATCGCCGGATACAGTGAAGAAAACTATATGCTTTTATGACTTTTTAGTTTAGTAGGTACCTGAGTAATAACATTTTTATTATTTAACGAAATGTTTAAACAATTGTACTTTCATTTAACTTTTAAACTATAAACTTAAAATCTGAAAATGACTGTTACTAAAATACGTTTTTCAATAAAGGGAAATATCATCAAAGAAAGGGGTGAGTAACCGTAAGATCTTGAGTCGACCATTAAAAGTGAACAGTGCAAGTTCGCCCCGAGCATCAAGTTCCAAGTTAACGAAATCGCTGTACATGTTTGAAACAACAATGAAAGTAGAAAACACAAGTTTCCTTCAGCACTCCGAAGAATAACTCCATTTTATTGATTCAAATAAAGACTTGCTTACTCAGAGTTTCATATAAAGTTTGTCCAATACAAATGCGAGCTCAGATCGTAAAGTATCGTTCAGTAACAGTGGGAAGGTGTTTTTATATTTAGTCATAAAACACACGTGCCTCCCAACCCTAGCATCGTTACTTTTAAAGCACTACCGTAACAAAGACTTTTCAAGGGTCATTGAACCAAACGGCCACATTCCATCTAAATGGACCCCATCACTTTTTTTTTAATACGAACTTTTCCGAGTGTAAAATTCTTTGTACTGAACCATGAAGGTCGAAGCCTTTTGTAGAAACTAAAAAGTAATTTTTTTATTTTTTTGTGTTCAACAACTGAAGTCGGGAGTTTTTAAAACAAACTCCAATTAAAAGTAGAGCTTGGAGGTTACACACCGAAGTAATTAATCAATACTGGCTTCAATGTTCCGTGAGTAATTCACGGTGACTTTGAAATATCGGAACTTAGGATTTTTTTTTATCGATGCCGCGATTAATATAAATGTTTTTTTTAAATTCAAAATAAAAGGGCTTTGTAGCACATGCGATTATGCCGCCCTGGTTGGCTTAACAAAATCATACTAATTCCTATTCCTGTTTATCAAAACTTTAGCAAATCTAATTGGTAAAGTAGTCTAGCAGCATCAGAAAATGGCACAGCTGGAACGCTATTACAGTAACCTATCTCTCTAATTCTACAATCAAAGCTATTTCTAAATTCCTCGTTGTAGACACACTCGGTCAATATGTGATAAACATCATCAACGGAATTACTACAAAAATCACAATTAGTCAATGTTGATGTTGCCATTAGGTATAAGAACTTATTACACGGGATGTGTAAATATAAATTATAAAAGGAAGAATAAATAGAGAGGTGTCATGCTGTTAGAAAATACTTTAGAATTCACCAACATAACATAGATAACCACCTAATAATATGTACCTTTTCCGTACAATTTTATTAATTTAGAAATAAATTAAAAGACCAAAACATGTTTACACCACATAATCCTGTAGCCTAGTAGTCTGTCTAGCTTTACTTGAGGTCACCTTACTTTGTAACAAAACAATTTTAATATGCTAGAGTCAAAAAAATAGAAAATGATGTTAATGAAAAAGCCTTTTACGGTCCTCGTTAGCATAATATATGAAAAATGACACTTAAAGTTACGGCTGACGCTCTTGAACAATATGAGTTCCATCTTTTTGTTTTTATGTAGGTATCTTGGAATAAAAGAACAATGCACAGTGTTAGATAAGGGAAACCTTAGGTTACATAGCAACTCTAGGGGACGGCGCCCACTGGCGGCACGGTACTGCAAGGGATATTTATGCTACGAATAGAAATATAACTTATATGTATGGCAATAAAATTGTAATTTCAATGATTATGCGATAGGACGTCGCGGCATGCGTAAGGATACCGCGGCACCGTTGCCGTTGGAATTCCAATTTTATTGTTTTATATTTCTATTCGTCGCATAAATATCCCTCGCCATGCCGTGCTGCTAGTGAGCGCCGGTCCTAAAGCGGCCTAAGGGATTCCAGCTTTAGTGTTTTCTTTTGTGTCGACGGTTTCATTTAGGTACTTTCACGTACATAGGTTTTTTTTTGTACCTAAGCATGGTAACAGTAACTAGAAGAATATCCGAGAAACGGCAGTTTTAGCGGATAAGTAAACAAAGTTTTTATGAAATACAGTCCAGAAGGTTCTGTTTGATATTAATAACTATAACGCAGTGTTGTCTCATATATGGCACAACGGTAGGGCCAGCAAGTCTTGCCATCGTTAAAGCTTTATTGCTCCGACAGATGTTTATGAATTATGTCTACCCGAAGTGATTCATAAATCTTATATTTTTTGTGCAAATGTTAAATTATTGTTCTTAATAAAACCCGGAATTTTGTTTTGTGTCCGGACATTAAAATAGGCAGAATAGGGTTGGACTTGGAACCAACCGATGCCTACTTTCTCGTCGTAATCTGTATACCTAATTGGATAAAACACTGGGTTGGTTCGTTTAGAAGAAAACAATGTAAAACAAAAGATATTTGACAATTGTTTTCGAAATATACAATTTAATAAAAATTTAGTTGAAAGATTATTTAACGGTTGATTATTTAAATAGGTTTTGATTTCACTCACGATGTTAGACTGCACTTCCAATTAGTTATCTACTAGTGCACTTGTTTGATTTTCTATATTTATAGGTAGATATTGTCGTTGTATCGGTATTCAACGTTAACTTCTGTTGTGAATCTTGTAACTATCAGTTGGTCTACCTTATTTGAGAGCAGACCGACTATTGATAAAGTTGTGATCGATAAACTTTACAGGCAAAAGTTAGGATGGTGTTTAAGGACATGTCCGGATAGTTGTTTGATGCTAGAGTACACGATCTAATAAATGTGGTTGTTCAAGTACGTCTGTAGTTGGAAGTTACAAGTTTGTGCGTCGTATTTGAATACAAGTTTCTGAACACAGACACGTGTATAAAGTAGTTAGAGCTAAAAGCTACTCCCTCTAAGGTGTGTTTTCATCTTTCATTTTCATTTTAATAGACGTAATTGTTTAAAGAAGTGCACCGTAATTTACTCAGAGCTTTGAAAAGAATTTCTACTCTTAAAAGATAATGAGATTCTTGTAGAACGGCGTGTGTGGCGTCTGAGATAATGCGACCGCTTAAATATAGTGAGGTTATAAAACTAAACCGAACGTATTGACGTTATAAAACTAATCTGAATTTACGTAAAACCGAAAAGAAAAACAAATATTAATTATTTTATCAACATACTGGTACTAAGGCTTTATTTACTCGCTATACGATTCCAAAATGTACAAAAAACAAGAGATTTTCACTTGAAATTGCTCGGAGCACTGAGTGTTAGAGAGCTGCGTTAATGTTTTTCACGTAGGGTTTTAGAACGTTCCACTACCGTCTGGCAGACGTGAAAAAGAACTATAAATGACGCTGTCGTTTGCAGTCAGCGAGGGCTAACGAATATGAATGGTGCAGCGCTGTGCCACGGTCAACGGTATGCTGCCGACTCTTAAAAATTGACATTACGAAGAGAAATTAAATAACATATTTTCCTGAACAGTTAATTAGGGTAAAGTTGGCTGGGTAGTGAAACTAGTCGTAAAAATATGGTATCTGGTGTTGGGTTGGATTTTACTGTTATTGGACGTGAAACATGGCCGGACGGGTTTATTCATTTGCATGACTTTCTAAGGCTGAAACGTGATGTTTGACGATTGGCATTGACAAAAATTGGTAGGGATAACAATGATTCTGAAAATTCTGAAAACTAGTTGTCATTTATATAGGATAAAATTGTAAACGAGGGAAACGTTGTATAGGTTATCAGGAATGAATCTCCTTTTTAATATATAAATTCATTATACAAGTAATATCTACGCGATTTGAACATTCACATCAGCTACCTGACCTAAAAGTGGTAGGTACCTAAACAGCTTACCTATCTTATGGATAGGTAAGCTGTTTAGGTTTTTTGTTTTTTTAGGTTTAGGAAAACTTTTAGGTAAGGGAACAATGATTTACACCTTGTCATTGAACCACGTTCCATTCTATTAAATTTTTAATAAATAGCAAGCAAATCCAAAGTAGACTTTTCTGCCAATGTCTAAAGTGAGTTGGAAATAGCAAGTGTGTATGATATAAAAAAATATAATATAATATAATATAATTCTTCGATTGATACAGTTGACCACAATGTAGACCTTGTTGGGTTAGTACGGGACTGTAACAAACAAACTGAACCACGTTCGTCGATCCTGACTTTATCTTGCACGAGTAGTTTGACGGTTGTGTGACAGTGACAGAAATAATACTTAGCCAAAGTACGTGATAAATCACGTTTAAAGATATCGGCTTTGGTACCTAGCTATTTAATATTTGATATTGCTCCATCAAATCAATATCCGAAAGTCTTGTTGACTCTACCTCAACTGCCTACGTAGAATTATCTGTTCACAACTAAAGCAGATTAATTTTAATAACTAACTTCTGGGACCGCAAAACTTGTAAACTAACGGAATTTAATAATCTTACAATCGGCAACATGGTTTTAGTTGCGAATTTAATAAGTATTAAGTTATCTTTGTATTGGGACTTTGGAACTTCGAAGTTATGTCAAAGACTCCCTGACTAACAGTTGGAGCGATCTTAGCGTTAGATCTGTCTGAGAAAGTACCTGTAGTTCGAACTAGCAGCCACTAATGAAGTAAATTGTTGGAAAATAAACTATTTAGAATTATAAAGTGATCAATGATTGAAAGTTATAGATCAAAGTATTTAAGCTTATCATTTTAGATTTTGAATGGTTAACTTAAATGATTTCGTGGCGCTAACTCTAAAGATCAATACACTCACATTCAAATGAACTTTATAAAACAACCGACTTCAAAAAAAAAACACTACAAGGTGAAAAATAACTTTAATTTCGGTAAAAAACGAAAATTCAAAACCAAAGACACCAACAAAATGATTTTGTGCCGCAAATAGCGGCACTTTATCCGATAGGGATAGAATGCCGCTAGCGGCACCCTATACACTTAATTTTTTTAATGCAATGTGATGTAATTACATCGACCGCGTCAAATGGACTTCAGTGATGGCACGAACTACACAAGAACCTTTTGGCGTCTGAATGACATTGACAGGGGTAGTTGTTGTAAGCATTTGTGAAATTGTCACAGAGATTATATTGAGAAAAACAAGATGGCGGCGTTAATTCCGATTTTGGCCACACGCCAAAAGATCCTTGTACCGTTGTAATTTGGAAGAGCTGTGGACTGCAACAAGCTGGCCGCGCGCTGATTAGTTATTCCAACCACGTATTCCTACCGCTATAATTTAAATACCCGTAATATTGCCATTTTATTACACAACAGATAAAATAATGACACACTGTAAACAGTTTAGAGTGTAAGTTCATAAATCTGTATTATCATGAACCGTTACAGCCGTACTGATGTAATGCACGGAATTAGGATTTATTCCGACCATTACTCATTGCCGGCCGGCCGGCTCTCGTTTATTATGTATGACCTAACTGTAGCTAACGAAAGCCTGGATTTTTGTACGTGAATCTACACTTGTATAGGCTAGTTACGACTGAAAGCCGTTTTCAGGTTCTATTTTTTTACTGAATGACTTACATCCAGATGTAGCAACAGTGGCAAAAATGAGATCAGTTGGCCGATTTATGGTCGACTCGTATTATGGTTTACAAAATGAAGGCAGCAGAATAAAGGAGCCTCTTAGGCTGCCCGTCCACTGGAGCGGAAAGGAGAGGAGCGGACTAGCGGTGTGCCAATATTAACCAATGGAATTGCATAAAACCTCCGCTCCACTTTAGTGGACAGGGATTTGCAAACTAGTTTAAAAATTCATAGAAAACCGGGAAGCGGGGTGGGGAAACGGAGAGGAGAAGCGGAGAGGGGAAGCGGAGCGGGGAAACGGAGCGGAGAAGTGGAGCGGGGAATAATTACTCGTCGCGTGAACTCGGTCTAGCTCCGCACAGTCCGCAACACCGCTCCGCTACCTCGCTCCGCACAGTCCATACCGCTGCTCCGCTACCTCGCTCCACATCAATGGATAGACACTGTCCGCAACTCCGCTCCACTCCGCTGCCATTCTCCTCTTCGCTGCCTCGCTCCGCTTCAATGGACAGGCAGCCTTAATCTATCTTATCAATCTAAAAATGAAGTGCTGGAGGTAAAAGTTTTTTTCGACAGAAGAGCATAATGATACAATTCATAATTCAAAATACATCGGAAATATTTTTAGTGACCATGTTTGTCTCTGCAACTAAACATTCAAAACTAAGTCTTTATAACATTTCGACTTAACTTCACAGCTTTCTGCACGGAGCTTCCTCCCGGGCTTCCGTATTCTTACATTTCCGTAATACCGTCAGTCCATCCCAACAAGCTGACGTCTCAACGTACCGGCACTGCATCAAACCCAAAATACATACGTTACCTCTACTGAATTCAAAAATTCAAATACAGAAATAAAGGTAAACGATTTTGTTGGTTTATTGAGCGGACTGAAGTCAAGTCCCAATAATTCATCATGGATATCAGACAGTATCACAGTAGTACCTAAGTTAGTCTGAGAACTGGTCCAACCCTATTGAAATATTTGGTCTAACCTCAGAATACCGATTTTCCCTGGTGGGTTATGGAGGTCAGACGGTAGTCACTCCATGTAAAATATTGATATTGGGTCATATCTTTTGAGACTAGAATCTGACCTAAACATAGCTGGAAAAAGGATAGGATGTTGAATCTCAAAATACTACCGAAAAACATGAAACAAGAAAATATTTTTCCCTGACTTTCCGTTACGTTTCCCTACTTACGTATTGAGCTCGTACCTACAGGGTACAGTGTTTTCTTGTTTCATCATATCGTATCGTATCGCATTCCTAACTCACCTAGGACAAATAGGCTTTCTCGAGATTCTCTTTTGCTATAAATAGGCATATACAACTCGTATGTTAAGATCGGCATTAATTGGTGGTTTCGCTGAGAGGTTTAATGTATTTGTAATATTTCAAATTTATTGAAGCTTAGACTTTATTGAGGCTTATAATTGTCTCTTTTGATTGGATTAGACGATGATACTATTATAAGTTGGTCTTTAATCGATTATTATCGATCGGACATGAATATATCGTCAATCATTAAATTACTACATACAAAATGTTATAGGATAGTTTGAAAAGAATATAATTCTATTCAAACATAATATTATATTTTTGTAAATGCTAGCCCTCTTCTCTTATCTCTTGAGTTCTATCTATGGATTAAGGCTTGTGCAGACCAGCGCGACAGGTCGCACGACGCGACGCCGGTTATTGTTATACCGTACAGATTTCTTAGAAATTGCATTGTTTGAGTCGCGTCGCGCGACAAGTCGCGCTGGTCTGCACAAGCCTTTAAACGGTTTCACTAGAGTACCCATAACTGTAAGTCTTGTTAGAATAGGTACCATCTTTTATACGCCCTATACGAGTATTTAGTCCCTTTTTTCCTTAATAAACTGCCAGAAAACTTACAAACGTTATACAAAGCAAATTCGAAAAGTTAAGTACGAATCAAAACGTCCTTACACAAAATTTCTCCTAATGTATGTATACATTAATGTACCTACAAAATATTATCATAATTTTAAAATTATTATATTTATAGAATAGAATAGAATATATTTATTGTAAAACATGAGTATACATCAAATAATATGTGCGAGGTCTTAAAATAACAGGTAGATCTGCATGTTTTGCTATAAATTGCGTACAAAACAACATATTTTAGGTTTAGAATAAACCCTATGAAAAAAAATTGAGTCTACACAACAAACTATGAGATTAATAATTTAATCCTAATGCTAATTTAAAAAGGGGAGGGAAAAAAATAATTAGGGTCAAATTGTGAAAATGTCGTAATTACAAGAATCTATTTAATTAATTGCGGTCATTTCAAAAATCCGATACGGTATAATTGCATTTGGCTATGAGATATATTTTTAAATGTATTTTAAACAGAGCAGTAGGCTTTTGTCTTATAAGTTTTGGGATTTTATTATAAATGATTGGTGCTAAACAAAAAATACTTTTACGCATCAATGCCGTGGTTGATCTTGGTACGCATAATTTATTATTATCCCGTAGATTACGAATAGAAACGTCTGATAGTTTCTTAAATAGGTTAGGATTGGTTTGTATAAAATTTGCCATTTCATAAATAAATAAGGAAGGCAGATGTCAGACTCAAAATGTTATATTTAAGAAAATACTGTCTACAACTATCAGTTATTTTCAATAAAAAAATAGCCCGAATGCACCTTTTTTGTGACTTAAAAATAATTTCTTTATTAGTAGAGTTTCCTCAAAATATCATTGTAGTATGTAATTAACTTTTTTGTGTCATATATGAACGGCTCGCCAGTACACAGATAAAACTTGAGAGGTTTTCGTTGTGTGGCTTAAACCAAAATGTAATGTAGGTTAAGTGTCTTAGAAAAAAAAAAAAATACGGGAAGCTTATCTTCCTAACAATATTAACAAGACCCTGTACACGATAAAGTATGTAACTAATCACATTATATTAAGCGGAAGCGACACCCATATCACATAATACTTAAACATAACCATTCCGAAGCACCCTTCATTGGTGGTAGGCGAAGTCTCTTTGCAATGCAAAGATGAATTGCCATTCAAGTCTCTTCGAATTAATATTCATTCCCTTTATTATTCCCATGACGAAGCCATTAAAATCTTAGACATTTTCTGCCGTAATCCGAGTACCTATGTATGTTCGTGTATTCGTGATAATATTTGGCTCATAATTTATTAACTGAACTGTTTTAATGAATGGGACGTAATTCATTTCTGTTTAATCTTGGGAGGACGAGAAAAGGAACTGCGGAGCAAGTGAGGTGAATGTGTGTTAAAAAAATCCAGGAAAAGCATTTGAATTTTATTTCGCATAAGGCTTGTAGATAAGTAATAACAACCATTTGGGTCTATCCATCAGGTTAAGCTATGCTTTCCGCGGTAGGTCCGTCAATGGGTGACCAGCTTTACATACCAGAAACCGTCCGTGGCTCGGGAAACACGTTAAGTCGTTGGTCCCAGCTATTATGGATCTTTGACAGTCGTTACGGGTTTTCAGAAGCTGGAAAGTCTGAAAACCAGTCTTACCAAGGGGGAAATACCATTAAAAGAGTAACTGAGGAGTTTCTTGCCGGCTATTCTCCATAGGAAACGACCAATTCAAACCGTGCACCTAGCTTCTGACGTTTCATAAGTGCCTATGACGGTTTATGTGAAATAAAGTATTTTGAATTGAATTGAATTGACCCAGTAACTGGGTTGTGAAGGTCAGATAGGCAGTCACTCCATGTAAAGTAATAGTATTCAGCTGCATTCGGTTAAACTGGTAGCCGACTCCAACATATTTAGGAAAAGGTTTGGCAGATAATGTAATACAAACTGTCTTGTTCGTTTGTGGATATTATGATATTAGTAAGCTAAATGCTTAATACTATAAAAATCCACTCACATAAACAATTGCCTATAATGCTATAAAAATGCCTTTAACTCATTCTTGAACTCTATTTCTTCATCAGATATTCTCTACATGATATGGACACATAAAGTTATAGATATCAAGAGTAAATACAATCAAAGGAACTCCCCAAGAATATATTTTCATTTGATATTGATAGGAACCTTGGCACTGGCTTAGCGCAGTTCATCGTCCTGGATATATGCTTCCATCCGTTTTGTCTAATATATGTTTTTTCATTCATCCTTTAGAGAAAACATCGGAACATATATATAAACATGAAAGTACCTACAAATACTGCTTATGTTTACCGGATGTTCGTCTAGTGCTCGAGATCAATGTTAAGGTCAAGGGTGATCCATATATAACTCGACCTCTATTTGTATAGATGAGTTACAAAGACTTTCGTCACTTTCGTCACTCATCACTTTCGTTAAAAATACAGAGGCTATAGTCAAAGAAAAGTTGAAGACGACAGTGTGAATAGCCGGAAGGTTTTCAAAAAAAAAGTGTCGCCCGCGACGCAAGGAACTAATCCATTTAATAGGAAGTTTTATGTCCCGGGGGTTCAAGAACTAAAGTTTGAGTCACTTCGATTACACTTGTTTGGTGTCCGAAGAGAGGAGTCGCCGAGTCATATGCTACCTCCCACAGCGATTTTTCCTGCAAACAATTTTACGCTATTCTCGACACCGTTCTAAATTCACGTCATGTAAGATAACGTTCATATTACCTCGATCATCCATTCATCATTTTCTTATCGCTCAAGAGAGCATCGATCGTGATCTTTATAAGATCGAGAATTTTCTGGAAGATTCTACGTCGTTTATATTCACGTACTCCCAGATTCGATATGTTTTACGTGTTTCCTCTTCCTAGTCGATTTCCATGTACTGTTTATCGTCCCTATGGGAGCCATGAACTTGCGGATCGAAGAATGTCGTGTCACTCAATACACTTTGATTGAAAAGTAGGCCACTATGTATAAAAGACTAACTGTTGCCCGCAACTTCGTCTGCCATGCAGGATAAAAACTAGTCTATAGGTCATGTTCTATACATATGCCAAATTTCACCCAACTCCGTTCAGCTGTTTTAGCGTGAAAATGTAACAAACAGAGAAATAAACTCACTTTCAAATTTATAATCTTAGTTAGGATGTACGAAGGTCATGTATTGAGGGAATGACATCATCAAAATCGCAAAAATGTCCTGCGAAAACCGTGCCTGTGAGAAGGTGAGAATTTGTGTTGAGTTCATTAATAAGTAGAAAGTTGCGATTTGATGGGCTCTCTAATAGAAACAAACTGCATTTTTTTTTTTTGAGGTTGGGATATCATCAAATGACCTACTACCTAATTCTCCCGCAGAGCGAGAGGGTGTGTCAGACTTTTACTGACTAAAACCCACCCGTGTTCCTTCCGTTGCCTGTGTGCCGGGGCCGCGATATCCCTTTCGGACAAACCCGAAACCCCAGCAGGCATTGGTCCTTCGACCCCGTCAGTTGGTGCTGACATCTCTTTGAGGCGCGCGTGGAACACAACGCGCCGTCGACACGGGCCTGGTCCTTATCGGACGGTGAGCTGCCCATTGCTCACCTTCCGCAAGCCCGCGCCTACGGTGGCCGGAAGTCGGCTCTCGACTCCCGACGAAACAAACTGCCCTCAAGTTCTAAAAAAATCTATACAAATTGATGAATTCTCATTCTAATTCCTTCAAAACAAAGGTTCAAGTTTCCGACCTAAAAATTAAAATAGTTAACACGTTTCCTGCTATCAATTCCAAGTATACGTGTAGCAGCTTTCCAAGTCCAAATTGCGGTCAGCGTTACAGACACAAAGGCGGTACACCGAACAGTTTTGTGAAACTTTATAGTACCTTTGTCGGCGCGGGCTAAACTTCTTACAAACATTGGCATCGGGCCAGCCCGAAACTTACCTTACTTAGTCCGCTATGCACGTCTAAGCAGTTTTCAGCGAAATCATTTCGGTTCTTATTGTGGGTGGAACTGAAGTTGATAGCAGAAATTGTTTTTAAATCTTTTGAAGTGTTTCTCGTTTGTAAATCTTAATGGCTGCTGAAAAAGTCACTTGATGAAAAGCTAAGAAGAATCAGTCAAATGCGGCCGTTCATTCTAGGTTCCAACTCCTAATGAACTTGGAGTGCTAACTAGACGCACATGAAAACGATGAATGCAAAATTCTTTAAAAAATTTCCAACTTCAATGGTCAAAAAACTATATCAAAAGTCATTTATTCAAACTAGGCTGAGAATCAGCACTTTGCGAACGTCAAAATTACATAAGACAGTCCCCCAAAACGCCCATCCTTCACCACTTTCTAGTGTTTTAGCTGGGAAGAAGTAGCGCAACAAACTCCCCAACAGCACAGTTTATGATCAGTTAGAAAAACTTGATTCTATACAATAGTATGCAAAATAATTTACATTATGGAACACAAAACATTAAATTAAATTATTTGCCTTAAGTCATTGCACATGCTTATGCACACGCAAACATACCATTGACATTGACAGTGCCGTGTGATTTCTGCTAAATAATATGCCACGCCCTTTCTTGCCTTGGGTGTTATTTTCACTGCAGCAGAGAATAGGAAAAGCATTGATTGTCATAAAAATCAGGAGATATCGCCCATCATGAGTACATAACAAAGAAAGAAAGAAATAAAATATATTTATTTAACAGTATCAAGGGTACATGATCCGACAGGTAGCTTTTCTTTTATAGGGACGACTAATGACACATGAAATTTGGAAAAGAGGAACAGTTTTATAGTCGGTGAAAACGTTCCGTATCTCTCAATATTATTGGAACTGACTAGCTGCACCCCGCGGTTACACCCGCATAAGTTTCGATCCCGCAGTAATATCGGGATAAAAAGTATCCTATATCCAAATCTCATGCAAATCCGTTCAGTCGTTTTAACGTGAAAGCGTAACAAACAGACAAATAAACAAACAAACTCACTTTCACATTTATAATATTAATTAAGATTATTTTTGGGTATATTATAGTGGAGGAAGCAACACACAATGCATTAAAATTTTAATCAGGGATTTAATATATAAATATGAATGTTCATATCAGTCATTAACGTGCTCCTTTATGTTCTTGCTTTAAATTTTACTTTGTTTTTATAGATTTTTCTTTTTTATTTATGTTTACTGTGTTTTTAGTTTAATTTGTGATTTCCTGTGCGAGTCTCAATAAATACTTTTTCTTTCTTTCTGATAAATTGCGCTTTTTTTTCATCATAATGTTTTCATATATTTTAAACATACCTATAGAAAGTGAACACGATAATTTATTCGGGTAAACCATACATATGTACATATATACCTATCCTATTAAATATGATCACAGATTGGTTAAATTATTTATTCATTTTATTTCATACACCAAATTGATTGATACTAATCATACGGATTGATTTAACCCAATCTACATAAATATGTATTTTCAATCAATGAAAAATTAATCTTCTACTTAGACAAATCAAGTCAATTGATTTCAACCCAGTCAACTCAATTGGGATTTATTTATGATAATCGAGTTTTGTATTCAATTTCCTTTCCTTTACGAACAATAATCCATGAATTATGGCTAATAGAAACTCATCCCTTTGTTGTTGACTCGAGTTATAAACAACTTAGTTCGATTATGTATCTTTTTGTTGTTTGTAATTTTATGTGTAATTATTGAAGCTAACTCCAAAAACTACCCAAGCAAAGTTAATAAAATTGTATGGCACCACCACGCAAGCTTCCTTTCTAAGAAGTTTCACAATTGACAAAAATATCGATGAACATACATTTAAAAAAAAACATAGAAACTCCTCTTGTTTGGAAGTCAGTTAAAAATTGATTTAATTTGAAAATCATGTTTAAATGATTTCTTTAAATATAATTTCCTTATACTTTACTTTAACATCAAAGAGCAAGATTCCACTTATTTCCACAGCAACTGCAGCTTATTTCTGCAATTTAACTTGAAGTCTTGAAATTATTATCGAAAACAGATCTCGGAGACTTGTTTCCTGTCTCATATCTCAACAAATAACGAGCATCAGAGTATTAAAATATTGTTGCAAACACAGCCAAGTTTTGATATTCCAATGTCAATTGTTGGTCTCCTGTAGCCACTACATGCACATGTATATTGAAGACATTACCTTTGTATCTGAATTGGCAAGCTGGTATTATGGGACGTCGGTGATTGTGCCCGAGGCTTCCGATGCCGCCATGCTGAGTAAGGGGCGTGTCGTCTATTCGAATCGTCCATTTCAGTCGGTCCTATCTTGCATCGTCCATGCATGTTCCAATGCATTAGAATAAGGAATAAGTTCTGTCTTGGTTTTCAATAAAGATTTTATTTGACTACGTTGTATGTAGATGTGGTTTTTGTAAAAATAGCGTGAAGGTTTGAAAAAAAGAACCGCTTTTAAAACCCATTCCTTAATCGTTATTATCTATGCAGTTTACAGTACTTATTTAAATAAAAATTGTAGGATAAAAAAAATTAAAAAACACGAAATTAAATGATAAAATAGATAAATTGACTTGTACTGGTTACGATATAAGTACCAATCCAGCTTGTCACTTCTTTTTATATCCAATGATTAAATCAAAAAGCGTGGGGCGCTTTTTAGCTGTGTGTACTTTTAATTAATATAAAATAAAAGCGCCTTCCTCAAACCCTCGACACCAAGTGCCATATATTGGACTCGTCAAACCGAACTATATGAGCCTGAACTCGAGGGGCTTACTGGAAGCCGCTGAAGAGTTCCACTATCCACCTCCTGGCTTCATCATCAAATCAGTTCCAAGATACTAAATTATTATATTGTCATCGGTCCTTGATACGTGTGCAATTTTTAAAGTTAATCGAACATCTTGAAGTTGGTGAAAATTACGTTGAAAGATTCTGTTACATAGATAGATACGAAAAGCGTATTAATAATAAGGTAATGTCCCGGTCCACATAAAACATCACTTTGTTCCTTTGTGTACTCGTGTACCTTAAACGAATCTCCACATTAATTCCATATCAATAATTTCCCTTCCAAAACACAAAATGAAAGCGCGGTTTCGTTTAAAACGTTGATAGATTACAGGCTGGCTGTTGACGTCACGCGGCGTCCAAATGAATAAATCTCTCGACATGTAGCATCAGCAGTGGGTGACAACTGGCCGAGTGCGTTTGGCACGAATGTTAGATGACCCTGTACGTCGATATGTCGCTGAGTAATATAATAGCATGGCTGAATGGGTCTCTGGCTGTGTTTTAGTGGTCGCTAATCGTATTATGTTTGGCTGTTGGTTTTGATTTAGATTAATATGTGACAAAAACAGCACAATCTTTGTTTGCTCAAACACATCTAACTGATGAATTTTAACGGACGCTTGTTTTGGTAAAATCGTAGTACATGGGACATCGAGCCAAATAGACTATAGGTGCTAAACTTTAAAGGGTTTATTTATAAACGTTGCTTAAAGTTAAGTGAAGTTCTAACGTCAAAAATGTATCGTTAAACAGTCGCTAATCATTAATCAAGTTTAAGCAACGCTTATAAATAAACCCCTAATTTGTTTGATATGCATTGCACTGCACTGCATTTTATTGTATTAACAACATTTAAGTTAAGCTTGTAAATGAGTAGACATTTATTACATCTTCATTTAGGTACTAATCTAATCAATTATTTTGGTGGTCTTTTTTAAGGCAGTGTACAGAGTGCCGCATGCGGCACTTTATCCGAAGAGATAAAGTGCTGCTAGTGGCATAGTGGCACTGCCTCGGCCCGGCTAAAGTCCCGTGAGCATTGCATTGCATTGTCATTGTTACTGATACTGAGTAACTGTCACTTGTTATTTTGTTTTATTGTTGAGATTAGTTCGTTGTTAAACACCACATTCCCAAAACATTACATTCTCTTGTGCCTAAACGGACCCTGACCTTACCTACCTTTCAGCCATTTTCATTTGCTACTCCATTTTTCGTAAATTCAGCCATTGACAGACTTTTGATATAATTATGTAAAACAAACACGATCAATCCACACAAAGGGCAGCGACCTAACCTCAACTATCAAACAAAATAACAAGTGACAGTGTCTCAGTGACAATGACAATGCAATGCTTACGGCACTTTAGCCGGGCCGAGGCAGCGCAATTATTATGCCACAAATAGCGGCACTTTATCCGAAAGGTATAGAGTGACTCTATACACTTCGTAAATTTAATTTTTCTTGGTCTCTGTAACTTCATAGGCTACATGTAACTAATAACGATATTGATAATGTGTGTAATGAGCCATACAGGAAGATATATTAATTATTAGCCGTAATTCATGTCGATAACGACGAAGCTGGCAACACAAAAGTATGAAATTGCCATGATAATTCGTTACATAATGGAATTTCCTAAAAGCAAAAAAAAATCCTTCGACTGCTGAATCCTTACACGTTAATGAACACACAATCTTATAATATTTTCTTAAAATCATATACCTATTAACTATCATGGCGCATAAAACTGAACATAAAACCAGAAAATAATGGGATTCTCAGAAACGAAGCGCAAATATTAACGAAAATATTTACTTTTCTTGGGCATGTAAATCAATGATGATTTTCTGCCTTCCTGATCAAAGATTTGGCAACTCATTTAAGGATCTAGTACCATCAGCTTTTTATTATTTCAAATGAAGACAGAATCTACTTTAATATTTTGTGCTTAGAAAACTCAATAAAATTGTTAAATACGGATTTATACTTCCAGATTCATATACAGGGTGTTCGGCAGAAGGTTGAATATACGAAAATGGTGGATCCGTGGGGCCGTAAGCTTCGTGTTTAGGTCCAATAACAAGACCCAGGCCACAAGGATTTTTTTGACAGATTTTTAAAAATAACGACATTCGTGTTTGCTCAAATTTCGAACGTCAATAATTTCATTTAAAAATAACAAAACTGGCAACATTTATTTTTATTTTTTTCTAGAATTATTGTAGAATCTAATATTTAAAAAAAAAATTGGTCCGTTTATTAATTAATTTCACTTTTCGCAAATGTCCTTCGCAATCCTTTCGGTGAAAAACGTCCCAGGCAGTTAAAATTGCGAATTGTTCTAGTTGTTGAAATTGTGCATATTTCATATCGTTAGATTGGGCATGCACCAAAGATGTTTTCCTGAAATTAGAACTGCTCTATCACTGTTAGTTTTTTTTTTAACGCAGTTCAAAGTCGGGCTTTCGGTATTCATCTTTGATTTGTTTGTAGTTTAAGAGCTCGTATTTACTTTTCGAGCAATAATCTGCGTCAAATACAAGATACATTTATAAGATTCTACAGTTACTTTAATAAAATGAAAAAAAACGAAATTATTGACGTTTGAAGTTCTGGCAACGACAAATTCCGAAAAAAAAAACTTGAAAAAAATCCTCGTGGCCTGGGTCTTGTTATTGGGCCTAAAAACGTAGTAGACGGCCCCACGGATCCGCCACTTTCGTATGTTCAACCTTCTGCCGAACACCCTGTATATCCAATTCTAGGGAATCGCCTTACCTAAACTATTCTAATATTTAGTATTCATACGAAAGTTACGTTAAACTCGTACGGGCAGTGTCCATTGCGGTCTGTGCCAAGGGACCGGCGCACAAGCTAGGAACATAGGGGACTTACATTGACTGCCTTTGAAGTATTCCTCTAAATGCACGTCTGTTATCGAGTGACTGCTTCTGACGGTTGGTTTGTAATCCCTTGCGGGCTTCGTTGAAATTTAATAAAGTTCCATCCGCAATTTGGTAGCAATGGGAATATTCCTTTGTCTAATGTGTGGTGGTGGTCAGGAAATGGTACCTACTCTTACCTATTCATTCATCTTCTAATATGGGAACATGGAGTAATGGCACAAACAGTATAGTGAATGAATGAGACGAGGCAAGAAATTTATGATGATTCGTCATAGTCCTCATAATTCCAGCCGAAAGATGTCCACTGCTGGACATAGGCCTCCTCCAAGCACTGCCATTTCAACCGGTTCTGTGCTTCTCGCATCCAGCGGATTCCCACGGCCTTCACAAGCTCAATGTCCCGGTGATTATTATAAAAATCAAATCAGTCTTAGAAGATGTTACCCTAAAAACTTTGTACAAATAATTATAAAACAGCACCTATTAAGTAGAATTTTCGAGTTATTACAGAAAACACTCGTAAATAATTAATTAATTTACGCTTCTATGAAATACGGTGTTTTAATTAATTAAATGGCGTTTTCAAACGGTGCAACCATAAATCGCGCGATTTGTCGCATTCCTTGCGTTCCGTTTCTGAGTGCGAAGTATGAATTTGAATGTTTTGATAAATATTGAATTATATTGTTGAGTTTAGGTACTGTCGTATACTTGGCTCAATATTAAGATTAATTGCTTTTAAACAGTGTTGTGAACGCTCATACCACTGAAAAGTTTTTGATTGTTAAACCCAGAGATCATATTACTATATTGTCCTAATTATAGCTACTGCCCGCGGTTTCACCCACGTGAATCCTAATTCATTTTCTAAAATAAAAGTAAGCTTAAGTTTCTCCTTATAACTTCAGCTATCTGCCAATGAAAGTCCCGTCAAAATCGGTATAGTCATTTCGGAGACAAGCCGGAACAAACAGACAGACATACTGACAGACAAAAACTCTAGAAATTGTTTTTTTTTTTTGTTATAAGTACCGTATATACTTTCATATGCATTTTGTATGTTGACATTACAAACAGACACTTCAATTTTATTTATTTGTATGTATATGAGGTTGTGGGTTCAAATCCGAGCAAGTACCAATGTGACTTTTTCTATTCATATGTACTTTCTGAGTTTATCTTGGACATTACTGAAATCGGTGAAGGAAAACACCGTGAGGAAACCTGGACTTATACTTAATATAAGTCTCAACTCGCCAGCCCGTCTTGAGCAAGCGTGGCGATCAATGCTCGTGCCTTCTCTGTATGAGAAGAGGCCTTTGCCCTGCAGTGGGACAGTAAGAGGCTGGTATTATTATGTATTTACATGTATGTATGTATAGATGTATATATTGTAGTTTAGTTAGAACTTTGCATGGTGAAGGTAAAACAGTCTATGAACTAGAGAAGTTATTGTGCTTTTTAAAAGCTTATAATTCGAACCCAAAGCAGTCACCTCTGACTTTTCGGATTCATGTGCGAATTGTATAATAATCACTTGCTTCAAATAAGGTGAAGGAAAACATCATGAGGAAACCGGGAATGCCTTTTTTTTTTTTTTTTTTCAGGATGGGAAATCATCTAATGACTTCTCCCACTCTGGGCAGAGCGAGAGGGTGTGTCAGACTTTTACTGACTAAAACCCACCCGTGTTCCTTCCGTTGCCTGTGTGCCGGGGCCGCGATATCCCTTTCGGACAAACCCGCAACCCCAGCAGGCATTGGTATTTCGACCCCGTCGGTTGGTGCTGACATCTCTTTGAGGCGCGCGTGGAACACAACGCGCCGTCGACACGGGCCTGGTCCTTATCGGACGGCGAGCTGCCCATTGCTCACCGTCCGCAAGCCCGCGCCTACGGTGGCCGGAAGTCGGCTCTCGACTCCCGACGCCCGGGGCGTCTCCTGCGGCGACTAGGGCCGCGAGGGCGTGCAGCTTGCATCTCCCTCGCGCGCTCCGCCTCCTCCTTCGTGAGCATAACTGCTTCGCAGAAGGAGGTGACGGCCTCCCATGCACTCTCGCTCCGAACCATGGCCTGAACCAGGGCCGGACGCGAGAGATCGCCGCCGCCGATCGCCTCCGTGAGGACACGGCGGTGCTCCGCCCAAGCCGGGCAGACCTCCACCGTATGCTCCACTGTGTCCTCCGGGCGATCCACACAGTGGTGACACCCGGGCGTTTCCTTCCGACTTACGCGGAACAGGAACCTCCCGAAACAACCATGTCCGGTGAGGACCTGCGTCAGGCGGAAGGTGAGGACGCCATGGCGCCTCTCAAGCCACTCCTCAAAGAGGGGACTTATCGCCGCAATTGTGGCGTGCCCACCGCAATTGTGGCGTGCCCAATACCGGGCATGCCTGAGAGATATTTCTCGACGGCATGTGAAGCCAAGTCAGAGGACCATGGGCGGTTTTAAAACTTTGACTCCGCTTAGACACTAACACCACGAAAAGAAGAAGCAGAGCTTATAATTTGTTTTGAACATTTCAAAAATGTGTTTGTGAGTTTCGTTGCTTTGCCTACAATACGTGTAGGATATAAACACTGTTCAGTAGATACTCGTTCGTTTCACACGAAAAGCTTCAACGACTTTTCTGTAGATTTTACACTAACTTAGTTTGTTTCTTTTACTTTTTAGTTCGCTTTAACTTCTCTTTGAACTATAGGAATCGCTTCCTTCTTCCAAGTTTCCTTTAGATTTAGATGGTAATGGATATTTTATTTACGTGCTGCTGGACAAAACTAGCACTAGGATTTATTTAAGGAGTCCCTTGTTTTTTCTTTCCTTTTATTTAAGTGTGTAAATACCTTTATTTGTGGAGTTTTCAGTGGGTAGGTAACTAGTATCAATAAATGAATGACTTTTTCAGGTTTGGTTGGGACGTACCTAAGGAAATATTTCCCAGTCATTCATGAATTTTATATGAGTTTTAGTAAGGTAATTCGAAAGTTTTTATAGTAATGAATTATTCTAAATGCAATTATTTATTTATCATCTTACATTTACCATTACAGGACCCAATGCGATAAATGCGCTTATCCTAACTTAACATTTATAACTAATTACAAACAATGAATTCCTTGTGAATTCACTCAGAGAACAACAGAATAAGTCCGTCAGCGTGCGGAGTGCACGCGTTAGGGGCGCTTCTTTTAAAAGGTTGGTCCGAGCGCGTGGCTCCACTGCCCCTGCCTGGAGGCTTTGAGTGTAAAAGCTTATGGCAGCCACAGGAATGCCCAGTCAAGCAGCTACGACCTTAGTGGTCACCTGCGAGATGCCCTAGTTAAAAAAAAAAATAATTACGTGGCTCCACTAGCAGTGGCGGCAGCCATCGTCGTCGCCACACGTACCTGTCCGGAACGCACAGACTCACCTGCTCTAAAATAACTGCATTATGCACCTTAACTAAAAATACGAGGTGAGTGCAAGATCCCTCCTCACCCTAAGCTCATTGTATCCTACCATACCTAAAATAAATAAGGTTGGATACATTACCTGGTAAAGTGGGTAGACCCCGTAATACCGCTTATAAAAATACCTTATAAATTTATTTTGTACCCTCTCCAGCATGAGACTATATTTTGCTTCATGCGGAGCCCACATGACTGCATTATATTCTACCTGGCTTCCCACCAGTGCATTAAATAATGCTATAATAGCTTTCACATTCGTGAACCCTCGGACCGTACGAAGCATGAAAATAATTTCGTTATATATACTACTGCTGTGAATTTTTTCACAAGTCCAAGTACAACCTATTAGCTAGAAGGCGGGGTCGACACTTGACTCTAACAAAAAAAATCAGTTAAAAGAAAATATGAAAAATGAATAAATTAAGGTGATATATTGAAAAAATGTGCTTTTTCTTTATCATGTACCTTATTAAGTTTATGGAATACGGCCGCTATTACCGGCCGCTAAATAACGACCGCTACATAACGGCCGCAAAATAAAGGCCGCCATATAACGGCCGCTAAATAACGGCCACCATATAACGGCCGCCACATAACGGCCGCTAAATAACGGCCGCCATATAACAGGTTATGATTGTAACAGGCTATGTTCACCTGCTTCCTCATAACTCCTAAATTACTCGTGGTATGTGAACAAACGAGGTATGAAAGGAAGCGTCATGTTTTTCCGCTAATACCGGCAAATATGTTATTTATTTATTACACATAAATATACTGCATGGAATTACTATGTACTACATACAAGGTTTTTATATCCCATAACTCAAGGGTAACTCGAAGTCACATATGATAAACTAGGACCATCGAAGTAAAAATAAAT